>JARQOC010000002.1:649603219-650803219 GCA_033576535.1 Allobates femoralis
AGGTCACTTCGGAAGTGGAAGATAAGTCAAGCTGGTAACGGTTGAAAAATGTTTGAGGAGAAGACCAAGTAGCAGCTCTATAGTAACCTCTAAAGGTACATCAGCCCGCTCTGCCCAGGAAGTGGCAACTGCTCTGGTAGAATGGGCACTTAGGGTCCTTTCACATCAGCGTTTTTTGAAATTCGCGGCAGATGCGGTGAAAAAACCGCATGTGCCGCGTTTAACGCATAACCGCGACACTTGCTGCACACTTGCGGCAAGCCCATGCAATGTCTATGGGGCTTGCGGTAAGGGTGCGGCAGGTGCGGTTTCGGCCGCGAAAAAAAATGCTGTCAGCCGCGGTTTTTTTCGCGGCCGCACCTGCTGCAAGTGCCAAAACCGCACTTGCAGCACCTGCTGCAAGTCCGCCTATACCTTGTATGGCGTTTACCGCAACTGTGCCGCAAGTGCAGCCGGTATGCGGTAATCGCGGCAGATGCGGTTTTCTCACCGCATCTGCCACGATTTGAAAAAAACGCTGATGTGAAAGGGCCCTAGTCCTACAGGGACCCCTGTAGAAAATTAACTAAGGTTATGGAGTCCCTAAGTCACCTTGCTATGGTGCTCTTGCTTACAGTACTACCTTTGGAAGTCCCCTGGAAGGAAACAAATATGGCCTGGCTTTTCCTAAACTCTGTAGTGAGCTGTAAGGACTGAAGCAGGGCCCATCTAACATCAAGAATATGAAGGATGGCCTCCTTTTGATTAGACGACTTGTCACAAAAGGAAGGGAGGACAATTTCCTGAGTCCTATGAAAATGTTTTGCGACTTTTGGTAAATAGGTCGGGTGTAAACGAAGAATGACCATCATCAAAAACCTGAGTGTACGAAGGGGATAACTGACAGGGCCTGCAAGTCATTTATCCGCCTTGCAGATATAAAAGGGCTACCAAAGGGGCAAGTTTAAGGTCAAAACCTTAAAACGAAGCTTCAGATAAGGGCTCAAAGCGAGGTTTACTCAGGGCATCTAAGACATAGGTCCCAGGGAGGAAGAGTAGGGGGAAAGAACTAGGGTAGTTCTGTGACAGGATTTTATGAATCTAGATACCCAGGGCAGAGATTCAGAAAATCAGGGCACCAACTGACAACCCCATCCCCCATCCCTTCTGTGAAAACTCTGAATGGCTGTAATAGGGACCTCCCCAACAGGACGTACTCCCGAGCAGAAAAGAAATTTTCGCCACACCTTACCATAAAGTTTCGTGTTAACAGGGTTCCTGCTTCTCCTAAGGGCATTCACCATTCTCCAAAAACCCTTGCATCCTCAGAAGTTCAAATTCCAAGTCGTCAGCCGAAGTTTCGAGGCTTGAGGATGGTAAAATTGGGCCCTGTGAGAAGTGTCGGAGAGTCCGGTAGGATCCAGGGATTCGTTTGACATCCTGGTGATCCAAAGGAATCAAGGCCCTCTTCAGCCAAAAGCGCGCTATCAGGAGGACCCTGGCCCAATAGTTCAGAATCTTGCGCAGGACACCCGGAATCATTACGAGCGGAGGGAAGGCATAGAGCAGGCTGGAGCTCCAGGGTATCTGGAGCGCATCTACCACATAGGGCTTGTCCTTGGGATCTAGAGATTAGAACTGAGCTACCTGTCTTTTCGAGTGGAGAAAAGGTCTATCACTGGAGCACTCAATCTCCGCGATATCTGAGAGAATAGTGCTTGGTCCAGCATCCACTCCCCCTGCCTCAACTGTGTTCGGCTCAGGAAGGCTGCCCAGTAGTTCAGATCCCCTTGATATGGAGGGCAGCTAGAGAGATGAGGTAATTTATAGTTTCAGTCCCATGGTAGAATATGTAATGTTGGTATCCTATTAATATTATATTTGTGTATATTATTAACCATTAAGGACACATTGCATTAGTCCTAGAAAATAGGTTTATAGTTTAGTGTGACTGTACGAACAAATATGTTCAGATAACGAAGCGAATATGTAGATTAATGATATGAATTGTTACACTGTTATTTGATAAATCAAATTGTGTTGTATTTGCAGAGTGCTATGTCATTATAGGGTTAACTGATAAAAGTCTGACTAGACAGCAATCTAATGTGTTAGCGACACAGCGGAGTCTGGTGGGTGATCTACGCAGGTTCCATTGAAAAGTTCAGCATTTACGCCAGTATTTTATGCTATGACTAAGGGTCAAATATTATCTGAAACGCGTACGTCTCTGTACACTTTTACTCACCAATGAAAATAAATTTTAATCTAGGTTCCAAATAAAGGCTTTTTTTTAATCATTCTACATCGGGATGCTGGAAGCCAATTTTTTCTGCTTTACCATCACTGAGGATTCTCCCAGACGGGGATGAACTGATTCCATGCACCGATACTTATGGAAATGAGGACCGGGCAGACGAAGCCAGGTGAGGAGTCTGAGCTATGTGAAAGATGTTTCAGGAGAGTGTCATTAGAGAAGGAGATCTCAGCCCCCCTGGTGGTTTATATATGGAACCCACACTCTTGTTGGAAAGTACCAATATAGGACACCTTCTCAAGAGAGGAAGAAATCCTTCTATGACCTTTCTTATCGCCCATAAGGCTAAGTTCACACACTGGGTTTTTTTGACTTTTTTTTGAGGATCCGTTTTTTTCTGTGCTGGCAAACACATTGCATTTGATCCTGTTTTTTGCGGATGCGTTTTTTTTTCTGCACCGTCCACCATATCAGTCTGAAGACAGATTTCAAACAAATGGGGGGGAAAAAAAAAGGGGTGGGGGTGGGGGTGTTGGGGTTCCCTGATATAGTTTGCCATCTTCTCCATTCCATGGGATGGAGATACAGGGGAGCCCGCCCGAAAAAAAAAAACAAGGGTAAGGGCAACCCAAGCAGCTACTGGCTGTTAACCCCCGCTGCTTGGTGTTACTTTCACTGGCAATTGAAAATCCAGGGAATCCCCTTTTTATTTATTTTTTTAAACTGAAGGTTTAAAAAATAAATAAATAAAAAAAAATTTAAAGTTATCACACACCTCATTCACCATTTTATTACATACCCACCATTTCCCGCCAACGTAGTCCAGGGTCCCGCAACGTCCAAACCGGAAACAAGATCAGCTGACCGCTTTGCCGGCAGGTCCTGCAGCTGAACGGACGTCTACCGAGACAGTCCAGGAGAGGAGAGTATGTCATTTTATTTTTATTAATAATGTTCACTTTGATTATGTTTTAGCAGCGAATGTACAGGCAGCCAGAAGCTGCTTGCACATACACTGCTAAATGAAACTACACATATACATGTCACACGCCTCCGCTTCTAAGCACTGGAATAAAGCATTGTGTGAACAGCAATGCGTATTCAAGCACTTATAGTGGGGACTATGGAGGAAAGCGCGTGCAAAAAGGCGCAAAGGATTAACATGTTCATTCTTTTTACAAACGCGCTTTCTACCCCAAAAGTGCATCTGCAAAGTATGCAACGTTTGAATGGCAAAAGTGAAACTCCGTTCTCTTTGCTGGTAACGCAGACGCAGATGCGCTTTTGGGGGAAAAAGCTGCCGAAAAAAGGGTGGCAATTACGAAACATGCGAATGTAACCTAACTCAGATTGGAAGACACGTGGGATTGGTCTGGATATCACCATCCCCCCTGTAATACATGTTCCTGGAGGTGAACGCCCTAACCTAATGAGCTTGCGTCTATCGTGATTACGTCTGACACCGGGAGAGCCCAGGGAATGCATGCAGATAGATGACCCCAATGAGGCCACTCCCTCAGCGACTCTACTGTCCCTAAAGGAAGACAGAAAGTCTCCTCTAAAGCATGTTCTAAGGAAACCTGTTCCCACAGGACCTCCGACTGGAGCTGTCTTGTGTGAAGCTGAGCCCAAGGGACTGCCGGGATGCAAGAGGCTAAGGGTGCCTAGTAGAGACATGGCCTTCTTCAGTGTCGTGTGATGGTTGTGTATTGTTTGTCACTAAATAAATTACTTTTTGCTGCTTCTTGTGAGGAAGGAGACAATGTTGAGACAGGGAATCTAATATGAGACCCAAGAATGTCTGATGTGTTAAGGTGGGTAAGCCTTGACTTCTCTAAATTTATCAACCACCCTAGGTTTGACAAGATGGTCCCGATTTTCTAATAGTGGGCAAGTAGCCAACAGACTGCAACTCCCAGCTAGAGGAAGTCATGCAGATAAGGTACTATAAGAATTCCATGATGTCTTAGGTGAGCCATCATCTCTGCAACGATCTTGGTGAAAATTCTTGGGGCTATTGACAACCCGAACGGAAGGGCCCGAAACAGAAAGTGCCTGAGCACACCCCTCATGTAGAGTGCCACCGGAAGGTACTTCTGATGAGCCAGATAAATCGGGACATGAGAGTATGCATCCTTGAGATCCAATACTACCATGTAACAGTCTGCAAAAAGAAGTCTTAAGGCCACTTTACACACACCAACTTCTGTGTCCAACTTCTGAACAGATCTCTGGTTGCAGTGAAATCATTGACACATTGCTCCATTTTGTGGCTGTGTACAAATGGAACAATGTGTCAATGATTTCACTGCAACCAGAGATCTGTTCAGAAGTTGGACACAGATATCTGTGTGTGTAAAGTGGCCTTTACAGCCGTGGCAATGGACTCTTTAAGGACTTTTGCACTAGGCAAATGTTCAACCTGCAGAGCTTGATTATTGTTCTATAGGACCCATCCGGTTTGGTGACCAAAAATAGAACCCCTCGTCTCTCTCCGACACCGGTACTTCCTTTAAAGATTTTCTTGTGTATCAGAGCAGTTCTCTCTTCCACAAGGGCCTGGTGTCTTGTCTGGATGGCTGACAGGAGTTATTACAAAGGGACGCCATAAGGGTCGAGACAAATTCCATCCACAGGCTGCCCTGAATGATGTTCTAAATGCAGTTGCAGGTGGTTATGCTGGACCAGGCTGGGAAAAAGGAAGAGAGTATTCCCCCCCTCCTGGGGCGACCAGTCATTTGGAGGACTCAAAGGTGCTCTTAAACATAAATCCTGACTTCTTATATCCGCTCTCAGACCAGGACTCTTGGGACTTTCTAGGTGACTTCTTACCGGAGAATCTTCTCCTCCAAAAGGAACAAGATGGACACAGGAAAGGATGGAAAATTATTCTTCTTATCACTAGCCTTTTCAAGAATGTCAGAGGCTTTCTGAAGAGAAAGTCGCCCTCACAGGGGACTGCACATAGTTTTGACTTTGACTGGACATCTCCTGGCTAGTAAGCACCGCTGATTTAGCAGCCAATTTCAAGGAATTGGCAGAAGTGTCGGCTAGAAAAAGTATCTGCTCCCAGATGAGGGGGAGAGAGGACAACAACTCCTTTCTAGAAACATTGTGATTTATCTGAGATTCAAGCTGCTGTAGCCCAAGTATGAACGCCGTGACTTCCCACGCACTTCTCAGAGAGCCATCTGCTTTCCGGTTCAGCTGATCCTTCGGATGCCTAGGTCCTCAAAGGGCGAGATCGACTTTTTAGTAGATTTCGCCACAGCCACATCTATCTTCAGACATTAGTCCCAGCATGTAGAGGCTTCAGGTTTAGAGGGATATTTTCTCTTAATGGAAGACGTGAGAGCCTTTCCTTTCCGGATTCTTCCATTGCTCCCTGGTCAATTACAATATTTTCTTGTTAAGAGGGAAGGTTCGCTTCTTTTTCTGCGCAAGACCCCCAACAAACATGAGGTCTTCCACTGACTCAAAATCCTTAGACTCAACCAACCCCTTTGTAGACCTAACCGACTTTACGAGGTGGTTGATCTCGTCCTTGGGGAAACAGGGTCTGCCCTCTGAACCACTGTCAGGTGAGGAAGAATCAGAAGAAGAGGCTGGATTGGAGTCACGAGAGGCTCTGTGGGTCTTAACTGGATATTCCTCCTGTTCTGAGGAGTAGCGTCTTTTACATCACATTTTCCTTATTGAAGGACCAGAATTCCTTTCTGACTAGATCTTTAAGACTAGCAGCTAAGCTGGGAACAGCCTCCCTCACTGTCTTATCGGTACAGAAGGTGCAGAGACTTCATGTAATCATATGGAAGGGGCTCCTTACAGAGCCCACATTCTTTAGGTTTCTTTTTACAGGTTTTCTTTTTAACATCATGTAAAAACATTAAAACAAGGACCCAAACAGAGGCAGCTTATTCCCCACAGTACTCACCCTCTGGGCAGCTGTAATACCAGTCTCGGAGGCTGTCTGGGGTCACCCCCTGGAACCCCAGACTCTTGGCTGGACTCAAGACCATCCCCCTTCCCCCTGCTCCGAGTGGGGACCAGAAGCTGTGTCAGAAAATCTACCTTGCATTGTGTGCAGAGAGTCATGCTTCTCTACCATCAAACCAGAGTGCAGGACACCGAACAGCCGCTCCATCGACCTCTAAATAGCCTCCGGAATAAGGTACTGGCGTTCCCTGGATGCCATCTTGGAAGCCACTGTGTGTGCCGCGAACGTCACTTCCGGGTTTCCGCCGCTGCTCACGGATGAGCGAATTTCAACTACGGACCCAAAATTCACCTGGGCGCACAGTATAACGGGGCAGGAGCCGTGCACGTGTTGCCACAGGACACACGGGGACTAGGTTCAGCCGCTTCTGGTCTCCTTCCAGGCCCCATGGCCGCCAGTGCTAGGGGGTACCTTGGGGAAGTACATCTGGATGCGAGTCCGAGGCCACGACAGGTAAGCCACCCGGTCAGGTCCAGGGAACAGAAACCCTTGGAGCAATTCAAAGGTTCCTTCTCCAGGACAGGAAACCAAACTGAGGCAGAGAGGAGGTGCTGCCCTTTTATTTCAGGGGTTTCCTGTCCTTTATGGGCGGGACCAATCTTTTAGGTGGTGCTGTCATGACGATGATGGAAAATTATATTCACCCTTTGATGTATCGTGGAATACAGAAGTGCGGTTTTTAACCTTTTTTCATCCTTCCTACTTTAATTTTCAGAGATCATCAACATTAACAGAAATAAACCCTTGAAATAGATCACTGTGTGTAATGACTCTAGATAATATATGGGTTCACTTTGTATTGAATTACAAAATAAATTAACTTTTTGATGATATTCTAATTAATTGAGGTGCACTAGTATCAATCATGCCAAGGGAAGTGCGGCTAGAAGTTTAGAGGCAAAGCTAGTTCTGGAGAAAAGACGTCCCAAAATGTTAGTCCAGCCTCATTAGCACATGCAATGCTGCAGAGGGTAATAGTACATTAGACTGCAGCATTAATAATCCACATCAAACCACTTTTCAGCAGGATTTCACCCTTAAATTATTTGTGCACGGAGTTCCTTCAAAGACAAGTCCAGCAATACACTTACATGTTCGGTCTATTCCTTCATTACTGAGAAATCAGTAATTGATTTTATAAGAATATGAAGAGCTATTTGTAGATCTGAAGCCTCTGTCACTCCAGCTCTATAATGTGCTCAGAGCTGGCGCATCCTGCTGTACTGATTATTACTTTGCCTGAAGTCACAGAGGCTGCCAGTCAAGCAAAAAGTAGTAGGTGTGAACTAGAGCTGGAGTGACAGAGGCTGGAGTCATTTTAGCTCTGAAGTTGCATATCAGAGTCCAACCAGTGCTGACTGTATCAGACTGAGGAAACACCACTCTGACGTGATAAATTGTAATATCCACTTCCAAATTCATTCATACATTACTAGATGGCATAACAGAAACAGGACAATGTAAAGTTAGGCTGCTTCCACACTGCAGTTTTTTCACTGATCAGTGTCCATCAGATTTGTGTGCCAAAACCCGGAGAGAAACCAGGAGAGGAACTTGCAGAGAGAAACTATAATTGAAAGATTGACACCTGTTCTGAGTTTTGGAGACACTCCTGGTTTTGGCACACAAATCTGATGGACACTGATCAGTGAAAAAACTGCAGTGTGGAAGCAGCCTTAGAAGGAAAGGCGGTTCAAGCAGATTATCAGGAAATCAACTATTTATTGTAATAGCCACATAATAATAATAATACTTTATTTATTTATTATATACGTTATAGGAGTAAATAGGAAAACCTCATCACAGAAAGGGATTGCATATAGGTAGAAGTCACCAGATATTGCTCATTATCGGCCTGCGGAACGCCACTGTGGGGTGGTGAAAACTGGTAGTCAGACCCCCACCGATCAGAAAGTGATTGACCTATAGCGTCTTTTTAGGAGGTAGAAAATCACTTTAAAATTAAATGACTATTAAAGAGAATCTGACAGCACGATCATGTAAAGACATTGTCATAGAGTTATAGCAATTAATATGACCCTCTGGTGAAGAAATCAGCTTTGTTTTTCTTCTTTAAAAATCATCTTTTGAAGTTTTCTGCCAATTAGATTTGGGTGCACAGGGGCCAGACCGTGCACTGGGGCTTCTCCTGCCCCGGCCCCTCCGCCTGCCTCTGATGTGTAAATGACAGGCCAGATTTTTCAGCGACCTGTCTTGTGTTGGAAATCCAGTGCTGGCACAGGAACTGCCATGGGTGACGTGTGCGCAGATTGAATTCCCAGCTGGTCTGCAATAAAATGGAGACATTTGCAGCCTATGCACAGTCTTTAAAACATCATTGAGTCAAGACCTCAATATGGTATGTGCCACCTATAAACCATTTTATTGTACACCACCAGGGAAATCAATCTACGCAAGCGTCGCCCACAGCTAGGATGGTGCCGGTGCCAAGTTCCAAACGCAAGGCAGGACATTGAGAGATCAGTGACTTGTCAGGCAGGGGGGGCCGGGACAGGAGAAGACTCAGTGCACAGTCCAGCCCGGTGCACCTAACGCATTAGGAGAACACCTCAAATGGGGATTAAAGAACAGAAAACTGGATTTCTTCACCAAAAGCATCAAATTAATCAGCTACATTACATTCATGTCTGTACTGCTCATTGCAAAGTCATGCTGACCGTTCTCTTTAAAATATTAGCAAGAATAGTGAAAGGGTCAGGTCTGACCTGAGGGAGGGTTTTTAACGATTTCCTATCTTCACATTAGAAGCCATCCATAGGTACACATGAATTTAATTTACTAATGCATTCCTTACCTCAGCTTCCGATGAATGTCACTAAGGAGCTGATGTCGTAAAGTGACAGAAATTGATTCACTAACTAGAAGAGCAGTCATGTACGGGTCTTGTCCTCCGGAGCAAAGAGCAAGAAGTCGGCATAATCTGGAGTATAAGGCACATGGAGGAAAGTGGGCTACAGACTCCAAAGCCTCACAAAGGAGAGAGGAGACAGAGCTCAGCTCAGAGATGCCTGAAAAGAAGAACAAAATGCAATAAGGTAAGGGGAAAAATGTGACTATTACATGGTATAAAATACACCCGAAAGGTACAAAAGGGAACATTTCATCTGATTACCACCTGATTGAAGCGTGTAATGGGGCCTTAACTCTATGTCCCAGTGATCCCACCAATGTTCGGGATCGTTGCGACATTGAAGGCTGATCGCTGGTGAGCTTGTCACAGGCAGACTCACCAGCGAGCACGCTGGTATCCAAGGTAAACAGTGGGTAACTAAGCGCTGATCGGCACTTAGTTACCAGCAGTTTACCTTGCATACCAGCTCCCAGCGTTGCTGTGCGGCGCTGGGAGCTCGCTGATAGTTGGTCTCCCACCACTGTCACACATAGCGATGCTGCGCGTTCAGCGGGCGACCAACGATAGTTTCATAAATCTCCAATCTACGACTTATTGTTGATAGGTGTCACACGCAACAATGTTGTTTGGACATCGCTGCAACGTCACCAAACCAGTGATATTGCAACAATATTGTTACCGGTATCATTGTGTGTGACGGGCCCTTAATATTAATCAGTCAAGAACCATTAATCAGGACAATTCAAACCAACACATAATTCCCTACTAGTTTCCAATCCAAGGGATTCTCCTCACTTACTGAATGTATCTGGTAGAGATGAAGAAAGTCCAGAAAAAGTGAAAATATTAGCATGCGTTTCCTGCTGTCGTGTTCCCGACGTCCAGATCTGCAGATCCCCTCCAATGTCTCGTCTAAGAATTTCACACTCCGCCACCTTCTCCTTTTTTGTGGATTTTTGCCCTTTGTGACCTAGATTGTGGAATATTTATTAATCATACAACAAATCTTACACAAATTAAATATTAGAAGATTAGGCAATCCTGAAAACAAGTGATCTCATAATTCATAGTTTTATTGAAGGTAGTCGTCTTACTATCCAAATAGCCAAATGTGGGGCCAAGCACCCTCCCAGGCACAGAAAGTGAATATGGTCCAAGGAACTGACCCTCCAGATCTTTGCTGTGTACAATATATTGACCATTTGTTTTACTGCAGATTTGAGTAAAGGAGAATAGAACATCATTCACAAATAGTTCTTGGTCATATGTGGACAACTGGGGTAAAAAGAAAATCAAATCTCACGAGGACTATGGAGATGGGGCTCTTAGCATCTGGCTCAGTTTTTTTTTTAACATGCAATAATGCCCTGGTTGCCATGAGGCTTCCTCACCATTTACTCCTTGGCACTGGCCCAGATCCCAACATTATAGGAACTGTTGTGATCCAGCCTCTGAGTTACACCGGCACTTATCCTGTGCAACAACTGTTGTCAGACGGTGGAGGCGATAATTGCAGACAATAGGATCAGCTCCTCCAATTTCCATCTGACATTTGTGGAAACTTTGACACAGCGCCAGATATAGCAGACCCACCCTTACTTAACGTACCCAATTTTCCAGTTATCAAAGATTAAGAGAGATTTTCAGCAAGTTTTTACACGAGAGTAGAAGAGAACTTATGTCCCAGCCCTTTACCTCTCGATTGTTTCGGCTCCTCCGCATCAGAAGCCCGCAGTTCATCAATGCTGAGATCCAACAGCTCAGGTTCCTCCTGTATTGATCGCAATACTTCCACGGGAGCAGAATCTACTTTTCCTTGTGGACGCCGCTGTTGGACGCCAGGAGAGCTGCTCTCTTTTGGAGCCTTTTTTGTGCTTCCTCTTCCTTTCCTGGCTCGATTCTTTGTGGCCAAGTCATCATCATCAGACTCTGAAACAGCCGGTGCTGCACCGCTCCTATTGGTTCCTCTTCCTCGGGTTCCAGGCTTGGTGCGCTCCATTGGCTTTGTATTTTTCCAAGTTGGGTCATTGTCAGTGTCATCTGGCATTTCCAAATCACTGTCGCTGAAATCAACCTAAAAAGAACACAAAAGTTTAATGAATCCTCCAACACTTGTTACTCATGGTCTACAATGGATGAGTAGGAGAAGCAGCATCACGTTTAGGCCTCACCTTGATCACTGCTCTAGTCTTACGTCTTCTTGGAGCCCTCGGCTCTAATTCTGGCTGGGGAAACTCGTCATAGACAGTGACTGAACTCTTTTTAACAATGGATGATATAACAGGTTTGGTTTGGGAGTTCAGACGGCCCTTTCGCAACGGAGTTTGAGCCTTGGGAAGTGCAGATGGAAGAGCGGAATCAGATTCTTCCTGAGAAAATATATCATTAAACTCTGCTGACATCAAGCGAGAACCCTTCCTTTTATTGATAGATGCCATAGATGTGCTGTTGCTCTTGGGACCGGAAGCTTTTTTCATCTCTTGCTGAGGCTTCCAGCCCCATATCTGCGTGAACAGATCTGCAATGCATCCACCATGTTTGGTTGCCAGCTTGTAAATGGAGTCCAATGCTTTCACTAGGAGAAGACTCGCCATCCACTGCTTAGGAAAAGTAGCTGGACGAGAAGAGACAAAGCGTAAGCCATCTTCTAACATCCCCTCAGGAAGATTAGGAGGGGACACGAGACCCTGGTACACCCGGGCAGTGAGCGCATCAGCAATTCCCAGCTCTACATACTTTGTACAGAGGATCCTATTCAAAATTTTAGAAAACCGGAGGGATATGGACTGACAGCGCTTTAGAGCCGATCGTAACAAAGCTCGATTCTGGGGGTCGTTCTCTGCTTGAGCAATCAGCCATCTTGTGCAAAGCAGAGAGAGGACAAGGTCTGAGCACAGAGGGCAGGGGCACTCCATTGTATGTGTCACAAACTGAGGAAGGCTCTTCAGAGACGAAAGTGTAATCGTAGGAGATCCTTGAGCTTTCACCAAGTCTCTGGTTTCCACAAACTTAAACTGAACACCCTTCAGAAAGTCTTCTGTTGGAGGGCTGGGGGTGTTCTCAGGAGCCTTCCCTTTTTTCTTTGACTGCTTCCCTTTAGAAACTTTTATTTTTACTTCTTTTTGTTGACATTTCGCAGAGAAATCTATTGAAGACAACAAAAATTCAGTTCTTGCAAAAGTAAAATACAAACGTGCAGCTTTCATGTGACCGGGTTACTTATTTTAAAGGAGTTATCCATTATTTTGCTAAAAGTCTGCAGATGTCTGGATCTTCCCAGCATGCGGACCGTACACTGACGGGACCCTCCAGTGCCGACAGTGTGCGGGCAGTCATGTGAGCACATGTGAGCGATTTGTCACAGTCCACGTAAACATGGGCAGCCTCGCTCAATTCACTTGTATTGTGCAAGGCCAGACATCCGGTTGGGATACAGCTGGAAGTATGAACATTACATACTTGAAGTCACATGATGGCACACTCTCGCTGCCAAACCCCAGAGAATCCGGACAGTGTACAATATGTCAACTGTGATGATTCAGAAGTCTAGAGTCACACTTCGCAAAAAAAAAAAAAAAACTAACAGACATTCCCCTCCAGCTCACATACTTGCCCGATAAGAGGGTCAAATATTTTCCCTAGAATACCCTGTACGGCCAGCCTCAATATGATCCCAACCTGTAGTTCAACCTACCTGTACAAGACTCCATAAGGAAAACTACATATTGTAAGTCGTCCTCACATTGCTGAGGCTCGGCACGTAAAGTCTCTAGTTCTGCCTTCCTCACCAAGAAGTCCGCACAGCTGCAAGAAAAAGATTTCAATAAATGACAGAACTATAGCAAGGATAATAATGGAATATTAATACTGATAAAGGAGAGGGGAAAAAAAAAAAAAAGCAATGTCCCAATAAATGTTGCATCTTAAAAAGGGGATTTTTGATACTCCCCATAAAATCCTTTTCTTGGAGCTTCAATTGGGGGACGCAGGAAGACCTTGGGTGTATGCTTGCTGCCATCAGGAGGCTGACACTATGCAAAACAGAAAAGCAACTCCTCCCCAGCAGTATACACCCACCTACTGGCACAAATCCAACTCCGTTATTGAGAACAGCAATAGGAGCAACCATAAAACCACCAACATGCTCAACTGTATACAAAGGGAGGGAGCTGTGTCCCCCAATTAAAGCTCCAAGAAAAGGATTTTATGCTGAGTACCAAGAATCCCCTTTTCTTAATCGCTTCATTGGGGGACAAAGGAAGACCTCGGGACATACAAAAGCAGTCCCATCGGGTGGGTGTAATAACCGAAGAAGTATTTGGGCGTACCACGGCAGCCTGTAGAATCTTGCGCCCCAGAACAGCATCTGCAGATGCTTGAGTATGAACTCTGTAAAATTTAACAAATGTGTGAACAGACGACCAGGTGGCCGCTTTGCAAAGCTGAGCTGCCGAAGCCTGATGTCCGACAGCCCAGGAAGTTCCCACTGCTCTAGTGGAGTGTGCCCTTAGTCTGGATGGACAAGGAACCTGTTTAATGCGGTATGCCTCCAAGATAGTGGAGCGAATCCACCAAGCAATTGTAGCCTTAGAGGCTGCCAATCCCTTGCGAGGACCATGTAGGGACCACGAAGAGAGTCCACTCGTCGAAAGGAAGCTGTTCGCGAAAGGTAGGTATGGAGAGCCCTGACTAAATCCAGATTGTGTAATCTCTTCTCTAGAGAATGAGATGGGGCTGTGGAAAGAGGAGACTACCTTTGGTAGGAACTTTTCCATGGGGCGAAGGACTACTTTGTCCTGATGGAAGATCAAGTAAGGAGATCGACATGAGAGCCGCAAGTTCCGACACCCTCCGAATGGAGGTGATCGCCACAAGGAAGTAGACCTTCCACGTTAGGAGAGGTAAACTGACCTCTTGTAGGGGCTCGAAAGGAAGATCTTGGAGTATGTCTAGTACCAAATTCAGATCCCGGGATCAAGAGGGGGATGAAACGGAGGGGAGACATGAGCCACTCCTTGGAGGAACGTCCTGACCTGTGTATGTGAGGAGAGTTGCCTCTGGAAAAGTACCGAAAGGGCAGACACTTGGCCTTTCAGGGAGCTAAGGGATAGGCCTGCATCAAGGCCAGACTGGAGAAAAGCCAGGAGAGATGGAAGAGAAAAGACCATTGGGGAACGATTGTGGTCCTCGCACCATCGGAAGAAAGCCTTCCACGTGCGGTGATAAGTGCGTGATGAGGATGGTTTCCTGGCTTTTAACATCAGTCTGGATGACTTGTTCAGAAAGACCAGACGATCTCAGTACCGCAGCTTCAACAGCCACACCGTTAAATTGAGCGACAGAGAATTTGGGTGTTGAAAAGGACCCAGAGTCAAGAGCTCCAGGAGATGGGGAGTGGCCATGGAGGAGGTTGACTACCTCTGCATGCCAGAACAGTCTTGGCCAACCTGGAGCTATGAGGATTAATGTTACTCCTCCTGCTCGTATATTCTTCAGAATCCTGGGAATGAGAGGGATGGGGGGAAAGAGATAAGGGAGAACTGGGCCCATGGAATCGCAAGAGCATCCGCGTCGAGGGCTTGTAATTGTCCCTGAAGGCCATCAGGCCTACGTCTAAGAAGCCCCACCTGAGGCAAATTTGGTGGAATACCTTTGGGTTCAGGGACCACTCTCCTTGGTCCACACCCCGCGACAGATAGTCGGACGCCCAGTTGTCCACTCCTGGAATGTGGATTGCTGAATTTGCGGGAATATGTAGCTCGGCCCATTGGAGGATTTAGGTCACTTCCGCCATGGTTGAGCGACTCAGAGTCCCTCCCTGGCGATTGCGTTGGCCGTCTGAATTTGGACATGGCGGCCCGTCAGAGAGGTTTGCCAGTACAGGAGGGCTCGCAGGATCGCCCTGAGTTCTAGGAAGTTTATGGGCAGGGAGGCTTCCTGGGAGTTCCACATGCCCTGGGCTGTGTGGCCGAGGAAGGTCGCGCCCCAACCGGAGAGACTGGCATCAGTGGAAATGATCGTCCATCTGACCGGGAGAAACGATCTGCCGCGAGAGAGAAGGGGGGACTCGAACCACCAGAGGAGTGACTGTCTCGCTAATCTGGAGAGGTGGACTGGGCGATCAATACTGCTGAGGGAGCAGAAAGTACTGGAGGAGCCTGGTGTGAAATTGGGCGAATGGAACAGCTTCAATGGAGGTCACCATTCTGCCAGAATCCTCATGGAGAATCGGAGTGACAGAGGAGAGAGCTGCTTGAGACTGAGAATCCCAGACAGCAGGGCAGCCTGGTTCTCTGGGGGAAGGAAAATGTGGGACTGGGCTGTGTCGAATATCATGCCCAGAAAGGTGATCTGCCGAGTCGGAACAAGGCAAGACTTCTTGACATTGATGATTCAGCCCAGGCGACGGACAGAATCCAGAGATATCTGCAGGCTTTCGAGACACCCTGAGCAAGAGGGGGCCTTTATCAGGCTGTTGTCCAAGTAGGGTATTGCTAAAATTCCCTTGAACTGAAGGATGGGCACCTCCATTGCCATGATTTTCGTAAAGACCCAGGGAGTCGGGGGAAGGCCGAATGGTAGGGCGGCAAACTGGTAATGTGGGGACCCTACAGCGAAGCGCAGGAATCGTTGGCGAGACACAAGGATGGGAACATGGAGGTAGGCGTCCTGAATGTCTATGGAGGCCATGAATTCTCCTGGCTCCATAGACGCTATTACTGAATGAAGGGACTCCATCCTGAAGTATCTCAACCGGAACTTGGTGTTGAGAAGCTTCAAGTCCAAAATGGGGCGAATGGAGCGTCCCCTTTTTGAGACCACAAAGAGATTGGAGTAAAATCCCAAAAAGTGTTGATGCTTTGGAACGGGGATGATAACGCCTGCCTCCTCGTGGGAAGAAATGGCTTGGTGAAAACCGGAGATGAGTTTGGGGTCTTTCGGTTGCCAAGATAGAAAAAACGGTCTTGAGGAAAAGAAGCAAATTTGATCTTGTACCCCACCGAGACGATGTCTCGGACCCAGGCATCGTCGATTACTGATAGCCAAACTGACCGGAAGGCCCTGAGGCGGCCCCCGAGGTTAGGGTCGGCGTCATGAGCAATTGGCTCGGGAACCAGAGGGTCGAGTGTGTGCGTTACGAGGGTGCCTGGGAGGAGCGGGCTTGTAGGAGGGCCTTTTTCTATCCTGGCGGGCGGGGGAGCGATCTCTCAAGGATTTGGGCGTTGAGGGACGAAAGGAACGAAAATGAAAATTTCTCTTCTTAGGGATTGCCAGTTTGCGCTTTGCCTGCGGAAGGGTGGTACTTTTCCCGCCAGTGGCGTCCGATATGATTTTATCTAGCTTATAGCCGAGAACCCTCGAAAGAGAGATTGGCGAGTGATTTTTTAGAGGCATTCCAGATCTTCAGCCATATGGCCCTGCAAATGGAGATCATGTTGCCGGAGGCCTGGGCACCACAGGATGCGGCATTGAGGCAAGCTGTGGCGATGTATTTTTCCGCATGAGCGATCTGATCAGCCAGGCCCGCTAGTTCCGCGGGAGGTGCTTAGGACCGAATACCCCTACGGAGGTCCTTGGCCCAGGAGGCCACGGCCAGGGAGACCCAGGTGGCTGCAAATGAAGGGCAAAGAGAAGCGCCCGAGGCTTCGAAAGCTGATTTCGCCATGGCCTCCATGTGTCTGTCTGGTTCTTCCTTAAGGGAAGCGCCATCTGCCAGGGGTAGAATGGTGTTGGTAGCTAGACGTGAAACTGGGGGATCCACTGCTGGTGAGGTGGTCCATTTTTGGCGAATGTTCTTAGAGAAGGGATAAAGAGCCTCTAGACGCTTTCTGGATTGAAAGCGCTTCTCTCGGTGTAGCAATTCCTTGGTAAAGATGTCGTCAAAGTCTGTCTTCTAGGTAAGAGAAGACCCGAGGAGCTGGCTTAGTACGCTTAACCGACACTTTCCGTGTAGGTGGCTTGTCGTCGGAGTCGACCTTAAGAGTGTCATTTACTGCTAGAATCAGGGTATCTGCTGTGTCTCCGATTCCCAAAATTTGGTCGGAGTCTAGATCCAGGTCAGAGTCCAAGAAGTAATTGGAATCCGATGGTGCCAAGCGTGCTGGAGAAGAAGGTCTCGAGTGGAGGTTTCTGGGGGAAAATGGGACCAGGACGAGGAGGATGGGCGAATCCGCTTCCTCTGTGAGCGGTCTGGTCCCTCTGATTCCGAAGGTGGTTTGGAAGCGGATTGGTCTGGTGATCCAGGGACAGCGGGTCAGTCTGCTCCGATGGGTTAGGCCTAATCGCGGAGGCAATGTGCGTGGGCAGGTGCTCTAGGCTACCATCAGGGTTTCTGAAAATGTAACCAGAGTAGTGGCGGACTGAGATAAGGAAATTACCACCTCAGGTGGGGCAGAGACCACAGACGGGTCAGTGGTAGGCTCCTGAGCTGCCTGCATGGTCTGTGGGCTACAAACGAGGCACAGTGGAGAGTTCTGAGCCGAGGGTAGCTTCTTATTGCACCCTGAGCAGGCATAGTACACCGTGGTGGCAGTGGTGGCTGTATGGGAGCTCCTTGTGTGAGGCATCTACTAGGGCCAGTAGCGAGGGGGCCAGCAGTGGGGGGGGGTTGGGAAAGCTTTGCTTCCCAGGACTCAGACTTCCGATGTCCCCCGTGGTGGGATCCGTGCAGTGGAGGAGCACAGAAGCAGCTGCAGAGTTCTGTTCCACGCCTGTGATGCCTCCCTGTAAAAACGGTGGTAGGGGCCAATAACAGCAGGCAGAGAACCCACGCGCGATCCCCTTTGGCCAGGGGGAGGAGCAGGGCTGCCTGGCCAAGAGAACATTGCCCAAGTGTGACGGGGGCGTGGCCACCGCAGCCGAAAAAGCCGGCTCCTTCTTCTATGTGCCTCGACTGCGGGCGGGACCTAGGCGGAGCTCAGAGGTGTCCGAGGTGGTGGCTTTCAGAGGACGCCGCTCGAACGCCCGTGATTGGTCTGGAGGCGGTCCGTGGGCGGGCGAGCTCCGGAGGCCGCAACAGAGGCCTGGGGCTAAATTTTGGCGGCGGCCTGGATCGGGAGGCCTGCGGCACGGAGCCTCAGATCTGGGGTTGTGCTGGCCTGGGAGCGGCTGCACCTTAAAGCCTCTGTCACAGGCGGCTGCTGGCTTTCTTCAAAGTGAAAGTGCTGGGAGCTGTGGGTACAGTGCAGCTGCAGCTCTCACTCCTTAGGTGCTGGTCGTGGCATGGTAGAGAGGGGCTTACTGGCCCTGAAACAGACCCAGGAGCCCCAGAGAAACAATAACGCGCCCCCCTTTTTTATGGCCCCTATCACTCAGTGCCTGATCACTATCGGGCAACCCCTGCTGCAGCCATAGGTGAAAAGGGCCATGGCTGCTGAGGTATCCAGTAACTGCCCCGTGCACGCAAGAGCTGAGTGCTCTCATTACGGCTGCTACTCCAGAGCAATTCACCATCATTGGAGTAGCCTGGGGGGGGGGGGGGGGGAGCGGAGGAGCTACGAGGAGGGGGCTGGTAAAGTGAGGATGGGGAAAGGAGGGGGTAAATGGGCCCCGGACCCAGGGTCTGCTTGCTGCCATCAGGGTGCAGATCTCTACCTCGTCCTGAGAGGTGCTGAGCTCCAGACGCGGAAACCATTCTTGGCTCCCTGTGCACCAGGGATCCGGGAGTCTGACTGCCCTACCGACCGGCTCTGGAGGGCGAGTGGGTAGGGGATCGAATGGGCCAGGGCAGGCACCAGCGTCCGGCCTCAGGGTTTTCCAGGATCCGCTTCTAGGAAGGAATAGATGGCCCTGGCTCAAAGAGGGAGAGTTAACAGTGCAACCAGCATACACTGGACCCTTGATCTCTATGCGGGGTGACGGATTGGCTCAACCGCTCCGTATTCCCTGATGAATCTTCATAGAAGAAATAAAAAACAAAAACAAAAATTGAAAAATCTAAACTAATCTAATAAAAAATTCTAGTAGATACGGGCTCAGAGAGACCCGTGTCTGCCTCCTAAGACACTAAGCTAAAACCGAGTTGGATTTGTGCTAGTAGGTGGGTGTATACTGCTGGGGAGGAGTTGCTTTTCTGTTTTGCATAGTGTCAGCCTCCTGATGGCAGCAAGCATACACCCAAGGTCTTCCTGTGTCCCCCAATGAAGCGATTAAGGTGGTTGTCCCCTTTCAGAAACTTTTTCCCTGGGCTCGGGTAATATGTACACATAACCATATTGGGAAAGGGTGATTAAGGTCTACTGTAAGGTACAACCATTTCCATCAGGTCAGGTACATCGGATCAGTCAAGAGCTCTGTGCACACCTAACTAGCATAGAGAAAAGCCAGAAGACAACTATGCACAATATGGGTCCTGGAGATAAAGGTGATGTGCCAATTGATGTCAATAGTGCCACAACATCCGCTGGCCTAAAGAATTGAACCAGCATGCTCTGTACAGGAAAACACATTGAGAAACCAAGCTGTAGTCCAACAGACTATTACAATCTGTACGCTCTATAAATATATCTTAGCATGTCCCTTATGTAAAACTATGGCATCCAAGAATTGCAGTTTACTCTTACAATAAGATATGGTGATCTGCAGCCCTGGATAAACATTATTAAGCTCATGGAATTCAAGAGGTTGTTCCCCAATGCCAGCACCAGCTATGTGCCCGATATGCAGGTGTAAAGTCTATTTTTTGCAACAATATCATTTGTATCATATAGATTTTATATGCATTATGTTATCGTTAGTCTGATTGGTTATGTCAGTGAACACTTATCGAGCTACAGCGGGAATAAGACCTATGTTTGTTCAGGGTCGAAATGATGGCGTCTATGTATATTGTTTTGTACCAATACGGTATTTTATTTTTCTACTTTGGATGCTGTTGCTGCCTGTTCTATTATATGACTTTCTGGAGGACTTGACAAACCTGTATACATTTTTCTCTCATGACAAGTCTACCGGCAAGTCTCTACCACTTCTCCAGGGTTTAGAATTGGCTCTCACACCGACGTCACAACAGCAGTGTGTCAGGCAATCTGTGATCTCGGCGGCCCTGAAGGAGGCGTTGTGTCTACATGGGCAGAGCCGCCGAGCTTGTGACGCCCATACCACAGCCAATTCCAGACACCGGAAGCAGCGCTGGAGCCTCCCAGGGCAGCAAGTATAGTCCAGTTTCTAATATTCTATTGAACTATATCGAGGGTAGAACACAGTCTGAAAGAGGATAAATCTTTTAAGAGTTCTAGTGGGATTTTTTTTTAAATAAATATGAATACTTCATAAAGGGCTTGTACCAAGTTTATAAGTCATCACCGAAGAATGAGTAACAATTTACTGGAGTTTTGACCACTGTTATTCCCACCGATACCCAGAACAGAACTCTGTCAAGTCCTCTCTGAATACAGATTAGGTACTGTATGTACACCACTGCCCCATTCATTCTCTTTGGGACTACCACAGGTTGCAGAGTGCTATAGATTGGTGATAACTCAGATTTGGTACGAGCTCTAGAGGCTGAAGCTTCATTAAGGCTGGTCAATAGAAACCCATAGGAAGTCACAAGAGCAGCAGCTAATAGATTAGGTATTCTACTGAACCATGCCTTGTAATAAAAGGGACAAATTGCTATTTGTCTGTGTGACAAATTAAAATCTGTAGATCTGCACTGCAATGTGGGTCAACATTTTTGGCATAATTAATAGCCTTGTTGCTTTGCAGTTCTGGCGTCCTGGGCTCAAGTCCCACCAAGGACAACATCCGCAAGGAGTTTGTATCTTCTCATCGTGTTTGTGTGGGTTTCCTCCAACACTCCAAAGACATACTGATAGGATGTGTAGATTGTGAGCCCCAATGGGCACAGTGTTGCAAATTTATTTAAAGTGATATGGAATTAATAGTGCTATAGAAATGAATAAATATTAGTATATTATAGATTATAGGCCCAATATAACGTGGAACAGAGCCATTGATAAACTGCCTACAGTTCATACAGAGGCATACAGGTAATGGTTACTTACTGCCGCACGCTATTAAGACTTTTCGCTAATCTCAGTCCTTCTAAACAAAAAGATTTGGCCTCGGAAACACTGCCAAGTTGGCTCAGGATGCTGGTGAGATCCTGGGAGCAGCTCAGCAGATCAGAGAGGACCTGCCACTTCTGAAGGAGGTTGTCTCCTAATTAGAAAAAGGTAGAAGAAGAAATGTTACTTTAAAATTGGGGCATACTTATTTAATTGCTCACCCATTATTACTCAAATAACCATCATCCTTACCATTGTCCACAAAGCGGGCATCAGTCGTGGACTTTGGAGTGGACAGAACATCATTTCCAAGTAAAAGAAGGACAATGCTCCTGAGCAGCTTGTGGGCCTCCGTTAGAGCGGTCTCTGGGTTATGCCACCCTGGAGATACAGAACCAAAAGACATGGGGTAGGTGCGACGGGACGTACATGTACAGCAAAAACATCCCAATATTACATCTAACATGAACACCTCAAAAATCAGTTGTAATGTTAAGGAATGTTCTCCTGCAAACATTTATTAGAAACTCTGGCACCGGTATAAACAAAGCAATCCTGTAATCCCATCTTCTGCTACATTAAGAAACCCTGAATCCTTTCATTATAAGGTGAATAATCTTTATGGCATTGGACTGAACTGCCCCTTTGGATTCAGCTGACTTTTCTTTTATGCACTTTTAATTTCCCCAAAAGGAACAACATTCAGGTCAATTCACTGAACATAGGAGGGCTTGTATTTTGTGGGAGGAGTTGCCGTTTTGAATGACGCTATGCATTTCAGTTTATCATGTGTACAAGACGTAAAAATAATTCCAAGTGTGGTGAAATTGTGAAAAACGTGGAATTCTGCCAAGGTTTTTCTGTTAGTGTTTAATCTGCAGTAGAAATGACCTGGCAACAAGATGCTCTGGGTCAGCCCATGGGTCAGCCCATGGGTCAGCCATGGGTCAGCCCATGGGTCAGCCCATGGGTCAGCCCATGGGTCAGCCCATGGGTCAGTCCATGGGTCAGTCCATGGGTCAGTCCATGGGTCAGTCCATGGGTCAGTCCATGGGTCAGTCCATGGGTCAGTCCATGTCAAGTAAACCAATGATTATTATTACCTCTATATTGTGAAATCTTTTGAGATCTTGTTATTTGAAAATAGCATGTCAGACAATGCAAAATGTGAAGAAAAACAAATTCTAGTAATTTTTTTTTATTATTATTGATTTTAAAAGTTCAGAAAAGTGCAAATTTCAGTGTTGCCTGCCTTTATATTTCTCCTCAAGCTAGAAATAAGATAAACAAAATAAAGAGAATTTTGTTTACGTACCGTAAATTCTTTTTTCTTGAATCATCAATGGGAGGACCCAGACAATGGGGTTTAGGGCACTGCCCTCCGGAGGCCACACTAGGTACTACAAGCTTGTAGTAACCGCCCCCTCCGCTTATAAACCCCTACCGCAGGAGATATCCTCAGTTTGGTCCATAAGCTGCGAGGAGACAACCACACCCGAACCATCGGGAAAAACCGTGTACTGACGGTCTAACAACCCGTAAAAACAACACTGTCCCAACTGGGTACAGTCCATGGAAAAAAACATCCAACGGAACAACTGGGTGGGTGCTGGGTCTCCCATTGATGATTCAAGAAAAAAGAATTTACGGTCCGTAAACAAAATTCTCTTTTTTCTGATCATCATAATGGGAGACCCAGACAATGGGGATGTCCTAAAGCAAACCCCAGGGCGGGAAAAAGTTCCTCACAAAATGTTTAAAGACGCGGTCCCCCTTAAAGGTGGGCCACCGCCGCCTGGAGGACCCGCCTGCCCAAACTTGCATCCGCAGAGGCATGGGCATGCACCATATAGTGCTTAGAGAAAGTGTGCAGGCTGGACCACGTGGCCGCCTGACACACCATCAGAGCAGAGGCCCGATGTCGCAAAGCCCAGGAAGCACCAACGGCTCTGGTCGAGTGTGCCTTCAAGCCCACCTGGAGAGGCAGACCCGTAGAACGGTAGGCCTCTTGAATGGGTGCCTTGATCCATCTGGCCAAGGTCGATTTGGACGCCGCGGACCCCTTACAGCGACCCGCCGTAAGGATGAACAAAGAGTCCGAACTCCGGAAGGAGGCCGTCCTGGACACATAAATGCGTACAGCCCTCACGAGATCCAGAGTGTGGAGGTCGCGCTCAACCTGATGAACAGGAGCGGGACAAAATGATGGGAGAACAATCTCTTGGTTCAAGTGAAAAGTGGAAACCACCTTCGGCAAGAATTCTGCTCTCGGGCGCAACACCACCTTGTCCTGGTGGACAACCAGGAAGGGTGACTTGCACGACAGTGCAGCCAATTCTGAAAACACGTCTCAGAGATGTAATTGCCACCAGAAAGACAACCTTTTGGGACAGACAAGAGAGGGAGACATCCCTCAGTGGCTCAAACGGCGGTTTCTGCAGGGCCGTCAAAACCATGTTAAGGTCCCAGGGGTCCAGTGGACGCCTGTATGGCGGGACCACCCGGGACACACCCTGCAGAAATTGACGGACCTTCGGAAGGAGCGCCAAGCGCCTGTCAAACAGCACTGAAAGCGCTGATACCTGTCCCTTCAGGGAGCTGAGGGATAACCCAAACTCCAAACCCGACTGTAGGAAACCCAACAGAGTCGGAATTGACAAGGGCCACGGTGAACGTCCGCCAGAAGCACACCAGGCGAAAAAGATTTTCCACGTTCTGTGGTATATCCTCCGTGATACGGGTTTTCTAGCCCGATTCATAGTGTCAACCACAGTAGTAGAGAACCCCTGGATGTCAGAAGCCAGGCCTCAAGAGCCATGCAGTCAATCTGAGGGCCCTGGAATTGAGGTGGAAGAAAGGGCCTTGCGCGAGAAGATCTGCGCGGTCTGGAAGAGCCCACCGGTTCCCGCCGGACAGTTGCCACAGATCCGGATACCAGGACCTCCTGGGCCAGTCCGGCGCCACCAGAATGGCTTCGTGGCACTCCGTCCTGATTTTCCACAGAACCTTGGGAATCAGTGCCAGAGGAGGGAACACATATGGAAGTTGGAAATCGGACCAACACCGGATCAGGGCATCCGCCCCCAGAGACTGAGGGTCCCACGATCTTGCCATGTAGTGAGGCACCTGATGATTCAGCCGTGAGGCCATCAGGTCCACGTCCGGGATACCCCATCTGCTGCAGATGTCCCGGAAGACGTCCGGATGCAGAGACCACTCTCCTGCGTCCATCCCCTGCCGGCTCAGGTAATCGGCCTCCCAGTTCTCGACCCCTGGGATGTGAACTGCGGAGATCAAGCAGTCGTTGTCCTCCACCCAGGATAGAATGCGGTGGACTTCGGCTAGGGCCTGAGCACTCCTGGTCCCTCCCTGATGGTTTATATAGGCGACGGCCGTCGCATTGTCGGACTGAACCCGAATAGGCTGTCCTGACAGGAAGGTCTGAAAAGCCAGGAGTGCCAGATAGACCGCCCTGATCTCCAGCACGTTGATCTGCAACGCCGACTCTGACTGCGTCCAGAGGCCTTGAGCCCTGTGGTGTGAGAACACCGCACCCCAGCCCTTGAGACTGGCGTCGGTGGTCACCACTAGCCATGACGGTTTGAGGAAAGACCGGCCCCGTGACAAGTGACACGGCTGAAGCCACCACTGTAGGGAATCCCTGGTTGGTTGTGAAAGAACACCAGCCGATTCAGAGAGGTCGTCCTCTTGTCCCACCTGCGGAGAATTTCCAGCTGTAGAGGACGGAGGCGAAACTGCGCGAAAGGCACCGCCTCTATCGCTGCCACCATGTGCCCCACCAGCTTCATCAAAACCCGTAGAGATGAGTGTGGTGACAGAAGGAGATCTTGCACTCCTGGTTGGATGGCCAGGTGTTTTGCTCGCGGCAGAGACACCAGAGCAGAGTCCGTGTGGAAGTCCATGCCCAGATATGTCAGTGACTGGGTCGGAACCAGGGTTGACTTCTGAATATTGAGAAGCCACCCAAACTGCTCCAAAGACTGCATAGTCACCTCCAGGCTCTTCCGACAAAGGTGTTCCGACGGAGCCCTGACCAGCAGGTCGTCCAGATAGGGAATGACGGCATGTCCCTGCACATGTAGGAGAGCCATCATTGACGCCATCACTTTTGTGAACACCCGCGGTGCCGAGGCTAACCCGAAAGGCAGCGCCACGAATTGGAAGTGTTCGTCCCCCACTGCGAATCGCAACCAGCGCTGGTGAGCCTGTGCAATGGGCACGTGAAGGTAAGCGTCTCGGATATCTATGGACGCTAGGAAGTCTCCCTGTGACACAGCCGCGATCACGGAGCGCAGGGATTCCATACGGAACTTCCGAACCAACACGTGACGGTTGAACAACTTGAGGTCCAGAACCGGCCGAAAAGAGCCGTCCTTCTTCGGGACAATGAAGAGGTTGGAGTAAAAACCCCGGAACCTCTCCCCGAAAGGCACTGGGACCACTACTCCGTCTCTGCGGAGTCCCTCCAACACCCGATAAAAAGCCTGCGCCTTTTCTGGGGATGGGACAGACCGATGGAATCGGTGCGCCGGCCGCGACGTCAGCTCTATCCTGTAACCGCGCGAGACTACGTCTCGGACCCACTGATCTTGAACGTGGAGTAACCATCTGTCCTGAAATCGTGACAGGCGGCCCCCCACTTGTGGGGCGGCAGGACAAGAGAGCGAGTCATGCGGAAGCGGGTTTGGGGGTGGCAGCTGCTGCCCCCGTCGGCTTCTTCTGGCGACCCTTGGGGCGCCACTGAGTAGAGGGCTTGCCCCCTCTGTCCACGCGAGCGGACGATGCTGATGATTGCGAGCTGGAACGAAAGGACCACTGTTTAGGGTTCCTTTTAACCGTATACCGTGGCTTAGGCTTATTCTGTGGGATCTTAGACTCCGCAGAATCCTTTATCAGTTTATCCAGCTCGGTTCCAAACAGCCTATCACCAGAGAAAGGAAGACTTTGCAAAATCTTCTTTGACGTGGCATCTGAGTCCCATAGACGCAGCCACAACAACCTGCGGATCGCTATAGCATTGGCCGAAGCCACAGCAGAGCGACTGGCAGTCTCCAAGGTCGCTGTCCTGGCGTAATCCGCATAGGCTCTTGCCCTATCGATAAGCGCCAGGACCTCAGAGTTGGACCCCGCTAGGTCAGTGACACCATCCAAACAGGCGGTGATCGCCTGCAGGGTCCAGACCGTGGCAAAATTAGGGGCAAATGAAGACCCCACAGCCTCATAAGAAGACTTGGCGAGTTGTTCGACCTGTCTATCCGTAGCGTCCTTCAAGGAGGAGCTATCAGAGGCAGAGAAAAAGAGAATTTTGTTTACGTACCGTAAATTCTTTTTTCTTTAATCATCAATGGGAGACCCAGACAATGGGGTTTAGGGCACTGCCCTCCGGAGGTCACACTAGGTACTACAAGTTTGTAGACACCGCCTCCTCCGCTTATAAACCCCTACCGCAGGGAACATCCTCAGTTTGGTCTACAAGCTGCGAGGAGGAAATAAACCACACCCGAAACATCGGGAAGAATGCCGTACACAAAACGGTTCAACAACCCGGCAAACACTGTCTCAACAGAGAACAGAGCAAATGCAAAACATGCAAAGGAACAACTGGGTGGGTGCTGGGTCTCCCATTGATGATTAAAGAAAAAAGAATTTACGGTACGTAAACAAAATTCTCTTTTTTCTGGTCATCATAATGGGAGACCCAGACAATGGGGATGTCCTAAAGCAATACCCCAGGGCGGGAAGAGTTCCTCAACAAGACGGATAACACATGGTTCCCTTTAAAGGTGGGCAACCGCCGCCTGGAGAACCCGCCTGCCCAAACTTGCATCCGCAGAGGCATGGGCATGCACCATATAGTGCTTAGAGAAAGTGTGCAGGCTGGACCAGGTGGCTGCCTGACACACCTGTAGAGCAGACGCTCGATGTCGCAAAGCCCAGGAGGCACCAACAGCTCTGGTAGAGTGAGCCTTCAATCCCACCGGGAGAGGCAAACCAGAAGTCCGGTAAGCCTCCTGGATGGATGCCTTAATCCATCTGGCCAATGTCGATTTCGACGCCGCAGACCCCTTACAGCGACCTGTCGCAAGAACAAATAAGGAATCCGAACTCCTAAAGGAGGCGGTCCTAGACACATAAATGCGTATAGCTCTCACGAGATCCAGAGTATGGAGGTCGCGTTCAACCTGATGAACGGGAGCGGGGCAAAATGATGGGAGAACAATTCTCCTGGTTCAGGTGGAAAGTTGAAACCACCTTCGGCAAGAATTCTGGCCGTGGACGCAACACCACCTTGTCTTGGTGAACCACCAGGAAGGGTGACTTGCACGATAGTGCAGCCAATTCTGAGACCCTCCTCAGAGATGTAATCGCCACCAGAAAGGTCACTTTCTGGGATAGACGAGATAGAGAAACCTCCCTCAGAGGCTCAAACGGCGGTTTCTGCAATGCCGCTAGGACCATGTTAAGGTCCCAAGGGTCTAAAGGTCTCTTGTAGGGCGGAACCATCCGTGACACCCCCTGCAGAAATTGACGGACCTTCGGGAGGAGCGCCAATCGCCTGTCAAACAGCACAGAAAGTGCTGATACTTGACCTTTCAAAGAGCCAAGGGATAATCCCAATTCCAAACCCGACTGTAGGAAAGCCAACAACGTCGGGATGGACAAGGGCCACGGAGACCGTCCGCCAGAGGCACACCAAGTAAAAAAGATTTTCCACGTTCTGTGGTACATCTTCCTGGAAACTGGCTTCCTAGCCCGATTCATAGTGGCAACCACCGTAGGGGAGAAACCCCTGGATGTCAGCAGCCAGGCCTCAAGAGCCATGCAGTCAATCTGAGGGCCCTGGAATTGAGGTGGAAGAATGGGCCTTGTGCGAGTAAATCTGCGCGTTCTGGAAGAGCCCACCTGTGTCCGCCTGACAGTTGCCACAGGTCCGGATACCAGGACCTCCTGGGCCAGTCTGGAGCCACTAGAATGGCTACGCTGCACTCCGACCTGATTTTCCACAGCACCCTGGGAATCAGAGCCAGAGGCGGGAACACATATGGTAGATGGAATCTGGACCAAGTCAGGATCAGGGCGTCCGCTCCCAGAGACTGGGGGTCCCATGATCTCGCCATGTATTGCGGAACCTGATGATTCAGCCGTGAGGCCATCAGATCCACGTCCGGAGTGCCCCATCTGCTGCAGATGTCCTGGAAGACGTCTGGATGAAGAGACCACTCTCCGGCGTCCATCCCCTGCCGGCTCAGATAGTCGGCCTCCCAGTTTTCGACCCCTGGGATGTGAACTGCAGAGATCAGGCAGTTGTTGTCCTCCGTCCAGGACAGGATGCGGTGGACTTCGGCCAGAGCCTCTGCACTCCTGGTTCCTCCTTGATGATTTATATAAGCGACGGCCGTCGCATTGTCGGACTGAACCCGAATGGGTTGTCCTGAGAGGAATCTCTGAAAAGCCAGGAGTGCCAGATAGATCGCCTTGATCTCCAATACGTTCATCTGCAACGCCGACTCCGACTGAGTCCAGAGGCCTTGGGCCCTGTGGTGCAAGAACACCGCTCCCCAGCCCTTCAGACTGGCGTCGGTGGTCACCACTAACCATGACGGTTTGATGAAGGACCTGCCCCGAGACAAGTGATGTGGCTGTAGCCACCACTGCAGGGAATCCCTGGTCGGTTGGGAAAGTGTCACCAGCCGATTCAGAGAGATCGTCCTCTTGTCCCACCTGCGGAGAATCTCCAGCTGAAGAGTACGGAGGCGAAATTGTGCGAACGGCACCGCCTCTATTGCTGCCACCATGCGCCCCACCAGCTTCATCAACACCCGTAGGGATGATTGTGGTGACAGGAGGACTGCTTGTACTCCTGATTGGATCGCCATCTGTTTGACTCGTGGCAGAGACACCAGGGCTGAGGCTGTGTTGAAGTCCATGCCCAGATATGTCAAAGACTGGGTCGGAACTAGCGTTGACTTCTGAATATTGAGGAGCCAACCGAACTGTTCAGGGACCGCATGGTCACATCCAGGCTCTCTTGACAGAGGTGTTCTGATGGCGCCCTGACCAGCAGGTCGTCTAAATAGGGAATGACGGCATGTCCCTGCATGTGCAGGAGAGCCATCATGGAGGCCATCACTTTTGTGAACACCCGCGGTGCCGAGGCCAACCCGAACGGCAGCGCCACAAATTGGAAGTGTTCTTCCCCCACTGCGAATCTCAACCAGCGCTGATGAGCCGGTGCAATGGGCACGTGAAGGTAAGCGTCTCTGATATCTATGGACGCTAGGAAGTCCCCCTGTGACACAGCTGCGATCACGGAGCGCAGTGATTCCATACGGAACTTCCGAACCAACACGTGACGGTTGAACAACTTCAGGTCCAGTACTGGGCGGAAGGATCCGTCCTTCTTTGGGACGATAAAGAGGTTGGAGTAAAAACCCCTGAACCTCTCTCCGGAAGGCACCGGGACCACCACTCCGTCTCTGCGGAGACCCTCCAACACCAGGTGAAAGGCCTGAGCCTTTTCTGGTGACGGGACCGACCGATGGAATCGGGATATCGGCTTTGAAGTCAGCTCTATCCTGTACCCTCGCGAGATCACGTCTCGAACCCACTGATCTTGAACGTGAAGCAGCCACTTGTCCTGAAAGCGAGACAAGCGGCCCCCCACCTGTGGGGAGGCAGGATGAGAGAGCGAGTCATGTAGAGGCGGGTTTGGGGGTGGCAGCTGCCGCCCCCGCCGGCTTCTTTGGACGACTCTTAGAGCGCCACTGGGAAGCGGGCTTTCCCCCTCGGTCCGTGCGAGCGGACGGTGCTGATGACTGCGAGCTGGAACGAAAGGACCACTGTTTTGGGTTCCTTTTAACGGTATACCGTGGCTTAGGCTTATTCTGCGGTATCTTAGACTCAGCAGAATCCTTAATCAGCTTGTCCAGTTCGGTGCCAAAAAGCCTGTCACCAGCAAACGGAAGATTCTGCAAAATCTTCTTGGATGTGGCATCTGAGTCCCAAAGACGCAGCCACAACAACCTGCGGATCGCTATAGCATTGGCCGAAGCCACGGCTGAGCGAGTGGCAGTTTCCAGAGTCGCCGTCCTGGCGTAGTCCGCATAGGCCCTTGCCCTTTCGGTAAGTGCTAGGACCTCTGGACTGGATCTTGCCATGTCAGAGATACCATCCAAGCAGGTAGTAATCGCTTGTAAGGTCCAGACCGTGGCAAAATTAGGGGCAAATGAAGACCCCACAGCCTCATAGGAAGACTTGGCGAGCTGCTCGACCCGTCTATCTGTCGCATCCTTCAGTGAGGAGCTATCAGAGGCAGAGAAAAGGGAGCGTGCAGCAATCCTGGTCATGGAAGCGTCCACCTTCGGGGACTGCGACCACTCCTGAAGCACCTCCTGGGGGAAGGGAAGCGATTGTCCTTGGTTTTACGGACATAACGCCGCCCAGGATGTAACCTGGGAGCTCTAACCACCCTTCCAAAATTAGTGTGGTCCATGAAGGAGCCACTTGGTCTAGCCTCAGGCCGCAGCCATTGATAGACCTCCTTCGGGTGCACCGCCACCTCCTCAGGGGGTGTCACGAGACGTAAAGTCTCGTTGATAGAGGACACCAGATCCTCCACCCCATCTGGTGGTTCAGATACGGACACAGACCCGAAATGTGAACCCCCATCATCGTCCTCACCATCAGAGGAACGCTCCTCCTCAGAGAGAGCCTGGAGCTCGGGTGACTCCTCACGACGAGCCCGCTTAAGGGGTCTCACAGCAGAAGAGGGAGACACCCGGGGGTAACTGGACGGAGTAGCTGGGCTATCCAGCCTCCTATTAAGTGCCTCCAGGGATTGCGACATGGAGGACAGCTGAGACAACAGATTTTCATTGATCTTATTCTGAGTCTCCCATGGCCCTGAGATCACCTGAACCTCAGGGTATAGCACCGGAGCTGCTGACTCAACAGTGCCAGCCCGGGCCTCTGGGCGTCCGCAGTTATTGCAGGACCCCTCCACCAGTGTTCCATTGCATGTAGCACAGGTAATGGTGGTCTCTGCCGCCCTAGCAGCACGCTTCCCGGCTGAGGACATCGCCACAGTAGGGGGAGATAAGCCAAAATGCAGACAACAAAACCGGGAGTCCCGGTGGCTTACCGACCGCAGTAAAGCGGTATGAGGAAGCGGTGTGTGTGTGTGACCTCCGCGACGGTTTCCGGTCTCCCCTCTTGGAGTGCAGGCGCACGCTGCATACAAATCCCAACCGGGAAGTGAGGGTAAAGATGGCCGCCGACAGTGAAACTGTGGGCGGCGCCGAAGACACGCGGGAAACACACACACACACGCCCATCGATGACGTCACCGCACGGGCTGCTTCCCATCCTCCAAGCAGCCTCAGCATGAGGGAGCCGGAGCCCGCAGCGCGGGAAAAAGTGTAACAAGTTATACACAGACTGCATGGACAAACAAAACATCCGCAGCCCACGGCCTCAGCCCCTGTGACACACAGGGCGGTCAGCCAGGGTGACCCCAGCACAGGGTACACCCGCAGAACCGCGGACCCGAGGGTAACGCGCGGTCTGAGTGTCAGGCCACATAAAGTGACAGACACTACCCCCAGGCACACAGGAGACACAGAGTGCCTCAGTGCCGGTCCGGTCTGTAAGCACCATTTAGGGAGGCCTCGGACGGGGGTGCAGCACCAGTCCGGAGTGTAAGCACCATTTAGGGAGGCCTCGGACTGGGCTGGCTCCAGTCCGGTCTGTAAGCACCATTTAGGGAGGCCTCGGACGGAGCGGAGCTGTGCAAGGCTCCCATCTCCCACTCTCCAGAGCCCCCCAGAGAGGGATGGAAAGGAGCGCAACAGCGTACCGGGAGAACACAAAGTGTCCAGGCCCTAGGCCCTCCGGTACCTCCACCTGCGTGTTCCACAAGGGTGAGCGGGGAGGCTGTCGCAGGTCCCGACTGGAACCTTTTTACCTTGTCTTCAGACGCCATCACGTAAGCTGTGAGAATGCAGTGAAGTGCAAGCAAAGCGTGATCCTCCGAGCACACTAAGTTTAAAACTGAGGATGTTCCCTGCGGTAGGGGTTTATAAGCGGAGGAGGCGGTGTCTACAAACTTGTAGTACCTAGTGTGACCTCCGGAGGGCAGTGCCCTAAACCCCATTGTCTGGGTCTCCCATTATGATGACCAGAAAAAGGGAGCGTGCAGCAATCCTGGTCATGGAAGCGTCCACCTTTGGGGACTGCGACCACTCCTGAAGCACCTCCTGAGGGAAGGGGAAACGAGTGTCCTTAGTTTTGCGGACATAACGCCGCCCAGGATGAATCCTGGGAGCTCTGACCACCCTTCCAAAATTAGTGTGGTCCATAAAGGAGCCACATGGTCGAGCCTCCGGCTGCAACCATTGATACACCTCCTTCGGGTGGAGTTCCACCTCCTCAGGGGGTGCCACGAGATGCAGAGTCTCGTTGATGGAGGATACCAGATCCTCCACCCCGTCTGGTGATTCGGACACCGACTCAAGTATTGAACCCCCATCATCCTCGTCACCATCAGAGTGACGCTCCTCCTCAGAGAGAGCCTGGATCTCGGGTGAATCATCTCGGCGAGCCCGCTTAAGGGGTCTCGCAGTTGACAAGGGTGACACCCGGGGGTAACTTGAAGGAGCAGCTGGGTTTTCCAGCCTCCTCGTTAGTGCCTCCAGGGATTGCGACATGGAGGACAGTTTGGACAACACAGATTCATTAATCTTATTCTGTGTTTCCCATGGCCCTGGGATCACCTGAACCTCAGGGTACAGCACCGGAGCTGCAGTCTCTGCAGTATCAGTCCGGGCATCTGGGCGTCTGCAGTTATTGAAGGACCCCCCAACCAGCGTCCCGTTGCATGTAGCACAGGTAGTGGTGGTACTGGCTGCCTTAGCAGCACTCTTCCTTGCTGAGGACATACCCGCAGCCGGGGAAAATAAGCCAATCAGAAACCGGTACACCGGTGGCTTACCGACCGCTTCGATGCGGTGGAGAGGAGCAGTGTGTGTGTGGCCTCCGCGAGGGTTAAAACCGGTCTCCCCAGAAATGCAGTAGTGCACTCAATCAATTCCAGTCTGGAAGTGAGGGGAAAATGGCCGCCGCCGGACAAGCTATGGGCGGCGCCTAAAACACGCGGGAAGCACACACACACGCCCAGCGATGCGTCATCCCCTGGGCTGCTCCTCGTCTCTCCAGGCAGCCATCTTAGTAAATCTGGTGCCGGAGCCCGCAGCGCGGGAGGTATCGTGACAACACTATACCCCGGGCTGCAGACAAAAAATCTGTAGCCCACAGCCGCAGCCCCTGTGACCCACAGGGCGGTCAGCCAAGGTGACCCCAGCACAGGGTACACCGCCAGAACCGCGGACCCGAGGGTTGCGCGCGGTCTGAGTGTCAGACACATAAGGTCCAGACACTACCCCCAGGCACACCGGAGATACACAGGGTACCTCAGTGCCGGTCCGGTCTGTAAGCACCATTAAGGGAGGCCTCGGACGGGGGTTCAGCACCAGTCCGGTCTGTAAGCACCATTTAGGGAGGCCTCGGACTGGGCTGGCTCCAGTCCGGTCTGTAAGCACCATTTAGGGAGGCCTCGGACGGAGCGGAGCTGTGCAAGGCTCCTGACTCCCACTTCCCAGAGCCCCCAAGGAAGGATGGGAAGGAGCGCGGCAGCGTACCGGGAGGACACAACATGTCCAGGCTCTAGGCCCTCCGGTACCTCAACCTGCATGTTCCCCAAGGGTGAACAGGGAGACTGCCGGAGGTCCCCGACCGGGACCTACCTTGTCTTCATACGCCATCACGTGAGCTGAGAGAATGCAGTGAAGTGCAAGCAAAGCGTGATCCTCCGAGCACACTAAGTTTAAAACTGAGGAGATCTCCTGCGGTAGGGGTTTATAAGCGGAGGGGGCGGTTACTACAAGCTTGTAGTACCTAGTGTGGCCTCCGGAGGGCAGTGCCCTAAACCCCATTGTCTGGGTCTCCCATTATGATGATCAGAAAAAACACCATTCTACTCAGAACTGTACAGGTTTTCACCAGATATGTCACAAGAGGATTTTTCTTAATATTTTACCCATGCGAACACAAAATTTTAAAAAGACGCATTTCCAAAAGAAACTTATGATTTAAAAATTTCCAAAAATGCCCATGTGTCTGCTATGCTCATAGCCACATCTGCACCAAAATTCAAGTTGGGATCGCGATGGGATCATATTTAAAAATATATAACTAATATAGCGTCAATGGGTCAATGATTCAATCTGGCAGGCAACTGGGTGCACTGTTATTGACATGGATCCTGTAACCTGCTGGGGCAGAAAGGTACAGGATGCGCGGCTGCTGGATATCTGCTGGCACAAAGGACTGCAGACACCATGAATGATTCCCATCGACACTTGTGCGCACTTAGTAGTATTGTGGATCCTGTACCCCACCATATAGCGGATAGGTACATGATGCATGGCCGCCGGACTTATGGTCAATGTTAGGGTGGAAAGTCCTATGATTCAACCTTGCAACCATTGTGTGCACCAGATGATGGTGTGGATCCTGAAACCTGCTGAAGGAGACAGGTACAGGATGTACTAGTGCTAGATTTTGCTCACTGTGAGGATGGCAGATTCCGTGAGTCCATTTGGCAGGCCTTTGTGTGCACTGGATAGCGTTGGGGACCCTGTAACCAGCTGTAAACATACAGGTAAGGATGCACGGCCTTTGGATTTCTGCACAGTGGTGGGGTGACGGGTCCCATGATACATTCTCATAGATAGTGATGCTGTTGTAAGCTGCTGGGGGTATAGGAGCCATGAGCACTGGGTACGGGTCGGCGGAGGGCTCACGAGCACATATGGGGACTGAGGCCATGGAAGATGAGCGACATGTCTCTGCGGCTGTATGATTAACAGAGGCCCAAAAAGTATATACTTTGCTGGTTCAGCTATAGTAGCTGGGCTGGCTATGAACTATCTGACCCAGCACACACGCTGTAGGTAGTGGGATTCAGAAAGGAGACCGGGATCATGCTGGCTGAATAGTGGTCTGTTTGAGGTACCTGTCCAGCTATTGGTCCAGGATGTCTTCCATGTGTCCCTGCTTGATCAGCAGAGACTGTATGTAAAAGATCCCCTGGAAAAAGGAGCCCACAGCTGCTGCTGGAGACCAGTCCCCTGATTATGTCATGAGGAAGGGGGTCGTCCAGGCGGTGAGAGGCGCGCATTAAGTCTCGTCGTAGACAAGAAGAACTGAATTTAAAGGGAGTGACCGGGATCAGCGTCATCTAGGAGGAGGGAGGGAGCGGGCGGAGTAACCGCCGTTTAGGCTGAAGCCTGGGGCTAAATTTATGGGTAGGCCGAGAGCGATGGGGGCCGGGGACACTGGGATGCTGGGAAAAAAGGACATCGGAGCCCTCCGCCAGACGTGGCGCTTCGCTTAGGAGCAATCTCATCCGGATGTGCACCCCGGCTGGTGCCGCCGCAAGGTTTTAGAGCGTGGGTTCCAGGCATGTCCTCTGTGTCCTGAGTGCGTCAGGCCTCAATACAAACTCTCCTAGGAGTGAGAGGAGAGGCAGAGATAAAAAGGCGGGCAGTCCCTTGTCAGAGCTCTACTTAACATGTGCCTGGGACTGAGAAGGGAGAGCGGAGTAACCCTTGCTGGTGCTAGCTCCTGCGACCTATGGACCCTGTCTCAGGAGCATGGGGAAGGTCGTGGGTCAGCTGTTAACAACGGCGCCTGCAACCCAAGATCCTTGAGGAGGGAGAATGGGGAGGCCCAGGGATCCCAGAGGCATCTGACACCTTCAACCCAGGGGCCCAACTATGGGACATGGGGAGGGCCATAGGACTCCAGTGATTGCACCGGGCTCCTCAACCCTATTTTCCATGGAGTAGGATAGTGGGGAGGGCTAGCAGGGGATGAAAAAGCCGGTGCAGAGGGGGATACGGGGAGGTAACACTCCGAGTGCCCCTCTGATGAATGGTGGAGATTGGTACGCAAAGGAACCGTCACCATGGGAAGAGTAAAAAAATAAAAATACTGTCCCTCGTCACAGAAGGGGGTACGTGGAGGTAACACGCCACGTTCCCATCTGTTGGTGGTTGGGAGAGAGCGGTGCGCGAGGGCACCGTCATCAGTCTACTCTTCATCTGATCCAGAACCTATAGCCTGATCCATGAATCTCCCAAACTACATCTCCCAAAGTACAGCTACCCAAGTACAAGACTTTGAAATAGACTAAAAATGGACTGGAAATCACTGGAAGGTACTGGGATAGAAATTCACAACAATAGCTGTAGAAAAAAAAATCAGAACTTCCTGCATGGAGAATGGAAAGATCACGGATATTTCTCACCTGCATGTTGAACTTTGCATGGATCTACAATGGTGACTGCACCCTTTATTTTTCTCCTGGATTAGCCATCCACCGTTGGCAATTATATATATTTACCATCTCATCTGTCTGAGTGACTCCTCTGCCGCATGGCCTTCTCCCCCTGGCTACATCGGACCCCCAGCTGCATTGGATCCTGACTGCACCTCAGCATCTCGCCCCCAGCAGCACCTGATCGCATCAACGGCTGCATCTCATCCCCACTATTGTACCTACATCTGTTCTCTGACTGCACCACATCACCCGGCTTCACCTGCTGGACTCTGTACGCCTCCATTTGCTTTGCGATTGCCTGGACTTGATTGGCACTCACCGGCTTTGCACACCCCTCCTGCTTCTCCTGTCCTCCTGTCCCCTGCCCCCATCCAAACACCAGCTACACCTCCTCCTCTGAGCTGCTGTTGCCCCCTGCCACGACCACTCCCCATCTGCACCTCACCCTCCTGCTCCACCTCGCACTGAATCCTATACCCCCATGCAATGTTTTCCCTTCTCTTCACACTCACTCCCATCCTACTCCACTTCCAACAACTCCCCTCTGTCCCTCCTCCCGACAACACAATAACACTCTCCTCCTCCATCCTACCTAGCCATCTCACCCACTCCTCTGAACTCTTCCTCCACACCCAAAACGTTATCTCCAAACATGCCCGCCCGCCACGCAAGCTCTCATGCCCCCACCTCCTGACCCTCTCCCTCCTCCTCCTCCTACTTGCTGGCGACATTTTCCCTGATCCCGGTTCCCCCAACACATCCCCACAATCAACCCTAGCCCACGCCCACTCCCCACCATTAACATCCGCAACCCCTGCAACCTTACACCCATCCCCCAATCCCCCTTTCTGGCACACTCTGGAATGCCCGCTCAGTATGCAATAAACTCCCCTTCATCACCAAAAAACTCTTTCCTTGGCATCACCGAAACATGGCTCACCCCCTCCGACACAACCTCACCCGCCGCCCTCTCCTATGGCGGATTTACCCTCTCCTACACCCCCGCGGCAGAGGTGTTGGCTTACTCCTGGCCAACAGCTGCTCCTTAAACCCAATTACACCACCCCCCTCTGCCTCTCTCCCCTACTTCGAGATGCACTTCGTGCGTATCTTCTCCCCCTGCAACCTCCAACTGGCTGTCGTTTACCGCCCTCCAGGATCCTCAACCACTTCACAACCTGGCTTCTCCACCTCCTTCTCCTCTGACATCCCCACCATCATCATAGGCGACTTCAACATCCCCATTGATAAACTCCACGCAGCTGCCTCAAGACTCCTCTCTCTAACATCCTCCTTTGGCCTCTCCCAATGGTCCTCCTCAGCCACACACAATAACGGTCACACACTAGACCTAGTCTTCACCCGCCTCTGTTCCCTCACCGAACTCGCAAACTCAACCCCCCTCCTATCCAACCACAACCTGCTGACGTTCTCGGCCCTCTCCCCCCTCCCCCCCCCCCCCCCCCCCCCCGCCACGCGCCCCCTCTCCGGAAACTCCCTCACACCCCGAAGAAATCTCAAGCTCATTAACTTCCACTCACTAAGTCCGTCCTCCCTCTCTCGGACTTGACCTCCTCTCATGACGCAGACGCTGCCGCCACCCTCTACAACACCACTCACACCACAGCCCTCGACCAGGCCTCCCCTCTCATATACAACAAAACCCGTGCACACAGACATCCCTGGCTCACCGCAAGCACCAAAAAACTTCGACAGACATCCAGGGTAGCTGAACGGAGATGGAAGAAATCCAACTTCGCAACGCACCTCGCTTTGTACAAACAGTCCCTCATCGACTTCAAGGCAGCACTGACCACTGCAAAACAAGCTCCCTCTCCCACAATCCCAAGCAACTTTTCATAACAATTAGCACCCTACTCCGTCCCCCTGCACCCCCTCCCTCTCCCCTCATCACCGTCGACGACTTTGCCAGCTTCTTTAAACAGAAAACCGACAAAATCAGAGAAAGCTTCGATTCCCAATCCCCTCAGCCCTCCCTCTCTATCATCCAACCCGCCTCGTCCAAAAGTAACTTCACCTCCATGACTGACATGCGCCTCTCCTCCCTTCTAGCACGATCACACCTCACCACTTGTGCCCTCAACCCTCTCCCCTCCCATCTCATCCCTAACCTCACCATTGTCCTTATCCCCGCCCTAACCCATCTCTTCAACACATCACTTACCACCGGCGTCTTCCCCTCATCCTACCCATCCTCAAAAAACCCTCCCTCTACCACGCAACAGTATCCAACTATCGTTCCATATCTCTGCTCTTCGTTCCCTCAAAATTGCTTGAGCAACATGTCTACTCCGAACTGTCCTCCCATAACTCCTCGTGCTCCCTCTTGACCGCCTGCAATCCGGTTTACGAGCCCACCACTCCACCGAAACAGCCCTAAACAAAATCACCAACGACCTACTGAGCGCCGAGATCAAGTGACATTACTCCATCCTTCTCCTCCTCGACCTCTCTGCTGCCTTCAACAGTCGACCACTCCCTCCTGCTTCAAATTCTAGAATCCCTTGGCACGCTTGTTCACGCCCTCATTATTTCACGTCTAGACTACTGCAACCTCCTGTTCACCGGCCTCCCTGCTTCCTCCCTTGCACCCCTCTGAACTATCCTCAATTCCGCTGCCTGACTCATCCACCTGTCGCCCCACTACTCCCCCGTTTCCCCCCTCTGCCAAGCCCTCCACTGGCTCCCTACTTCCCAGAGATCTCAGTTCAAAACCCTAACCCTGACATACAAGGCCATCCACAAACTGTCCCCTCCATACATCTCTGACCTGGTCTCCTGATACCACCCCTCACGCAATGTGCGCTCCTCTCAAGAGCTCCTTCTCTTCTCCCCCTGCATCTCCACCTCCCACAACCGCATACAAGACTTCTCTCGTGCATCCACCATACTGTGGAACTCTCTCCCACACCACATCAGACACTCCCCTACCCTGGGAACCTTCAAGAAAAACCTGAAGACCCACCTCTTAAAGCTTATAACCCACACTGAGACCTAATCTGCTGCACCATCTCACTTCTCCCCCTCCTACTGTCTCTGACCCATCCCCTATAGACTGTGAGCCCTTGTGGACAGGATCTCTGCCCTAATGTACCTGTTTGATTTATTCGTCGTTATTTATGTTCTCGTCCTTGTTCTGCCCTTACACATGTAAAGCGCCATGGAACCAATGGCGCCATAATAAAGAAATAATAATAATTAGCATAGTGTCGCCTCCTAGTGGCAGCAAGCATACACCCCATGGTATCCAGTGTCCACAAATGAGGTGACCAAGGGAAAAAAAAAAAAAAAAAAAAATCTAAAAGACGTCAGGTAAAAAAAAAAAAAATTATATATATTTATATTTGGATAATTTGATATGGAATGACCCATTGACGCTATAATAGTTATATATTTTTAAATATGATCCCATCGTGATCCACCCTTGAATTTTGGTACAGATGTGGATAGAGCATAGCAGACATGGGCATTTTTGGAAAATGTCAAATTAAACCTTTTTTTTTTTCAAAATGTGTTTTAAAATTTTGCGTTTGTGTTCGCATGGGTAAAATATTAACAAAAGATCCTCTTGTGACATATCTGGTGAAAGCCTGTACAGTTCCGAGTAGAATGGGGTTTATTTTGTTTCTGTATTTTATTTCTAGCCCGAGATATGATAGAAAATGTAAAGCCATACCAGGCCAAAATATGGATTTTGAAAACTTTAAAAATATATGTAAAAAATTAACTGATTAAGAAGGAAAAAAAAGAATCTAAAAACTTTTCAATTTGTAATTAAGTAACGTTGTCCTTAAAAATGCTAAATACCAGGACCGCCTCTGGGCGCCGTGGAAATAATTGTGCTGTCTCTGGCAGACGCCAGTCTAATAAGATAACTGATAAGCACGATATAACGGTACAGCTAGATACTAGTGAGAACACTGTCAACGCTAAATGTATGGGAGCGTGTTAGTATTTGGAATAGATTGATTGTTGTCTAGCCTGGGTAAGGGTAAAAAGGGGGGGGGGGTTGTTTTGTGGGGAGGGGGACAGTTTTTGGGAGGTTTAAACAAGGGGGAAAAATTGACATTTGTGAAGGACCACGTTTAGGCTTTGTTATTCCTTGCTGATTCTAATAAAAAAATTTATCTGATTTAAAAAAAAAAAAAAAAAAAAAAAAGTAACGTTGTCCTTCATATAGAATTTATCTAAAGACGTCAGGTAACAAACAAAACAAAAAAACAAAAACATTTGGATCACTTGTATGGAATTGTATTGTATGGAATGACCCAATCATGGCAATACAGAACTTGTGTGTTTAATTAATCCATCTGTACCAAACCTATCCACCCATCTATTAGCCTCCCACCTATCAGCCCCGATGAAAAAGCTGCAGCCACCAAGCATCCCCCCAAGTATTGCAAATCTTTACTGGCATTAGCCTATTTCTATATGTCAAAAGGTCTTTTGGGACCCCCAGGCTCCAGGGCCCATGTACGATTGCAACCCCTGCACCTATACATCACCCACCCATTCATAACTTATCCATCCATATGAACAACAAATATATTTAAATATTTTAGTAGTTAAGAAGAAAAATGATGACACTTTTCTATCAGTGGACTTGTGTGACAGCTTGATCTTTGCTTACTGAATTGTAGTTTGCAATGATGCCTTTTGTGTGTATAATATATACATGTCCCATGCCACACAGCTAGGTAAATCAGTGTGTGGAGCACCACATCAAGACCCTGTGATGGCCAGCCCAATCTCCTGAGCCCCATTGAAAACCTCTGGAATGTAATCAAGAGGAGGATGGATAGTCACAAGCCATCAAACAAAGAAGAACTGCTTACATGTTTGTGCCAGGAGTGGCATAAGGTCACCCAAAAGCAGAGTGAAAGACTAGTGGAAAGCATGTCAAGACGCATGAAAGCTGTGATTAAAAATCATGGTTATTCCACCAAATATTGATATCTGAACTCTTCCTGAGTTAAAACATTAGTATTGTTGTTTCTAAATGAATATGAACGTGTTTTCTTTGCATTAGTTGAGGTCTGAAAGCACTGTTTCTTATTATTTTGATGATTTCTCATTTGCTGCAAATAAATACAAACTTTTTAGCTTTGAATTTTGGAGACATGTTGTCAGTAGTTTATAGAATGAAAGAACAATGTAATTTTACTCAAAAATACACCTATAAAGAGACTGAACATGTTGCAGTGGTCTCACTTATTGCCAGAGCTGTACTTGTCACTGCAAGAACGGCTCATGGCATTTTAGTTGTGTTAGATTTTTTCAGCACATATTGAACAGTGAAAACATGTTAACATTTTTTTTTTTATAATAATGTTATATTACATATATCACACACACACAAAAGATTTATTTTAAGACACGCCCACACCCACGTCAAGTTGGGGGACTGCCGACGGCCCCTCTCTCCTTGTGGACTGAATTCTAAAGGAAACCGCAATTTATACTGTATACTGTGTGTTCGTACAAAAATCTGTCAATGTCATTACCGTGCGAGCAGAGCTGTCTGTAGAGATCTGGGAGCAGAACTGAAGGTGGCAGCTGAAGGAACAAAGAAAGTTCCTGCAAAATGTGAACCTTCAGTAGGTACCAAGCCTTGGAAGACTTCTGCAGAGATGGATGTTGGAGAAGGTTTACAAGAAGCTGTACGCCTTTCTCCACCTACAATGCACAAAGAAAAATAATCAGATAATTTAATAATATAATACAATATAATATAGCCATTACCGGCACATTACCAATAATGTACCTGGTTTGTCACCGGCAGAGGTGACTCTGAAGCAGCTGACACCAGCAGTTGGTCAACACATAGACTTCAGAGGACGCGTCGGCCTGCAGTAGAGCGGCTTCTGCCTCCTGGAGGGTGACCTGAGAATAGAAGATTGCCAGATACAAGAGCAGGTAGAGGTACAGATCCACAAGAGAACAATATGCAGGAGTCTGACCAAGGACAGCAAGCCAGTCTGCTCTCCTAGAACATTACCACATTATTCTAGTAAGGCCATGTGCAAAGAAGGGCCATAGAGGTTTATGCAGTTGGTTGACCATAGCTGGACATATTTGAAACTTGGAGATTCTCTCCTACTTTTAAAGGTTAGGCCACATGCACATGTTGAGTATTTGGGGAGGTTTTTTTGTCCAGTATTTGGGGAGTATTTTACCCCAGTATTTGGGGAGTATTTAACCTGTTTTGTAGCCAAATCTAAGAGGGGCACAATCAGAGGAAAAGTATAATAGAAACACGTCACCGTTTCTATATTTATCACCCACTCCTGGTTTTGGCTGCAAAAATAATGAGGTAAAAAACCCTCAATTACTCAATGTATGCACGAGGCCCAATACATCCCCTTCTCTGTCCATATGCGATACTCATGACTGAGGAGGGATGTAGAAAGCAGGTCAGGTTGGTCTTCATACACCCATCTGCTACACAAAGATAATGATTTAGGTAAGATGTAACAGGTTTAGGCCCCATTATTCTCACTGCTCCCATTCTTAAAATCTGCCATATGTGGGACATTTTACTTAGTGCTCATTCTTTACCAATGGGGTGTGCAACACAAATAAGTGCAAAAAAACTGGCCCCTTTTGACCTGGTGACAGGTCCTGCTATAGAGGGCTTCCATGGTAAATTATTATGTTGGTTAGTACCATTACAGGGATATCAAACGCCAGGCCTCGAGAGCCGCCAACAGTGCAAATTTTCCTTAACACTGTACAGGGGTTGGAATCATCACCTGTGCAATACTAAGGAAATCCTGCACTTTTAGTAGCTTTTGAGGCATTGAGTTGCAGATCCCTGTACTAGACAGTATTTGTGAAGCTATGGCGGCTGTCATCAGCCTCAGAGCTATTAGTCTGGATCCATGCCGGCTTGATGCTTGTCACGTGCCCAAAGCTCAGAAGTCTCAGCAGTGACGAGGGCATGTGACAAGTACGACAATAGTGGGTATACAGCACAATGGTGGTGAGGCGGACCGAGGTGTACATCAGACGTACAAAGGCCAGTATTGGGCTATTCAATTAAGGTGTTTTCCAAAGAAAAATGGAAACTGCAGAGAAGACCAGTATCAGTGTAGTGACCAACAAATATTAGAGGTGTTCATATAGATACAAAAGATCAACCTTCCTTGTGCACACAAATGGTTAACAGTCACCCATTACAATTTTGCCTTCTGTTTTAAATCCAAGATGGAGGTGACACATACCTTTGCATACTGTGGACCCTCCAGATAAAACAGAAGTTTGGTTAAATGACACAGGGATCCGGCCGCCCGGATGTGATCACCAATGGAACTGCACAGATGTCTCACAAGAAGAAAGCTCTGTATAGCCTGCAATGGCTGAGGAAACACAACCCGTGAGGTCATTGTACTGTATAGAGCTGCAGCGGAGGGATCACTTCTTGTCCCTCCTCCAAATTACAGAACATTAATAACCGTAAATAGAAAAAAAAAATAATTATTCACCTTTCCCATAAGACGAAACAGAGATCCTAACAGATGCAACGAGAACACGGTCTGTTCACTGCTATGAAGAAGTGGAATATCAGGGCCTGAAAGGAGAGATCTCCACAAGTCCAGGGCTTCATCCAGGCCTTTCATGGGCCCTACTCCCCCCAGAGAAGAACATTTGGCACAATTAGATAATAGAACATAGAAGATATAGTAAATATAGAAGATATGGATAGAGATTATATTATATATTTATTATTATTATTACCGGCTTCCCCAGCAAGAGTGAAGCAGATGCCATCCCTTGCGGACTGGTCATCCAAGAGTTTATCTTCATAGTTGAGGTCATTGGGCTCGTACTCTATACCCGTCCACTGGCGCTGGGTATCTAACTTTTCTTTCCTTTGTTGCTCCTCCAAACCCTGTGTACATTGCACAGAGGAAAAAAAACAAAAAACATTTACCTTTTACAGTATGTAGTAAAAAGGGGATCTTTGGTACTCACCGTAAAATCCTTTTCTTGAAGCTTCAATTGGGGACACAGGAAGACCTTGGGTGTATGCTTGCTGACACTGACAGGAGGCTGACACTATGCAAAAAACAAAAAGCAACTCCTCCCTAGCAGTATACACCCGCCTACTGGCACAAACAACTCACTTAGTGAGAACAGCAATAGGAGTAACCATAAGTACACAAACCAGCTCAACTATCTACAAAGGAGGGATCTGTGTCCCCCAATTGAAGCTTCAAGAAAAGGATTTTACGGCGAGTACCAAAAATCTCCTTTTTTTAACCGCTTCATTGGGGGACACAGGAAGACCTTGGGACGTACAAAAGCAGTCCTGTCGGATGGGTATCATAACAGAAGGACCAATCGGGTGAACTCAGACCACAGCAGCCTGGAGAGTCTTGCACCCCAGAGCAGCATCAGCAGATGAACCTTGTAGAATTTAACAAACGTGTGAACCAACGACCAGGTAGACGCTTTGCAAACCTGAGTGGCCGAAGCCGGATGTTTGATGGCCCAGGAGGCTCCCACTGCTCTAGTGGAGTGAGCCCTTATCCTGGACGGACAGGGAATGCTTAATGCGGTATGCCTCAGATAGCGGAGAGAAATCAACCAGGCAATCGTAGCCTTAGAGGCTACCAAACCCTAGCAATGGCCATGCAGGACCACGAAGAGAGAATCCGTTCGCCAAAAGGAAGTTGTTTGCGATACGTAGATACGAAGGGACCTTACCAAGTCTAGATTGTGTAATCTTTTTTCATGAGAATAAGATGGAGCTGGGCAAAGAGAGGGTAGTATGATCTCTTTGTTGACGTGGTAGGATGAAACATCCTTTGGCAGGAACTTTTACATGGGACGAAGGACTACCTTGTCCTTATAAAAGATCAAATAGGGAGAACAGCACGAGAGAGCCACGAGAGTTCAGACACCCTTCGAATGGAGGCGATCGCCACAAGGAATGCAACCTTCCAAGCAAGTAGAGGAAAACTGACCTTCTGCAGAGGCTCAAAGGGTGGGCCCTGGAGTACATCTAGTACTAAATTCAGGTCCCAAGGATCAAGTGGAGGGCGAAACGGAGGAGTGACGTGAGCTACTCCTTGGAGGAACGTCCTGACCTGTGGCTGGCAAGGCCAGCTGCCTCTGGAAATGAACAAAAAAGGCAGATACCTGACCCTTCACGGAACTAAGAGATAGACCTGCATCAGGGACCGACTGGAGAAAAGCATGGAAACTGGAGAACACCATCGGGGGACGATTGCACTCTTCGCACCAACGGAAAAAAAAAGCCTTCCACGTGCGGTGGTAAGCTCGTGAAGACGGTTTCCTGGCTTTCAACATGGTCTGGATGACCTGTTCAAAGAAACCCGACGATCTCAGGGCTTCAACAGCCACACCGTTAAATTGAGCGACTGAGAATTCGGGTGTCAAAAAGGTCCCCTGAGTTAGGAGGTCCGGGAGGTTGGGGAGTGGCCACAGAGTCTGCGAGGAGGTTGACGACATCTGCGTACCAGAAGCGTCTGGGCCAATCTGGGGCCACGAGGATGACTGTTACCCCTTCTGCTCAGATTTACTTGAGAACCCTCGGAAATTCACGTGGAGCTCTAGAATGGAAGTCTCCCTGCCCATAAACAGTGTTCCATCTTCCCTGAGCTCTGTGGCCGTGGAAGGTTGCCCCCCAACCCGACAGACTGGCGTCCGTGGAGATTATTGTCCATCTGACCAGGACAAACGATCTGCCTCGAGAGAGAGAGAGGAAGGGGGACTTGATCCACCAGAGGAGTGACTGCCGGGCTGATCTGGAGAGGCGGACTGGGCGTTCGAGGCTGAGGAGGGAGCGATCCCATCTCACCAGAAGAAAGCGCTGGAGGGGCCTGGTTTGAAATTGGGCAAAGGGGATAGCCTCGATCAAGGCTACCATTCTGCCCAGCACCTGCATGGAGAGGCGGAGTGAGGAAGGAGAACACTGCCTGAGGCGGTGAATCCCGAACAACAGGGCGACACACTTGTCTGGGGAAAGGAAAATGCAGGACTGGGCAGAGTAGAATATCATGCCCAGAAAGGTGATCCGCTGGGACGGGATAAGACAAGACTTCTTGGCATTGATGATCCAGCCCAAGCAACAGCGGGAGTCCAGAGAGAACTGCAGACTCTCGAGACACTCCGCATGTGAGGGGGCCTTTATCAGGATGTCGTCCAAGTAGGGTATTGCCAAAATTCCCTTGGAATGGCCACCACTGCCGTCATGATCTTCGTGAAGACCCGGGGAGCAGTGGCCAAGCCAAAAGGAAGGGCAGTAAACTTATAATGATAATTCAATGAGTAGTAGTGCTGGGCACTGCAATAATTACCCTGTATTGCTGTACGGTCATTCGCATATGTCCAAGGTGCGGATACTCCAGATGGTGGTGCACACTTCTGTTAAGTTCAATAGACAACTTTCAGTAAAGATGATAATAAATGAGCGGCACTCACCAATGTAGATTCTTCAGTTTTTAATCCACCAAATTACAGGCATTACATGGCATGGCATGTAATGCCTGTAATTTGGTGGATTAAAAACTGAAGAATCTACATTGGCGAGTGCTGCTCATTATTATCTTCTTTACTGAAAACTTAGAATGTTGGGACCCCACAGCGAAGCGGAGGAATCGCTGGTTAGAGGGGAGGATTGGAGCGTTGAGATAAGCATCCTGGATGTCTATGGAAGCCAGGAATTCCCCTGGCTCCATGGACACTATCACCGAGGGAAGGGACTCCATCCTGAAATGTCTCACCCAGAGCTTGGTGTTGAGAAACTTCAGGTCCAAAATAGGGTGAACTGAGCCCTCCTTTTTTGGGACCACAAAGAAATTGGAGTAGAATCCCGAGAAGTGTTGGTGCTTTGGGACGGGGATGATCACGCCTGTGTCCGTGAGGGAAGAGATGGCTCTGTCAAAACCTGGGATGAGCTCCAGGTCTTTTGAGGGCCGGGATAGAAAAATCATCATCGATCACCAAGAGCCATGCTGACCGGAAGGCCAGAAGCCGACCCCGAGGTTAGGGGTGGCGTCATGAGCGGCTGAATCGGGAACCGGAGGCCTGTGATTGGGCGTTGAGGGCGCCAGAAGTGAGTGGGCTTGTAGGAAGGCTTTTTTCTATCCTTGCAGGCGTGGGAGCAGTCTCACCGATTGGAGGGTCTGGAAGCCGTTGACCGAAAGGAGCGAAATTGAAAATTTAGTTTCTTATGGTGTCGAACGTTTGTGCTTTCATGAGGTAGGGAAGTACTCTTCCCGCCAGTGGCATCCAAGATGTTCAGCGACAAACTGGACAAGATCAAGTGGAGAACCCTAAAATGGGATACTGGCAAGTGATTTTTTTTTTAATTTTTATTAGAAGCGGTGTTGGCATTCCAGGCTTTTAGCTATATGGCCTTGAGAATGGAGATCATGTTAGCGGGAGCCTGGACTTACGCAGGAGGTGGAATCAAGGGCAAGCATTGGCCATGTATTTGCCTGCCTGAGCGATCTGATCTGCTAGGCCTGCTAGTTCCGTAGGGAAAGCTTGGGCAAGAATGCCTCTTCTGAGGTTTCTAGCCCAAGAGGATACGGCTAGGGAAATCCAGGTGGCCGCAAAAGAAGGGCAGAGGTACTCGCCCGAAGCCTCAAAGACGGATTTCGCCATAGTCTCCACATGGACCTTCCTTGAGGGGAGCACCATCTGCCAGGGGGAGGGCTTGTGTTGGTTGAAAGCCGCGAGACCGGGGAAGGTTGTCCACCTCTGGAGAGTTAGACCATTTCTGGCACACTTCCTGAGAGAAGGAAGGGATATAGGGCCTCCAGCGCTTTATGGACTGAAAAGCATCTCTGAGTGCAGACATTCTTTTTGAAACATGGTGTCAAAGTCTTCTAGGCAGGAGAAGACTCTGGTGGCTGGCTTAGAGCGCTTGACTGACACCTTACGAGTGGGCGGCTTGTCTCAGTGTCGACTTTAAAGGTTCTGATTCACTGCTACAATCAGTCTACCATGTCCCTGATCCTAGAAATCTGATCGGAGTCCACGTCCAGTTCAGAGTCCGAGGCAGACTTGGAATCAGCTGGTGCGGATGGTGCTGGGGAAGGGGGACCCAAGTGGAAATCCATAGGGGAGGGAGACCGAGAAGAGGTTGATAGGCTAACTTGCTTCCTCTGTGAGCGTTCTCTTCTCAGAGTCCGTTGGGGGGCTGGAAGCAGAGTGCCCCGGTGGGCTAGGCTGAGTATCGGAGGCAGTCTGCGTAGGCAGGTGTGTTAAGGCCGCCATAAAGGTTTGAAATCTTAACCAGATCAGAAACGGATTGGGATAAGGAAAGAACCACCTCCGGTGGAGCAGAGACATCTGTAGGGCCAGTGGAAGGCTCCTGAGCTTCCTGCATGGTCTGTGGGCTACAAGTAAGGCACAGTGGTGAGGTCTGACCCGAAGGGAACTTCTGATTACACTCAGAGCAGACTTAATAAAGCCTTGTATTTGGCATTAACAAGGGCCAGTTATCTGAGTGCCAGAGGTGTAGGGACTAGGGAGGTCCACCCCAGTGTTTTCTTTGACTTGTCTACCTGAGATCAGTGAATATTTTGTGATGTTTGTCTACCATGCATTGGTCCCACCTAGCCAGAATCCTACTCCACACTGATGAGGGGGAAAAAACCCCGAAACAGCTCTCAATGGATACCTGGCTTTGGTATTTCCCTTGTCATATATATCTTTAAACTTGTAAAGGGCTGGATATTAACTGAAAGGGACACTTAATATGGTGGTTATGGTGGTCTCCTCAAGGAGCCACCCCATGGCTATGTCCTTCCCTGGAGGGATATCTAGCTAGTCCCATGTTTGAGACTCCTAACCAAGGCTCCACAGACTATTTGCATATTTGTATTTCCCAGGGGGCAATGCACCTAGGATTTCACTGTTTGAGCGCTTTTGCCGGCTGCCCGCAGTGTTTTCTTTGACTGGTCTCCCTGAGCTCCGTGATTATTTCATGATGTGGGTTTAGCCAGAAGGCACAGAGGGAGTTTGCAGCTCCTGTGTGCAGGTTCTTGAGGGGTGGTGGGGGGTGCAGAGCAGAGAAAACACACCGCCAGGCTGAAGAACCAGGAGGCGAGGCCTAAATCGGCATGAATAGAGCCAGTGCTCGCCTCCCATTTGTCTGGGGGCGGAGCTGGGCTTGAAGGACAGGGAGAGACCTGTCCAAAGTGTGGGGGGCGTGGTTGTCGTCCACAAACTCCACCCCTATTCATCTATGATTGGGTTGGGGGTGGTTCGTGGGCAGAGCCCCAGGGCCCAGAGGCGGATGACATCACTGACAGCCGGCTCGTGGATGCTCGATTGGTTTGGGGGCGGTCCGTGGGCTAGCGCATGAACCTCGGAGGCCGGAGCCAAGCCAGTGGTCTAAATTTCTAGCTGCAGCTGGAAGCATGAAGCCCACGGCACGGAGCTCTGGAGATGGTGGCCTGCAATGTGATTGGCAGGAGGGACCAAGCTCGGAAAGGCAGGGGGCCACCTGCATAATAAAGATTGTGCCCCCAAATCCTCCTCCAGTGCCTGTTGTTGAAGGCAAACCCCTGCTGCAACTATGTGTGCTGCTCCCAGGGCAGCCCTAGACTGTGCACAGCCCAGGGACCCTGAAGGAATATAGGCTATGGGACCTAAATGGTGCCCAGATTGTGCCTGGAGGGGATCACACTTTGGGTCCGAACCAGGAGGGGAGATGGTATGGTGTGGGGGAGCCGGGCCACGGATGGACGGCAGAGGGGCTGTCTGCACAGATCCCTACCTTGTCCTATGTGATGCTAGGCTCCAGATGCAGGTGTGTGCTTCTCCACTGGGAGTCTGACACTATACAGTGCAGGGATCCAGCCATCTGATGACCCTACCGGTCAGCTCTGGTGGGCAATCGGGTAGGGAAGCAGATGGGCCAGGGCAGGCACCAACGTCCAACCTCGGAGTTCTCAAGGACACGTGTCCATGTGAGGGGGGACCCTGGCCCAGAGAGGGAGAGTTAACAGTGCAAACAACGTACACTGGACTCTCTCGATCTCTTTTCAGGGTGACGGATTGGCTCAACCACTTCGTATTCCCTGATAAAAGCTTCTGATGAAAAAATAAAAAAGCTAAAACTAAGTAATAAAAACCCTTGGTAGCTATGGACTCAGAGACCCGTGTCTGCCTCCTATGACACTAAGCTAAAACTGAATTGTGATAGTGCCAGTAGTTGGGTGTATACTCCTGGGGAGGAGTTGTTTTTTTTGTTTTGTTTATTTGCATAGTGTCAGCCTCCTGGTGGCAGCAAGCATACAACCAAGGTCTTCCTGTGTTCCTCAATGAAGCGATTAAGAATATCTCACATTTAACAGAAGCACAAAAGCACATTGCCCTGGCTCCAGCACCAGCAGTCTCGCACGCCCTTACGGGTTGCTTCACGGAGCCTTTTTCTGCTCAGAGTCAAAATCGAAGCCTGGATTTTCATATTGCATGATTAGGACGTTTGTAGCACAATCACAGGTGATTTTGCACACTGTTAAACAGTAAGTTCAGATGACCACCCCAGAAATAGAACGTGAGAGCAGCTGAAGAGCTGTAAACCTCTACATTATATCCACACAGCATGTATAGACAGGGGTTCTCATGCGGAAGCTACATGACGAGTTGTGTGGCTCACATCTAGTGGTTTCCTTTGGTGTTGCGTTCTGCAACATACTAAAACAGTCACAAACATTTACAAATGTGTCTTCTCTTCCGTCACTGGTTGCAAGTGATTTACTTGCCATAGAAGCAATTGAATTGTCAGCAATTTGGCTTTAAAATAGTTGTGGAACAGCAAGTCACACAAATTATTTTTTGGCTTTGAGAATTGCTGTCACGTGAAAAATGGCGCCATATGACTCCAAAATAAAAAACACATGATAAGGGAAGGTCACCTACCTCACGCATGTTCGCTTCCAGGGTACAGATATACTGCCACAGCAGGGCCTGGGCTTTTATATCCAGCAAATAGTTTTTGTTTTCTGAACCTCGCAAAGCAGAATCAAAAAGTCGGAGGCAATTTTGCACAGCATCCAAAGCCGTACTGGTGAGGAGGGGGAAAGAACAAAACATGTTGGTGTAGCAATGAAAGCATTTCAAAGTGTTTATGAGTTTGAAGAGTTTTCGGCGTCTCCCTTATATGCGCCAACTTCAGTATGCATTTAACTGTGAGGTGGCAGAGTAGCCCGGTAGTTAGGGCTGTTGCCTTGATGACCTAGTATCAATTGCATTCAACACAATGTTTGTAGAACAACAGACATTTGGCCACTAGATGGGTGCCCAATGTCATAGCTTCAGTAGGGTGGTAGCGTCACGATGGGGCAGACTCTGTGGTGCTGGGGCCAGCAGCCATCTCTCCCCCTGTGCGCTCTCCCCTCTGTCCATTCTCCATATACCCTGTGTGTGGTTTCTCCTTTGACACATAGTCGCTGTCCGCGCTACACTCCCCCGTGTGCAGTCTTCCTCCCTCATGTGCTTTTTTTTTTTGGAGCTGTCCCTCCACTTGTTCTGTCTGCTGTCTTTCACCCTCCTGTGCTCTCTCTTTTGAGCTGTCACACCACCCATCCTCTCCCCTCATTTGCGTGCTCCTTTAAGCAGTTTTTTCCCAGTGTGTGCAGTCTGTCCCCGGGTGGCGTGCGTTCCTCTATGGGACACAAATGGGAGTAAGTAGGGAAGAACGCCAGCCCCTGTGAGATGAAAGGGGGGCGGCTCAGACTTGTGGGTGCCATGTTTGGACACCTGGTCCAATACGGTGCATGAGGGTGTCCATTCATAGCATCTGCATTGAAAGTATGGCAGGCTCTGTGGGAGGAGGTGGTGGCAGGGGACTGAGGACCCGGAAGACAGCAGCGGTGTGCGGCCAGCATATTGACACATCAATTGGGTGTGCCAGTATGGCGGTGTTTTTTTTTTTTTTTTTTCTTGCGTCTTTCAGGTGGGCCAATCAGGTAGTGAATATCAGGACACTTCCAGTTTGCCAAGGCAATTATGCAAGTAGATGACATTATATACGGTAACTCCTCCTTACCATTCAGTCTGCCCAGAGTAGTCATGATAACAGAGCACTTGAGCGAGCTCCAGAAGGAAGGTCGGACGGTGATAAGCAAGGCTGCTCTCTTCAGCACAAAGTTCAAGGAGGTCACAGATTGTGTTGTAGCGCTCCTGGCCAGTGTCTCCATGGACAGATTTATAACCCTTCAACTCTTCTGCGAGAAGAGAAACCATCAGTTCAGGGTCCAAATGATGATCTGCAAGTCCATCTTTCAGGGTACTGCCAATAAGAAAGAAAAAAAACCAAACACAAGCTTTATACAAGACCATCAGTGAGTAAAGCAGAGCACAGATTCTATTAATAATGGCAAAATGTTATGCTGGATAGATACAGCACCCAATCAGAATGGCGCTCAAAAAACCTGAAGTACACATGTTCGATACTGTCCTACACTATACACTCTTTGTTGCCCAAAATAAATGTAAAAAAAAACAAAAAAAAACTCTGCATATAAAAGGGAACCCGTCAGCTCGATTTAGCCCCCTATCCTACCACTACCTGTCCCTGCACCTTGCTAGCTCATCCCTAACAATCCCTCTCTGAGCTAAAACTGCAATATAAAGCTTGAGAAAAACTATTTATTAATTTACATTTTCCTATGGTAATAAGGGCTCTAGGCTACGGCATAGACTAACATGGGCCCTCTCGGGGTCTCCATTCTCCACCCCCTCACTGCACTTAACACGTCCCACTGGGCGTCATCATTCCTTCTCCTGTGCGCCCCCTATTTTAAAATCCCCGCCTCCTCCTCATAGTATGAAGCGTCCTGTGCATTGGGGGGGCTTATCAGGAATAGGACCCGGCTTTAATATGCACTGTGCATGCGCTGAAGCTGGGCCGTAGAGCCCATACACCCTAACACTGTGCAGGACAGGATATGATCTCCCGGCTGCACGTCATACTATGAGGAGATGGGAATTTCAAAATAAGGTGCGTGCATGAGTAGGTATGATGACGCAAAGTGGGGTGTGATAACAGTAAAGGGGGGGGGGGTTAGTTGAATGGATACCTGGAGACCACCCATTTCAGTCTACGCCATAGCCTGGAGCTCTCATTGCCATAGGAAAATGTAAGTTAATAGTTTCTCAAAAATTTTTTAGTACAGTTTTAGCTCAGAGACTGTTAGTTAGGGATGTGCTAGCAAAGTGCAGGGACAGGTAGTGTTAGGATGGGGGCTAAAACGAGCTGACTGGTTCCCTTTAACCAGTCTCCATCTTCTAAGTTGGCTTAAAATGTCTTAACTGTGAACCAGAGCACAAGCACATCTTGATTTGCAGATCTCTCCCAAGGTCTAAGTTGCATTATCATCTCACTCACTGCAGACGTAGATCTTCATCTCCATTCTTTGCACCATCAATTTTAATCCTGACCCACTGGGCAACTGGATCAGCCATCTGCTGGGAGACTTGAGAACGTAAGGCTTGTATCCACAGAGTGACAGCTTCCAGTCCAAGGGCGGTGAGCCCGGCCCTCCTGCAGCTCTCCACATGCAGCTTAAAGCAGCGGTGAATCTGGGAATAACACAAGAGGACATGCACAAAATCTGACAGAACTATAAACTACAAACTACAAACCATTTGTGACGAGCTGCACCTTGTGGCCCTACCCCAATGTCTCTAATATGTAGAGAGCCATGCGATAGGGTCTCGTCACTTCGGCCAAAACGTGACGTTCCGCACCGCCCTGGGGTTACATAAAATCAACATTGCTACGTTTACGTAGATGCCATCTGTCCCTGTCCAAACTGACACGGGGAGTGAGTGTGATCCATGTACCATCCAGAAGGGCTGTGGAGTCAGAGCGCATTTTTTTGGTGGTGTTGGAGTCGGTATAAATGGACCAACTCCTAAAATATATATTAAAATGGGTACAGAAGTCCAATGCAGAATGTGCTGAATATTTTTCATAGGAATTTAGGAAAGTTATGAAATGTCCTATAAATTGCTGTTGTATTCCCGATCTAAAGATCTAGGCTTTGTTTTAGCTGAGATAAGTCTGTGCCTCACTATCTACAGTAAAGCTCCTCCTCTACAGAGTAGAGTAAAAAGGAAACAGCAAGAAATAAGGAAGGCCTGCACTCACCTCAGAATTGCAAGAGTGAACAGGAAAACAAGAATAAAGTCATTACTACTTAAAGCATATTTAAACTTTCAATAAACTGTGCATAAATTAATAGTCCGGAATATACATGTTCTCCCTGTATGCTTGATTGTTTGTTTTTTCTGAGCTCCTGTTTGGAGAGGTTAGCTGCTCTGATCACTTCTATACACTATACATACAATATACGGGGAAAAAAAAACTCATCTAACATTTCAAGTGAACCTGTCACCCCTTTTGGGTGTTTTAAACACTGCCCAGCACCTTAACATGTAATTGGGGTTCTGGTGACCCCTTTATACCCCAGACTTGCCCTGATTACTACACGGCTGAGGACACTATCAAACTTATTTTCTGAAGTAGGCAGTATGGTGTGATGTGGCTTTCTTCAGTCCGGGCCGCCACTCCGCCTCACAAGAACTTCCTGTCTGAGCTGGGGATGTGATAAAACCTACGGAGCAGCAGCGCTCACACCACAAGAATCCTACTGACAAATCTGACATCCACCACCCCAACACAAGAGAAAGACAGGCTACCACCAGATCCCACTCCACACCACCTATAAAAGGTCAGTCATTTCAATCCTGGATCATTTCTGAGACCCGGAGGCTCCTATGGCATGCTGCCTGTGTGCATCTAAGAACTGCACGGCAAAAATCCACTCTGACTAAAGGTATAATCCTAAGAGCCGCACATAGCACCCTCCTTTCCCCCACGGAAAGACCGGAGGGATCTACTTAGAGCTCAGGGCAGATTCTACACGACTTCTTTCCTGTTCTCAGTAACACGTGTAAAGGGTCCCTAAAAGCGGGGCTGTGATCAGACTAAGCAGAGAAAACAGTCTCTCCAGCAACGACACACAGAGCCCCAGGAGGGGGTTTAAGCACATACGACTGGTCATTTCTCTTGGTGCCAGCTCAAAAGGAAAACTGATGATATCTGGTGGTCGCCATAATGAACCGAGACACGGAAAAGCTCTGCTGCCACCTAGTGGTCAAAAAAAATGAGTGCACAAAATAAAGAACTGCAAGTGCCTACTGTGTACTGCAGCACAACATATTTCCATAGGTGGCAAGAAACGTAAGAACTGATGATCTCAGGAGAAAAGGCCAAACAGCAAATGATAGATGGAGTCAGCGCCAGGTCGCTCTATGTCACCACTTCAGCAAATGGATCGCTACTTGTTACGCAGCTCACAAAAGCCTGAGGGGCCCACGGCAATAAGCAGTGGGAATCAGAGTGGAAGTTGGCACCGGGGACCCAAGCCCTGAGGGAGAGGACACACTTGCAAGAAACTTGCAGCAGAAAACCCCAAATGAGAGGTACATTGAAGACCTAAATGAGTATAGCAGGAAAGACCCTTCAAGATTGATATCAATAGACTTTAAACTGGCGGCTGACGTTGCAAGTAACATGCTAGACATCCAAAAGAACCTAGATCAGGCTATCAAGAAGGCCCTTCAGCATCTCCAAGACGAAGTGAGCAAACAAAGAACGGATAGTGGAGCTGGAGCAGAAGGTCTCGCAACTGGAGGGTGCTAACATACAGCTCTCCTCACAGCTGAAAGACAACTGCAGAAACAAACCGCCTGTCTGAGAAGGTTGAGGACCTGGAAAATAGGTCGGCGCAACAACCTAAAGCTAGTTAGGCTCCCCGAGTCAGTCTATGCAGCTGAACTAAAAAGACTTTGCGAAAGAGACCTACTAATGGCCCTGGGAATTAACCACGGTTGTAGGGATCAGAGTTAGGCCAGATCTACGATCTAAAAATCATGGATCTGATGACCAGACATCCAGACCACGTCAAGTAATCATGAAATTCCTGGACTAAAATGACAAGTTTGACATAATGAGAGCATATAGAAGATGTCACCAGCCAGTGATTGAGGGGGATGAAAGTCCTATTTGAAGACTATTCTGCGGAGGTGGCAAAACGCAGGAGAGCCTTTAGTAAAGTATGTGCTGCACTCTATCAAGCAAAGAAAAGTTTTGCACTGCATTTACCGGCGACAGAGGATTTTACAAAATGACGGTGGTAACCTCATGTACAAAATCGGCAAGCGATGCAGAGAAAGACATGGAAAAAAATACTGCGCAATGCAAAAAGCAACGAACGAAGAAGAGGTCATGAGGAAGACAGCTTCTCCTCCACGCCAATGCCCCAGAGGGCATCTGGCCGGAGCAGTTGAAGCACCATTGAAATGGACTGCATCATATACATCTTGCTCTTGATGGGTACACCCCCTCCCCCCCCTTCCTCATCCCAGGCACTTCTTCTACAAACAGGACAGTATCTCCCAAGGTGACTGGATGCTGGTGGTAACATGTTGAGTACTGCCAATTGTTATATGTTGCACCTTAATGAAGATGGGTTTCAGTGGGAAGTGCCCATTTGCCGCTTATTTGGGGAAGGGATCCAGGTTCTGGAGGGGTGGAGGGCAAAAAGTTATGCAAAGGTATGGATCAGGGCGGAGAAGATGCAGATGGCATTTTGACAATTAATTTATAATGTGTGGTGTGGGATATGCTTCTTCCCACAGATTTTTCTTTTCTTTTTTTTTTTGGTAGTCCTTACTTCCTCAGAGAAATGTGAATTTCACAACGCTATTAGTGGTGTAAGAAGCTAGAAATACACTACAGCATATTGAGAGCTTACTGTATTTGTTTTAAAGGTTTAAATCTCTATCCCCTTTCATATCTTTAAGTCTTTTTTCTCTCTTTTCTACCCTTCTCTAACCACCTGAGGATCTTCTTTTAACCACTAGAACCCTCATAAAGGAAAACAAAGAAAGTAGTAATAGGCTGTAGTGACAGGGACTATGAAGGTCATCTCTTGGCATGTGAAAGGTCTAAGATACCCGAATAAAAGAGTAAAGATACTGAGACATCTGAAGGGGTACTTGCCCGATATTGTATTGCTTCAAGAAACCCATCTAAAAGGAAGAGGAATTTTTAGGCTCAGCAAATTGTGGGTGGGGAAAGTAGTGGGCTCATCAGCTCAAGGTAGACACGCGGGGTAGTGATAATGTTCCATCATAATTTTGTATTTAATCTGCTGTCCCAGGAGTGTGATGATCAGGGGAGATGGGTTTGGGTCACCATAGAGCATGGAGGAGAAGTCTATTCAATCTACAATGTTCATAGACCTAATGGTTCAAACAGTCTTCTTTGATGACCTGGAGAGGAAGATGGTCTTTGGCAACTCACCTCTGATAATTACTGGGGGGAGACTTGAACACTGTTCACAATGGGGAGGAGGACAGAAAGAGCCAGAGCCTGACTCCTCCAAAAATAGACTTCTTCCCTCCTTTCTTGAACAAACTGGATTGAGGGAGGTTTGGCATTGGATACATCCAGAGGACAGAGCGTCTACCCACTTCTCCCATGCCCACCAATGCTGGTCAAGGATAGACTAGCTGCTGACCTCGGAGAGACTATTAAATAGAATTAAGTCAGTGGAGACTGCGGTGGGTATGGAACTGGTGGATAACCAGACAAAAGGAACACATTACATGTAGAAATTTCCATCTTACCTTACAAAAGATGAGGGATTTAATGATAAATTACAGGGCAGATGGTAGGAATTAAATGGGACAACAAGGAACATGCAAACCAACACGCGTTGTACTGGAATACAACGAAAGCGGTGTTAGGGGCAAAATGATGATGTTTGTGGCCTCACTCAAGAAAACAATAGCAGAAAAATACTTAGGTTGTAGTGCAAAGCTTAGGCTGGCTTCACACCACGGCACAATTCGATCCGGGGTTGTCCAGTGTAAACCGGACAGCCCCGAACCAGATTTGGCCCCATAGTATCCTATGGGGCCGGATGGCAGCTCTCTGACATCCGGTTTCCATGTGTCCGGGATCAATTGGATTTTTCTCCCGGACACAAAATCGGAGCATGCACTATTTGTGTCTGGGGAGAAAAATCTCCCCAAATTGAATCCTCCCGGAATCTCCCGGATCCAGGAGGATCCGGGAACTGGACACCTGCGTCTGCACGCAGATGTAATTTCAGGACCGCGGCTACCTACCCGCGAGCCTGAATTATCAGCAGCTGCGTTCGGCTGCACACCTGACCGGACAGCATATTAGCCCTCCGGTTTTGTGTGCTGATCTGGTCCGGGGCTGTCAGCTTCATCCCTGACAGCCCTGGATCGGATGTCACCGTGGTGTGAAGCCAGCCTTAGAAATGTATACACAGAGTTCCTGCAGAGCCCCACAACTCAAAACAGGGAAAAATCGAAGTTGGCCAAACAAGAGTTTGAAACCTGGATTGACAGGAGGGAACAGATGTACTGCTCTAGACAGGAGGTTAAATTGCTGAGATATGGGAACAAAGCGGGGAAATTGCTGGCAAGACTGGCAAAAGGGCATCTGCAGGCAAATCAAATTGCTAGACTACGAGACAGCCAGGGAACTATAACTTCTAACCCTAGGAAAATCAATGAAATACTACAAAACTTTTATAGAGAAATATATCAATCCTCATTTGGCAGAAGGTAAAAAATTCCTCCAACAAGTCACTCTTCCAAAACGAACACAAGAACAACCAGATGCACTTAATGGAGAGAAAGAGACAGAGACAAAGAGACAGAGACAAAGAGACAGAGACAAAGAGACAGACAAAGAGACAGAGACAAAGAGACAGAGACAAAGAGACAGAGACAAAGAGACAGAGACAAAGAGACAGAGACAAAGAGACAGAGACAAAGAGACAGAGACAAAGAGACAAAGAGACAGAGAGAGACAAAGAGACAAAGAGACAAAGAGACAGAGAGACAAAGAGACAGAGAGAAAGACAGAGAGAGACAGAGAAAGACAGAGAAAAGAGAGACAGAGACAGAAAGAGACAGAAAGAGACAGAGACAGAGCAAGAGAGACAGAGAGAAAGAAAGAGAGACAGAGAGAAAGAAAGAGAGACAGAGAAAGAGAGAGAGAAAGAGACAGAGAAAGAGAGACAGAGAGACAGAGAAAGTTCTGCATCACCTCGTATATTTATACATTATGGTTCTGTCCAGCTGTACAGCGGACAAATTCGACATACTGCAAAGAAATAATCGATACCAAGGAGGGTCCGGATCAGGGGCAGGGGCTGGAGAGTCCAACCGTCAGGTGTGTCCGGTAAATATGACAGAAACCAACAGGTCCAGTCACGGAAAAAAATTCCGGATACAATACAGAGTCCCAGTACCGTTGTGGACAAGATGCGTTATGTGAATCATAGAGCCACCGAGAAGCGGGCCCGAACCCAGAAGCCGCTGAAGTAGATGACTGCAGGATATGTGGTAGCTGGGTTTCTTGCTCACCTAATAAGAGGCAAGACCTATTGTAGGCATATGTCGGTGGAGTGGTGCAGTTCCTGTGACCCTCTGAGGCGGGTAAGGGAGGCGTGAAAACCGGACTCCTACATCTTTGTAAGTCAGCGGATTCCATTAAATAATCCTGCAGGCAGCTCTTGATGCGGGCAGGCATAAGCGCTAGATATTGTGTAGAGTCTAAAAAGAAAAAAGCCACACGACAGACAGGCGTAGAATGCATGGTGGCTGGGGTCCTGCTGACATATAAAGTGGTCCATGCCATTTATTAAACGTGTCGGCAATTTAGTGATGCAGTTGCTAAGTGCACTGTAAATTAATTCTTTGAACAAAACTGCCTCTGGACAATAGAGTCCTGTCAGACAGGTTTCCTGGACATAGGTGTAGGCGAACAACCAATGTGTGATGTCCGGAGAGTTTGTGCACTGGGTAGTGACTAGTCCGTGGGTGGATTTGCAGGCAAAAAAACATAATACGTAATGTCTGGGGATGCTGTGCACTAGGCAGTGAGCAGGTCCCATGGCCAAGTCGCAGGTAAAAACATAATGCGCGAGGTCTGGAGATACTGTGCACTGGATAGTGGACAGGAACCCTGGCCGTAGTTTCGGGCAAAGGAAGAATACATGATGTCTGGAGACTCTGTGTAAGCGTCATGTTTAGACACTCTGCACTTGGTCATCGTTGCCGGCAGGGACATCTTATGCAGTGCGAGTTCTGTACAATATAGGGAACAGAGTCCGTGCGGTAAACATTTCTGGTGCGTCTTGCAAACGGCTACTACGTCCATATTGGTGTGCAGCTCACTGGGCCTGATGTTGTTGGGCAAATGTTCCGAGCAGTGTTGGTGGGGGCCCCTGTGACAGTGAGGGTAGACAGTGGGAGGACTAATAGGTCAGTAAGAAGGTGGGCTACTGGTCTATCAGGGAAATTAATCATAAATCCCTGTGAGTACTGGTGGTGCACATACCAGGGATGAAGGGCAGCCTTTGGGTCTTATGTCCCCAGGTTCCGCTATACGTCCTATGTGATGGCGCCGGTCAGCGGGATGAATTCACCCACAAGGGAGGAGACGCGTAGGAGAGTTCCCGGGATGCGCCAGAAGCCCTAGGGGAGGGAGCGAAACAGAGGAAAAACGTTTGGTTCGCCCCAAGAGACGTCCGGAGCCGTTCATCAGTGGGGAGGAATTGGGGGGGTGGGGGAGGGGATTTGGGCCGTGACCACTGGTGGTCAAAGCCAGGGTCTAAATCAGCAGCCGCGGAGGTGATGGGGACAGTGCAGAGGTGCGCGCAAACCACCGCGAAGTGGCGGTGCCCGACAGGTAGAAGGGGCCCTCTGCCAACGGTCTCACCTGCTGCCTATATGGTGCCGTTAGGGGGCTCCAGGGATCCACTGCAGGTGGTGCTTGAAGAGGCTTCACCCGGTTCTAGACCTCAATAGCTGTCCCCGGCGGATGCTGGGATCCGGGGGCCAGCATGTGCTGTGAGACGGCAGATGTTGGGAGCAGAGTGGGCTGTGTGCGGCGTTGTAGTTTCATTGTGGCATGTTGAGGCGGTGTGCGTTCACGTCGGCTGCCACTGGTTGTACTGTGGAAGCCACTTGCGGTCTCCAAATTAACACTCCATCACCTGGGTGTGTTAATATGGCGTGAGGCATGCTTTTCTGTGCACTTGGAACTGTGGGATTCATGTACATCTCTTCAAACTGGATGTCACTTGGCAATATATATATATATATTATATAACCAAGCTACTTAGAACATAATATTTTGCATATAAATGCATTAAACTCTACCTAATTGATTACATATTTTAAGAGTCGCGAGTGGGCCATTTTTATACAGACTCCACCAAAATGGGCTCAGATTCCACAGCCCTGCTGTCAACATCATGCTGATTCACAGTTGTTCCCAATGCCTAAATGTGGGAGCCAGCCATCAGTCAGTGTGATGCTGGCAGTTACATCCCATCGACAGAGCAGTCCAGAAGAGTGAGCTGCTATGTTGATGTGGAGCAGCTGAATCGCTGGCAGGAGGTCAATGACCACTCTGTGCCTGCACTCTGAACTTTGCCTGCTGTAATCAACTACCTGCTTGTGTTTTTTTTTTTTTTTTACGATATGACTAAAAACTAAGCCCCAGAAAAACCCTTCAATGCGGAGTAAAGCCTTCCCTTTCTTTTAGATCTCAGTTTTAATGCTTTAGAGAAAACAAAGGCAGTGGGGCGAACACTGCAGCTACAGGTCTGCTTCATCTCTCCCTATTCCCCGCCACGTCCTGCCTCTAGGCCACTCGTGCTTCAGTGACCGGTCAGTCAGGGAGCGGATAGTGAGTGGCAGGAGAGCGGTAAGTGCTCGCCCCGCCCACTGCACTTGCATCTCATTAGCATTCTAATTCAACTATGGATTTCTCCAAAAGATAGTACAAGAAAGGTGAGGATATTACACAGCATTAAATACATGCTTCACCTTGAGGTATAAGACCCTGATGAGGAGTTTTCTTTTTGACATGGGCAGATCACAGATTAAACACTTATGCCAAAAAATTGATATTACATACGAGAAAAATCACCAATATCTGAATGAGGCCAATGGGAGCTCTACAGGGGCTCATTTTATTCAGTCACAATTTGCATTACAATCCCTTTAAACTGTTGGATAAAGGCAGGGTTTACCCTTTCTACGGCCAGCTCCGGATCACCGCCAGGACCTCCGGCTGCAAGTCTCTCACAGAACGGAGACACCAGATCTGACGCTTCTTTGTATTTTCTCTGATTATAGAACCAATAAGCCGTATTATGTACACAGGAAGCTGTGGAAAAGCAGAGAAATGGCACCACTATGAGAGAGACGCTATGGGGAAAATAAGAAAACAGACCATCACAGCTTTTATTGGGAGAAAGTCAGAACGTCTAGGCATATATCAATGAAATCATGGCATATGAACATGGAAGTTCCAGATCAGCCAGGGATTGTAGGTACTCCATTACTCCTGTGTGTGTATTATTTAGTCTGAAGTGCTCCCATTCTCTTTGGTAAACCTTGAAGAGAACCATTGGCAATAAAGACCAGAACCTGCATCAAGTAATTACATTTCTGTCTCGCTTCATTGGAGGACGCAGGACCATGGGTGTATGCTGCTGCCACTAGGAGGAAACACTAAGCAAAAAAAAAAAAGTCTCATGGTCCTGTATCCTCCAACAACAATTTTACAATACGTTTACAATAATCTTTTTCCGCTCTAGAACAAGTATATCCATAGAGGTCATTGAACATGAATTCTGGAGACAATGTGATATCAATACTAGAGGTCAGCCAAAAAAATACAATGACATGGCCACTAACCTACACCAAAAAAGTGACCGTTCCTGTAAACTGAACTTATCTCTCTGTTCTATTACATATAAGACAATAATGCAGAAGGGATAACGGAAGAATAGATGTGCATGACCACATAGACCAATATGTAAACGAATAATACATGATGAACTGTAGATGTGTGCCATCATATACTCAGGACGATTATAACGCCAGACTTATCGGTAAGGTGAGAACAGGAGAAAAAAAAAAAAAAAGTCAGGAGAAACATAGTAAACTTCATTGGATCAAGTAAAATGGGACAAGGGCGCAGAATACAATTAAGACTGTGCAGAATATACAGTAGATGTCCCTCTGAAAGCACAGAGATGCTGAGGAGATATAAAGAAACTTACCATATTGACATGTAATAGATGTGTCTACTATATATTGCAACAGATAACTGGATAAAACAAAGACTAATAACACCACTGTCAGGGTCAGTATTTAACGTACATAGCTATTTCCCCAATGGGATCGACTAGGGTGCATCACTGGAAGTATACCTGTGTGATAATCAGGATCTCTCAGGGTTGGAGCATCACACAGGAGATCCTGCTGACTATCAAGTATGTACTCGTTCTTTCCTTGCAAGTATTTAGAGATTTTTGTTATTGTGTGATTGTGTCAAGATCTCACCCAAGCTTGTACTGTAAACAGTCTCCATGTGATACGCTCCCTGATTGGGCTCGCTCCTGCTGGTGCAGATCAGCTGAGAAACAAAGAAATGAAGGATAAATGCGGCACACACTTGAGGGTAAAATAAAAATCCAATGGATAATTAAAAGGTGAACATCTTCAAAAGGAGAAAAAAAAATGGATGTGTGTGTACTTTACCGTAAAATAGTTTTCTCTGAGCCATCATTGGGGGATACAGGACCATGGGTTATAATGCTTATCCCTAGGAGGCGACACTAAGCAAATGTAAAAGCAGTTAGCTCCTCCCTCTGCAGCATACACCCCCCTGGCTGGGCCAGGCCACACCAGTTTTAGTCAAGCAGGAGGATGAACAGAAAAAACAGACAAACAGTTTAACCAAGTGCAAACATGCAACGAAACTTCAAAAGTCAACGATAACAGATGCCCTTATGGGCAACAGGGTGGGTGCGGTGTCCCCCAATGATGGCTCAGAGAAAACTATTTTACGGCGAGTACACAAAAATCTGTTTTTCTCTATCGCCTCATTGTGGGACACAGGACCATGGAACGTCCTAAAGCAGTCCCTGGGTGGGAGAAAAAAAACACGACCCAAGGAGCAAGAATTAGTCCGGTCTTCCTGAGTCACCTAAGTCGAAAGGTGCACAACCGCCGCATGAAGGATTTGTCTACCCAGGCTGGCGTTAGCTGAGGACTGGGTATGGACTCTGTAGTTCTTTATCAATGTGTGCACACTAGACCAAGTAGCTGTCTTGCACACTTGTTCCGCTGAGGCCTGGTGCCGAATGGCACAGGATGCCCCGACTGTGCGAGTGGAGTGAGCCGTTAGTCCGCTGGGCATGTGAACAGTCCTTAGGCGATAGGCTTCCTGAATGTTGGAGAGTATCCAACAAGCCAGAGTAGCCTTTGAAGCCGGCTGCCCTTTTCGAGAACCCTCTAGGAGGACGAACAGAGTGTCCATCTTCCTGAAGGGGGCTGTCCTGAAAATGTAATACCCGAGGGCCCTGACCAGGTCGAGGATATGCAGTGCCTTTTCCACCCAGGAGTGTACAGGAGCTAGAAAGAAGGGCGGCAGGATGATGACCTCGTTGAGGTTGAAGGAAGGAGACACCTTAGGAATGAAGGTGGGGACAGGGCGCAGTACCACCTTGTCTTGGTGGAGAGAGAAATGGCTCTCTGCATGAGAGTACCGCTAATTCAGAAACACGTCAGATGGATGCAATTGCCACCAGGAAAACAACTTTCCAGGATAAGAGAGGCAGGGCAACCTCTCGTAGGGACTCGAAAGGTGATTTTTGGAGCACGTCCAGGACCAGATTAACGTCCCATGAATCTAGAGGCCTCCGGGCAAGGAGGGGCTAAGCTTTCAACAAGCTTAGAGCAAGACCTGATTGTAAGCTGGACTGGAGAAAACTTAAAACCACGGGAATAGACAGAGGAAGGTGAGAATAACCCCGGTTAGAAAAGAAGTTTCCATGTATGGTGAAAGATGCGGCCCGAGGCCAGTTTGCGAGCTTCAATCATGGTACTGATGATATCTAGAGAGAAGCCTGCGCGCATCAAAACCCAGGTTTCAACAGCCACACCGTCAAATTGAGGGCCTTGGAATTCTGGTGGCAGATGGGACCCTGCATCAGGAGGTCTGGTCGATCTGGGAGCCGCCAGGGGACGTCTGCGAGAAGCTGTACCAGGTCGGCGTACCAGGTGCGCCTGGTCCAGTCTGGAGCTATGAGTATGACAGGCACACCCTCGGACTTGAGTTTCCTGACTACTCTCGGGAGTAAGGGAAGAGGATGGCAAATGTAAGGTAGGCGGAACTGGCGTAGGGGCATACTAGAGCGTCAGCTCCGATAGCCATCAGGTCGAGTAATCGTGCGATGAAAGCGGGAGCATTCGCATTAATCTGAGATGCCATGAGATCCATGTCCAGAGTCACCCAGTGATAGCAAATCTGGTGGAACACGTCCGGATGGAGAGACCATACACCGGCGGCAAGACCCTGGCGACTCAAAGTCCACCTCCCAATTCTCACCCCTGGAACGTGAACTGCAGAAATTACCAAATCCGTTGATCCGGCTCAATGGAGAAGGCATTCTACCTCCAGTAGCGCCGCCTTGCTGAGGAGTGCCGCCCTGACGATTGATATAAGCCACCGCTGTGACATTGTCAGACTGGACACTGATGTGGTGGCCATCAAAAAAGTTGTGGAACGGACAGGAGGGCCAACGTTATTGCGCAGATCTCCAAAAGGTGTAATTGACAAGTCAGATTCCTGTTTGGACCAACGGCCCTGGGCAGTATGTCGTCGGTATACTGGCATTGGTAGTGAGGATCAACCAATCCACCGGAAGAAAGGCCTGGCCCTTGGATGGGGAGGCTGGTTGGATGGCTGGATCCACCAGAGCAGTGCTCGTCTGACGGGGAAGGGGGGAAGGGGGGGGGGGGGGGGCAGGAAAAAGATCTTGTCTAGAGAAAAGGGGTTTATGTCCCAGGTCATCAGGAGGGCCAGTTGCAGTGGCCGGAAGTGAAGATTGGCAAACGGAACAGCTTCCATAGCTGATACCATTTTTTCTAGACCTCTCATCCCGAAGTATATAGAATGAGGTGAAGGGCGGAGAAGAGTGCGCACTCAGTGTCACACAGTGTAATTGTTTTGTCCCAAGGGAGGAGGATCAAGCCTCGGTACGTATCGAAGGTCATGTAAAGGAAGGCAATTGACTGGGCTAGGATTGGTGACGACTTTTCTAGATTCACTAACCAGACTAGACGAGACCGTGTGTCCGTCGTTTATCTGGACACTCACTGTGCAAGCCGGAAATGAGGGGATTTGATTAGGAGGTCGTCCAGGTCGTCACTCCTCTGGAGTGAAGGATACTCATGGCTGCCGCCATGACCTTTGTAAAGACCCTTGGAGTGGTAGCGAGACCGAAGGGCAAAGTCACAAATTGGAAGTGATGCTGCCGGACTGTGGAGAAATTATTGACGAGCCTGAGTGATTGGCAAATAAAGATATGCGTCTTTTATGTCTATAGAGGCAAGGAATGCTCCTTCCTACATAGACGTGATGATAGAGCAGAGACTCCATCCTGAACAGACGGATGAACACACACTTGTTCAGGTGTTTGAGATCCGGGATGGGGCGCACAGACCCATCTCTTTCGGGAACTACAAAGATGTTGGAGTAGAAGCCTCTGAAACGCTCGGATTCTGGTATGGGTACGGTAACACCCGTTTGAAGGAGTAAGTGAATTCCCTGAAAGAAGGCTCGACTTTCCTTGGGTGACTTTGGGAGGTTTGAGAGAAAGAAACGGTGTGGTGGGGCGGGAGATAAATTCTATGTAATAAACGGAAGACAAGATTTTGTACCCATCTGTCGTTTGTGGCAGATAGCCAGACGTGACTGAAGAGTCATAGACTGCTGCTTACGATGTGCGTGTCTTCTAGGGGTGAAGGAGAGTCAGGAAGAGGAGAAACGATTGGATCGGGACTGTCTCAGTCTGGACTGCCAGGAGGAGTTCAATTTGAACGGCGGTTGCGTGGATCTTGTCTCTTCGGGGAGGACATATAGTGGTTGGGGGGGAGCTCAAGAGGCCATCCACCCGAAAGTTAGGAAAAGAGGTTTGTTGTTGTCGTCTGACAAACGGATGTCTTGGCTTGTACTGAGGGAAGAGAGGTACTTTTCCCTGCTGTGGAGTCTGAAATTAGTTTTCGACACGTTTGCCGAACAGCCGACCGGTAAGGTAAAGGAGACCGGTGAGCAATTTCTTTGGAGGCCCCAACAGTCTGAGCCAAAGGGTTCTGTGGATGGCGATGGCATTAAAAGGCAGTGAATGCCGAACAAGTAGTAGAGTCCAGGGAGGACTGCATTAAGTATTCTGCAGCCGCAGTTATCTGAGAGGTCAAATCTGTGAATTGTTGGGGGAGCCGAGACTCCTGCAAGGATTTTGGCAGAGTTTCAGACCACACGATTGCCTTGGCTACCCACACAGATGCAAAGGAGGGCGAGAGGGATGTTCCTGATGCTTCAAAAGGCTGAGCGTGCAAGCTGCTCTACCTGTCTATCGGTCAGGTCCTAGATAGAGGAACCGTCAGGCAGGGATAGTAAGGTTTTTGCAGCGAATCGAGACACTGGGGGATCAACCTGAGGCGAGTCGAGTCCTCCCAGAGAGCCAGAGCAAAAAAGAGAATTTTGTTTACTTACCGTAAATTCTTTTTCTTATAGCTCCTATTGGGAGACCCAGACATTTGGGTGTATAGCTTCCGACCTCCGGAGGACACACAAGGCATTACACCTAAAAGTGTAACTCCTCCCCTACTGCCTATACACCCCCTCCGGGAGAATCCCATCAGTTCGGTGCACAAGCAGGAAGGAGGAAAGACCACCCGCGCCCAGCCCAACAGGACTGGGAAATAAACGGCCAACAGGGCCAACACGCGAGGTGAAACGACACCAGGCACTAGCAGAGAGCAAAGCCCCAAAAAGGCACAGGGTGGGAGCTGGGTCTCCCAATAGGAGCTATAAGAAAAAGAATTTACGGTAAGTAAACAAAATTCTCTTTTGCGCTCCATTGGGAGACCCAGACATTGGGATGTTCAAGAGCTATCCCAGGGCGGGGAAAAAACCCCAAAAGCAGGCCCATCATAAATGAGCAACCGCTGCCTGAAGGATCCGCCTGCCCACATTGGCATCAGCCGATGCAAAAGCATGGACTTGATAATGCTTAGTAAAGGTGTGAAGGCTAGACCATGTGGCCGCCTGACACACCTGAAGAGCTGAGGCTTGATGACGCAAGGCCCACGAAGTCCTCACAGCCCTTGTAGAATGAGCCTTAATACCGGCAGGTACAGGCAAACCAGGGGATACATAAGCCTCCCGAATAGGAGTCTTGATCCACCTAGCCAAAGAAGACTTGGAGGCCGGCTCACCCCTCTTCTGACCCATAGTCAGAACGAACAGGGCATCCGAATGACGAAATGACGCCGTTCGGGAAACGTAAATCCTGAGAGCCCTGACCAGATCCAAAGTATGGAGAGACTTCTCATACTGGTGAACTGGATGCGGGCAAAAAGATGGCAGGACAATGTCCTGATTCAGGTGAAAAGGGGAAAGCACCTTAGGCAAGAACTCCGCCACAGGCCGAAGCACCACCTTATCCTGGTGGAACACCAGAAAAGGAGACTGACAGGACAAGGCAGCCAACTCCGAAACTCTCCGCAGAGAAGTGATGGCAACCAAAAAGGCAACCTTCTGTGAAAGCCTGGAAAGAGAAACCTCCCTAAGAGGTTCAAAAGGCAGCTTCTGCAACGCCGCAAGGACCAGGTTGAGAGCCCATGGGTTCAAAGGACGTCTGTAGGGAGGAATGATGTGACTCGCCCCCTGAACATACCTCTTCACCTGAGGAAGCGTAGCCAAACGCTCATCAAAAAGAACCGACAGCGCCGAGATCTGTCCCTTGATGGAACTGAGCGCCAAACCCTTATCCAGCCCCGACTGGAGGAAGGCCAGAAGAGTTGACAGAGAGAAAGGCCAGGGAGAATTGCCGTGGATACGGCACCATGAGAAGAAAATCTTCCATACTCTGCGGTAGATTCCTGCAGAAACCGGTTTCCTGGCCTGTCTCATGTTAGCAACAACGTTAGTGGAAAAACCCCGGGACGTCAACAACCAGACCTCAAGCGCCACAAAGTCAGGCTCAGGGCCGAGGAATTGTGGCGGAAGAAAGGACCTTGAGACAAGAGATCCAGCCGATCCGGGAGCCTCCATGGATCCCCCCCTGAGAGGCGTAACAGGTCCGGGTACCAAGCCCTTCTGGGCCAGTCCGGGGCGATGAGAAGGGCTCGCCTGCATTCCGCCCCGAGCTTCCGCAGGACCCTGGGTAGCAAGGCCAATGGTGGAAAGACATAGGGAAGACGAAAGCGGGACCAATCCTGGACCAGCGCATCCGTCCCTACCGCCAGGCTGTCTCGAGCGCGAGACATGAAGGCTGGAACTTGTCGATTCAGCCTGGACGCCATCAGGTCCACGTCCGGAGTTCCCCAGGTGCTGCAGATGTGCTGAAACACCTCTGGGTGAAGAGCCCATTCTCCCTCGTCCATTCCTTGCCGGCTTAAGTAGTCGGCCTCCCAATTGTCCACCGCGGGGATGTGGACAGCCGAGATGGACGCGTCGTTGTCTTCTACCCACCGAAGGATGGGTTGGACCTCCGCAAAGGCTTGACGGCTGTGAGTGCCTCCCTGGCGGTTTATGTAGGCGACAGCAGTCGCGTTCTGATTGGATCCGAATTTAATTCCCCGACAGAAACCTCTGGAAGGCCAGGAGAGCCAGGTAGACGGCTCGAATCTCCAGGACGTTGATCTGTAAGGAGGATTCCTGCGTCGTCCAGGTGCCCTGAGCCCTGTGATGCAGGAACACTGCACCCCAACCCAGAAGGCTGGTGTCCGTAGTGACCACCAACCAAGAGATGGGAAGGAACGACCTGCCTCGGGACATCGACCTGGGCAACAGCCACCATCGGAGAGATTCTTTCGTCGCGGAAGAAAGGGCAATGCACAGATCTAGAGAGGACGGATTCTTGTCCCAGCCGCGTAGGATCTGCAGCGGAAGCGGACGCAGGTGAAACTGCGCAAAAGGGACCGCCTCGATGGTCGCCACCAACTTCCCTAGAACGTGCATGAGACGTCTGATGGGAACCAAGTCCGCCTGCAAAAGGAACCGGACCTCCTCCGCAATCGAGGACTGTTTGTCGAGGGGAACCGAAAGCCGAAGAGTGTTCCAAAGTGGCAGAGAGACTCATCTAACACTGTTCCGCAGACGAAGCTCTGATCAACAGGTCGTCCAGATACGGAGTGACCGCGTGTCCCTGCAAATGCAGCACCGCCACCATCACCTTGGTGAAGATCCTCGGAGCCGAGGAGAGGCCGAAGGGCAACGCCACAAACTGGAAATGCTCCTCTCCCACCGCGAACCGCAGCCATCACTGGTGAGCAGGAGCAATGGGGATGTGGAGATAGGCATCCTTCACGTCCACCGAAGCAAGGAAATCCCCGAGACAGGGACGCCATCACCGAGCGTAAGGACTCCATCCTGAAGGGCCTGACTCTCACGTGCCGGTTGAGGAGCTTGAGGTCCAACACCGGTCGCACCGAACCGTCCTTCTTCGGAACCGTGAAGAGGTTCGAATAAAACCCCCGAAACCGTTCCACTGACGGAACAGGAACCACAACTCCGCTCTGAAGCAGAGCGTCCAGCGCTCGCTGAAAAGCCGCAGCCCTCGCCGGAGGGGGCGAAGAGGTGCAGAACCGAGTCGGAGGACGCAACTCCAGTTCTATCCTGTAGCCGTGAGAGACCACGTCCACCACCCACCGGTCCTGGATGCGACTTTGCCAGATGCTTCCAAAGCGGGAGAGCCTGCCACCGATCTTGGACGCTACCCAGGGAGGCGAAGAGTCAGGAGGAGGCAGGCTTGGCGGCTGAGGCACCAGCGGGCTTCTTCTGCTGGGCCTTAGACTTCCAGGACCTATGAGACCTCTGGTCCTTGTCCGGACGGGAAGAGGAGGAGGATGAGGCTGCCTTGGAGGAGGGACGAAAGGAGCGAAACCTAGCATGCAGCCGACGCTGACCGGTCTTCTGCGCCTTAGATTGCGGCAAGGAGGTGGATTTCCCCCTGTAGACTCCTTGATGAGATCGTCAAGACGTTCCCCAAATAGCCTATCTCCCGAAAACGGGAGGCCCTGGAGGAACTTTTTAGGACGTAGCGTCCGCCTTCCAGTCACGGAGCCACAACATCCGACGTGCTGCCAGCGAGTTAGCCGAAGCTACCGCAGAACGGCTAGCGGATTCCATGATTGCGGATCTAGCATAGTCCGTAAACGCCTCGGCCTGAGACGTCAGAACTGCCACCTCAGGGATTCCCGAAGCCACCCTAGGGATCTCCGAAAGACAAGCTGACACCGCTTGAAGGGCCTACACAGCCGCAAAGGCTGGGGCAAACGAGGCACCTGTGGCCTCGAAAATGGACTTCTGCAGAAGCTCAATCTGCCTGTCCGTGGGATCCTTGAGAGAGGACCCGTCTGCCACCGACATAACGGTATTGGCGGACAGAGAAACCGGAGTGTCCACTCTCGGAGAAACCGACCAACCCTTGACCACATCTGGTGGAAAAGGGTAACGGGAATCTTTCTGCTTCCTAGCGAAGCGCTTATCAGGACAGGCCCGAGGGGTCTGAACTGTAGAGCGGAAGTTAGAATGATCCAGGAAAGACCCTCTGGACCTGGCTGGAGGGAGAAACTGATAAAGTTCCTCCGAAACGGAGGAATCCACCGGCGGGGCGGGAACCGTCAAATCCAGCACCGTATTGATAGAAGACACTAAGTCGTCCACCAAAGAACCTTCGTCCAGGTCCTCATCAGGGGCCCTGACGGAGTCCAAGTCCTCCTCCCCTTCCAACAGGGAGTCCCCAGCTCGGGAGCCCGCCTGCAAGGGTGCAGGGGAAACCGCTCGACGTGGCCACTTGGGAGGTCGCGGAGACGGGCCCGAGAGTCCAGAATTGTCGCCAGAGTCCAAACCTCTAGTAGAGGAAGAACCACTACGACGCCTACAACGTGTGGCGGAGGCCCCAGAGGAACCCTCCCATGCACCTGACAAGGACTCCCGCAGGGCTCTGGTCATAGCAGCCATAGACTGAGACACAGGGAGTCAGAAATGGACTGAGCAAAAACAGCCTTCCAAGGCGGAGGCACCGCTGGATCCACCGGGCCAGGCGCAGACGTTAAAGACCCAGAACCGGGGGGGGGGGAGCCTCGTGCACCAAGGCAGTTACTTGGACTGCAGCAGCCGGCGAAATATCAGCCTCATGCGGGGCACAAGCCGAGCAATGAGGGAAAGAGGATCCAGCAGGCAGCTGGGCCTGACATGCTGTGCAAGCATGAGAACGTGTCTGCACCCTGGGAGCTTTGTTCCTGGAGCTAGACATGGTGTCACCTTAGTGACCTCGATGAGAGAGCTCAGAGGAGGGGAAGTGGGGCGTAATGTGAAGTCAGGGAGGAGAATAGAGCACCACCAGAGACTGGGGTGCCCTACCGGACCTTGAGTGCCCTCCAGAGACGTACAGACCCTGCAGCCGCCGACAAAATGCAGGGAAAAGAAGCCCGCAAGATGGCCGCCGGAGCTGAGAGAGAAGGCGTGGACAGGGAGTGTCCCCAACCAGCGCGTAAATCCAGAGGGCAGGTCCTCTCCCCACTGAAACGCCCCCAGGCTGCGAGGCAGCATTCTCCATAGGAGAAGGAGGAGCGGCCTGCCCGTGGCCGTCCTCCAAAGGGGTGGGCACAACCCAAGAAGCGGCACGCCCCATGAAGCCCACGGCGCGTCATCAGAGACAGTAGGCTGCAAGCCGGGGCCTAAATTTAGCTCCGCGGCCGCCTGTCAGCAGGGGGGCGAGCGCGGAGCACACAAAAAATCGCGGACTAGCCGCAGCAGCGCCTGGCCAGGATCACGGACAGTCGGGGGAGGCAGCGCTCCCTTCCCAGCTGTACAGACCAGCTGCAGAAGCAGCACGGACCCCCACAGAGTACCTCATTGGTGGTGCAGGGTCCGGTCCCTGTGGATCCCTCATACAGGCCAGCAGACACCGGGGGAGCCGTGGACTGAGTGGATGAGCCCAAATGTGGGGGCCAGGAGGATCCCACTTCTCCAGAGCCCCTAAGGGTTGGAGAAGGATAAACAGCATGAGGGCTCCAGCCCATTGTACCCCAGGGGTACCTCAACCGCCTCCGCCCGGGGGGAAGAGGAAGGAGACATGCTGGGAGTCAAACGATTCTCTTTGCTTCCATCCGACACTAAACAGTCAGAGAGCATGAGTGTAGAGTGTGCCTCCTTCAACACAAAGCAAAGAACTGATGGGATTCTCCCGGGAGGGGGTGTATAGGCAGTAGGGGAGGAGTTACACTTTTAGGTGTAATGCCTTGTGTGTCCTCCGGAGGTCGGAAGCTATACACCCCAATGTCTGGGTCTCCCAATGGAGCGCAAAAGAAAGGAAAGTGTGCTTCAATGGGCTTGCGGCCAGAAGCATTTAGGTCGTCGACCTTTAGAGTGTGGTTGACGGCAGCAATTAGGAAATCAATCGATGCTTGGTCATTAGAAAAATCTACCACAATAGTCGTCCAGGTAGGAGTCGGAGCCACCGTCTTGGGCTCCTCAGCTAGAGTAGTAAAGGGATCATGATCACGAGTTGGCGATCAATGAGAACCGTGGGAAGAAGCGGGTGAAGCATTTCTGTGAGGCCTTTTTCTTGTCTCCACGTCAGATGTAGTGCATACTCTGCTGTCATCTGATCCCTCTGGGGTACACGGACACAAAATGGAACAGCGTGTCCACGATTTCACTGCAACCAGAGATCTGTGAACAATCTCTGCACAATTATGTGTGTGTGTAACTGGGCCTTCATGCAGACAGATGCTATTCCTAGGCAGCATGCTCTCGGTTTGTGTTATGTTTGATGCTGATCTTTCCTTAACCTCCTATATACAATCTCTCACCCGCTTTTGTCGCTGGACCTGAAGAACATCCTTTTCTCACCATAGAAATAAAAACCCCTCACTGTGTCCCTGATCCACTCCCGCCTTGTTTATTGCAATTCTCTATAAATTGGCCCCTCTCTCACTACACTCTCCCCTCTCCAGTCCATCTATGCAGCAGCCAGGATCACCTATCTGGCTAATCGTTATTTGGATGCTTCTGCTCTATGCCAGTCATTGCACTGGCGGTCCATACACTATAGAGTCCAATTCAAATTGCATTGTGCTCACCTATAAAGCTCTTCACAGAACAGCACCTCCCTACCTCTCCTCCCCATCACCCCACCAATTCTCTACGTTTTCAAGAGATCTTCAAACAACATGCCCACTAAGCCAAACCTCCAACTCCTGGCTCCAAGACTTCTCCCGAGCTGCACCAATTCTCTGGAATGCTCTACCCCAAGAAATTAGAACTATCCACAATTTACAGTTTTAGGCGCTCCCTAAAAACATATCTTTTTATGGCAGCCTATCATACTCCCTAATCTAAGCCATTTAGACATAGTTTATTTGCTATTTCTTTGAACATAACTCTCCATCAAACTCCAAACCTAAAAGCACAAAGATTGTCTGGTGACCACTCACACACCGTTTATCTAACTCTCCATTTCTTCAATGTTGGACTATCATTACAAATAAAACACATGTACTTTGTGTCACCCCACCTCATTGTGGATCGTAAGCTCTTACGAGCACGGTTGTCATTTTTGCTTTAATTTTTTATTACTGCTACTGATAACTGTTTGTATATGAACCTATGAATTGTAAAGCACTGCAGAATATGCTGGCGCTATATAATAGTCTATACTGGCCGACAGTGGTGTTGTCGTATTCTAACCAGTTATCTGCCACATTATATTGTATACATCTCTCTTGCAGGTCGATCTTAAAAATAGTTCTTTCCATCTCATCAGCACCTGTGTATATCATCTCATCACCTTCTTATGTATATTTTGCACAGCCTAATTATGTGTGCTGCTCCCTTGTCCCTCTTTATGTCCATCACTCCATTTTACTTGATCTGATAAAGTTGATTATTTTTTCTTTGACCTTATTAGAATTGTCATTTTTTTCTGTTTTAACATATAAGACAATAGAAGAGGAGGCGTCCAACAAACCTGTTATATTTAAGAACTCTGTGGAGTCTGGAGCGGAGAGGCAGTGTATGGAGATCAGCATCCTGGACACCCAGTCTTTACAGGCTCCCAGCAGTAGCTGCAGCTCGTCACTATTGATATCCTACAAAGAAAACCGGCATGTTCACCTGTACTCATAGCAGAACTGCATCCACATACAGAACATGGCCCAGCTAATACAGGTCTACAACACTGGATTCTGGAGAAATCCATCATGGTACCATTCAGTATTAACAAGTATATTGTAAGTATAACAATTCTGAATTTGGATCACTACAAGGCTATATGATCCAAATCTGGTTCAGTACAAGGTTGTGGGGTCCAGAGTCTTTTTAGACACCTGCCTAAAAGCATAACGGTCGTTTAAATTTGTATTCAATAATAATGTCGAGCAAGTGATTTTCATAAACTTTCAAATACACTTTATAAGAGTTCTGGTTTCAAAACCATTTATAACTTCCACAAGGTGTCCCCACTAGACTGTGTCAGAAGCAGACATGTTCATTATCAGTCAGATCTGTCTTCAAGCTTCTCACACTGAAAATGGGCATGTAACCATATAAGAGTAAGGGGGCGGAACCTACACACCATCCACACTGCTGACTGCAGCAATGGTCATAAAACCTACACTACTCCACAAGCTCATATGCCTAACTGCACAGTCATGTTTTCCATAACATGTATGGATTTGTCATTTTGGGTCAGGACAATGGAGGTGGGAGAGAACAAACAGTGAAGCCATCTTTTCATTACATACTACAGAAGTGAACTGAACCTATGCAGGATTCAAACAAGCAGATTAACCAAGAAAAGTGCCAAACAATGCCAACATATCAGACAGCTGACATGGCACAGTTCACACCGGCATGTACAATCCTGGACACAGCATACTGGTCATCACAACCAGTATGAACCTCATTTCTGGTACCTTTCCATTTTGGAGAAACGAGCAGGCGACGTTTGTAAATTGCTGGAAGGCTCCAATCTGCTGCTGTTTTAAGGATCGGAGCTGGCGAGTCCCATCTATAGGAACCTGAGGGAAAGTATAAAAGTATCAGTACACCAAAAAAAAAAAAAAAAAAAAAAAAATGAATACATGAATGGATACTATGACTACCCCTGATTCTAATTTTCCAATGCAATTTTGATCCAATGGGGTCATTATTACAAACCAAATTCTTATATCTAAACCCTGTGCAGTCTGATCCCAAGACCATGCTGTACCTGCCCCTACACCTTACTAATCTGCCGAAGTAAAGTTAGAAATATCTACAACCACAGCTTACATAAAGAAATAATAAAAAAAATAAAAATAAAAATTTAAAAAAAAATAAATTAAAAAAAATAAAATAAATAAAAATTCTGATTATTTATTATTACTAACCTAATATTAAGGATTCAAGGGCACTCGCTGATTTATCTAAACCACCACAGAGAGAAAAAAAAAAAAAAAACACACAACACGATCATTAGCTCATATCTGAGCATGAGAAAGCAGGTTTTTGTGTACTCACCGTAAAATCTCTTTCTCTGAGCCACCATTGGGGGACACAGGAGGCCATGGGTGTATGCTTGCTGCCACTAGGAGGAGACACTAGGCTAAATAAAAAAAGTTAGCTCCTCCTCAGTAGTATACACCCCCAGTCCAGAGGGACAACTAGCCTGTTAGTGCAAAAGCAGTAGGAGAAGCATTTGAAATAAACACAGAATGGCCCAACAGAAATATACAGAGCGTTGTGAAAGTATTTGACCCCCTTAAACTTTAACCTTTTGCCACATTTCAGGCTTCAAAACAGAGATATAAATTCACATTTTTTTGTGAAGAATCAACAACAAGTCGGAAACAATCGTGAAGTGGAACGAAATTTATTGGATATTTTAAACTTTAACAAATAAAAAACTGAAAAGTGGGGCGTGCAATTTTATTCGGCCCTTTTACTTTCAGAGCAGCAAACTCACTCCAGAAGTTCAGTGAGGATCTGTGAATGATCCAATGTTGTCCTAAATGACTGGCAATGATAAATAGAATCCACCTGTGTGTAATCAAGTCTCCGTATAAATGCACCTGCTCTGTAATAGTCTCAGGGTTCTGTTTCAAGTGCAGAGAGCATCATGAAGACCAAGGAACACACCAGGCAGGTCCGAGATACTGTTATGGCGAAGTTTAAAGCCAGATTTGGATAAAAAAAAAAGATTTCCTAAGTTTTAAACATCTCAAGGAGCACTGTGCAAGTGATCATATTGAAATGGAAGGAGTATCAGACCACTGCAAATCTATCAAGACCCGGCCGTCCATCTAAACTTCTCAAACAAGGAGAAGACTGATCAGAGATGCAGGCAAAAGGCTCATGATCACTCTGGATGAACTGCAGGGATCTACAGCTGAGGTGGGAGAGTCCGTCCATAGGACAACAATCAGTCGTACACTGCACAAATCTGTCCTTTATGGAAGAGTGGCAAGAAGAAAGCCATTTCTCAAAGATAGCAATAAAAAGTCTCGCTTGAAGTTTGCCACAAGCCACCTGGGAGACGCCAAACATGTGGAATAAGGTGCTCTGTTCAGATGAAACCAAAATCAAACTTTTTGGGCACAATGCAAAGCGATATGTTTGGCGTAAAAGCAACACAGCTCATCACCCTCAAAACACCATCCCCACTGTCAAACATGGTGGTGGCAGCATCATGGTTTGGGCCTGCTTTTCCTCAGCAGGGACAGGTAAGATGGTTAAAATTGATGGGAAGATGGACGGAGCCAAATACAGGACCATTCTGGAAGAAAACCTGTTGGAGTCTGCAAACGACCCGAGACTGGGATGGAGATTTATCTTCCAACAAGATAATGATCTCAAACATAAAGGAAAATCTACAATGGAATGGTTCAAAAATAAATGTATCCAGGTGTTAGAATGGCCAAGTCACAGTCCAGACCCGAATCCAATGGAGAATCTGTGGAAAGAGCTGAAAACTGCTGTTCACAAACGCTCTCCATCCAACCTCACTGAGCTCCAGCTCTCGATGTGCAAAACTGATAGAGACATACCCCAAGATACTGCAGCTGTAATCACAGCAAAAGGTGGCGCTACAAAGTATTAACTCAAGGGGGCTGAATAATATTGCACGCCCCACTTTTCAGTTTTTCATTTGTTAAAGTTTAAAATATCCAATAAATTTTGTTCCACTTCACAATTGTGCCCCACTTGTTGATTCTTCCCCCAAAAAATAGAATTTATATCCATGTTTGAAGCCTGAAATTAGGCGAAAGTTGGTAAGTTCAAGGGGGCCAAATACTTTCACAAGGCACTGTATATAAAGAAGGGCGGGTGCTGTGTCTCCCAATGGTGGCTCAGAGAAAGATTTTACGGTGAGTACACAAAAAGGCGGAAGAGTCGTTTCACAGTCTTCCCCTGTGGATTCTAAGGATGTACTCTTTCCGAGAAGGAAAAAGGAAAGAAGCTTGTGAATGGCCCCAAATTTGTAAAGAAAAATAAATAAATATCATATTATGATTCTTTAGGCTGCCTTCACACTACGGATTTTTTAAATCCGATGCTGTCCGATAAAAATAGGACAGCATCGGACCGATTTTGGGCCCCATGCAGCCCTATGGGCATCGGACCGAATCGGATGTGCACTAAATGCCATCCTATTTGATCCGATCCTGTCCGATTTTTATCGGTGCAAAAATCGGAGCCTGCTCCGATTTTTGCACCGAAAATAAAATCTGACAATCGGATCGGACGGCATTTAGTGCACATCCGATCCGACCTGATCAATTTAGCATGGGGCCCTATGGAGCAGGGTCCGAGGAAACATCTGATGTCTCCTCGGACCCGATTTTACTGTACTGAGCATCCTCAGTACAGTAAAACTGCTCCTAACTGGGACAGCAGGGGTTAAATTTAAAAAAAAAAAGTTTATGCTCACCTCTCCCCGAGCCCCCGCCGTCTTCCTGCAGGCTCCCGATGTCTGCAGAGGTTTTCTACTGCAGTACAGGACCTGCGGTGATGTCACAGTCGCGTGACCGCAGGTTACCATGGTGTAACCTGGTGTCACATGACTGACATCACCGCAGGTCCTGTACACATGAAGAAGACCTCTGCAGACACCGGGAGCCTGCGGGAGCCACCGGGAGCCTGCAGGAAGACGGCGGGGGCTCGGGGAGAGGTGAGCATACACTTTTTTTTTTGCCTGGAGGCTACGATTTAATGCTGGAATCGGATGCCAATTTGGCATCCGATTCCAGGCATCAGAAGGGAGCCGATGCTCGAATTTATCGGACAGCATCGGCTCCCTCATAAATCGTAATGTGAAAGTAGCCTTAGTCAGCACAATGTGCACCTAGAATAGCAACAACCTCATACAAATTACTCATATCAGTTGCTAGGAAATTATGGGTAATGGGGGGGGGGGGGGGGGGTGTCATACGCTACATCCCACTGCAGCCTCCCATACACACAAACGGATTTTTACCAGTGTCTTCCCGCTCTCCGGTGTCCGCGCTTTCCCCGCTCCGTGGTGGCCTACACACTCCGGATTCCTGCTGAAGCTACAGATCTCCGCCCAGGTCAGGAGCCCTGCGCCAATTACAGCGCAGGAACCGTGAGCCAATCACAGCCCAGGAACCGCGAGTCAATCAGAGGTCATGCACGACGTCAGCTGGCCGCGGATTGGCTTGCGGTTCCTGGGCTGTAATTGGCGCAGGGCTCCTGACCAGGGCGGAGATCAGCAGCTACAGCGGGAATCAGGAGAGTGGTGGGCCACCAGAGAACAGGGAGAGCGCGGACACCGGAGAGTGGGGGCCACCGCAGTGCACCGAATGCGCGCCTTATAAATCGGGGGGTGCCTTATATTAGAAGGTAGGGCGACCCCTCACAAAGCATGCCTTACTTTTGGGGGGCGCCCTATTATCAGGGAAACACGGTATTTTCTGTAATTCCCTTACTGATCCTGTACTCCTCTGTTTCAAATAAGTTTCCATACTCAGATATGGACTAATGATCATTTTTTGTCTCAGTGGTGGCCAAAATAAAGTTAGAAAAGAAGGAAGTAGATAGAAGCAATGGCGCAACGTGAAGCTCATGGGCCCTGAAGCAAAAGCTCCAACGGGGCCCCCCCAATTGTTGCAAATCTTTTATAGCATTAGTCTTTTTTTCTATAGTCCAAAGGGACTTTTCCAGACCCCTAGGCTCCAGGGCCCAGGTGCGATTGCAACCCCTGCATCCATTTTAGTTATGCCACTGGATGAAAGGTATTCAAAGATAGCTTTGATAGGTAATCCCTACTGATTGGTATAGGCTGACAATCACACTCACAATAAGGGGAGCAGAGACCAAGTATGTGCTCTACTGCTCCACTCAGGAAAGATTTACAGAGACCTGTTTTTGGAATCCTGTGTCCTGACCTCAGGATCACTGGGAAGGGGGGTGTGAGGGAGTCCCTGCTGTCAGAACTCCAATGATCAGCAAGTTACCCTAGATCCTATGGAGAATAAATGTGATTTATGTGGTTCTTTTTAGAATAACCCTTTAATTCCCGCAGATAGGATGACAGAGGCATCATGGAGAGTCTAATGGAGCTGGACGTCCAAATCAACATTAACGTGAACCGGTCACCTGTTTTTGGGGTTATAAACTGTGCCCACTGCCTTTAACATGCTGTAATTGGGTTTTCCTGTAGCCCCTTTATATCCCCAGACGTGCCACCACATACTTCAGAAAACGAGTTTTAATGTGTCCCGCGCTATATATAATGAGTTGCGAAGGGCCCGATGGGATGCAGCACACTCTGGTCCTTGCTGCCCCGTTCTATGGAAAACCCATCCTGCTCCATTAAAAACACTGCTCCTCCTGTGTATGTGAATGACGTGTTATTCACAGCTCTTGCGCCTGTGCAGTGGCACACCTCACGGTGCTCTATTGAAGCCGCAGTGACCTGTGACTGTGCAACTTCAATAGGAGCACAGTGAGGCGCACCACTGCACAGGCGCAAGAGCTGTGAATAACACGTCATTCACATACACAGGATGAGCAGTGTTTTTAATGGAGCAGGATGGGTTTTCCATAGAACGAGGCGGCGAGGACCAGTTTGATGCAGCCCATTGACCTCTTAGCAACTCATTAATATATAAGGCGCGGCACACATTAAAAGCTGATTTAGGATGTATCCAGAGGCACGTCTGGGGATATAAATGGGGTTATAGGAACTCCAATTACAGTATTTTAAAGGCGGTGGGCAGGATTTTAACGCCCAAGATATCCAACAGGTGCACTTAAAAATCAAGATTATCTGCAAAATTGCTTTACATTTTCATTTAGATACATTGGTGAAAAGATAACGATGGTTGCCATATCCAGCATTCCTATTAATAAACAATGGAGAATATTCATCTTTGGAATTAAAGTACCTACCATGGAAACTTGCTTCTCCAAAAGTTTGAAGTGCGCCTCCAGAAACCTGGCCAGACTAAGAACGGCATCTGCTCCGTGCGTCGCTGCACCTGGAGTATTCTTGAAGCGGCTGTCCAAACATGAAACTGTAAACTGACAACATTCACTTAGAGCCTGGCACTGCCAACAATCGCCAACAGAGGAGACCCCATCAATCGCCTCTGCCATCTGCATCAAACACTTCCCAATGTCAAAAGACTTCTTGTCCTCATGAATTTCAATGGCAAAGTGTAAAAGTGCTAGAGCAGCCCGGCAGCAGCCATCAGACTCCTCCAGATGTGTACCGGCCCGCTGGACGACCTCATGTGCCGAAACGTAGCTGCCGCTTTTACAAAGCACTCGAACCCTCTCCGATGTCATTTCCACCATGGAGCAAGCCCACGAATGGGTTAATTTCTCATATGTCTGTAAAGGTTTAATCAACATATTCTCGAGGCATTCACTAAGGAAACAGGCGTCACTTTGGCTGCAAGATTTGCCTTTGGCATCGAAGGCCAATGTTGCATATTTGGCGTGCCGAGATATTGTAATGGGAGAGTCAGCATGAGCGCTGGACATTTCCACCAACATCAGGAAGCGCAGAGCATGTAGCCTGAGACCTAGTGTCTCCCGGTTATACGGGCCGGCACCCGCCTGCTGTTCTCCGGCCACTTTCCACAAACTCTGAAAGCTGCTTTTCGCAACAGCAGTAAAGTCACCAGCGTTTTGTTGCTCTGGAGGGCAATCAGTGAGGTAGTGATACAGGAGATCCGAGAGCTGAGTGCAGGCCTGGTGTGAAGAGTCGTGTACAGACACATTCTTCAGAAGGTGAAACAGAATCTTCTCCAAATAGAAAGGTGTTCGATTCGGGCTTGACACACAAAAGCCCCGACTTGCCATCTCTACCAGGGGCACCAAGCTTTGTAGATGTTCTCCATTGCAGGTGGCCTCGGCCGCCCAATGGTTACAGGCCCGCAGGAGCCGATCACAGACAAAGCGCTGATCTGAGAGTTGATCTGGACGTGACTGATCACAGGAGACATCTGTCATACATGACTGAAAGACAAGAAGTGCTGTATGAGTATCATCCACATACAAAGAACTGGAGGCAGAATGGAAGAAACCCAACCAGGTAATAAATGATAGTTGTAGCTCTGACCACATCAAGCAGCTATTACAGGCTCTGCAGACTCTCCAGAAAAGTGATCTCCAACCTATAGTGCTCTGACTGTTGCCAGACTACAACTCCCAGCAAGCCCACACTGCCATAGGTTGCAGATCACAGCCTTAGCACATATATAGGCAAAATGCTCAAATAAACAATGCATAGTTCAACCAGGAAAAGAGACATTCAGCACATGGATCATGTGCTTAATTGGCCCAAAGAACTCTAAAGAATTAAGACTAAATTGAGAACACAAGGGGTTAAATGCTTACATTCTACTGCGAAACACGTTAGGGTGCATTATGGGCCTGATCACGTGATCGGCCCGGCTTCCATATGCGCGGAGGCGGGCCAATCACGAGATCAGGCCCATAATGCGCGGAGGCGGGCCAATCACGGGATCAGGCCCATAATGCACCGGGCCAGACAGGACGTTCCGGCCCGGGCATTACACTGGCAGAGAGGACGGGAGAGTCTAAAAGGAGGTGGTAAAACAGCAGGAGGGATGACGCCCAGCGGGGTGTGCTTAGACACCACAAGGAGGGAATCATGGAGCCCGAAACCCGCGTTTCCAGTCTCCTAGATGGAGACCATATGTAAGTTCTAATTCATTTTCTAAATGGTTAGGGTCCCTTTAGTTCAGAGAGGGATGGTTAGGGAACAGCTAGGAAGGTGCAAGGACAGCTAGTGATAGAAGAGAGGGCTAGATCGAGAGAGGGCTAGATGAGGTTCCCTTTAAATCTGGTAACAGTTTTTGTTTTAAAAGGAATTACCTGGTGAAAACTATTTATATGATTTATATCAGAATAATATATATATTTATATATCCCCTGATGAAGTTACCTTAGGGTAACAAAAAGCGTAGGGTGATAGGATACCCTGCTAGACAAGGGACTGCCCCCAGGTACACCTGGGCTTGAGAACTGGCGTGAGGCTCGTTTGGGTATGCACATGCTCACATTGGCCCCATTTATTCCTTGCTCCCTGATACTGATGTAGCTTTATGGGTATATATGAATTGGAGTGATAGGGACCTTGTAGCCTCAGACTATACATTGTAATGTATGTTCCTCATGCTACTTCTTTGTAAAACCTGTTCTGTTGAGAGTGCCTCTCTTTTGATGCATATATAATAAACTGATTTTGGCATAAGCTGACGGTTATCACTCTGCAGGGACCCTCGTCATCCATGTGGCCCTTTTAAATTGTTATTAAATAATGTGCATGGTTTGTGGTTTTTGTAAAACAAGTAAATTAATAAACTTATTGTGATTTTGCAACCCGGTGATCACCCTATATACTTGTTATCTTCCTTCTAAACATTATTCCACAGAATAGGTGATAAGGTGCTGACAGTCGGGGGTCCTCCCCTGGGACTCAACCGCCCCAATCAGCAGAACAGGAAGCTTTTATCCCAGTTAAAATGAAACAGCAGAACAGATGCTCGACCATTGCTCCATTCATCCTCTATAGGCAATGAGGAGGACAGCACTGTGGTAGAGGATGAGCTGAGCAGCCTTCGAGTGTCCGACCTGTTGCTCCATTTTAGAATAGGAATAAAGTCCTCTATTCTACTGACTGGTGCGGACTCAGCCACTGGACACCCAATGATCAGTGAAGGATCTCTGCAGACTTCTTTAAGATAGTGGACAGCAGAACAAGCGCATGCTCAGGAAAATTGATCATACATATTTTTACAACTGTTGGAGACAGCAGGATCTATGGCTGGTATTACCACTACATTTAGATTGATGAGCTATGGGCATGATAGCACCAGTAGTAGATATTTAGTGTACAGGGCTGTGCTGGACCACCTTTGTAATGACGCCAGGCTCTCACTAGTGATCGAGGCAATAATGTAAGTTATATGTCAATACATCAGTCTCCTGAAAGAGTAGATTACTAGATGATGGCGGATGCAGACAGCGCGGGCCTAGAGGGACAGAAGATCCTCCGGACGTCTCCTGCGGTCCTGAATCTTTACCTTTAGCTCTTGTCGCAGTTTCTCTACAGCCTCCGCTGATGAGGTCAACTGTATGAAGTCTGCAGCTCTATAGGCCTTCATCTTGGCCGCATGCATGTGTCTGGGAGGGAAAGAAAGCACAGTAGATCAACACAAATACACGGCAAGGCTGCGTCTACACGTGAGACATGTGCTGTGCATTGAGGCAAATATCATGTGGCAGATGTGCAATAAAATGTTATGACGGGGGCATTAGCTGCAGATTTTACTTAATGAAATCTAAAAGAGACAGAAGTGATGGCGTTAGACATTATCCCCGGGGACGAGAATTCAGAAGCCCGAGTCACTATGCTGCTGTGGAAATCAAGGAGGAGAATCCCCATAGGCTCCACAGACACACATGTTACATGAAGGATTTTATTATAGCGCCATTAATTCCATGGCGCTTTACATGTGGAAAGGGTATACACTGACAAGTACAAGGCACACGTACAGGAGAGAGGACGCTGCCCACAAGGGCTCATTGTGGAATTGCCGCCAACTGCTCCTTGTATAATGAGTGAAATCAGCAAACAATAGACTGCGGATGTTGAATCTGCATTGGCGCCAGATTCCGTGCGGGGAACGTCTCCAGGGGGCGCGAGCTTTGTGACTTCTCATGGACACAGCTGCTGCTGTATTAGGCTGCAGATTTGTTGCTACAAATTCCGCACGGCAAACCTGCAATACGCTACCTGCATATTCAGCCTAAAGGGTGTGTGCAGAGCTTTTACAAAAAAAATAAAAAAGTGCAAAAAATAAAATTTAAATTTATTTATATTATTTGCTTAGTCTAATGAGTGTTTTAATTTTCTACTTACTGTATATACTCGTGTATAAGCCGAGTTTTTCAGCACAAAAAAATGTGCTGAAAAGTCCCCCCTCGGCTTATACACGAGTCATACAGTATACAGGGCCGCCCCCCCCCCCCCCCATCAGTGGTATAGAGGGCCTACAGGGCCCCCCCTTGCTGCCGCACACCTGTAAAGTAAAAGATTATACTTATCCCTGTCGCCACCGCTCTGCACCGCGCTCCTCCGGGTCTTCATGCTTCTTCCAGCTTCCTCCTCCGGCGGGCGCAGGCAATGACGTCATTGTCTGTGCGCCGGAGGAGGAAGCCGGAAGAAGCATGAAGACCCATAGGAGCGCGGTGCAGAGCGGTGGCGACAGGGAGAAGTATAATGATCTTTTACTTTACAGGTGTGCAGCAGCAAGGGGGTGCCCTGTATACCACTGATGGGGGGGCTGTATACACCACTGGGGCTGCTGTATACACCACTGGGGCTGCTGTATACAGTTAGGGCCAGAAATATTTGGCCAGTGACACAAGTTTTGTTATTTTAGCTGTTTACAAAAACATGTTCAGAAATACAATTATATATATATAATATGGGCTGAAAGTGCACACTCCAGGTGCAATATGAGAGTTTCCACATCCAAATCAGAGAAAGGGTTTAGGAATCATAGCTCTGTAATGCATAGCCTCCTCTTTTTCAAGGGCCCAAAAGTAATTGGACAATGGACTCTAATGGCGGGTTTACACGTCGCGATATCGCAGTACAATTTCAATGAAAAGTCACGTGGTTCGATCGTTGGACCCGATATCGTTCCTGCGTTGTATGGTGTGAACGTCCAATACGATGCAGGAACGATGTCAATGCGATATCGGGGATCGAATGAGCGTGCTATTCAATGCCCCGATATTGAAGGGAGATTGGAGCCGATCGTGCTGTGTAAACGCCCAATTACGATGCGATTTGATACGTCACCCATTCACTCCCATGTTAACTATGCGATCCTGGGTTGGGAGGCGGAGACATCGCACGGACGTTGTATTTCGATATCGCAGCGTGTAAACATTCAATGCGATGCGGGAGGAACGTGCACTAATTGCGCGCTCCCGCGCCATTGAGTTGCGACATCGAAACGATATCGCGGCGTGTAAACCCACCATAAGGGCTGCAATTAACTCTGAAGGCGTCTCCCTCGTTAACCTGTAATCAATGAAGTAGTTAAAAGGTCAGGGGTGGATTCCAGGTGTGTGGTTTTGCATTTGGAAGCTGTTGCTGTGACCAGACAACATGCGGTCAAAGGAACTCTCAATTGAGGTGAAGCAGAACATCCTGAGGCTGAAAAAAAAGAAAAAAATCCATCAGAGAGATAGCAGACATGCTTGGAGTAGCAAAATCAACAGTTGGGTACATCCTGAGAAAAAAGGAATTGACTGGCGAGCTTGGGAACTCTAAAAGGCCTGGGCGTCCACGGATGACAACAGTGGTGGATGATTGCCGCATACTTTATTTGGTGAAGAAGAACCCGTTCACAACATCAACTGAAGTCCAGAACACTCTCAGTGAAGTAGGTGTATCTGTCTCTAAGTCAACAGTAAAGAGAAGACTCCATGACAGTAAATACAAAGGGTTTACATCTAGATGCAAACCATTCATCAATTCCAAAAATAGACAGGCCAGAGTTAAATTTGCTGAAAAACACCTCAAGAAGCCAGCTCAGTTCTGGAAAAGTATTCTATGGACAGATGAGACAAAGATCAACCTGTACCAGAATGATGGGAAGAAAAAAGTTTGGAGAAGAAAGGGAATGGCACATGATCCAAGGCACACCACATCCTCTGTAAAACATGGTGGAGGCAACGTGATGGCATGGGCATGCATGGCTTTCAATGGCACTGGGTCACTTGTGTTTATTGATGACATAACAGCAGACAAGAGTAGCCGGATGAATTCTGAAGTGTACCGGGATATACTTTCAGCCCAGATTCAGCCAAATGCTGCAAAGTTGATTGGACGGCGCTTCATAGTACAGATGGACAATGACCCCAAGCATACAGCCAAAGCTACCCAGGAGTTCATGAGTGCAAAAAAGTGGAACATTCTGCAATGGCCAAGTCAATCACCAGATCTTAACCCAATTAAGAGCATGCATTTCACTTGCTGAAATCCAGACTTAAGACGGAAAGACCCACAAACAAGCAAGACCTGAAGGCTGCAGCTGTAAAGGCCTGGCAAAGCATTAAGAAGGAGGAAACCCAGCGTTTGGTGATGTCCATGGGTTCCAGACTTAAGGCAGTGATTGCCTCCAAAGGATTCGCAACAAAATATTGAAAATAAAAATATTTTGTTTGGGTTATGTTTATTTGTCCAATTACTTTTGACCTCCTAAAATGTGGAGTGTTTGTAAAGAAATGTGTGCAATTCCTACATTTTCTATCAGATATTTTTGTTCAACCCTTCAAATTAAACGTTACAATCTGCACTTGAATTCTGTTGTAGAGGTTTCATTTCAAATCCAATGTGGTGGCATGCAGAGCCCAACTCGCGAAAATTGTGTCACTGTCCAAATATTTCTGGCCCTAACTGTATACCACTGGGGCTGCTGTATATACCGCTGGGGAGGCTGCTGTAATACTGCTGGGGCCTGTATATACCACTGGAGAGGCTGCTGTATACTACCACTGGGGAGGCCTGTATACCACACTGCTGGGGGCTGTATACCTGTGCTGGGGTCCACCCTCGGCTTATACACGAGTCAATAGGTTTTCCCAGGTTTTGGCGGCAAAAGTAGGGGGGTCGGCTTATACACGAGTATATACGGTAAATGGAACCAACCACCAGGATTGAACCCTCTGTAAATGAGCAGGTGATTGACGTGTGCAGCATGACATCACTATTTGGGTTTTTTCCTTTATATTCCTCCCTGTGGGCTTGTCTTTCTGCTGTAAACAAAACCCCCTCACCACTCATCCAGGGGGCACTGCTCCCTGAGGAAGGAGTCGGGACTGGCTCCAAAAAAGGAGATTTTTGTGTACTCACCGTAAAATCCTTTTCTCTTAGCCTCTAATTGGGGGACACAGACCGTGGGTGTTATGCTGCTGTCCACTAGGAGGCGACACTAGGCAGAAATCTGCAAAAGAGTTGAGCCTCTGCAGCACTACACCCCTGGAGCAGGAAGTGATTCTCCAGTTTTGTGCTAAAGCAGTAGGAGAGTTAACATATAATAACAGTAACTCAGAACCTGTAACCACACAGGCAACCTGTGAAAACATTATGGTTAACCAGTTAACAGAGTAATAGATCCTGAATTTAAACAGGCATGCTTGCATGCTTGAAGACAGGTAATAGTTAGCGCAGTAATGTTAGTACAACAAGACCTGTGGATAAACAGGCACATGCGTAGACCGTGAAGAGTCAACGGAGCAATAATTGTATAACAAGGCCTGTATCTAACCGGACTCACAGTACCATAGGACCTGTAACAAGACAGGCACAGTTTAAACATTCAACAGTGAACATCCGTAGCCTAGGCAAACATGTGTAGACCTCTTAACCATGCAATAGTTGAGAAGCCATGTAAGAACTACAGAACCCACAAGGGTAAAAAAAGGGTGGGTGCTGTGTCCCCCAATTAGAGGCTAAGAGAAAAGGATTTTACGGTGAGTACACAAAAATCTCCTTTTCTCCTTCGCCTCATTGGGGGACACAGACCGTGGGACGTCCTAAAGCAGTCCCTGGGTGGGAGAAAACAATGACGCCAGTCACACTGAACCTGATCAGTGAGAAACTATGCACCGACAGACGACAGCTGTCACCTGGAGTATACGTCTACCCAGACCTGCGAATAGCGAGAACGAAGTGCAGGCCGTGTCGTGGTTGAGTAAGAGGGGAAAACGGACACCTGTGTGTGTCCACACACATATTGCGCTGGCCCCTGGTGCCGGACTGACCAGGAGACCCTCACGGTTATAGTACAATGTGCCAAAATGGATGAGTTTTCGATGGAAAAGCATCTTGGATGGTTAGACGAATCTACTTGGTCAGAGGAGCCTTAAAGGCTGACATGTCATTATTTTTGCCCTCTGTAAGAGAAGAGAAAACGAATCCGAGCAGTTTGCAAGAAACATTTCTTTGATACGTATATGCGTAGGTATTTGACAAGATCCTGCATATGAAGGTCCTTTACAACCAGACAGACTGGAGTCGGGCACAGTGATGACAGAGAGACGTCTTTAGTGAGGTGGAAGGAGTATACCACCTAAGAAGAAGGATGGAACCAGCCGTAGGACAGTCTCGTTCAGGTAGAGGACTAGAAAAGATGGTTAACATAATAGCGATGAAAGTACCGACACCTCTGCAGAAAAAAATAATTTTTCACCAAGACACATTACTGTTTTGGATGATAATGCGAAGAGTAATATCCCGTAGAAAGTCAATGGGTGAATTCTTTAGAGCTGTGAGAACGAAGATCAGGTCCCGCAGGAGTAGTCCTGTGGATGGAGACCTTAAACGTAAGACCCTGTGAAAAAGGAGATTTTCCTAAAGAACTGGTGGCAAGACGTTCTTGAAGGAAGGTGAAACAGGCAGAAAAAACCTGCTGTGTGAGAGGCCTCAAGGACCGACCTGAGTGTAGTCCTGAGTGGAAGAAATGAAAGCTCTTTGCATGAAATAGGATCAGGGGAATGACCTCCAGAGGTGCTTGGATATAAAGAAAAAAACAAGACGATTACACTCGTGGTATATCGTCGATAAGGTTAGTTTACTTGTTGCGACCTTGGTCGCTACAACACCCAGGGAAAAAAGCCCTGGGGATAAATTCCAGATCTCAAAGGCTACGCCACCATGTTTAGAATTGAAGAATTCCGATTGAGAACTGGCCCTGAGAGAGCAGATCTGGACTGACAGTTAGTCGTCCTGGTGCTGCTGTTATGAGTTGGACGAACTTCCCGTCCAAGCTCATCTGGGCCAGTCTGAAAGTACATGGATGAACTGGCGACATTCTTGTTTGACCTTCCACACTATCTTGTTAGTGGAAAAGAATATAGGGGAGACAGAAACAAGGCCAGTCTTGGACTAGCTCGTCTGTCGTATTGACTGTAGGTCCTAGGACCTGGCCGAAAAGAATGGAACCTTAGCATGGAGGCGTGAGTCCGTCAGGTCCACATCTGTAGGTTCCTGGTGCTGGCAGCCTTGACGGAGAACATCCGGATGGGGGGGACCGCTTCCCTGAGTCCGTCACTTGGCGGGTTAGCCTTGTATGAGAACAGCCGGTAGTACAGTGTTCGAGGATTCCACCTGGAGAAGAATGTGGCGAACGTCTGTCATCACTTGGAGACTGCGGGTTCCACTCTGGTGGTTGACATATGCCACGGCTGTGACATTGTCTGACTGTATTCTGATGAATCTGACTGCCGAAAGATGACTGAATGATGTCAGTACTAGAATTACTGCCCGAATCTTCGTAAATGAGGGGAAGTCGGATGTGGGCGTGACTATCTACATGTGCATTGTGGTGTGAGTACATCACACCACATCCTATTCCTGGGCCATGTCTAAGCATGGATAGTTGAAAAAGAAAGAAGGCCGTAGGTTCGGCTGAGCTTATGGAACTGCTTCCCATGCTGCCCTATCCTGTCTAGGATTGTTATAGCCGTTGTGAAGGATTGAGGAGACCGCTGAGGGAGGCTGCGGATTCCTAGAAGAATCCGTGCTTTGTCTGAGAAAATCCACCATGGCTGGTAGTCCCTATGTAGCATGTGGCCATCAGAAATACGCAGCGGAGCTGGGACTTCTTGAGTTTGTGTGCTGTGCTGCAATCTGTGCTCTGGAGTTGTGGTAGACTCCTGGAGGGTGATCCGCCAACCGAGTCTTCTTAACGTGCTCAGTGAAAGCGACAGCGTTCGCAGACTTCGAAAATCCTGCATTGATGAATAAGTCGTCCAGATGTGGGAGACTCCTGGAATGCAGTATAGACAATACCAACTTCAGGCTGTATTTATGAGCAATAGGTCTCACAGTATTCACTTTCTAACTCCTGAGACGAGAAGGAACTGACTGCGTGGAAGAAGGTCCGGGCTACAGCCACACAGGAGGCCAGGGGGCCCATCCATTGGGTTAATGCTTCCGTGAGTCTGCGAGGTCCTGGTTTGAAGCGGGCTGAGCAGAGGAGGTGCGCGTGTTATCTCAAGCCAAGTACCTAATATTGGTGCAGTGAGGAGATTTCCAGCTGGGCTAGATCGCCATTTCCCAACCTCGGGCTGTGTGTATGAGTTATAGGTCTTATAGCATTCACTCCCGACTACTAAGTCGAGAAAAGACCGACTGTGGGAGGAGGATCTGGCACAGCCACACGGAAGGCCGGAGGACCCAACGATATTGGTAGTGCAGCCGCGGGACTGTGAGGTCCAGCTTCGGACGGGCCAAACAGAGGGCGTGTGCGTAGTATCTCAACCCAAATACCTAATATAGGTATAGTGATGAGATTGGCCGCTTCTTCTTTGAGATCAGGGGATGGAGTCCGGGAAGGCCTTGTGCGGACGCAAGTTTAACCCGAATCCCTAACAGTGGGGAATCGAGGGTGCATGGTTCATAGATTCCAGATACCGGTAGCTGAACTACCCGTGTCATTGGGAATCATAGTGTTACAGCCTGCGTCTTATGGGACTTGGCTGTCGTTACTTAACCAGAGCTCCAGCTGCAGGGTCTGGAAAGGATTGGCAAACATTCGTGTCAGATATAATGGTAGTTTATATGAGCCTCAACTGAGGTCTGCAATAGTGGGGCCCGAGGAAGAACCTGTTAATCCTGTAATAAGTCTGCCAGTAAAGAGGTCCCTGCGTGGTGACCGATCCTTTGGGAGAATGAACATATCTCCAACCATCCTTAACGATTCCGATGACCAGAATTTGTTACGCCGGCGCCTTAGCGCCTGAGGGTAATCCTGACCCGTACTTCTTGCAGAACAATTGTCAGCTTTACGGTTTACGAGTCAAATAGTCCGGAGGACACGACCCGAGCAGCCTGGGTCAACAGCGCAAGATCATTGGCCAGGAATTGATCTGCAAGAAACACAAGTAAATGTAGAATGCAGATGCGTACGTAATGGCAAACCATTAAGTGTAGTATTAGGTGAACCGACAAGAACCTGCATTTAACTAGCTCAGCAACCGAGCTGATTACTGATAATCCCCTATTTTTTATATCTATTACACTGCCTCTCGCATATTGCTCCATGCATGGCGGAGGTAGGTGGACAAGGTGCAGCAGGAGATAGTACTGCTGGATTGTCCTGCGGTTGCTACTGGCAACTGGTAAGCAACATGGCTTATTTGTAAGTCCAGAATCCCTGTGGGCAGCCATAGACTCTTAGGTGAAGGCTGCCAGGGAGCACTTATAGGGCTGAAGTAGGGATTAAACCCTGCTGTGATCCTTAAAAAAAACGTAAAGAATAAAGCAGACACAGTAGTGCACTAGTTGTGCAAAGATTGCTTTAGACCCTTCAGCTGCAGCAGGGAAGAAGCCCCAATAAGTGAGAGCTTCTATCCATCTAGTGTACTGCTGCTGGAGCCTATAGGGAGCCCCTATGCAGGTGTAGCAGGGGTACCGCTGATATTAGGTAATGGGCACTGTACTCTAACTGTGCCCTCATGATATGGCCGCCTGTCTATAGAGGGGGCGGTTCCACCATGAAAAAAGCGCGCAGTAACTCTCGCGGCGAGCGAGAGGCGCCAGGAGCAGGTGTCCCGCCCCCCCCCCCATGACGCGGCTGCAGTCCGGTCCGCCCCTATTATGACGCTATCAGCGTCATACAGCGTCATCGGGAGAGGCGGGCCGGGGGCGGGCAAAAGGCGGCGGCTTCGCACTAGGCCGAAGCCGCGGCCTAAATTAGGAAGTCCATGCCGCAAATGGCTCCGGGCCGGCGCGGAGGTCCGGGAAGGGGTCAAAAACGACCCGGACCCCTCCGAAACGCCTGGGCACTGCCGCACTAGCCCTCTGAGGCGACCCGCAGGAGATCCAGAAAGCTGGATCTCCTGTGTCTTGCTGGCTGCAGGCGTCTGCTGCCCCAGGAGCCCAGAGTTGCTGGGCTGCTGAGTGGTGGCAGTATGGATCCAGGGGAAGGAGCTGCACCCTGTGTGAAGGATGCTTCCTTGCCTTTACGCAGGGAACCCGGCTGCCTCCTTGCCTGGGGTCAACGTGCAGGCGTAGAGGGCTTCTATGGTTGCTCGGCCGGATAGGCAGTCAGATGATACTGCCGCAGTCCTTGTTCCACCTGCTATAATGCCAGGGGAGGTTGGGGGGAACCCATAATACGCCCCATTTCACCCCAGAGGTCCCAGAGTCCGCAGTACTAGCTGTGGCTCTGTAGTGTAGGGAAAGGAGCCCGGATGGGGCCTGTACCTGTGCTGCCTCCACCTAGTACCATTAGGGAAGAATCCTGCTATCCACATCCAGATGGAGGTCCTGGGCAGCGGAGATGCTGTTCTCGACATCATGGATGGATCTGTAGCCCCTATCCTGAGGGAGGTCCGGGTCTATTCTCGACCTCAGGGTGGCTGGGGCCTCTCAACTTCTAGCCAGGTACCCACAGGGCTGGAGAAGGAGGACGGACGCATGAGGATTCATGGAGGTCCGTGAGTATCTCTACTTAATCCAAAACCCCAAGGGGGGGATGGACAAGGAGGAACGGCATATAAAAGGTAAAAAATGAAAATCTCAACCTCAGCTCTGCAGCCCACAAGGTGGTGAGAGGAGGGAGTATGCCGGGGGCCGCTCCGGGCCCACTTTTCTTCGAATCCAAGAGATCAAACGAAGAGAGGAACTTTGTGTGTGCTCTCCTAAGACACTAAGCAAAAACTGGAGAATCACTTCCTGCTCCAGGGGTGTAGTGCTGCAGAGGCTCAACTCTTTTGCAGATTTCTGCCTAGTGTCGCCTCCTAGTGGACAGCAGCATAACACCCACGGTCTGTGTCCCCCAATGAGGCGAAGGAGAAATGTGTAGGAGAAATAGAGGAATAATCTCGTGATGAACACCCTTTGATTGCCCTGATTCAAGCAGCGCAGGTCCAGGTACACAAGTCTCTCTCAGATTTTTAAGCCACGGTAATGCCCTGTGGGCTTGTCTTTCTGCTGTAAACCAAACCCCCTCCCGCTCATCCAGGGGGCATAGCGAGTACCAAGTCCAATGCAAGTGAAAAGGGAACTCACTCGGATCCGAACACTGAAAAAGATCAAAAGTTTTCGGACAGAACTATCCGAGCCCGAGTATTTTACTACTCGCTCATCACTACCCATCCCCCATGGGTCACAGTGCTTCTTAGGTGTGAATTGTCTATGAAGATTTGTGTGCAGAACAAAAGTCCACGGTGTAATCAGATATTAATCATCTGCACATTGTGGACACTTCTCTGTGAATACATGGACCTGTGGTGCAGATTTTACTATCTGCAGTATGGTCCAGTCTGTGTGGTGGGACCCACTGCTGTCTTCACTCTTGCAATGTATGGCTGAAATCCTCAACAAAACGAGCATTGAAAGGAGCCTGAAACAAGCGCGGATGTTGAAGAGTCTGTAGCGGAAAGAAAAAAAAGCTACCCAACTTAGGCCCCTTTCACATCAGCAGTTTTTTTAAATCGTGGCAGATGCGGTGAAAAAAACGCATCTGCCGCGATTACCGCATAACCGTGACACTTGCGGCAAGCCCCATGCAAGGTCTATGGGGCTTGCAGTAAGCGTGCGGCAAGTGCAGTTTCGGCACTTGCGGCCGCGAAAAAAAACGCGGTCAGCCGCGGGTTTTTTTTCGGCCACACCTGCCGCAAGTGCCGATACCGCACTTGCCGCAAGCCCGCATATACATTGTATGAGGCTTGCCGCAACTGTGCCGCAAGTGCAGCCGGTATGCGGTAATCATTTTAAAAAACGCTGATGTGAAAGGGGCCTAAGTAGATTAATGGGGAACTCAAAGAAGAAAGTTTTTTTTGTACTTTCCCTTTTCTCCTACATGATGAAGCAGAGCTGGGCACTACAGTTCTAGGATCTATAGATCACTTATAATTCAATAAAATCATATCTGCTCCTCAGCACTCCCCCTCCCTTCGGGGACAGAGACATTCAGTCATGTATAGTGCTAAGGTTTCAGAGGACAGGAAGCTACCAAGATGATATGGGGGAGGGGAGACCATGGCAGTGAAGAATCAACCAATTCAGTGCTATGTCTCTGCTCCTAGCGCGATACATGACAGCACACACTATGCACCATCACATCATTGTACAGCAGGGGATCACAGCGTGTATTTATATCTGCTTGTTAACATTAATGTTATTTGAAGGGAGAACACTCCTGTTCATACATTACATCGGATGGTATATCAGGGCAGAATTGCAGTGTGACCATGGGGGTCAGCAGTCACATCTCCTGCCCATACAGAAGTATGAGGGGGTGGGAATGCAAGATTATCCTGGAGTCCCCAGGGTCCGCGCCCCAGACAACCCTCCTGTCACTGCTGCAGCATCGCCGTCCTCATAGGACACACACACACACGCCGGCCTCACAGGGGACACACACACACACGCCGGCCTCACAGGACACACACACACACCGGCCTCACAGGGGACACACACACACACACCGGCCTCACAGGGGACACACACACACACCGGCCTCACAGGGGACACACACACACACACACACACACACACACCGGCCTCACAGGGGGGACACACACACACAGGCCTCACAGGGGACACACACACACACACACACACACACAGGCCTCACAGGGGACACACACACACACACACACACACAGCAGCCTCACAGGGGACACACACACGCCGGCCTCACAGGGGACAACACCACACACACACCGGCCTCACAGGGGACACACACACAGGCCTCACAGGGGACACACACACACACACACCGGCCTCACAGGGGACACACACACACACACACACACACACCGGCCTCACAGGGGGGACCCCACACACACAGGCCTCACAGGGGACACACACACACACACAGGCCTCACAGGGGACACACACACACACACACAGGCCTCACAGGGGACACACACACACAACACACCCGGCCTCACAGGGGACACACACACAGGCCTCACAGGGGACACACACACACACACCGGCCTCACAGGGGACACACACACACACACACCGGCCTCACAGGGGACACACACACACACACACACACACCGGCCTCACAGGGGGGACACACACACACAGGCCTCACAGGGGACACACACACACACAGGCCTCACAGGGGACACACACACACACACAGGCCTCACAGGGGACACACACACACACACACACACACACACACAGGCCTCACAGGGGACACACACACACACACACACACAGGCCTCACAGGGGACCACACACACACACACACACACACACACACACAGGCCTCACAGGGGACACACACACACACACACACACACAGCAGCCTCACAGGGGACACACACACACACACACACAGCAGCCCTACAGGGGACACACACACACACACACACAGCAGCCTCACAGGGGACACACACACACACACGCCGCCTCACAGGGGACACACACACACACACACACACACACACACACACCGGCCTCACAGGGACACACACACACCAACACACATCCGCCTCACAGGGGACACAACACACAGAAGTGCTACAGGTTGGGACAGAACAAACCGGCCATACAGGGGGGGGCAGACAACACAACAACAGGCTGCGCCTCACAGGGACTACACACACAACACATCACATGCGCGGCATCACAGGACATCTCACACACACACACATCGACCGCCTTCACAGGTGGGGACAAAACGGGCCTCATCAGGGGACACATCACAACAGGCTATGAGGGGGGACACACACACACAGGCCTCACAGGGCACACACACACAGCCTCACAGGGGACACACACACACAGGCCTCACAGGGGACACACACACACACACACACGCGCCTCACAGGGGGACACACACACACAGGCCTCACAGGGGGACACACACACACAGGCCTCACAGGGGGGACACACACACACAGGCCTCACAGGGGGACACACACACACAGGCCTCACAGGGGGGACACACACACACAGGCCTCACAGGGGACACAACACACACAGGCCTCACAGGGGACACACACACACACACACACAGCCTCACAGGGGAACACACACACACACAGGCCTCACAGGGGACACACACACACACACACACCACAGGCCTCACAGGGGACACACACACACACACCACACACAGCCTCACAGGGGGACAACACACACACGCCGGCCTCACAGGGGACACACACACACACGCGCCTCACAGGGGACACACACACACACACACGCGGCCTCACAGGGGACACACACACAACACACACGCCGGCCTCACAGGGGACACACACACACACACAGGCCTCACAGGGGACACACACACACAGGCCTCACAGGGGACACACACACACACAGGCCTCACAGGGGACACACACACACACACAGGCCTCACAGGGGACACACAACACACACCACAGGCCTCACAGGGGACACACACACACACACAGCTACCGGGTCCAACAAACAGGCCTCACGGACACACACACACACAGCCTCACAGGGGGACACACACCACACACAGGCCTCACAGGGGACCACACCACACACACACAACACAGGCCTCACAGGGGACACACACACACAGGCCTCACAGGGGACACACACACACACAGGCCTCACAGGGGACACACACACACACACACACAACAGCCCTCACAGGGGACACACACACACAACACACAGCAGCCTCACAGGGGACACACACACACACACAGGCCTCACAGGGGACACACACACACACACCGGCCTCACAGGGGACACACACACACACAGCCTCACAGGGACACACACACAACACACGGCCTCACAGGGGACACACACACACACAGGCCTCACAGGTGGGACACACACACACAGGCCTCACAGGGGGACACACACACACCGGCCTCACAGGGGGACACACACACACCCCACAGGGCCTCACCAAGGGCCACGACACACACACACACACACAGCGGCCTCACAGGGGGGACACACACACAGCAGCCTCACAGGGGGGACACACACACACACAGGCCTCACAGGGGGGACCACACACACACAGGCCTCACAGGGGACACACACACACAGGCCTCACAGGGGACACACACACACACAGGCCTCACAGGGGGACACACACACACACACAACGCCCTCACAGGGGACACACACAACACTACAACACACACCAGGCCTCACAGGGGGGACACACACACACACACGGCCTCACAGGAGGACACACACACAGCTCACGACACAACCAGGCCTCACAGGGGGGACACACACACAACTCAACAACCACACACACACAGGCCTACGGGACACACACACACACACCGGCCTCACAGGGGACACACAACACACACACACACAGGCCTCACAGGGGACACACACACACACACACACAGGCCTCACAGGGACGACACACACCCCTCACACACACACACACCGGCCTCACAGGGGACACACACCACACACACACACACACCGGCCTCACAGAGGACACACACACACACACACGGCCTCACAGGACAAAGGACACGACACACACACCAACCAACACGGCCTCACAGGGGACACACACACACACACCTGGGCCCTCACAGGACGTACAACACACACACACACACAACCGGCCTCACAGGACGGACACACACACACATCAGACACAACCACAGGCCTCACAGGAGGACACACACACACACACGACACAACACGGCCTCACAGGGGACACACACACAACAGCCCTACAGGGGACACACACCACACGGCCTCACAGGGGACACACACACACACAGGCCTACAGGGGACACACGACACAGGCTCACAGGGACACACAACACACAGGCCTCACAGGGGACACACACACACACAGGCCTCACAGGGGGACACACACACACAGGCCTCACAGGGGGACACACACACACAGGCCTCACAGGGGGACACACACACACAGGCCTCACAGGGGACACACACACACAGGCCTCACAGGGGACACACACACACACACACAGCAGCCTCACAGGGGGGACACACACACAGCAGCCTCACAGGGGGGACACACACACACACAGGCCTCACAGGGGGGACACACACACACACAGGCCTCACAGGGGACACACACACACAGGCCTCACAGGGGGGACACACACACACACACAGGCCTCACAGGGGGGACACACACACACAAAACACCGGCCTCACAGGACGGACACACACCACACACACCGGCCTCACAGGACGGACACACACACACACACCGGCCTCACAGGACGGACACACACACACACACCGGCCTCACAGGACGGACACACACACACACACCGGCCTCACAGGACGGACACACACACACACACCGGCCTCACAGGACGGACACACACACACACACCGGCCTCACAGGACGGACAACACACACACACACCGGCCTCACAGGACGGACACACACACACACACCGGCCTCACAGGACGGACACACACACACACACACACCGGCCTCACAGGACGGACACACACACACACACCGGCCTCACAGGACGGACACCACACACACACACACCGGCCTCACAGGACGGACACACACACACACACCGGCCTCACAGGACGGACACACACACACACACACCGGCCTCACAGGACGGACACACACACACACACCGGCCTCACAGGACGGACACACACACACACACACCGGCCTCACAGGACGGACACACACACACACACCGGCCTCACAGGACGGACACACACACACACACCGGCCTCACAGGACGGACACACACACACACCGGCCTCACAGGACGGACACACACGGCTCACAGGACACACACACACACACACTGGGCTCACAGGACACACACACACACACTGGGCTCACAGGACACACACACACACACTGGGCTCACAGGACACACACACACACTGGGCTCACAGGACACACACACACTGGGCTCACAGGACACACACACACTGGGCTCACAGGACACACACACACTGGGCTCACAGGACACACACACACTGGGCTCACAGGACACACACACACTGGGCTCACAGGACACACACACAACCACACGGGCTCACAGGGGACACACACACACACACCTCACTGGACAGACTGATCTGTGACTCCAGGTAATGGACAAGCCTTAGTTGTATTTTGCAGACTGGAAACGCACAGCCTATAACGGAGGTGTGAATGTGGCGCTATAGAGGCCGATGAGGACTTAGCACTGATGGCTGCAGCCTGCGCTGACCAATCACATCGTCTGAGCGGTCTGATCGCTCACTCCTGTCAGCCCGATAACTGCTGCACCGGGCTCAGCACTGACAGTTACACCCGGCCACACGCCGCCTCTCATACCGCTCTCCGGTCTGCAGACTCCGCTCTCCGGTCTGCAGACTCCGGTCTTCTCTCCCGTGTACAGACTTCCGTCCTGGATCCCGCCTGCACAATTTTCAAATATGGCGCCTGAGCCAATCAGCGTGCGCTATGGATAACGCGTCATCATGTGCGCCTCGACCTGGGGCACGCCGGGAGTTGTAGTCTGTGAGCGCTCGTTCGGGTGGAGCAAGAGATATCCCGGCCTACGGTGACCCCCGCTCCCGGCTTCGGTCCAGGTTGGTCCCCCGCTCCCGTCTCTGATGCTGAGCGCTTTGGCCAGGGACGTCCTCCTGCATATACCCAAGCGCCCGACATTGACGTTCTGCGCCTCCGCAGGAGGAGTTATATTTGCGTTCCAGCGTGAGACGCTCTTCTGTGTCCGCGTTTTGAGTCACTGCACACTTCCGGGTGGAAACCTGAGTGGGAGGAGCTTGGTTCCAGCCTATAGAAACCGCTAGCCAATCAGAGCCCTCGTTCACTGACATATGCAGATTAGCTGGAGATGACCAACCAACAGCACTTCACCACTTTCTCCTAAATATTCAGACAATTTGGACAGCAGGGGCGGGGCCACGGAGGGGCGGGGTCACTTTCTCGGTCCATCTATTTGGTAATTTTAGTCTCCATAAAGGCCACTTCACACACACAGATATCTGAGTCCAATATCGGAACAGATCTCTGGTTGCAGTGAAATCATGGATACATTGCTCCATTTTGTGGCTGTGTACAACATGGAGCAATGTGTCCATGATTTCACTGCAACCAGAGATCTGTTCAGATATTGGACTCAGATATCTGTGTGTGTGAAGTGGCCTTAAGTTAAATTTCCCGTCTATAAGAGCCTATATATACGGAGCCTTGCCACTCAGTTATCGGAGTGAGCAGTGGTTGACAGATGCTGTGAAGTGAGAGCACAGCACATAGGGCCTGATCCACAGCTCAGCGCTGAGCACATAGGGCCAGGCTGCACAAAGCAGATCCTGCAAGCATGCTTAGGCATTTCCCAAGAACATAGGGCCAGGCAGCACAAGCCAGGCCCCACAAACATGGGCCAGGCAGCACAAGCCAGGCCCTGCAGGGCAGCATGGCATTACAGCTCAGCACGAGCTGCCAATCAAGCGCAGCACCTATAGCGACCATGCAGGCCGCCAACCCAATGAGGCTGCCCAGACAGACGCGCTCCCACATACATGTCTGCACCATGAATGCACCAAGGTCGCTCCCAGCTGCCGCTCCTCCTTTTTGTGAGTCCAGGTCACACAGGAGAATAATGCTGCGTTATTTGTGTCTCCAGAAATCTGCACCAGGCAACATCCGCAGCAAAAATGATGCCATGGGCACAATGCGTTTTGTGGTGCGGGAAGGTGCAGAGTTTTGTTCTGTGTGTGACATGTCATGTAAGTGACACCCTTGGGGGTGCATTATGCTATGTGGAGGAGTTTGGGGGTGTATTAAACTATATGGAGCACTATGAGATGCATTATTCAATAAGGAGGACTATGGGAGTGCAATAGATTATATGGAGGATTATGGGGGGTGCATTATACTATATAGAGGACTATGGGGGTGCATTATATTATATGGAGTTGCATTATACAATAAGGAGGACTATGGGGGGTGCATTATACTGTATGAAGGACTTTGGCGGTGCAATATATTATATGGAGGATTATGGGATTGCATTATGCCATATGGAGGACTGTGGGGGTGCATTATACTATATGGAGGACTATGTGGGGGTGCATTATTTTATATGGAAGACTGTGGGGGTGCATTATTTTATATGGAAGACTGTGGGGGTGCATTATTTTATATGGAAGACTGTGGGGGTGCATTATTTTATATGGAAGACTGTGGGGGTGCATTATTTTATATGGAAGACTGTGGGGGTGCATTATTTTATATGGGAGACTGTGGGGGTGCATTATTTTATATGGGAGACTGTGGGGGTGCATTATTTTATATGGAAGACTGTGGGGGTGCATTATTTTATATGGAAGACTGTGGGGGTGCATTATTTTATATGGAAGACTGTGGGGGTGCATTATGCAATATGGAGGACTATGTGGGAGCATTATGCAATATGGAGGACTGTCGGGGTGTATTATTCTATATGGTCCATGGAGGACTGTGGGGGTACATTATTCTATATGGAGGACTGTGGGGGTGCATTATAATATATGGAGGACTGTGAGAGTGCATTAGTCCATATGGAAGGGCGAATACCCCTGTTCATACATTACATAGGATGGTATATCAGGGGCAGAATTGCAGTGTGACCATGGGGTCAGCAGTCACATCCCCTGCCCAAACAGACGTATGAGAGGGTGGGAATGTAAGATGATCCTGGAGTCCCCAGGGTCCACACCCCAGACACACCTCCTGTCACTGCTGCAGCATCACTGAATTTCTCTGTCCCTGAAGGGAGGGGTGAGAGCTGAAGAGTAGACATGATTTTATTGATTTATAAGAGATCTATAGATCGTAGAATTGTAGTGTCCAGCTCTGCTTTATCATGTAGGAGGGCAGCAAGAGTACAAAAATGTTTCATCTTCCTGGAGTTCCCCTTTAAACCCACAGATATTGGCAGACAGTAGTGTATGGCGGCCTCGACCTTCCACCACGTGATATCGCTCTGAACAATTTCAATGGCATTTTTTCATGTTCCCTGAAAATAAGCCGGGAGCGTCTCCCTTTAAACCCACAGATATTGTTGGACAGTATTGTGTATGGCAACCTCTCATGTGATCGCTCTTATAAATTTCAATGGCATGTTTTCTATTTTCGCTCCCTGGAAATGTGGCGCCCCACTACGTAGGTGCCACCAAAGGGGTACTGCACCCAGAAAAGCAGTGCAGTACTCCACTGCAATCGGGACTAAGGTCACTAGATGGAACCTTAGAGCAGCACTCACACACTAGAATAGTGGGTGGGAGGAACCCCGGGAGGGTCTTAGCGACCTCTAGAGGGAACCAAACAGTCAGTCTGTGTGGAGTAGGGTCGGAGGGAAGATGGAGTAGTGGTTGGAGACAGGCAGCCTGAGAGGAAGCAGAAGGGTATCCTCGGTTGAGGGGCCCTGAACAAGAAAAGATCCCAGAACCAGAGGGAAGGAACAGAAGCTCAAGAGAAGAGCTAGTTCAGGAAGGAACATGGGTAGCGGAGCCCATAACTGTGAGATCCTATAAGGCTCACAGAGAATCCGATGCACGGGGATATTACAAATACAGCCCCTGTCTTCTGAGCGAGTCACAGCTAAAAGAGAGCCAGAGAAGCTAGAAATAGCAGGACGCTGCTTAAAGCTTAACAGAAGGTTGTCCCGGAGACCGCAAAGGAGGGTGAACAGAGAAAGAGTTGGAGGTCTGATCTTCTTTAGGAGACAAACTTCATTCAAAAACTACTAGAAAAAAGCAGCATCAAAAAAACTTACCATCTATGCCAGTGATGGCGAACCTTTCTGAGGCCGAGTGCCCAAACCGCAACCCAAAACGAAATTATTTATGGCAAAGTGCCAACACGATAATATAACCTAAATTGCAGCAGTGGTAATCATAAGCGCTGCACAGGGGGGAGAGCAAGCGGTTGCCTTCTCTCTTCCCTGTGCAGTGCTTGTAGTCCTGAAACATTGATGATCAATTCAATTATTTTAACAATTAATTGATTTTAAACTTACCTTTGCAGTCTTCTCTTCGGCAGTGGTCAGACAGCTCATGTGTACTGCACATTGAAGCTGAGCCGCTGCCACTGCCCTTTCTAGAAACAGCAAGTGGATTGATCTGTATGGAAAAAATGCAGAATATTAGACAGATAGAAGATAGATTTTATCATGGAATGCAAGCAGATTTCATGCTGAAATCCTGGTCCCTTTCCTTGCAGTAATGTGCTCCATCCTGACCCTCTCCTTGCAGTAATGTGCTCCATCCTGACCCTCTCCTTGTACCTATGTGCTCCATCCTGACCCTCTCCTTGCAGTAATGTGCTCCATCCTGACCCTCTCCTTGCAGTAATGTGCTCCATCCAGACCCTCTCTTTGCAGTTATGTGCTCCATCCTGATCTTCTCCTTGTAGTAATGTGCTCCATCCTGACCCTCTGTTTGCAGTTAGGTGCTCCATCCTGATCTTCTCCTTGTAGTAATGTGCTCCATCCTGATCTTCTCCTTGTAGCTATGCGCTCCATCCTGATCCTCTCCTTGTAGTTACATGCTCCATCCTGACCCTCTCCTTCTAACTATGTTCTCCATCCTAATCCTCTCCTTCTAGCTATGTGCTCCATTCTGATCCTCTCCTTCTAGCTATGTGCTCCATTCTGATCCTCTCCTAGCTATATGATCCATCCTGACCATCTCCATGCATTTATGGCCCCATCCTGACCCTCTCCTTGCAGTTGTGCTCCATCTGACCCTCTCCTGGCAGTAATGTTCCTATCCTGACCCCCTTCTTGTAGTAATGTCTTTATCCTTATCACCTTGTAGTATGCCCCATCCTTGTCCCCTTCCGTAATGTCCCATCCTTGTCCCTTGTGGTAATGTCCCCATCCTGCCCCTATCATGTAGTAATGCCCCATCCTGCTGTAATGCCCTATCCTTGTCCCCTTGCAGCAATATGCCCCATCCTGCAGTAATATGCCACATTCTTGTCCCCTTGCAGTAATATGCCCCATCCTGCAGTAATGCCCTAGCCTTCTCCCCTTGCAGTAATATGCCCATCCGTGTCCCCTTGAAGTAATATGCCCCATCCTGCAGTAATGTGTTTCATCCTTGTCCACTTGCCATTAATATGCCCCACCCTTATTCCTTTGCAGTAATATGCCCCATCCTGCACTAATGTGCCTCATCCTTGGCCCTATGCAGTAATATGCCCCATCCAGCAGTAATGTGCCCCATCCTTGTCCCCATCACATATTAATCTGCCACATCCTGCCCACATCACATAGTAATATGCCCCATCAGCCCCATTACATAATATGCCCCATCAGCCCCATTAAATATTATGCCCCATCAGCCCCATCACATAATAATATGCCCCATCACATAATAATATGCCCCATCAGCCCCCATCACAATAATATGCCCCATCACATAATATGCCCCATCCTGCCCCATCCCATAATAATCTGCCCCATCGCATAATAATATGCCCCATCCTGCCCCATCACATAATAATATGCCTCATCCTGCCCCATCACATAATATGCCCCATCCTGCCCCAGCACAGAGTAATATGCCCCATCCTGCCCCCAGCACAGAGTAATATGCCCCATCCTGCCCCCAGCACAGAGTAATATGCCCCATCCTGCCCCCAGCAGAGTAATATGCCCCATTCTGCCCCCCCTTAGTAATGCCCCGTCCTGCCCCAGCACAGAGTAATATGCCCCATTCTGCCCCCCTTAGTAATGCCCCGTCCTGCCCCCAGCACAGAGTAATATGCCCATCCTGCTCCCCCTTAGTAATGCCCCGTCCTGCCCCCAGCACAGAAAAATATGCCCCATTCTGCCCCCCCTTAGTAATGCCCCGTCCTGCCCCCAGCACAGAGTAATATGCCCATTCTGCCCCCCCTTAGTAATGCCCCGTCCTGCCCCCAGCACAGAGTAATATGCCCATTCTGCCCCCCTTTAGTAATGCCCCGTCCTGCCCCCAGCACAGAGTAATATGCCCATTCTGCCCCCCCTTAGTAATGCCCCGTCCTGCCCCCAGCACAGAGTAATATGCCCATTCTGCCCCCCCTTAGTAATGCCCCGTCCTGCCCCAGCACAGAGTAATATGCCCATTCTGCCCCCCCTTAGTAATGCCCCGTCCTGCCCCCAGCACAGAGTAATATGCCCATTCTGCCCCCCCCCTTAGTAATGCCCCGTCCTGCCCCCAGCACAGAGTAATATGCCCATTCTGCCCCCCCCTTAGTAATGCCCCGTCCTGCCCCCAGCACAGAGTAATATGCCCATTCTGCCCCCCCCTTAGTAATGCCCCGTCTGCCCCCAGCACAGAGTAATATGCCCATTCTGCCCCCCCCCTTAGTAATGCCCCGTCCTGCCCCCAGCACAGAGTAATATGCCCCATTCTGCCCCCCCCTTAGTAATGCCCCGTCCTGCCCCCAGCACAGAGTAATATGCCCCATTCTGCCCCCCCCTTAGTAATGCCCCGTCCTGCCCCCAGCACAGAGTAATATGCCTCATTCTGCCCCCCCCTTAGTAATGCCCCGTCCTGCCCCCAGCACAGAGTAATATGCCCCATTCTGCCCCCCCCTTAGTAATGCCCCGTCCTGCCCCCAGCACAGAAAAATATGCCCCATTCTGCCCCCCCTTAGTAATGCCCCGTCCTGCCCCCAGCACAGAGTAATATGCCCCATTCTGCCCCCCCCTTAGTAATGCCCCGTCCTGCCCCAGCACAGAGTAATATGCCCCATTCTGCCCCCCCCCCTTAGTAATGCCCCGTCCTGCCCCCAGCACAGAGTAATATGCCCCATTCTGCCCCCCCCTTAGTAATGCCCCGTCCTGCCCCCAGCACAGAGTAATATGCCCCATTCTGCCCCCCTTAGTAATGCCCCGTCCTGCCCCCAGCACAGAGTAATATGCCCCATTCTGCCCCCCCCTTAGTAATGCCCCGTCCTGCTGTAAATAGATGATGGGGAAAACAAAAAAGTCATACTCACCTTCCTGCTGCAGTTTCCTCTCCAGACATCTTCTGCAGTCTTCTCCTCCCGACCCGTTCTGAGAGCGGTCACGTGACACCGGGCGCGTCACATGACCGCTGTCACATGACGCTGGCCGGGAGGGCGGGGCTAGGAAGTGTCAGAGAGAGGAGAAATGTCTCTTCTGCTCGGACACAGCTTTGAACTGCCGATGCCGCGGCGCGCGCTGGCAGATCAAAGCGGCAGTGTAGTGGCGAGGCCACGTGCCAGGGGAAGCGGCTCTGCGTGCCACCCCGGGCACGCGTGCCATAGGTTCGCCATCACTGATCTATGCCAAAAGCAGAATCAAAATGCACTCGCAGGATGCAGTCAGAGCCCAAATGTAAAGCAAGCCCAGCTGCAGGCTAATAAACCACCTCGACCAGCTATGTGTGGGAGGCGATTTGCCATGCATACACTGGGCCCGCTTAGAACACCATTCACACTGATACAATTGATGCAGAGTGTCTGAAAGCTACCCAACCGCTCCGCTGCTGAGCATTGGGCCACACAGTACGATACCTCTGCACCACTAGATGAATGGCGCCCCTAGGGGCCCAACTGCACCCTGGATAGATAAAAAGTGCAAAAAGTCTCTTATATGATGAATAAAAAACTTTTACAAATGGGATTTTGGTTCATGCAATTTTGGTTGTCCTGGAGACCGCAAAGGAGGGTGAACAGAGAAAGAGTTGGAGGTCTGATCTTCTTTAGGAGACAGACTTCATTGCCACTGGGAGGCAAAAGGGAGAAAGGAACCAGAAAAGGAACATAAGGAGGGTTCTATTGACGGCCAGAAATCCCAATTGCAGCACCTGGAGCATTTGCCTATATACCATCTGATTATCTGCTGAACTGTAATGCTGATGAAGGTTTGCCAGTAAAGTTACCCGGTGAAGTGAAGTACCGACTCTGCTGCATCCTTTCCATTATAAACTGTTTGCTTTACAGCATCGCTGCCCCGGTGGTCCAGTCCTGCCAGCGGAGGGCTAATCCATCCAAGCCGCAATACCATCAACCACCGGAGGGCTGTGGCGGCGCTGGTGAGCATCACCAGACACTGCAGGTAGCATCACGAAGACAAAATCTATAATCCCTGTAAATAACCTCTTTTTCACTGACCACCAGGGCCACGGCCTCGGGCAGCCACCCATGACATCCCTGACCGAAACCCGAGAGCTGAGTACCCTGCCCTGGGGCGAGTCAGAAATAAACTGGGAGGGTCTGATAGAACAGGAGAGCTCGGGGGAGCCATCATACAGCCAACAAACTCATGTATATGGGGAGCTGGAGGGTCCTTGCCCGTTCACCATCTGTGTTTGCATTAGTTTTTCTAGATATACAAGAATAAGCAATAGAAACTGGAGTATTGGTGAGACTCGGCCAGTCCATGGACGGAGCCAAGACATACACACGGGCCTCACAGGACGGACACACACACACACACACACACACACACGCGCGCACCGGACACACGCACCCCGGCCCCACAGGACACGCGCACTGGCCACACACACCCCGGCCCCACAGGACACGCGCACCGTCCACACACACCCCGGCCCCACAGGGGAGGACACACGCACCGGCCACACACACACCCCGGCCCCACAGGGGAGGACACACACACACCCCGGCCCCACAGGGGAGGACACACACACACCCCGGCCCCACAGGGGGACACACACACACACACCCCGGCCCCACAGGGGGACACACACACACACACACCCCGGCCCCACAGGGGGACACACACACACACCCCGGCCCCACAGGGACACACACACACCCCGGCCCCACAGGGGATCACACACACACCCCGGCCCCACAGGGACACACACACACACCCCGGCCCCACAGGGGGAAACACCCCGGCCCCACAGGGACACACACACACACACACACACACACACACACCCCGGCCCCACAGGGGGACACACCCCGGCCCCACAGGGGGACACACACACCCCGTCCCCACAGGGACACACACACACACACACCCCGTCCCCACAGGGGGACACACACACACACACACCCCGTCCCCACAGGGACACACACACACACCCCCCGTCCCCACAGGGGGACACACACACACCCCCCGTCCCCACAGGGGGACACACACACACACACCCCCCGTCCCCACAGGGGGACACACACACACACACACCCCCCGTACCCACAGGGGGACACACACACACACACACACCCCGTACCCACAGGGGGACACACACACACACACACCCCGTACCCACAGGGGGACACACACACACACACCCGTACCCACAGGGGGACACACACACACAGACACCCCGTCCCCACAGGGACACACACACACACACCCGTCCCCACAGGGGGGGGGGAAACACACACACACCCCGTCCCCACAGGGACAACACACACACACACACCCCGTCCCCACAGGGGGACACACACACACACACCCCGTCCCCACAGGGGGACACACACCCCGTCCCCACAGGGGGACACACACCCCGTCCCCACAGGGAGGGGGGGGGGGAAACACACACACCCCGTCCCCACAGGGGGGGCACACACACACACCCCGTCCCCACAGGGAGGGGGGGGGGGGGGACACACACACACCCCGTCCCCACAGGGGGGGCACACACACACACCCCCCGTCCCCACAGCGGGGGCACACACACACACCCCGTCCCCACAGGGGGGGCACACACACACCCTGGGCTCACAGGGGGACACACACACACACTGGGTTCACAGGGAACCCACACACACACACACACTGGGCTCACAGCGGACACACACACACTGGGCTCACAGCGGACACACACACACACACACTGGGCTCACAGGGAACACACACACACCAGCCCCAGAGGGGACACACACACACACACACTGGGCTCACAGGGGACACACACACACACACACACACACACTGGGCTCACAGGGGACACACACACACACACTGGGCTCACAGGGGACACACACACTGGGCTCACAGGGGACACACACGCACACTGGGCTCACAGGGGACACACACCCACACACTGGGCTCACAGGGGACACACACCCACACACACACACACTGGGCTCACAGGACACACACACACTGGGCTCACGGGGGAGACACACACACACACACATACACACACACACACACACACACACACACACACTGGGCTCACAGGGGACACACACACACCGGCCCACACCACACTGGACAGACTGATCTGTGACTCCAAGTAATGAACAAGCCTCAGTTGTATTTTGCAGACTAGAGAATCACAAGAAAAGCCGAGACGCACAGTCTATGACAGGTATGAATATGGCGCTATAGAGGCAGGTGAGGACTCGGCACTCATGGCTGCAGCCTGTGATAGAGGATGACCCAATAATATTGGGGCCAGCACTGACCAATTACATTGTCTGATCGCTCACTCCTGTCAGCCTGATAACTGCTGCACCGAGCCAGCACTGACAGTTACACCCGACCATGGTGGCCACACGCCGCCTCTCATACCGCTCTCCGGTTTGCAGACTCCGCTCTCCACACCTCTCTCCTGCGTACAGACTTCCGTCCCGGATCCCGCCTTTACAATTTACAAATATTGCGCCTCAGCCAATCAGCGTGCGCTATGGATAATGCGTCATCACGTGGCACGCCGAGAGTTGTAGTCTGTGAGCGCTCATTGGTGCAGAGAAGGAGAATCCCGGTCTAGGGTGTAGTGATGGGCAGTCCGGCTCTTTCGGCTCAAAAAACGTCTCTTTTTTAAAATTATCCTATGCTACAACCTGTCATGAATACAGAACCTCCCCAGTACAGTGAGAGCCTCATTCTACACCTTTGTATGTATCTGGTGAAGCAGTAAAGACTGTTTTTAACATTATTGTTTCCTCAGATTGTCAGCTCTTCTGGACAGGGTCCTCGCTCCCCTTGATTGGTGAGAGTGCGACACCCGGTACCTTAACGATCAGCTGTTCTCATTGCTGACAGAAGCCGGATCTACTCTGTTAGGGTGTGTGCACACGATCAGTGTAGCGTTTTGAACGTAGCGTCTTGCCGCTGCGTAGTGCAGTACTAGCATAGTGGATGGAATTTCAAGAAATCCCATCCTCACTATGCGTGACCCACCCACAGCGTGTTTGGAGCTGCGGTGCGGGTTGCCGGGAGTCCGCTCCTCCGTGGCATGTTTATTTCATGCTGCTGAGTCAAAAGTGGCTCCCATCGGGCGACTGCAGGGAGAAGCTGCCACGCTCCCGCCGCACAAGGCGAGTACAGGGTGGCTGCGGTCTCCCTGCAGCTTCACTCAGGTCCTGAGGAGCTGCGTCCAACACACAGCTCCACCGGATCGTGTGCACGCACCCTCATACAGTTGCTCTGTGTACTGTAGCGGCTGCAGTCCGTACTGCACGTGACTTTTACGGATTTGAATAGGGGGGCAAATGTGCAGTAGATGGCGGCTATGGCCGCTAAATAGTAGATGGAGCAGCTTGGTAAGGCAGCTGACTGTCAGGGGTGCTAGGTGTCACCCTCATACTGATCAGACATTGCTGACCTAATCCCAAAACCCAACGCCCGCTTCACTGTGCGGTAGCATAGTGCGTCAAGGAGCCTTCTACTGCTGCCGCCCCCTCCTCCGCACCGCCCCTCACTTCCTCTTACGACGGAAGTGCCTGCCTGCATTCCACGGTGGAATGCATTTAAGGGCCCCTTTACACGCCACCACTGAAAGGTAGCAACTGCCTGGGATTGTCCTGACACAGGAAGGAATTTCCCTATTTACACGCCGCCATTTCGAAGCAATTTCATGGCAACAGGAATACATATCCCCAATGCCAGGCAGTTGCTACCTTTCAGTGGTGGCGTGTAAAGGGGCCCTAAGGGGTTAAACAGTCATGTCAGGTAGGCCATCTGTCCTGTGAACACACTGGACACTAAGGCTGGCTTCACACTTGCAGCGTCCTGCGGAGGGGATCCGCAAGCTGAGTGCAGGCACCGCAAGTCTCCATGTTTAACATGGGGACGCAGGTGCCTGCGCTCAGGTGCAGATTGGAGTGCGCACCCATTGCCCGCGATGTATGATTTGTACGCATGCGGATGGATTGTCTATATACCTAAGCCAGCACTGCGCATGGGTGCAGTCCCGCACCCCTCCATCGCCAAAGATCTCTCGTTCCCAGTACCCTAGGAATAAATTGGCGTATGAAGGCGCGCAGGCCGCACACCATCGCCCCGTCTCTGAAGATAGTAAAGGTCCCGGAAGACGAAAATATTGTGTGTAAGGTCATAGCGGAGCAAATCGTGAATCAATTCACCCATTGCGCCACCCCGACCGCCAACCTCCAGATAGAAACCAACAGCGCGAAGGCCATCACTGTGATCAATACATGTGTATAATGACTCCGCATCAATGGTGGCAATCAGCATGTCATGGTCCAAAAAAATGCCCCCAATCCCATTCAAGGCGTCCATCGTGTCCTTAAGGTATGATGGCAAAGTTTCTACAAGTGGCTTCAGATAGTAGTCAATAAATCTGCAAATAGGATCACATAAGCCATCAATACCGGACACGATCAGACGCCCCGGGGGACAGAGGGCATCCTTATGGACCTTGGGGAGCACATAAAAGGTGGGTATCTGAGGGTATTTAACCAGGAGAGCATCGGACTCTTTTTTTGCTGAGAATGCCCTATTCCACTGCTCGTCCCAAAATTAGTCTGAGTTCAGTGGTGAAGACGGAAAGGGGGCATAGGTATCCCTGTTTCTTAGTTGCCGTAGGGCCTCCTTTTCAAACCTTTGCATGGGCCATATCACAATGTTCCCGCCTTTGTCGGCGGGTTTTATGACAACATCACCAAGCTCCCGTAATTCGTTCAGAGCCAATCTCTGTTGCCTGGTGAGGTTGTCATTACTCCACGTGCGCCAGATCTGTTTGAAATCATTGATAACTAATCTCAAAAATATCTCAACAGCCGGGCACAACGACAGAGGCGGGAATTTGGTGGACTTCGGTAACAACTCTTTAGGGAACCAACCTGATGGTATGGTCAGTTCGTCTTGGAACAATTCCTCCAAGGTTGCAAGGGCCTCTCTTTCTGCCGGAGTCAGTTGTGTAGGAGTGGAAGTGTCAGATTTCTTGTAATTTAATTTTGCATCATTGTTGTTTTGTGTCTTTTTCTCTCTCTCTCAATTCTTCTTTCTTTTTTCCTCTTTTTCTCTCCTTTTTGGTTCTTGTTTTAATTATTGTATTTTTCCCTTTATTGCATTTATTATAGGGTTTTTCATGTATCAGGGACTTATTGAACCCACAAAATTCCCCATAGTGGACTCTCATATGGATCATGGACTCTTAATTATCATTCACAAGACCGACAGGAACACGTCAAGGGAAGAATTTATGATGTGTACATTAACTTCCTGTACTATTATGTTCATCTATTGCATAATGTTCTTCTGCCTTTTATTTGTGTTACCATGATCTATGAGTCCTCCTGCAGTACCTGGCTGCAGTGAGCTCAGTTCTGGATGGCTGTGATCCGCCTGTCAGGCTGCAGCGTCTCTGCACATGCGCAGGAGCCATGGTGACGCGTCCCCGATGCCGCACATTGTCTCTCTGATGCTGTATCCGGCGGGGAAGGACGCAGCTTCCGGTGCTGCGACACGATAGTCGGCAGGTGCACTCAACGCTTAGATCATCTCATGGGCAGATAGGAGCATATAAAAAGCCCCGATTGAGTGGTATGGCACACCGGAACTTTGACATCCCCTGAAGAAACCTGCACTGAGCAGGTGAAACGTACGTTGGGCTTCCGTGGTCACTTCCTTATATCCATAACTGGGCATATTTAACCCTTGACGCACAAAATCATGGCAGTTTAGTTACAAGGTACTGGTTCCAGCCTGTTATAAATGTCTTATTATTGTTTTCACATTTATGCTGCTAACTATGCACTAAGCACTTTGAGACTACAGACTGGATACTGCTACTTTGGATTATTTGTGTGCACAGGTTACTATCTTGGAAACAAGCTGTACAGCTCCATTTACTTGCGAATTTATGTAAAGAATTTAGCTGTAGTGCAATTTTGTACAGGATCCTTACATGGACACCTATATGACTGCCATGTCAACTACTGTATCCTAACATTATTGAATAGTGTTTTTTCAGCCCACTTTTTGGATAAACACGTTTTTCTGTTTTGAAACACCCTCTCCTTTTCTCAAAGCTTCTATAATAAAAAGCTTAAAGTTACTGCTCGCATTGCGAGTGCAGTCGCAGCACGCTGCGAATGCACGCAATTCTAACACGCGTGAGGGCAATGCAAGTCATGGGGGAAGAGAAAATCTCGCCCCCATACAGCACACGGTGCGATATTAGCACAAGTGTGCTGCCAAAATTACTTTAAAATAACTGCTTTCCCACTACAGTAATGAATCATCTTGCACTGCTGTGTCAGCAGTGCAAGATGATTAATAAGCACCCAGCTGTTGGCCGCCTATTTGTAATTCTAGGGGTTAAACTCGATATACAGCATCTGTGCAGCATATCAGCACAGATGCTGCATATGTGGTAATAAACCCCGACAATCAAGAGTTAATGTGTGTAAAATATGTTGGCACCATGTCTCCAGCGAGTGACCACCCTCCCTAGAGACATGGTGCCTTAATTCATTGGTAGTTCAGGGGTTAATCGCTATATTTCTGGCAAGTCGGTAATAGTCGGCTTTGCCAGTTCACATTCATAAAAGCCGGCGACTCCTGTCAGTGAGCGCGCCGGTATGGTATGCAATTATCGTAAGCACAATGCTGGGCAGCGCCCTAAATAAGGAACTGTCCCAGGTACTTGTGTACTGAAGTCGCCGCTGTCAATGGTGCTGAAGACTTAAAGGGAACCTGACCTCGAAAAATGAGCCCCCAGCCTCTTTTAACCTGTCCCTGCATCATGGTAATACATTTCTAGGCATCCCTTTGTGTCTCTAAAGCGCTATTGGAAAGTTTATAAAAGTTGCTTTTATACCTTATGATCTGCGGCTTCTCATTATTTGAGAGGCCGCAAAAGGCGTTCCTTTGTGCTTCTCCCCTCCGCCCCGATGGGCGTGCTATAGAGCAGAGAGGCTGTGCGCGTGCTGCAAGGGGTGGTAAAGCCGTTATGACGCAAATCGCGTTTCGCAGACGGGTCCAGTCAAAGCAGTAATAGCCGCGAAACGGAGAGCCGTCGTCCGCCAACCCCCCACTCCCTCTCCCCACTTGGTTTGTCTGCGCTGATGTCAGCAGGATGAATTAAAGGATTTTGGCATCTATATGGTGAGTGCCGCTCCTCTTATCTAACCTTGGATACAGGTATATATTTTTAAACATGATCCCATCCCGATCCCAACTTGAATTTTGGTACAGATGTGGTTATGAGTATAGCAGGCACATGTGCATTTTTGGAAAATTTTAAATTAAAATGCGTTTTAAAATTTTGCGTTTGGGTAAAATATTAACAAAGATCCTCGTGTGACATATCTGGTGAAAGCCTGTACAGTTCTGAGTAGAATGGTGTTTATTTTGTTTATTTTATTTCTAGCCTGAGTTATAAGGAGACATGTAAAGGCAGAGAACACTGAAATTCGCATCTTTTCCAAACTTTGAAAATCAATTAAAAACATTTCTAGAATTTTTTTTCTCTCTTTGGCATTCTCTGACATGTTATTATCAAATAACAAAATCTAAAAAGATTTAAAAATAGGAGGTAAAAATCACTTGACATAGAATGTGCCCACTGCTACTCTGGTCACCGAACACCCCCGCAGAACTGTGCCTGCAGCTGTGCCCCCATTCTCCATCATCTCACAAACCTTCCTTACCAGATCTATCACAATAAATGATATCTTACTTTGCCCTGTACCTGAAGTCTTTTGCCTCGGAGTAACCCTGGACTCTGCCCTGTCCTTCAAACCGCACATCCAAACCCTTGCCACCTCCTGCCGCCTCCAACTCAAAAATATTTCCAGAATCCGTCCCTTCCTCAACCCTCAATCTACTAAACTACTAGTGCATGCCCTCATAATCGCCCATCTCGATTACTGCAACCTCCATCTCTGGCCTCCCTGCCAACACTCTTGCACCCTTCCAATCTGTCCTTAGCTCTGCTGCCTGACTAATCCACCTCTCTCCTTGTTATTCCTCCACTGGCTCCCAACCAGTGTATCCAATTCAAACTACTAATACTGACTTATATGAGGGGGACAGATTGTGGACAGCTTTATGTCTCTGAACTAATCTCCTGATACCATCCAACTCGTGATTTTCGATCCTGCCAAGACCGCCTCCTTTCCTCCACACTTGTACTTTCCTCATCTAACCGCCTGCAAGACTTCGCCCGAGCATCCACCATTCTCTGGAATTCTGCATCCCAAAACGTCCGACTGTCCCCCATACTCGGGGCCTTCAAGCGGAACCTGAAAACCCATCTCTTCAGAACAGCCTACAGCCTACAATGATCACAGTGCCACCTCATCACCACTGTCTCCTTCCCCATTGCCCTGTAGAATGTAAGCCTGCACGGGCAAGGACCTTTCTCTCCCCTCTGTATCGGTCTGTCACTGTTAGTTTGTTCATTGTATTTTTAACTTACTTGTATGCAACTCTTTCTCATTTACAGAACCATGGAATCAATGGTGCTCTATAAATAAATTATTAATAAATAATAATAACAAAGGGCTTGGGATTTTTCTATGTAAAAATCAGACAATTTAATGATCACCTCTAGTATGTGACACTATAGAGACAGATTCCTTTTCTCCTTGAGTGTGCATACCTTTTTATACAAACTGCTTTTGCCAAATATGTAAACTCAAAACAAACAAGCCATACAATTATTAAGAAACTCATAAGGCTGGCTTCACACCACGATTATTCACTGTCAGGTTGTGTCTGGTGTTTTGCAGGATGCACTGGACACAACCCGACAGCCCTGGACAAGCAGACCCACTTTTTGCCGGCTTCGTTACTGGTGATGTCCAGTGCTGAAATTTCAGCACTGCGGCTGCAGGGGAGCTGGCTGCGGTGCTGAAGTTTCAGCCGTGGAGCTCTCCAGGTGCTGAAATTCAGCAGCGGCTGTTTTAACAGCCGCCGCTCTTTCCGGCACAATTTTTTGCCGGATCCAGTGTGATCTGGCACCCATAGACTCCCATGCTATGAGCGCCGGATCCAGGAGCATTCGGTTTCGTCCGATTTTTGCACAAAAAAATGCTGCAGACTCTGTTTTTGTGTCTGATGCAAAAATCGGACCCTCCCAGAAAGCTTGCAAACCAGAAGACAAATAAGGCCAATCCAGCTCCATAGGGATACATGGGGGGCAAATTCGGATCCGGAGCTGTCTGGTTCACACCAGACAGCCCCGGGCACCGAAAAACCGTGGTGTGAAGCCAGCCTAAGCAGGAGGCTCTACTCTAAACATAGGCAGGTATTTCAGCTTTCTTCTATGATACTTTAAATAACAAATCAGTCCTTTAAACCAAGCAAATGCTACAGAGCTGGGCTGGCCTGATTGAACAAACATTTAGGCCTAGTTCACATCTGCAGTTGAGTTTCGTTAGCCTGCGTTTGTATGTGTCTTTACCACTAAAGAACGCAGTAATAGGGTACAATGCAAAACGCATTGCAAACGCATGTAAAAATGCATGTGCGTTTGCAAAAACACAAAACGCGTGCAATTATGCAAACGCAGCAGCCTTCGTTTTTGCATGCGTTTTGCATTGCACCCTATGGGTGCCTTTTTGCATGTGTTTGGATCCCCTTTTTAGCAGTAAAAACGCTTACAAACGCAATTGCAGGCCAACCATAGATGTGAAAAGGCCCTTATTCTTGACACCATCCTGGTGAACAAGACCGTTTGTTTAGGCATATTCTCAATCCTGGACCATCCAATGCACTTTATAATGTAGGGACAGCCTTTCTATAGACATCCATGGCTCCAAAATTTCTCCCGAAAAAAGTAAAAATGAGCACAATGCAAGTTCCCTGCACTCATATGCAACATACAGGTCAGTACTTGGACAGGATTCACATCATACATCTAACGCACAGAACAAGTGCTTACAATAAGGGGTGCTCTCAGCAAAGGTTTTAATGTACGATTCGGCATCAGTTACTGTCTGGTTCCATTTCCATGTAACAATTTCTTCAAAAGCCTGAATAAGTGCAACATTATAGCACTCCCAACAATCTACAGAAAACGCAAATATTCCAATTGTTTACCCCTTTTCAGCTTTGGTTGGTTTTGATCTGGACCACAGTTTTATGAACAAATTTAGAGCTCAGATCCACTGGGCTCGGTCTCTGAACTTGGCATTCGTAGATCAGTGTCATTCCTTACCATTGAAAAAAGGCCAACCACACTGAGGAGTGCGAGCAACATTGTTACTGCGCACAAACTGAACATATTTCTCGTACCACTTTGATAGTCACTGTCATGAAGCACTAGGAGCCCCAGTCCAGCGATAAGGTTTAGGGGTACTCGGAACCAGTTCATTACCCCTGTTTGTTCCTTTTCTGGGATCAGGCGACACCTCAGAAAACTCATTGCTGGGAAGTAGAGTCCACACGCAAGCTCGATGAGGAGGAACGCAAGGAAGGACTCTGTTGGGCGTTCCTGCCCTGGTGCTGTGGAGAAGGTTAGCATAAAGAGGGAGAAGAAAACCATGAGTACAGATAAACACACAATGTGCATGGGTTGCAGGTGATATTTCTTTGAAGTAGCAAGTCGGTAGAGTGATGAACCTGTTGCACTTGCTGCCATAAAGCCAGAGAAGGCAATCCCAAGGGGAGTGTTATGAGGATCCAGTACAGGCGTCCAAAGGAATATAAAAATGTAAACCACACTCTCAAATAATGCCTGTATGGCACCTAAAAGCAATACACGGCGGTCCCTCAGAAGACACCTCAGACCATCACCACAACTTCGGGTAATGCTGTTGCTTTGTCCACGATTCTCGTCCCAGTCCCGGATGGCTAAAGCTATAGACAGACCTAGGAGTGGTACAGCTAGCACTGAGGGGGAAGCCGGCCCGAGTCCCAGCCACTCTGCGCAGGCATTTGCACTTATTCCTGCAACAATTGCTATGGCACCATTCCACGTAGCAACCTGAGAGAAAGTGTGAGGAAGCCATTCTGCAGGGAAATCATGGTGTTCGGCATGTTCATGAGCATACCATGATTCAAAGGAGGAAAACAACAAGGAGCTTGAGAATCCACCCAGAACACGGCCAGTCAAGAGCACAAAATAGTCCTGAGATAGTTTGCACAGGTAACATCCTGCAAGGAGGAGGGAAAACAAGATACATGATTTCCGTCGACCAAGACGTCCTGTCAGGGGAGCACTGACCAACCCTGAGAGCACAGTGGCCCCGAAGCCACACACATATATGATGGCAATCTGTCCTTCCAGAAAGTGGTAGTGCTGGTACAGTTTGTACAGGTAGGGACCCTGCAGCCAGTCTGCTGCCAATGCTGGGAAGTAGGCTCGGAAAAAGTCATGCTGAAAACGTCGGAAAGCCGGGTTACCCAATGCGTTGTTGGTAGGTGAACTTTTGGAATGGCACGCTGAGAACTCCAACATGGCCCACAGAGCCAAAAGGCCCACGAGGACCAAGTATGCTGTGACCAACATAATGTATCATCGAAATGGCATTCTGAGAGAAGAAGCTACAATAAAGAAATAAAAGAGAGAGTAACTTATTAAACATACTTATATAACAGGTTAGCATAAAAATAAGGTGAAACATGGGTTCCTATAAAGATAATAAAGAATTAGGACTAGAGATAAACGGAATGGTTGAAGTTCAGGTTCTGGGGTTCAGCTGGACTCTTTATAAAAGGTCTGTTAGGGACCAAAACTTAACCCAAACCTCATTTGAAGCCACTCATTGGGCATTTCGGCTTTCTGACAACATTGGGCCAGCCATAAGCAAACCACTGCCGAGGGAGGGGATTTGTGATTTAGATTTTAATTTTATAAAACACTACAGCTGATAAGTTTGCTTTTAACCCCCTGTGCGAACCGATCAAAAACTGTGAGCGGTTCCCACTGGGCCAACCACCAACTGTACCCAACCACAGTAATGCTCGCTCCAGTGCTTTGGATACATAAAGCAGCCGAACTCTAACCTCAAACAGGCGAGCTCATCTCTTAACTATGAATTAAAGTGACAATTAGCCTCATCAATCCTCCAATGCTCACCTTCCCACAATCAACCATTCCCTCAGGGTCTCTACTTATTTGTCCTGTCTGCCAAGAAAATTGCAGTAAGTAAATGCCAGCTCAGCTAATCACTAGGCACAGTGATGACCTGTAGTGAATGACTGAGCAGGCATTCCATTCTCAGCAGAATAATTAGGATGTGTTCACATGCTGCGTATTTGCTGCGTAATTTTACACAAGTACTCTTGCAGTTTTTGTAGCTAAAACCAGGAGTGGGTGATAAATACAGCAATGGAGCACTTGTTTCTATTAGACGTTTCCTCTGATTGTTCCAGTCCTGGTTTTGGCTACAAAAACTGCAAGAGCACTCACGTAAAAATATGCAACAAATATGCAGCATGTGAATGCACCCCAAGTCCAGACATGTTGGTTTTTGCAAAAAAGCAGCAATCCACACAGCAAATCTTAGGGGTTGCTTTTTTTTTGGCCGGAGGTTTCCTGCAATTTCTCCTGTGAATTTTTTGTGTTTTTACTGCAGATTTGATTCCTGTTTTTGCTGCATTTGTCCTAAAGAAACTACAGTAAAAACGCAGAAAACAATCGACATGCTTTCTTTAAAAAAAAAAAAAAAACAACTTTTCCAGAAATACCATAGGTTTTGATGTTAACCAAAAACACAGGAAAAGGTTAGCACACATTAGCTTAAAATGCAGGCAAATCCACAGGTTATAAACACACCAAGAACGCATTGTGTGAACAAGGCCTTAGACTGCTTTCACACTGCGATTTTTGAGGATCCGATTTGGCCCCCATGTTATCCTATGGGCACGAATCGGATCAGATTTGGCCTAATTGCCATCCGAATTTTGTCAGATTTTTTGCTGTGCCCAAAATCAGAGACTTCTCCGATTTTGGGCACAGCGGACCAAATCGGACCCGATCCGCGCAAGTTAACATGGGGACCTATGAGCGCAGGTCCAAGGAAACAGCTGATCGCTCCTTGGACCCGATTTTAGTGCATGCTCAGTACACTAAAACTGCTGTCTGCCGTCTAATTTCACTTCCGCAATGTACATCCATACATTGCGGAAGTGAAATTAAGCAAAAGCAAGGGGTTAAAAATAAAGAAAACTATTCTCACCTTCCAGCGATCCCCCCCACCTCCAGCAAGCTCTGGATAAGAGGACCTGGCATTACGTCACAACCCGATCAGCTGATCGGGTCACATGACCGGTTACTGTGGTAACTGCGATCATGTGACCCAATGACGCTGCTGGGTTGTGATGTAACGGCAGCTTCCTGTAGTCACTCGGAGCTTGCTGGAGGTGTCGGGGGATCGCTGGAAGGTGACAATAGAGTTTTTTTTTATTTTTAACCCCTTGCCGTTACTTAGTTTCCCTTTGAAAGTGCCCTGCACACCTCTTTCCGTGTCTGGACCCGTGAAAATCATGGACCCGGGACACAGAAATAGGTCAGTCACCTCCGTTGGTGTTCTTTCCTGTCCGTGGGGTCCTGCAAAAAGTAGGATCCCACGGACAGGAAAAATAATGTCATGTGAAAGCAGCCTTAGAAGGTAGAAACCAGCAGGGATCAGGTACACATTGGGACAGAAGCTGCCGGCAATCAGTGATGACGAGCATTTTTAATGCAGTGGTTTTTTTCAGTGATGCTTTTAATCCAAGCCCCCGGTCTTATACTTGCACTCTAGCTTTTCGAGCTCTTTTTGTGTCGCTAATAGATGCAAACCCCGGGGGGTGGGAATAAGACACAGGGCGGGGAGACGAGTGATGCCGAGGTGGCTCTTCACCCAGTCTGACCACTCATTTCTATTTCCTAAACAATCAGTGTTCCATCTTACTGCAGGTGCAGCCTCCAACTGCGGTCCTCCCAATATCACCAGACCCCGGGTCCCCATGATCGCACCCTGTATTGTGGAACACAGCACCCAAATTACTGAAACTTGGATCTCGGACAATACATGAAATTGTCACGACGTGGGTGACTGATGTGTCCCAGGGCGGTCAGTAGAGGATTGGGGGCCCCTGATCTGGACTTCGATTTGGCCCCCACCTTTTAGGGGCCCACGTTTATGCCATGTCTGATGAGATGACACATGTACAGGCGGAGCAGTCAGCAATAATCAGAGATGAGCGGATCAATAAGTAACAAATCAAATATTGTATCAATTCCTTAACAGGAAAAAGAGAAACACTAACAAAAAAGAAGCAGAAAGAGGAGCAGGGGGCCCAGATCTCCTGTATGCGCCCTCTGCTCACACAATGGGATCTCAGCAGACTCCTAGTCATTACACAAGACAAGGACATGACACCTGGGGCTCAGCGGTGACAGGAGCCTCACAGGGTTATACTCAGTGACCAGAGCGCCATGTTCAGTGACCGCTTCCTGCTGCACATACCGACCCTCAGCCGCCTCCTGCAGCGCTGCCCCTCTCTCTCCCCCTCTCCGTCACGTTCATCGCTGCTGACAACGCACTTCCGCTTCCGTGAGGCTCAGCACTCTGGGGGCGGGGCTCCGACAGATCACGTGATCCTTCACTGTGCTGGAGTGGTGCGGTCACATGACCTCCGCGCTGAGCGTAGGCACAGGCAGAGCCCGGTGGTCCTGTCTCCCTGTGTGCAGCACTGGGGGGCCCTGAATGCTCACATATAAACATGCAGGTACATTGATATGCGCTGAGGTAAATGAGCGCAGTCTACAATATGGCTGGCTTCACACTGGCGTTCGGAGCGCAGCGCACCGAACGCAGCCAAACGCTTGCGCACATGCGTTCCTATGTTTAACATGGGAACGCATGTGCCTGCGTTTGGCTACAAGCGCCCGCAAGCGCACAAACAATGCATTGGCGTCAATGGGTCCGCAGTGTTCTGTGCTTGACAGCGCAGGAGAACGCTGCAGACCCATTGAAAAATCTCCCGGTGGCCGGCGGTGATGTCACAGGAGCTCACCGACGGCCACCGGGAGATCAGCTGAGCCTCTCATGATCTCCTCCTCCCCGCCGCCGGTAATACCCTAGCGGTGTCGGCGGGGAGAAACAGCTGATCTGACAGCTGTTTGAATCTTCCCGCGCCGACATCTCCTCTCGGTGTCGGCGCGGGAGATTTAAACAGCTGTCAAATCAGCTGTTTAACCCCGCTGACACGTCCCGGAGCTTACCGGCGGCAGGGAGGAGGAGATCTCCGCCACAGATCTCCGCCACAGGTCTCCGCCTCCGGCCCGACCCCGAACAACGCCGATTGGCTGCCCGGGCTCCACAGAGATGTGTCTGCAGGCGGATATTCTCCGCTGCGTACACAAAAAAAGACCCTGCTTTTCACTGCGTTTGTGTCTGCATGCCATCAGCATGCAGACACAAACGCAAATGTGAAGCCAGCCTTACCCTGTTTCCCCGAAAATATGACCCTAGCTTAATTTTTGTTCCCAAAGACCAGAGATACATCTTATTTTCAGGGGATGTCTTATTTTTCAATGAAGAAGAATTTACATTTATGGTTGACTCAAAAAAATGAATATTTATCATCCCCAATATGGTATCCGCATCACACACACATATACACCCCTTTTCTCACCGGTGCCCAGGGGCAGACTGGCAAAGGTGGCAGGGGGGCAAGTGCCCCCCAGGCTGGTGGAATTGTCCTCATTTAGGGCCGCCCCCATAGTGAAACGGGCCGGCAGCTCTGCTTTGCAGCCGCAGGTGCTTGTATCTCAGCAGCCACCACCGGACGCGCCCGCCGGGAAGTATGGTGAGTGTACCGTTCCCCCCCCCCCCCCCCCCCGGCTCTTCACTTCGTCCAACAGCACACACAACATGCCCACTTCCCCCAGCTCCTCACTTCTTCCATTCCATCGTCACCACCTCCCCCGCTCCTCACCTGCGAGGGCTGGAAAAACATACTGCCGCTCGGGGAAAAGTGCACCAGCCCCTGCCGGTGCCCAGGGGTCAGGGATGAACCTAGTCTCTGTGCTGCCTGAGGCCAACTGCAAAATGGCGCCCCCTCCACCAGTAAGTTTTTTTTCAATCGGTAGAAATAAATGTAGTTTGTACAGATCTATATCTACCCTGTCCTGTAAAATGAAATGAGGACAATAGTGGATATTATAATTTAGAGAAATAGAAAAGATGTTCAAACACATGTATGTCGGCACCATCACACACATACAAGAACCACACAGAAGAATCCAGAACAAGGGTCATTAATGGTAATGGTAGGATTGGCTCAACCATACAGACACAATGACTGGCAGAGCGGTGCTTCTGCAGGCACACACAGTCCTGCAACCTGATTGAATCACAGAAAGCAGTCAAACAAACGTGTAATATGTGGCGCCCCACGTAGTCAGGCGTTTACACCCGTAAAAGAGGTGTAATTTCCCCAGCAGCAGGTGGACCCTAGGTTAGTGGGTGGGACCCATTCCTGCACTCCCACATTAGGTGAGCGGTGGGAGGTTACCCAGGAGGGGATATATTCACCTCTAGGGAGACAAAGGAGGTCTTCAGCAGAATGGCCAGCTAGGAGAAAGAGTAGTTTCTCTCTAGCCAGTGAGAGGGGAGAGAGTCGGAGAAGGAGGAAAATTGGGAAAAGTGTGGAACGAGGCGGAAGGTTTACCCGGACGGTTTCAAGCTGATCCGGAGGAAAGGAGAAGGGATCTTGAGGAGATCCTGAAAGAGGGCGCCCGACGAGCGGAATCGAGGCCCTAGAGAGAAAGGGAGATCCCCATAGTGGAGCGACCATACTCCAGGGGAATCTCCAGTCCACCATGGGAACGTTACGCCGGGCCCGAGGATCCGGCCAAAGTCCATCTTTGCTGTCTGTAACCGGCTGCTGTGGTCCGTATATCGCCACAGCACCCTGCCAGACAGAGTGGTCTGCCTGCTTCCTCACCACGAGGGAGAGGACCCCCAATACTACCTACCTAGTCATTGGGTATAGGCCCATCCTAGGTGGGTAAGAAAGGACACGGGTTCATCAACTAAGGTACACCACGGGTTCCACCATACCACCTGGGATCCACTTGCAGCCACCCGTAGAGCTACCTGTTATTTTAACATCTGATGCTGGACTGTGAACTTCGTATGATACTGCTACAAGTTGACAGTAAAGTACCCTGGAGAAAGTGACTTTGCCTGTGAGTTTCTACATCAACCTGCTTGCTTTCAGGAACGCTGCCCTGGAGGACCAGCTCCGCCTGTAGAGAGCTTTGCCATCTCAGCCGCACTACCATCTACCTCCGGCGGACTGTGGCGGCGCTGGTGATCCATCGCCAGGTACTACAGGTGGCGTCACATGAGAAACTCTTATCCCCTGTAAATACACCCCTTTTTGAAGTGTCACCCAGGCCACAGCATCAGGCGCTGCCACCTGTGACATCCTAGAACACCCACCGAGCCTGGTACCCGAGTACCCCAGGGCCTGGGGCTCTACATTTAGTTGATACGTTTTTTGCAAAAAATGTATACTAAGGGTGGGTTCACATTTGCGGACCCCTCCTCAGCGTTCTGCGGAGGGGAGCCGCAATGTGTCCGCAGCGGCCGCCAGCTCCTATCTTTATGATGGGAGCGCACAGTGCTGCGCTTGACAGCGCATGACCGTGCGCACCCATTCACTCCTATATGTGATCTGTGCACAGGTGGACGCTTGCGCACAAATCACACAGTCTCGTCCGCACCAGGGACGCGACATGTTGCATTCCTGGTGCGGACGAGAGTGTGTGATCTGTGCGCACGCATCCGCCTGCACACAGATCACATATGGGAGTGAATGGGTGCGCACGGTCATGCGCTGTCAAGCGCAGAAGCGTGCGCTCCCATTATAAAGATAGGAGCTGGCGGCCGCTGCGGTCACATTGCGGATCCCCTCTGCAGAACGCTGCGGAGGGGTCCGCAAATGTGAACCCAGCCTAAGCTGCTCTACCACTTCAAGGTAACCTGTATCAGAGCAGTCCCTATCTGATGTATTTAAAACCTGACCATGTATATTGGTACCAATTGAGTCCTGCAATCTGATGCGTGCTGAGCATGTGAGCTGGTATCAAAGGCGGGAATACAAGCTTTGATGTATATGTTCTTCAAAAGGTAGTGAAGGGGTTAAAGGGATCCTGTCACCCCCAAAACACCTTTAAAGCTATTAAAACCTGTCCCTACAGCATATTAACACTTTCCCTACACTCTTTTTAGCTCCTAAATGCAGTAAATGATATTGCATAAAAACGTTTTATAAGTACCTGCTTAGTGATGATAATGAGTGACTATGCTATTCATAGTCACTCATCAAGACTGCCCCTCTGCTTCATAGCACGCCTGAATAGGCGTGATCTACATCCAGGATTCAAAATCGCGCGTCCCTTCTGTGCCCTGTGTCGTAGGAGGCTGCAGTGTGGCTTGTGACGCGATCCGCGTCATTCCCGGCGCCCTGTGACGTATTTACAGCGGCGCCGCGCTGTGAGCTTCAAAATGCGCACTGCGCATGCGCATTGGGCATGCGCAGTGCACATTTTGAAGCTCACAGCGCGGCGCCGCTGTAAATACGTCACAGGGCGCCGGGAATGACGCGGATCGCGTCACAAGCCACACTGCAGCCTCCTACGACACAGGGCACAGAAGGGACGCGCGATTTTGAATCCTGGATGTAGATCACGCCTATTCAGGCGTGCTATGAAGCAGAGGGGCAGTCTTGATGAGTGACTATGAATAGCATAGTCACTCATTATCATCACTAAGCAGGTACTTATAAAACGTTTTTATGCAATATCATTTACTGCATTTAGGAGCTAAAAAGAGTGTAGGGAAAGTGTTAATATGCTGTAGGGACAGGTTTTAATAGCTTTAAAGGTGTTTTGGGGGTGACAGGATCCCTTTAAATTACACTATATATACATGTATACAGCACACATATACTGGACAACACATACTCATTACATACACATCATACACTCACACAGACACACATCATACATGTCTTAGTTATATAACAGATGCTCAGGATGTGCACATCATATAACCAGCACATGCATGCTGGACAAGTGTATATACACACTTCACTATACTCAAAAGATATCTAAACACACACAAACAGACAACTCACACACAGACACACAAAGCTCACAGACACACAAAGCTCACACACAGACAACTCACAGACACACAAAGCTCACACACAGACACATAACTCACACTGACACATAACTCACACAAACACAGCTCACACACAGACACACAAAGCTCACACACACAGACACGTAATACACACAGACACATAACACACGTACACGGCTTACACACAGCTCACACACAAACACAGTTCACACAGACACGTAACGCACACAGACACATAACTCACAAACACAGCTTACACACAGACACACAAAGCTCACACACAGACACAGCTCACACAGACACATAACTCACACTGACACATAACTCACACACAAACACAGCTCACACACAGACACACAAAGCTCACACACAGACACGTAATACACACAGACACATAACTCGCACATGTACACGGCTTACACACAGACACACAGCTCACACACAGACACAGTTCACACAGACACGTAATGCACACAGACACATAACTCACAAACAGAGCTTACACACAGACACACAAAGCTCACACACAGATACAGCTCACACAGACACATAACTCACACTGACACATAGCTCACACACAAATGCAGCTCACACACAAAGCTCACACACAGACATGTAATACACACAGACACATAACTCACACACGTACACGGCTTACACACAGACACACAGCTCACACACAGACACAGTTCAAACAGACACGTAACGCACACAGACACAACACAAACACAGCTTACACACAGACACACAAAGCTCACACACAGACACAGCTCACAAAGACACGTAATGCACACAGACACATAACTCACACACAAACACAGCTTGCACACACAAAGCTCACACACACAGCTCACACAGACACACAAAGCTCAGACACAGCTCACACAGACACGTAACGCACACAGACACATAACTAATATACAAACACAGCTCACACACAGACACACAAAGCTCACACACAGACACAGCTCACACAGACACGTAACTGACACAGACACTTAACTTACACACAAACACAGCTCACACACGCACAGCTCACACACACACATTGTTATCTGTGTAGGCTGTAAACTTGCTAGACGCCAGGTAGTGGTTAAACCTCTCTGTGACGGCCCAGACCAAGGCCACGAATTCCAGCTTAAAGGAACTGTAGTTCTCTGGGTTCCTCTCTGTGGGGTGCAGCTTCCTACTGTTATAGGCGATCACTCTTTCTTTGCCCTCTTGCCTTTGAGAAAGGACGGCTCCTAGTCCCACATTGCTGGCATCCATATACAGCAGGAATGGCAGGTTGTAGTCCAGGTAAGCAAGGCTTTCTTCTGTCAGGGCTTCCTTCATCATCTGGAATGATTCTTCTTGTTCCTTGCCCCAGTCCCACGGAGAATCCTTAAACTTGCCCTTCTTGGGCTGGCCTACTAAGAGGTTTTGCAGGGGAGCAGCCTTCTTGGTGTACTCCTTTATGAACCTCCTATAGTAGCCCACCAGTCCCAGGAATTGGCGTACTTCCTTCAGGGTCTTGGGTTCTGGCCACTCCTTGATAGCTGTCACCTTGCTGGATCAGGAGCCACTCCTTCAGCGCTGACTATGTGTTCCAGGTACTGTACTCTTGGCTTTAACAGGTGGCATTTGGATGGTTTCAGCTTCATCCCGTATTTGGCCAGAGCTTCGAACACCTCTGCTAGATGGGTTACGTGTTCCTTATAGGTCTTAGAGTACACAATTGACTCACCGTGGCCGGGACTCCGGTTGAAAGGCGTTTTCTTCCTCCTTCTTGTCACGGATGGACCGCGCCTGCCGGTAGTGGGGCCCTGTGGTACAGATCAAAATGATGAGACGTCATGGGTTGAACAGATTAAGGGGTTATTTTGTCGTGACGCCACCTATGAGAATTCCGGTAACTGTACCGGCGCTGCGGGGCCTCCGGGGGATGGAATGCAGCAAGATGGAACGCTGCCCACAGGCTGAGCGATGATCCCCGGAGCCAGGAGCTGTGCAAGATGTTCTGAGGCAGCTGCGGTTACCTTAGTATGCGGATAAACAGTTCATAAGGAAGCACGGACACTGTAAGTCTCTGTAACGGGTTCTTTACTGTAACCAGCAGGCAGTACATGGCATACAGTTAACGGATAGTGGACTGGGTGGACTCAGCAGTAATCAGTGTCCTCAGAGATCCGCGGTGTTCCTCCATTCTAGTTAAATTGTGTTGCCGTTGTCGCCCAGGAATACCAGATCGGGTACAGGGAGGCTGCTTCAATGCCCTACCCAGAGTATACGTTATGGGTGTTTTGGGGAGCCTTGGGTCCCTTGGTGGGCACACCGCTGGTTAGACGACTGGATTTGGCGGTGGTGGGGTGCTTCTGTAAAGCGGTCCATCCACTCCTCTGGTTCGCGTAGAAGTGCTGAACTACTCCTAGCTTCGGTACCAGCAAACCGGCTGTAGATGGGCACGGGATGATTTTGGACCCGCATGTAGATGCCCGAAGATCGGTTGTTAGGGCACTGGGAATAATGGTGCTCAACCAGGGTGATGACAGGGAGATGGGCCAGGTGAATTGGCCAGGTGGCCGCACGGAACTGTGCAACCCCCTCTCCTAGGTTGTAGAGCTCGTTAGTTTGGCTCCTTCTCCTACGTTGCTCGGAGAGTTCTCTTCTTCAGAGACTAACTAATTGTACTCAGTTCTCCACTACACACTACCCTTACACTCCGCCCACCAGGACCTGATTGGCCCTCTATACTAGGTGATGCATGTAGGGTATGGATCTCTGGGTTAACCGTGTGACTGCTGAGTCAGAGAATATTGCTGCTGCTGTTTTGGCTGCAATACCCTCTTGTGACGCACTCGGTGCGGGGCGCCACACAATCACGTCATCCAGGTAGAGCAGTACCGTCTCGAAGTTCTTATGCCCCAGGCAACTCTCCATCAACCTCTGGAAGGTTCCGGGCGCATTGCATAGTCTGAATGGCAGGCTGTTAAATTCACACAGGCCCATAGGTGTCGTGAATGCTGTCTTCTCGCAGTCTTCCTCGGTTACGGACACCTGCCAATGTCCACTAGTGAGATCTAAAGTAGAAAAGTAATTGGCAGACTTCAACGCAGCTAAGGATTCCTCTATACGAGGTAACGGGTAAGCATCCTTGTGTGTTATGCGGTTTATTTGCCTATAGTCTACACACATTCTCATACTGCCATCCTTTTTCCTGACTAGGACTAATGTGGCTGCCCAGGGGCTACAGCTATCTCGTATAACCCTGCGTTATTCATGTCCTGTAACATTTCCTTGGCTTTCTGATAATGTGCAGGTGGGATAGGCCTGTACCGCTCCTTGATTGGTGGATGTGTACCTGTGGGGATGTGATGTTGTACCCCTTTTATCCTACCAAAGTCAAGTGAATGCTTACTAAAGACTTGTTCAAATTCTTTGACTACCCGGTAAACACCTTGCTTTTCATACACAGGAGTGGTGTCAGTCCCGACATGGAGTTGCTGGCACCAGTCTTCCCGTGGCACCGTAGTATTATTGGGTTTTGCCCCTTTGGTATGGGGTATGGGTCCCACTGCTTGGATCTCGTTATTGGTTACTGTGTACAATTTAGCAACGTTTGCAGACCTGGGTAATTTAACCTCTTCACTGTCACAGTTTAAGATGCGAACTGGTACTCTCCCATTGTGTACATCAACCACCCCTCTGGCTGTGAAGAGTGTAGGTCTGTGTTCTGTGCTGATGGGCTCCACTAATGCCTGGTATTCCTGCCCTCTCAGACCTATGGCTGCTCGACACCAAATCATCATTTTACTCATTGGGGGAATCACAATAGGAAACGGGTCTGTCACCTGTGCAGTACGAATTTCGCCACCAGTAATTGTTACCTGTTGATGGTGCAGGAGGGCTCTTATTTCACACTGAAGGACCTTCCTCTGACCAGGTTTGGAAGTATCTGCAATCTGTTGAAGCAAAGACAAAACTTCTCCCATGCAATTGCTAATAACATTTGTGCCAAGTATTATATACGGGTCATTTGCATTACTTGCTTTTGCTACTACTAGGACCCCTTGGTTCTGCAATTCCACCCTCCCCACCTTTATTGGTACTTCTCTGTCCCCCATTACAGTAAACGGTTCACCATTAGATGCGTTGAGGGTGAAGTCTATGGCAGGCTGTTTCAGTTCTGCATCAGCCCAGTACTTTTTATAAAGGATATAGGGGATGGTGGTCACCTGTGACCCAGTGTCCAGCAGAGCAGGTGTCGGGATGCCATCTAGTACAATTGACAGGAATGGCCTTTGTCCGAAGAAGGTCTTATACCAGGTGGATGGGCCCTGTTGAGTTACTCCAGAGGTTTGGCCCCGGCCCCCCAGGGTCTGCCCGTTTAAAGGACAGCTCCTGGCGATGTGGCCGGTCCGGTTACAGCGGTGGCAGATGGGCTCCCCAGTGGAGCTCTAGCGGTCGGTGCTTCTTCCTCGGTGTGCTGTTGATTGCTTCGCTTTCATCCAGGGTACATCCTCCGGACTGTCAGCAAGTTGAATCAGCGGTTGAGGTCGGGGCTGGGATCTCGGCGCTGGCTGGGGACTCTGCTGCAGCTGTAGAGCTTCCATCACTTTAGTTATGTTTCTGCTCATCTGGCGCATTTCAGCACGCATCACAGCACGCAGAGAGTCATACTTGTCAGGCTGAGCAGATTGTACATTGTGCATGGCTGCAGACTAACTGGTTTCGGCGTAGCCTGCGCCTCACCACTGCACCACCATTTGATAGCAGCTTCATGGGTCTCTCCCAGCCGCAACCCCTTTATGGCCATGTCCTTTAGGGTGTTAAAGTCAGCTTCCGGATTGCTCAATGACCACCAACGTACAGTCTTATTGTCCTCGGGGATTATAAACCCCCGGGTGAATTGTTCAATCAAGAGCTTATTTTCATCAGGTACACTGACAGGGCTGACATCCTTAAGGGCACTCAATGCTTCCTCTAGGGCCAGGCGTAAGCTCTGATATCATCTCCTGGCATCTGGTAGCAGTGATGAAAGCGCATGTGTATATCAGCCTCATTGCACTCCTCAAAAGTAGCTCTCAATTTGTCAAATATTGTGGCCGCTGATCTCCTTTCAGCAGCAGACTCATTCTCTTTCTCTGCTGCGCCAGTTAACTGTCTGAGTACCACAGCAGCGCACTGCTGACCAGTCATCGCATACATGTCCAGGACACTAGTGATTTTTCTCCTAAAAACATCCAACATATCAGGGCGACCCTCATACTGGGGCAACCACTTAGCCCCTGAAATGTATGGGAGTGAGATCGGCATGATCGGAGCGACTGCGTCCGGCGCACTAGTGGCGCTGGCAGTTGTACTGGAGGCAGCCATAGTTGCTTCGGGGTAATTCTTAGGGTAAGCGAACTCACTGTTGTTGTTGCTGGAGGAGGCTGACATGCTGGAGGCCCCCCTAGTGAATTACAGCCAGTGTTCAACTAGTTAATCAGTTTGGGAACTTCCGGACTAGGCCGCGGCGCTTGGGAATGCTCGGCTGAGCGAGGGGCGGGCTTCAGTTTCGCACTCTACAGGCCAACACACCCCCTTCCCGCTCTTCTGTGCAGCAATGGCGGCGTAGTTTTAACAGTCACTCAATACAGTTGAAATCACGGCACACAGTGCCCGGTAATACTGAACACGAGATCCTGTTCGTGACGCCAGAAATATATGTCGAGCCCCAGGCCCTGGGGTACTTGGGTATCAGGCTCGGTGGGTGTTTCACGGGGATGTCACGGGTGGCAGCACCTGAGCCCGTGGCCTGGGTGACACTCAATAAGGGGGTTATATACAGGGGATAAGAGTTATTGTCACATGACGCTACCTGTAGCATCTGTTGAGGGATCACCAGCGCCGCCACAGTCCTCCGAAGGGTGATGGTATCGCGGCAAGGATGGCAAAGCTCCCTACAGGTGGAGCTGATCCTCCCGGGCAGCGTAGAGGAAAGGGGCAGCTTGGAGTGGGACTTGAGACCAGGGTAAGAAGCAGTAAGGCAGTCTATAGGGAGGCTGGGGATGGAGAGAAATAACACACACACTCTGAAGAAGTCTCTTTTACCTTTTACTGGTGGTATTCACAGGTAAAGATGTCCAGAGCACTGTTGTCGGGTGACCAGGTGCACAGTGAGTCTCCATAGCAAGTGGGTATAAGGCCTCCTGAGGTTCCCTACTGTCTCTGAAGCCCTGTCTGTATGCAACATGGCTGGATTCCTCACTTTCTCTGGTCTCTACTCTCTCCTCCTGCGCGGTCCACGGGTTACCCTCTCTGATCACTGCGGTGCTACTCCACACTACGGTGTCTGGCTCCATTTTTCTGGGTACGAAGGGGAACCGGATGACTGAAGTCTCCACGGTGTGATGGGGTTGTCTGCAGTCTTTGAGTAATCCTTTTTCAGACATAATTTCCAGAAACGGGGAGTTTTAACCAACAATAATTGCAAAAAGCCTGTTCCATCTCAATGCTCTTTATTATTAATTAAATTAATTTAATTAATAATAAAGAGCATTGAGATAGAACAGGCTTTTTGCAATTATTGTTGGTTAAAACTCTCCGTTTCCGGAAATTATGTTTGAAATTGTATCGAGGAGAGTCCACTTATATGATATTTACTGTCCATGTAAAACTCAGTTGGTAAAAAAAAGGTCTTTGAGTAATCCTGCTGGTGCGGACACCCGAAGTCCGGTACGTCTTGGGTGAACCTCCACCGGTTCCTCGCTCCCTTGGCTCTGCTCCTTGCCTTCTGTCCCCACTCCTAGGCTTAGCTCAACGGCAGAAGGGCCATTCCGGGTCACTGGTTCGGGCCTAACCGTGGCACCGATCACCAGGACGTCTTCACAGCTCTCCTAGCGTCTGCACACTCTAACTAACTCCTCCCCCAGCAGCAGTATTTATAGGGGATTGTGATGAATATTGGTAAGGAATATTGCCTTATCCCCCATATTCCATTCCTCCCAGAAAGCAATTGATAAGGCACATCTCACTCATAAAGAGATAAGCCCCCACCCTTGGTAGCCAGAGGCCTTTCATCTCTGGCAAGCAGCAAATTAATTAGCACGTAGCTGCCAGCCAACAAGGCCACACAAAAGGAGCTCATCCTCACCTTTGATATGCAATCAGGTAGGTGTATGGAGCTTCCTAAGGAATGTGGATTTGCCAAAAGGTGCCACATCCAATATCACTGTAAGACCAGGAGAGAGGAAGTCCTTTCTCCCCACGCAGACTGGACGGAGCCGTGACTATACTATTAATATCTCATAAGCCGTCCACCCTGTGCAACTATCGAATATAAAAATGAACTCTACATATCTAGCCAGTGACAAGGCTGGTATTCATATGAATGTAGGATGACTGTAAGCCATTTAAACATGATATTGGCTAGTAGGGTGTTCTCAGAGTAGCCATGTTTCATATCCAGACGAAGATAAAATCATAACTAAAAATATGAAAGTATTATCTTCCGTCTGCGATGCCCACAGACAAGCCGAGGGCAGATTATGGAATTTGGGTGTCTATATCTCCCCTCAGAGGGGTGGGAATTGTGAGACAGCCCAGAGGTGCGAGATGGGTGGAGACAGGTGTCAGCCCATAATGTATAAAACTCATCTGCTCCATCTCCACCTGGTATTTCATCTGAAGAGGCATTATTCCACCAAAGCCAGAGATTACCCAAGGAACAGATTGGCATCCCGCCGCCCTTGTGGTGCCATCAGCACTAAGGTAACTGCTCACATGTGTGTGTAATTCTGTGTATTCCATTTACCCTGTTATTGGCATATCTGACTGTACTATTTATAACATCTCAATAATAACTGTAAATATTAATATCTAGTGTACCATTAGGGTGATTAAATATATAAATTTAATCTTGAATTGCTCTTTTTATCTTGATCACGATTCCCACGTCCGTGTGCTCATTTAACGCTACCTGGGTTGGTTTCTGACCCAATATAAGCCCGACCACGGACCGGACTTATAATAAACGAGAAGCTGGTGGCAGCATTTGTGCTTGGGGTTATTCGGGGTCTCTATCAGTGACGGGGTGGAAGAGATTATATGTGCTTCTGGCTGCGGGCTAGAAGACATATACCACACTCACTGAGAGGTGCCTTAATAAACCAGCACCGGCAAGGCAGCTGCGGCCCTTCTTTATCCTCAGGCAGTTCTCTGACTGACCTGGGTTTAACAGGAGGCGCTGTGGAGCTGCCAGGTTCGGTGGTCGCGATTTCACCACAGGGATCTCACCTAAAGTCAGTGAGTGTAGCTCCCCCTACTGTGCTGGGTGGAAGGTGTTGCATGTAGTAGGTACCTGCTGTGGAAACCCATCTGTGCAGTAGGACAGGCTGTGGCTATCTGCATGAGCAGGGCGCCACACATACAACTCACACACAGACACAACTTACACACAGCTCACACACATACAACTCACAAACAGACATGCAACTCACACACACACATATCACACACAACTCAAACACACAGACACGTAACACACAGACACACAACTCGCAAACAGACATGCAACTCACACACAACTCCCACACTCCTCACACAGACACACAACTCACATATACAACTCACACAAACATGCAACTCACAAACAGCTCACACACAGACACACATCTCACACATATAGACACACAGCTCACAGACACACAACTCCCACACACAGACACGTAACTTACACAGACACGCAACTCACACAGACACGCAACTCACAGACACGCAACTCACACACAGACACTCAGCTCACACACAGACACTCAGCTCACACACAACTCTCACACAGACACAATTCACACACAGCTCACACACATAGACAAACAGCTCACAGACACACGACAACTCCCACACACAGACACGCAACTCACACAGACACGCAACTCACACACAGACACGCCACTCACACACAGACATGCAACTCACACACAGCTCGCACACAGCTCACACACACACAGCTCACACACTCACAGACACACAACTCCCACACACAGACACGTAACTCAGACATGCAACTCACACACACATACAGCTGACACACAGACACAACTAACACACACATCTCACACAAACACAAAGCTCACACACAGACACACATCTCACAGACACGACAACTCCCACACACAGACACGTAACTCACACAGACACGCAACTCACACACAGACACACAAGTGTTGTGTCTGTGTGTAAAGCTCAACTGCGCCATTCCAGCACCTGGAGAGCAGAGGCACTACTTCTGGTGGCGGCCTACCTAGTGTGGTGCCACATTCTCACTTGGCAAAGGTTAGCTTGTCCCCGAGCAACCTGGTAACACAGACACTCACAGATGTTTTTTCTTTTTTTTTTTTTTAAATAACAATAATAATACGCATCATTTTTCTTCCCTTTCGGGAGACATTATGCTTGAACGTTGCTGTAACAAAACACACAAGTACTGGGACTAAAGGAAAAGTTCAACATAATCAACATACCAAGTTCTCAGTCCAAGTCTCTGCATAGCAAAAATAAAGGAATATAAAGTGCTCTTAAAAGCAAAAATTAAAAGTGCTCTTTGTAAAAATAAAGCATAAAGTTCACAGTCTGTTGAGCAATATCCCCTACCGGGGTTCAAAAACAGTTCTTGGTCAAAGTCCTCTGCCCAACTATACAGCGATCATGGCGGGTTAACTAGATATACACTTTTCGATTTGCATTTTACAGTTTCCCAGTACCTAACTAACCAGTTATATACAATATTTTCACGACTCAACATTCTAACTACTATTTATATTGACTTTTTGGTCTTACATTATGGGTAAGGGCCGCTTGCCAGCAAACCATCCTTCCCACTCGAAAGTCCAACCGAATCTGGCTGCAGGATCTTGTACACCTGCATCACGTCCCAGCCTCATCATCCCATACACTGGGTATAACCGACCTCTTCTCCAGGGTAGAGGTCCCGACCGGGGTGTCCCTTCGGGAGATACAACTCGACGTCCCATCTGCTAACAATTACCTCTTTCTCCAAGCTGTACTCCTTTATGAATCCCCAGCCGTCTCGGTTTTGGAAGTCTACAACAACTCCTCGGCGCCGTTCCGCCAGGTGAGGTACCAGAGTCTTTCGTACGTAGGCTTTCTCCTCCAGGTTAGCCTCCTCCTGCTGCTGCCAGCGGTCTTGGCGCTGTCATCGCTCTTCCTCTTCAACAGCTAGTCGTTGCTCCCAGTAGTCACTATTGTGCCTGCTCTCTACTCTGCTCACCACCTGGGCTGCAATCGTGCACCCCTCTGTTAGACTCTCATATGATGCCCAATGCGACCTCCCAATCTCAACCTCCGGGGTATCTACTGGGCTCACACTGCTCTCCAGCTCAGCAGCATCACCCTCTGGCTTTGGTGCTGGTTCAGGCGGGTTCGGTGTGGCTGGCTGATTCTGGTTCGTTGGTTCTACCACTGGTGCTGCTTCTGGTGGTTCAGGAGGCTCCGGTACCTGCAAAAGCTTTACTTTTGATGAGTGGGGGTTGGAGCAGAGTTTGGGAACTCTGCTCCTCCTTGGTGATCAATAATACAATTTAATGATACTGTTTATGCAGGCTTTTTTCGTTAGGAGTCCGGCTGTTGTTACAATTTTGCTTAGGGCAGAGACACACTATGCAAGATGCATGTGAGTATCTTGCATGCATCTCGTATGATTCACCTGGCCTGACCCCTGCCTCTCTGAATATCTGAATGGAACGTGGAGCTGATTATGTTACTATGCAGCTCCACGCTCCCGTCCAAAGAGGCAGCGGCCCGACCGGGTGAGTCATGCGAGATGCATGCGATCATCTCTCATGCAGCTTGTATAAGTGTGTCTCTGCTCTTACTTGATTACTCTTGGCCGGTTGTGCTTGTTCTGATAAAGAATTAAATGTTTACATAGTTTGTGGCAGTGACCAACCTCCATTCATTAAAAGAGTTTTTTGGTGTATTTGTTGTCTTTGCCATTGCATGGGACTATTTGAAGGTGGGGTACAAGTCTCCAGGTCTTAGCAGTCTAAACATTATTTTCATTTCAAATTGTTGATGATCCTCACAGCAGTATAAATGCTACTCTGTTTAGGTACCCAAAATCTTCCCATGTAAATGATTCATATAATAATAGTAATCTTTATTTATATAGCGTCAACATATTCTGCAGAGCTTTACAATTCAGGGGGGACATGTATAGTCATAAGTAATTCTAAAAAATTAAATGCAATAATTAAAGCAAAGAAAAAAAGTTCACCTTTCTCATAAGAGCTTAAAATCTACAATGAGGTGGGGTGGCACAAAGTACAGGTGCTTATTTACAATGAAGGTCCAGCCATCTTGGAGAAATGGGGTTGATAAGGGCTGCATGAGTGGCCACCAGCCAATCTGTGTAGAGCTTTTGGGTTTGGTGGAGTTGATGGAGAATTATGTTCAGAGAAGTAGTGAATGGGCTATATATAAAGGACTTTGATTAGGAGGTGTAATAGGCTGCCTTAAGAAGATGTGTTTTTAGGGAGCGCCTAAAACTGTGTGGACCCCAATAGTGAGAGGAAGAGGAAAAGTGGTGGAGTCAGCTAATGATACACTGAAAGAGCGATCAGAAAGATAGGAAGAGAACCAGGAGAAAGCAGTATTCTTTATGCCGATGAGTGGAGCATAGCGAGTAGGAGATGGTGGTTAACAGTGTCAAAAGCTGCAGAGAGGTCAAGAAGAATAAGCAGAGAGTGGTCACCATTACGTTTTGTCATCAGTAGGTCATTGGTCATATTTGAGGGCAGTTTCTGAAGAGTGTAGAGGGCGGAAACCAGACTGTAATGGATCTAGAAGAGAGTGAGTGGAGAGGTAATGTGTGAGGCGGGAGTAGACCAGGTGCTTCAAGAGTTTAGAGATGAAGGGGAGATGACTGGTCTGTAGTTATTAGTGCATGATGGGTAAAGAGAAGATTTCTTTAGTAATAGGGTAATGATAGTGTGGTGCCCCTGCGACTAGGAGGCCACAAAGGGAGCTGCAGCCAGGAAGGTAGGAACGACAGTTGAACACCAACACCCTCACAGCCCACACAACCCACGTACCAGTAGAGGGCAGCACCCAAACCGGAGCCTGGGAACTCTAGGCAGGCAAGGGGTGGTGGGTTTAGAGACAGTGGGTGGGCCAACAAACAGGTCAGGTGACAGAGGGTAGATATAGAGCAGGGGGAGGAGAAAGGAGTCAGTAGGCCGGTGTAGGCTGAGCAGCAAAGACAGAGATCACACGTCCTGGAAGAGTGGGGTGGAAGGAGCACAGAATCTGGAGAGCCAGTGTGAGCCACAGAGAGAAAGCCCATCCGGAGCTAGCACCCCAGGAGTGTGAGGGACGAGAGGGACAGTGATACTGGGCCCTAGAACCACGGCTGAGACGGCAGACTGCAGGCGGAGTAGCCCTCCTATTGAACCCGAAGGCACAGAGAGAGCCTGGTAGAGCCTCACCATCGAGGACTATTGGAGGCTGAGCTGAGAGTAGAGTGTCGGCTCTAGAGGGGACCGTTGCTTCACCCGGCATCCCCAGACAACCGACGGGAGACCTCAGCTACACGTTAGGGTCCCTACCCCAAAGGACAGGCAGCTCAGTGGCAACCCGGAGGGCTCACAGGAGTCCGAGCCAACGCCATACTGTCCGGAGTCACACACAACCAAGTGAACAAGAGAGAGAGAACTGAAAGCCTGGAAAGGACAGAGAGACAGAGTGAGGGGTCATAGAAGGAGTAACCTGGCTGCAGAGAGTAAAGGAACCCGGAGGGGAGAGTGTGCCCGTGTAAAGACTGTAAGATCTGAGTTGTGAACTGTAACTGTAACTGTGAGCTGTACTTGGGAAGTAAACACGTTGAACCCTGACTCCGACTCCCTCGTATGTTTTGCCTGCATATGACTTCCTCTACACAGGTCTGCAGAAGATCCCCGTCTGGAGAGCCACAGCTTGCCCGCTCCAACACTGAGGGAGGATTCCTGCTGCATCTGGACAGAAAGTGCATTGCACCCAGCACAAGCCTGCACCATACCCTACACAATAGGCTTTATCAACACTGCCCTGGGGAACTCAGTTCTGCCCACGAAGAACTATTCCATCTTAGCTGCCATCACATCATCCCGAAGGTTCTGAGGCAGCGGTGGCCCCACTACTGGCCACACACTGTGGGTGGTGTCACGACTGACATTATCCCCTGTAAATATTCCCCTTTATTACTGCCAGGACTCGGGACATGGTCCGGACCAGGACCCCAGTAGCAGACCCGGTCCGGTACCGAGTACCCTCGTCCCAGTGGGCTCAACAATAGAGTGTTAGAAGGAGGAGGGGAAGATGCCAGAAGAGACAACCAGAGAGAGAGACTGGAGTAGGTGTGAGGGAATGGGGTCAGTAATGCATGTAGTTGGACAAGATGAAGAGAGGAGCCTGGAGACTTCTTTTGTGACTGGGTCAAATGTAGAGAGTGTGCCAGAGGAGATGTGGGGAGGGATGGGAGCAGTGGCGTACCATCCGCGGTCGCAAGTGCGACCGAGCTTGGAGGTACAGGGGCCCGGCACCCACCAACCCCAGCGACCCCTGCGCTTTACATGGATGTGCGTCCCTGAGGACGCATATCCATGTCACTGTGTGGCACTCTGCCCGGCCGGTCCCCAGGCGGCTTAAATCTCCCGCGGCCGCTGTGTGCTGCACCGTGATGAGGTCATGTGACCTCATCACAGACAGGACGGAGCTGCCGGCAGGAGTGGTGAGGCAGAAGAGCTGCAGCTCTTGGAGAGGGGGAGGGAGTGTCAGTGTGTGTGTGACTGTGTGTGTGTCTGTCTGCGTGACTGTGTGTGTGATTGTGTGTGTGTGTGTCTGTGTGTGTGGCACCTCACCACAGCCACACTATATAGTGCCACCACCCTGGGGCAGGTGTGCCAACCTGGGCAGAACAGAGGGCCACTGAGCCACACAGGGAACAGCCCTAGTGTGCCAGCACCTTACTACAGACATACTTTACTGTGCCACCACCCTGGGGCATGTGTGCCAACCTGTGCTGATCAGAGGGCCACTGAGCCACACAGGGAACAACAGCCCGAGTGTGCCAGTGTGGCACCCCACTAAGAGTGCATCACAGGAGGGTACTACACCCCTGACTAAGGTGTCGTATTCTCTGTCCCAGTGGTGAGTAGAATAATCCTGAGGCTCCATCCACCACATGCAGCACCTAGAGGCAGAGGACCAATTAGGCACCCGTTTCCTGGGTAACCGGTCCTGGTGGGAGGAGAGTTAGGGTATATAGCAGTGGGGAAGGCAGCAAGGAGTTAGAACGATGGAGAGACAAGTACAAGGGAAGTCAAGTCGTGACAGAAAAGACAGCTAACAGGGAGGGCACCGAGCACTGGTGACCCAGAAGAGAAAGGGGCCAAGAGCAGAACGGGTAAGACAATACCCGAGCCCAGTCCACAACCCGGAGTACCGGCTCCGAGGTGGTTCAGACGATTTAACCCTGCACCACAGAACCCGGAGTGGTTGAAGGCTTTTCAGGAGCTCAACTCACAGTTAACCATCACTGCAGCTATACCAGGGGGTACCCACCTTTGAGGGCCAAGGGCCGTGAGAGTCAGGGCCAAGACAGCGGGAACCCCAATCGAGGACCCTCCGTACCCTGGCAATGTATGCTAAAGCAGCGAAGAGAGGGACAGTCAGGATAGAGAAGGACACCTGTGGACCCTCAGAGGGACACTATTCACCGCAGGGACCACCCGGTCCGTTACTTGGCATTGAGAACCGTTTCACCTGTCTGCCATTGAACATCTAAGTAAACACCCGTTCGGAAGAGCAACGTGTCTGAGCTTTATTCCGGGACTACCGTTAATTACCTTGCCTTACAGAAACAACCGAGCTGCCCTATTCCTCTACTACAGCTCTCGACTCCGGGGACACCGCTCGTCCTGTAGGGAGCGGTTCCATCCTGCTGTCCCCCATCACCCCGGAGGTCCAAGCAGCGCCGGTGCCATCACCGGAACCCTACATGTGGCGTCATGAACTAATAACTTCATCTTTTTTATTATTTTACTTTCACCCTTTTACTGAACACCGGGTCCATGACCTCAGGCACCGGAACCGTGACTGACAGCCAGCACCTGAGAGTGTGCCAGCACCTTACCACAGCCACACTATATCGTGTCACTATCCTGGGGCATGTGTGCCAACCTGGGCTGATGAGATGGCCACTGAGCCACACAGGGAACAACAGCCTGATAGTGTGACTGTGTGTGTTTATGTGTGTAACTGTGCTTCTGTGGGCAGTACAGGGAGCCGTGTGACTGGGTGTGGGGGGCTGTACAGGGGGCAGTGTGTGTGTGGGAGCTGTACAGTGGACTGTGTGTATGTGGGGGTAAGGGCTGTACAGAAGGCAGTGTGACTGGTGAGTGGGGTAGGTTGTACAGGAGGCAGTGTGTCTGTGTGGTGAGGATGTATGCTATATGGAGGGTTATGAGGCTGCATTATTGTGTTATACTATATGAAGGGCTGTGACGCTGTATTATATGATATGAAGGGCTGTGACGCTGCATTATATTATATGGAGGGCTGTGACGCTGCATTATATTATCTGGAGGGCTGTTATGCTGCATGATATTATTTGGATGGCTGTGATGCTGCATGATATTATCTGGAGGTCTGTGATGCTGCATTATATTATCTGGAGTGCTGTGACCCTGCATTATATTATCTGGAGATCTATGAAGCTGCATTATATTATCTTGAGGGCTGTGACCCTGCATTATATTATCTGGAGAGCTATGAGGCTGCATTATATTATATGGAGGACTATGAGGCAGCATTATATTATCTGGAGGGCTGTGACCCTGCATTATATTATCTGGAGAGCTATGAGGCTGCATTATATTATATGGAGGACTATGAGGCAGCATTATATTATCTGGAGGGCTGTGACCCTGCATTATATTATCTGTAGGGCTATGAGGCTGCATTATATTATATGGAGGGCTATGAGGCAGCATTATATTATGTGGAGGGCTATGAGTCTGCATTATATTATATAACGGGTTATGAGGCTGCATTATATTATATGGAGGGCTATGAGGCTGCGTTATACTATAATGGAGGACCATATATACCAGGATAAGGGCATATTCCAGGAGGACGACCATATATAGCAGGATGAGGGATATTAATACATAATGAAGGGGAGAGAGGTCAATTTGTGAGTCTATATAGGATTTAGAACGTTACATGGGGCCTGTACATCTGACCAGTGTGGGTGCGTGGGGGAGGGGGGGCCCAGGTCCAAATTTTGCACTGGGACCCTGCGGACTCTAGTTACGGCACTGGATTGGAATAACAGCACTTGGAGGTTAGGAGTCGATTTCCTGGCAGATATTTTCTATTTTATCTGTAAAGTAACAAACCAGATCATCAGCACAGAGATCGGTGAAAGGGGCCTGCATTTTAGGACTGAGCAGAGAGTGAAACGTGTCAAAGCGTTTCTTTTGGATTGTTGGATAATGAGGAGATCAGGGTGGTGAAGTAGGTCTGTTTGGCGAGGTGAAGGGCAGAATTGTAGGTTCTTAATATAAATTTATAGTGAATGAAGTTTTCTGGTGTGCGGGTTTTCCTCCATAGGTATTCAGCACTCCTGGAGCATGGCTGGAGAAATCGAGTTTGCGATGTGAGCCAGTGCTGTTTTACTCTGTGTTTGGAGGTTTTGATGGTGAGGGGCGCTACTTGGTCCAGCGTGCTTCTGAGAGAGTCATTGTAGTGATTCACAGCCAGATCTAGGCAGGAGAAGAAGGAGATTGGGGACAGTGATGAGTATAGACAGTCTGTGAGTGTATGAGGGTTAATGGTCTGTAGATTTCTGAATGTGTGATAGGAATGAGTGTGCTGGGGTGTGCGAGGATGTATTAGTGTGAAGGAGATAATGTTGTGGTCAGAGAGGAATAGGTAAGTTATGTAAGAGGAGGTTGAACAGAGCTGGATAAAGATCAGGTCAAAAGTGTTACCGTCTTTGTGTGTCTTAGGGTACCTTTACACGCCGCTACTGGAGGATGGATACAACCAGCTACAGGCTACAAATGTAGCTTGTAGCGGCAAAATACCCCGTAGTAGCGGCGTGTAAAGACGGTAGGAGGCACCCGGCAACAGATACATCTGTTTCCGATCACTGCCCGGAAACAGGTGGCTACACAGGCGATTGTAGCGAGCTGTATCGGCGTGTAAAGAAGCAACAGAAGGGATGTGTCGACACCAGGCAATGTACCTGGTATGTAGCTGGGGCGTGACACAGGCTCCGGGATACCGCCCCCCTTCAGCGATCATTGGTGGAAGCTCCTGCGTTACGATTGGTAGTCGCTGCATAGGGAGGCATATTTAAGGAGCTGACCAGTCACACTACACAATTGCTCGAGCGTCATGTATTAAACAGCCTCCTGTGATGCCTGGCCAATCATGATGTTATTGCTTTGTCCTATCAGCGTACGGACGTCTCGTAATCCACAATTGTGGCACGCCTATGTGCTGTCCCTGCTGCACCAGGTCCGCCCATATTAGCTGGTTGTAGCGGTGTGTAAATGAGGTAAGATGAGCTACAGAAGGTGACTTGAGGCACCCGGCGGTGTATCCAGAGATAGATGTCACGTAGCGTACCTTGTGGCGGCATGTAAAGATGGTGCGTTTACCGTTTGTAACTGTTTGTGCGTGCTCGTGCACGTGAAGTAGCTGGTTGTATCCATCCTCCAGTAGCGGCGTGTAAAGGTACCCTTAGAGGTTGAGAGCTGTGAGAGAAGTGGTTAGAGATAGGAGCTGGGATGCAGAAGGGGAGATGGGGCTGTTTAAGGGGATTTTGAAGTCTCCCAGAATAAGGGTTGGTAAGTCTGAGGACATGAAGTGCGGCAGCCACACAGAAAAATGGTTGAAGAACTGGGTGGGTGACCCTGGGGGCGGTATAAAACTGCTACTCTGAAGGGGAGAGGGTGGAAGAACCTAATTGTGTTGACCACAAAAAAAGGGAATGAGAGTGATGGAGCTGGGGGGATGACCTGGAGAGTACATTGTGGGGACAGGAGTAAGCCGACTCCACCTTCATATTTGTTCCCAGGTCTCAGGGAATGGGAAAAATGTAAGCCGCCATGTGATATAGCAACAGAGGAAGCATTGTCTGAGTCCAGGATTTAGGTTTCATTGAGGGCCAGCAGATTAAAAGAGTTACTAAGAAAGTAGTTATGAATGTAAGGAAATTTGTTGTATACAGATTGAGGATTCCAGAGCGCGCAATTAAAAGAGGGAGATAAACGTTTGGAAGAAATGGTAATGAGGTTAGTAGTGTTTCTATGTGAGGTGGGGAGGGGTTGAAGTTGGCAAAGGGTGGACCAGGATTAGGAGAGATATCACCTTACAGGAGCAGCAGTAAAAAGAGAAAAAACAAATAGTTTTTGGATTTGTGACATGCTTATGATACAATACCCTTGGACATGATGGGCTGAGATTCTTCAGCAAGGTGAGGAGAGCATGGTAGCTATACATAGTGGAGTGAAGAAAAGAGGGGCTGATGTGGATGAGGGGAGATGGAGGGGGGATGGGGCAGTCAAAGTGGATGTCAAAAGCACATAGGAAAATGAAATAAAGGACATAGTTAAAAAAGAGGATGAAAGAGTGTGTGTTACCTGACTCCTGTCCTGACTAATTGCCATTGGACTAACTGCGACACTTAGCAATGATGACACTTCATGTAAAATGACATATGACACATCCAACACGCGTGCACCCCTTTTGACAGCAGTAAATTTACATGAGGTGAGGGGGATTGTGGGAAGTCACATGGTTTTAGGTAATTAGCAGCTGGTCCTCACAGCAGGGGCTAAATGTTTGATCAAAGGCAACCATTCAATATTATGCCAGAGTCTTGCTACACAGAGTCACACCTTACACAAGATAACATGTACAATGTGGGAAAAAGACAGTCATATACTGGTGACTAATGAATATAATGCATACAGATGACATATAGATAGTTTGCATAACTGCAGAGGTAGATTTACCATAAGGGTATGTGAGTCAGGCTGAGATTGCATTGGAGGTCATTACAACAAGCAGAGGTACATTTATTATAAGGGTATGTGAGTCAGGTTGAGATTGCAATGTAGGTCCATTTTAACTTTTGCCATTAGTTCAGGGCTTTCTAGGCCTCTTAATAAGGTAGCAAACTAATGTAGTGCTTATAGGTTACACACTATGGAAAAAGTGCCAGCGCTGGTCAATGTAGACATAGTGACCTATTGACTTTGCTAAGAATGTTGAGCACATCTTAAGTAGGGTGATACTAATTTGGAAAGTCTGCCAATTTAAAATACCACACACTTAAGGCTCCGTTACACAGTACGAGATCGTGCATGATATCTCTCAAACATCCTGGGTTTCGAGTTGTTCAAACGACATCGTTAGGACGTCGTTGCGTGTGACATCGAGATACGACTACGATAAATCGTTGGATCGTTGATCGCAGATTTGAGAACATGTTCTCAAATCAGACGATCCTCGATCAGCCAACCTGCTACATTGGTCAGTGTGACACCGTGATAACGATGTCGTTCACGACTTCCACCATTCACAACAGTGAACAAGTATCGTTCGCTGAGTTGTGTGAACGATAGCTGCTCACTACATCGTTGGTGCGTCGTCCACGATATCTAGGCGTCTAACATCTCATGAACTATGTCAAAACGATGTCCTAACGACCGCGCTCCCGTGAGATCGCTGGTGATATCGTTACAACATTGAAGCGTGTAACGGTACCTTTAGTGTGATCTCTGGCAGGCAAGTGTGTACACGATTATGGACTGTTTTTTATGTCCTTGCAGCAATTAAGACCAAAACTGCAGCTGGAACCCATCCTTGAGCCCGAGACAATTACAAATGCTAGGTCTGTTATGCTAGAATGATACCTATGCCAATAATCCCAGGTGTGGACGCTCCTGTGCTTTTTCTTTTAAGCGTCATGGTCGAGTGACAGGCCTTTGTATGGGATCAGTTGTTTAGTTTTCAGTAGAAGGTGGGATAGTAGCCCCTGGAGGGTGAGTATTTTGACACTACTTTTGTCTCTTTCAGATACCAGTTGAGTGAAATCATTGAAACATCTGGGGATGTGGAGCACTGGATCAGCCGTCTTGTGATTTGTGTGTAGATACAGTGTTGAAGTAAATGACATATCAGCTGTCAGGGGCTTATTTGGGGTGCTAGAGCTTTACCACTATTTCTTGGGGTACCATGAGTCTGACAAGTCTGTAAAATGATTTGTATTTTACTTGTATATTTAATCTGAGAAAGAATTACAGATGGTGAAGTAAACACTAGTTTCAGAGGAGACTCCTTTCATGCAATGCTTTACTTATTCTCCGCAGTAGTATATTTTTATTACCGTAAGTAATTGTATTCTTTATGCTCATTTAAGCATATAGTACACAGTTACATGCAATGCATATTTTTTGGATGGATGTCAAGACAAACTATCCAGTAATACCTTCATTTTAGCACTTTTTATCAGAGAATTTGGCACACATTAATGAAAAGTGGTGGAAATTTAGCCATTATCTACAGTGAAAGAAATCATTATTTGATCCCTTGCTGATTTTGTAAATTTGCCGACTGACAAAGACATGACAAAATCTGGCGACAGATTCCCTTTAAGCTCCACATCAGTGGCGTAACAAGTCTACTGCGGGCCCCGGTGCAGCTTTTACACCAGGGCCCCCTTAGGTGAGGAGCCGGGGGGGCTGCCAGGAATTTTCAGCCCGACAGCACAGTTCCGGAGCGGGGCCGCCGCACAGTGGCGTAGCAACTGTTTGTGGCGCCCGGGGCGGTCGAAAAATTTGCCGCCCCTTTGGTTGTTGATAATCCGGAAGTATACATAATATACACTGTCTGCCCCTATATACAAGAATATAACTACTATACCAAAACACAAAGAGAAGGGGTGCAATTGGGGGGTAAGTATTGGGCCAAATGGCCACTCACCTATGGGGGTTGTCACTGTGCACCGCCACCTCTGCACAACCCCAGTGTATGGCAACAAGCAGGACTCAAGGAGGGCCCGGGGCGGAGCAATTTTTTGCTGCTGTACTGTGGAGTTCAGAGTGTAATATAAATGCAAAAAACCTTTATTCTTAATATTATGTCACAATACCGGGATCTGAGGATCTTCTATTTCGAGGTCAGGGGCTCTCTGATGCCATGTTGCTGTCTGCATCGCTGTCGTCCTCTTTTGACACTGCAGTGCGGTGGACAAGAGAGCATTAACTGGTTAATAACAAGAAATATGGTGTGTACTGAGCCATAAATCCTCCCCATACCTGTAGGATTACTATATGGATTTTAGTATTAGGGTACGGACACACTGGCGTGAAACTCTGATGAGTTTAATGTGTGATTTTCTCGCGTTGCAATCAGTCTCTGAGAGCACAATGACGAGTGTCGGACGCTTTTTTCTCATCCAGATTCAGGATGAGAAAAAAGTTGCAACATGCTGTGACAGTATGCGATTCCCGCGCGGAGACTCACCAATGCAAGTCTATGTGTCTGACAAAATCACAGACCGCACACGGACCATCCGAGAGGCATCCGTTTTTTTCATGGATACATTATCATTCTGTAGCTGAGAACACTGTAAAATGTTCCTGTAAATGATTGTATACTAATAGCTGCTGAGAAAAAAAACACATTGCACACAGATGTGATCTAAGGGCCCTTTCACATCAGCGTTTTTTGAAATTCGCGGCAGATGCGGTGAAAAAACGCATCTGCCGTGATTACCGCATAACCGCGACACTTGCGGCACACTTGCGGCAAGCCCCATGCAATGTCTATGGGGCTTGAGGTAAGGGTGCGGCAAGTGCGGTTTCGGCACTTGCGGCAGGTGCGGCCGCGAAAAAAAAACTCTGCATTTTTTTCACCGCATCTGCCGCGAATTTCAAAAACCGCTGATGTGAAAGGACCCTAAGAAAAATGTCAGAGACTCACACAGCAGTTGCCAAACGGACCAAAAAACGGATATAACTCGTCCGACTCTCCTGGATGAGAAACAGACTGATTTTAAGGCGGCGGGAGACAGTGTACCACTGTGTCCTCAGCTTCGTGCTGTACACAGTGTACCACCACGTCCCCAGCTCCGTGCTGTACACAGTGTACCACCACGTCCCCAGCTCCGTGCTGTACACAGTGTACCACCACGTCTCCAGCTCGTGCTATACACAGACAATATACTGTACACTGTCTGTGCACAGCACGAAGATGAAGACATGGTGGTACACTCTGCACAGTACGGAGCTGGGGATATGGTGGTACACTGTGCACAGCACGGAGCTGGAGACATGGTGGTACACTGATCGTGCACAGCACGGAGCTGAGGACATCCCAGAAGAGGCACAATAACCACAGACAGGAGGTGGGAGAACATTGAGCCCGCCCAGGAGAACTACAGCTCCCAGCACCCAACACACTGCCCAGAAACCATACAGTAATGCCAGAACTGGCAGGAGAACTACAATTCTCAGCATGCCACACCCTGCCAACACAGGAAGGTGGAGGCTGCCGCATAAGGGTAGAGACACCTGGTACAGCTGCCATTATCACCACACACAACCCCACTCCTCCTGTGCACCCGTCGTCCTCCTCTCCCCTGTCCTCCTGCACCTTCGTCCACCTCTCCCCTGTCCTCCTGCACCCTTGTCCTCCTCTGTCCTCCTGCACCCCCGTCCTTCTCTCCCCTGTCCTCCTGCACCCCCGTCTTCCTCTCCCCTGTCCTCCTGCACCCCCGTCCTCCTGCACCCCCGTCCTCCTCTCCCCTGTCCTCCTGCACGCCCATCCTCCTCTGTCCTCCTGCACCCCCGTCCTCCTCTCCCCTGTCCTCCTGCCCCCCTGTCCTCCTCTCCCCTGTCCTCCTGCACCCCTGTCCTTCTCTCCCCTGTCCTCCTGCACGCCCATCCTCCTCTGTCCTCCTGCACCCCTGTCCTCCTCTCCTCTGTCCTGCTGCACACCTGTCCTCCTCTCCTCTGTCCTCCTGCACCCCTATCCTCCTCTCCTCTGTCCTGCTGCACACCCGTCCTCCTCTCCTTTGTCCTGCCAGCTGCTCGTCTTCTCCTCTGTCCCCCTGTTCCTGTCTTCTCTGTCCACCTGTTCCTGTCCTTCTGCCCCCCTTGTCCTCTTCTCTATCTCCCTGTCCTCTTCTCCTGTCCCCCTGCCCTCTTCTCTGTCCACCTGTTCCTGTCCTTCTGCCCCCCTGTCCTCTTCTCCTCTGTCCCTGTCCTTCTACCCCCCTGTTCTCTTCTCCTCTGTCCCCCTGTCCCCTGCACAGTTTCCCTCACCTCTCTGGGTCCATGGGGGGCCGGCTGAGTGGAGGAGCCGCCAGCACTGCAGGCGCCTCCACCGCACCAGCACTTGGAGCCATCACGGACAGGAAGCAGCAGCGGCTTCCTGTCAGCGTGATCCCTCTCAGCGCTGGGGGGCCGGGAGCGGGGCGCAATACATGCGGGCACCACAGGAGCCGCGGCCGGGCGGCAATGCACCCTCCCTCCCCCACAAAGACTCCAGTTTTCATATGGAGTCGGGGGGAGGGAGGTAAATAAAAAAACAAAAAAACGCTCGCGCTCCCCTGCGCTGTGAATACAGCCCTGCTGCCGCCCTTACACAGGTGCCGCCTGGGGCGGACCGCCCCCCCCACGCTACGCCACTGCCGCCGCACATACTATTCTTTCTTGCAGGGCTGCCGACAGCAGGAGGAGAGGAGGGGCGGGCACAGCTACAGGAAGTGCCGCTTCACTTCCTCCCCATCCTCCCTCCTCGACTCGGTCGTGGTGGGCGGCTGGAGGCACAGGCCCCAAGGGGGTGGGCCCAGTCTCAACCGCGACCGCTTCGACCGCCGTAGGTACGCCACTGCTCCACATTTATCTTGGATGTGTTAGATTACAACAATATGCCATATTATTTATGTTTATCATGCTCGCTTCTATAGCGCCACCATAGTGCACAGCGCTTGAGAAGACATTGTCTTTCTTGATCAAAGATTTGATTAACTTTTTGTACATGACAATATAAATGTAACATTCATAAGTAAACATATGTAAACATTCTTCTAGGCATGTAGACATACTGTGTACGTTTCTTAAATCTTTATGAATATTTGTTCGTCTATGTTAAATATTTTACATGAAAGCGCAAAGTGAAAAACAAAGGAGAGGGGGATGGGAAAGGGAGAGATGCATCGGGAAAGGCGCATAACAAGTTCTTTAATTGCTTCAGAATTGACATAAAAGAGTAAAGGCTACTTTACACACACAGATATCTGTGACAACTTCTGAACAGATCTCTGGTTGCTGTGAAATCATGGACACATTGTTACATTTGTACACAGCCACAAAATGGAGCAATGTGTCCATGATTTCACTGCAACCACAAATACATGAACCTTCAGTTGTGTTTATAATAAACAGAAACTGGCGCCAGTTAACTTTGACAGTGGTTTATCTCCCCTAAAAAATAAAAGGATCAGGTATTTAACCCCTTATGGCCCAGGCAATTTTTCATTTTGGAGCTTTTGTTTTTCTCTTCACTCATTTTCAGACTAAAAAAAGGGTCTGATACCAAATGCACTTAGCAGGATGTGTGGCGCCCCCGATGGTTAGGCGTCACAGCGGGGTATTACACTCATAAAAGCAGTGTAATTTTCCCCAACTGCAAGTGGATGCTGGGCTGGTGGGTGGGACCTATTCCTGCACTCCCACACTAGAGTAGTGGTGGGAGGTTATCCTGGGAGAGATATAGTCACCTCTAGGGGGAGTAGAAGAGAGTAAAGGGCCCGTCACACAGGGACATATCGCCGGCGATGTTGCCGGCAACTGAGGGGCGTGGCCAGGTTGCGGCGACATCGCCGGAGAGTTGCCTCGTGTGACAGGGCGATAATCAGGGGGAAAATCGCCTGAGTCACATCGCCAGGTTTCCCAACAATGTTGGGAAACCTGGCGATGTTGCTCAGGCGATCATGCCTGATCGCCCTGTGTAACGCGGCAACCTGCAATGTTGCGGGCGATTCCGCCTATATCCAACATTGCGAGTGATCGCTTGCTGGGTTGTTGGGCAACCCAGCGAGCCATAGCCGCGGCAACTAGCCGGCGACATCGCCGGTAAGTTGCTCAGTGTGACATCTCACCGGCGATGTTGTCAGGGATGCGCGCTCCCGCGATCCCCGGCAATATCGCCGGCGATATGTCCCTGTGTGACGGTACCTTTAGAGGAGAGTCGAGTTGGAGTGTGGAGTGAGTCGGGAGGTCTAACAGGACAGCTGCAGGCTGATCCTGAGGGAAGATGAAAGGGGATCCTGAGGGGATCCGGAGAGAGGGGTGCCTGACCCGTGAGTCTGGGCCCGAGAGAGAAAGGGGGAACCCCAGCGTGGAGCAACCATACTCCAGAGAGCTTCCCCAGTCCACCACGGGAACGCCGGAACCGAGTACATGGCTAGGGTCCAGCTCTAAGGTCGTCAACCGGCTGCTGCGGTGTGTTCACCGGCTGCAGCACCCTGCCACAGCGGTCCACCTGCTTCTTCACTGCGAGGGAGGGGAGCCCATAAAGTACCTTCAAGGACTAAATGGGTCTGACTAATCCTAGGTGGGGAAGAAAGGACACGGGTTCGTCAACTAAGGTATACCACGGGTACCTCCATACCACCTGGCATCCACTTGCAGGGCTACCTGTTTGGTTAACATGTTGCTGAACTGTGGACATTGTATACTGCTGCTGACTGTTTTTAGTAAAGTACCCGGAAGAGTGACTTTGCCTCAGTGTCTTTGTGCTGACATCATAAACCTTTTTACTTACAGCAAGGCTGCCCCGGAGGATCAGTTCCACCTGTAGGGAGCTTTGCCATTATTGCCGCAATACCATCGCCCTCTGGAGGACTGTGGCAGTCCTGGTGACCCACCACCAGGTACTACAGGTGGCGTCACGAGACAACAAACTCTTATCTCCTGTACATAACCCCTCTTTGAAGTGTCACCCAGGCCACAGGCTCAGGCACCGCCACCCGTGAACCCCTCTGAGCCTGATACCTGAGTACCACACAGGCCTGAGGCTCGACAGATGCAGCAGGCCCTAATAATAAAGGTGGGAGCAACACAAGTGCAAAATATTGATGTAACAAACACTCTCAACCTGCCATAACATGGAGGGAGTGATTGGTGGTATTTTATATGCCCATGGATGAGGTTTCTATAGGGCATCAGTCAGTGGTGGACCTGGTGCCGTGTGGGCCCTGTGCAGCTGGTTCAGTCATAGATGAGGAAAGGGGGGGGCGGGGGGGGATTTGGTGTAGTGAGGAGCAGGGGTGGTGTGCTGCAGTCACAGGTGAAGAGCGGCGGGGGGGTGCTAGTGAGGAGCGGGGGTGGTGTGCTGCAGTCAGGAGTGGCGGGGTCAGCCGCGGGAGACAGGGAGCTTCCGGCGGCAGCATCTCTCCTCTTACACACAGCCTCCGGGCCCCCCTGCAGGGAGGTGGAGGGCCCCTCCTACAGGTGCCTGAGGGGCCCCCTAGCCGGTCGGGGCCCTGGTGCAACTGAACCAGCTGCACTACGGTAGGTCCGCCTCTGGCGTCAGTCACACAAGCACGTATGATGCAAAGTGTCTGTATGCAGCCTGTTGGTCACACCCATGCTATTAGAACAGGTGGGCTGCCCAGCACTATGTATATGTGACTCACCGTAGCCGGGTTCTGCACGTCGCAGGCGTTTTCCTCTCCTTGTCACGGAAACTGCGCCTGCGGCTGTTGGGCCCGGTGGTCCAGATCAATAGGGGAATGGCTGAACGGATAAGGGGTTAATAATCTTGTCGTGATGCCACCTGCAGGAATTCCGGTGATTTCACCGGCGCTGCTAGGGGGATGTGATGCAGCAAGATGGGATGCTCCAGACAGGTCGAGCGGGAGTCCCCGGAGCCAGAAGCTGCTTGTGATGGTGTATGGCAGCTAGTAGTACTGCTGTTAGGTTCAGGAATCAAACGCAGACACATCAAAGTCTTTTGGGTACCTTTACTGGTGGAAAGCAGGTACACTCGGACCGGGTGATGAGGTTGACACTCCTGGAGTTTCACAGCAGGCAGTGTGTAGGCTTCCTTTCTCTGTAGTTCTAGTGAGGTCAGGTGGATGTGGAATCCTGCCTCACCGGGTTGTGCATTCAGTGGAACGTGCTTCACCTGGGTAACTGCACTGAGGGCACTGTTAAAGGGTTTAAGCCGGATCAATGCTCTTCCCTGGGCTCTCGTTGGTAGGTGCCTCAGGTGGGCAGGGGGCTAAACTCCCTGTTAGAAGTGCTGGTACTCTGTGGTGGCGTAGTGGCTCTCCCAGCTCGGTTCCAGTAACCGGTTGGTGAGGGAGAGTTAGGGTAACTCTGATGTCCCTGAGAGGTGCTTTCTCTTTTCCAATGACCCCAATTGCAAGGGTCTCTCACTAGTTAGGTGTGCTGGTTTGGGCCTGGTATAGCTCCAGAACCGGTGGTTGCACACTTCTTGCAGCTCTTCTAGCATCTGCACACACTCTCTGCTGTTTCTCCCTCCAGGACCCTATTTATAGGGGAAACTGGCTCAAAGAGACCAGTGGAGCTCCCCTAAGAGGCCTGGGGTGAAACAGAGGTGTTCTAAGGTGTTGTTAGGTGTTTTGTTTGTGAGTGTTGCTTGCTGTTACTGCCCCATTTGTGTACCAAGGGTTCTGTGGTGCCCAACAGCGTGACAGGGTGCCACATATGCACCACACAGGACAGACACCCCAAAGGGCCTGGCTACATCCTACATAAAGATAAAAATGTGCAAAAAAATGTATATAGAATATAAATAATAATGTGAGATGTTGTGCTGTTTATGCTTTGTCAGGGCAGGAATCTGGAGCTGACGTCGGGACAAATGATTTTCATGCTGTGAGTGGCAGAGGAGAGGAGGAAAGCATAAACAGCACAGCAGGTGGCGGCACACAGAGGCAGTGGGGGATGGAATGGCCACAGTCAATCGAGCTCCCTCTAGCTACAGTGAGTGCCTCCATGGCTTCTAACTGTAAGTTTTATGAAAATCCACAGTAGTAATCCCCACCTCATGTTCACTACAATTGTGCAACAAGGATTTATCTTGTGGAGTGATTTGGATTAATATATTCATTGACCCATCTCATTTAACCATGTAAATAAGCCTAATGAACCAAAGCGATATCAAGGTCTAATATATGTGAAAATTCTTTATTTATCAAAAAGAGGTGCTTGGACAAGGATGCAGGTAGGAAACATACAATATCAAAACCACATTACATATATAGACATAGTGTGGAGCCCACTGGGACGGGGTACTCGGTACCGGACCGGGTCGCTGCTGGGGGATGTCACGGAGGTCCTGGTCCGGACCGTGTCCCGGGTTCTTACAAGTAAAGGGGGATATATACAAAGGATACAGTTTATCGTAACGCCACCCACGGTTTGTGGCCAATGATGGGACCACCGCTGCAGCTCTTCTCTGCCAGGAGGATGGATGTGTGGCGCCCCGCAACGAGTGCGTCACAGGAGGGTACTGCACCCCTGACCGAAGGTGCAGTATTCTCAGTCTCAGTGATGAATAGGTTAACTTCAAGGCTCCATACACCACATGCAACATCTAGAGGTAGAGGACCAATCAGGTCCTGGTGGGAGGAGAGTTAGATGCATAGCAGTGGGGAACGAGCAGATTAGAGTTAGTTCAGGAAGTAAGCAAGAAGAACAGGAGCTTGCACAGTGCCGTGCAGCTCAGAGAGAGACAAAGTGAAACTAACAGATTGAGCAGAATGGAAGAAGTGCCGAAAACACTGAGACAGCTAACAGAGAGGGCACCGAGGAGCAGTGACCCAGACGTGAAAGGAGCCAAGTAAGCAAGTAACGGGTCCAAAGACACCCGAGCCCAGTTCAGCCGGAGACCGATTCCGAGGTAGTACAGAACTCCATCTCTACACTTCAAACCGGAGTGATAGAGGGCTTCCTAGGAGCACATCACGACAATCACCATCACCGCGGCTGTTCCGGAAGGGGTACCCACCATTGGGGTTCAGGGGACCCATTGGGAATCGATAGGCCACCGATTCGGGTCCTCCATAGAGGTTCCCCAGTATCCCGACCCGGTGCATGAAAGCAAGCGAAGAGTAAACAGGGACAGCAAGATTAGATAAGGATGCAGAGGAGCATTGCGTCCGAGTATTTGTTTTGAACTGTTGCTATACCACTAACTACCAAATCAACTGAGCTGCCGTATTTCACCAGTGCAGCTCCTGACCCGGGGACGTCCACTCGTCCTGTGGGGAGCGGTTCCATCTAGCTGCCGCACATCCCCCGGAGGCCCAAGCAGCGCCGGTGCCATCACCGGACACCTACAGGTGGCGTCACAAAATAAGACTTTATTATTACCTAACCGTGCAATTGACCACCGGGCCCACACAGCCTCGGGCACCGAACCGTGACCGTAGCCAGCGCCTGAGAGCTGAGCACCCGGCAACTGTGGGTCAGATGGATGGGCTGCAGCTGGATGGATGAGCCCGCCGCAGGTCGGGCCGCTCCTGACAGGAATGAAAGGTATGAAAACAGTTCTTTATACCTGGAATCAAACACGGACACACAGGCAGGGTTCACCGCGTTTACTTGTCAGTTCTCTTCACGCAGTTTACAGCAGTTCTTAGTACAGTTCACTTCTTAACACAGGTTACAGTCACTTTACTCCGGTTTTCACTAAACCCCCTGCAGCCAGGTTGTCACTCTGAGACCCCTCACTCCTTCTAGTGTCCTTTCCAGGCTGTGGTTTCTCTCTCTTTGTGTGTCTCCGGACAGTATAGCGGCAGCTCGGACGCCTGTGGGTCCTCGTGGTTGCTACTGTGCTTCCTATCCTTGGTGTGGGAACTCCAACTTAGAATTGGAGCTCCCCGTCGGTGAATCTGGGGATACCGGTGAATCTTCGGTCCCCGTCAGAGCCGACACTCTGCTGTGTGTCTAGCCTGCAATAGCCCTCTCCCGCAAGGCACTATCAGGTTCCTTATAACCCGTGTGACTCCAGCTTCAATAGGGAAGACTACTCCGCCTGTAGTTAGTCGATGCTGCTGTGTTCCTCGAACCCAGTACTGCTGGTCCGTCTCTTTCCTCACACTCCCCTGTAATGCTGGTGACTCACCGTGGCCGGGACTCTGAGGAACAGGCGTTTCTTCTTCCTCCTTGTCATGGGAACCGCGCCTGCCGGTAGTGGGGCCCGGTGGTCCAGAAACAAAAGAGTTGTTGGCTGAACAGTTAAGGGGTTAATTGTTTTGTGACGCCACCTGTGAGAGTTCCGGTGATGTGCACCGGCGCTGCTTGGGCCTCCGGGGGATGGAACGCTCCCCACAGGATGAGCGGGAGTCCCCGGAGCCTGGAGCTGCACAAGATGTTGTGAGGCAGCTGCAGTTACCTTCTAATATGCGGAGATAGACAGTTCTGAAAAAGGCACGGACACTGATAGTCTCTGTAACGGGTACTTTACTGTAACCAGCAGGCAGTACATGGTATACAGTTGACGGATAATGGACCGGGTGGACTCAGCAATGACCAGTGTTTCTCAGAGCTCCGCGGTGTTCCTCCATTCTAAGCTGGTTTGTGTTGCTGTTGTCGCCTTGGGGTGCCAGATCGGGTACAATGAGGCGGCTTCAATTTCCCTACCGGTGAATTCTGGCCGGTGTTTTGTGGGGAGCCTTGGGTCCTTTTGGTGGGTACTCCGCTGGCAAGATGACTCTGTGTGCGGCGGCGGTGGGGTGCTCCTGAAGAGCGGTCCCTCCACTCCTGGTTTGCATAGCAGTGCTGAACAACTGCTAGCTTCGGAACCAGTAATCCGGTTGTAGATGGGCACGGGTGGTGTTTGACCCGTATGCATTCGCCCAGAGTCTGGTTGTTAAGGCACCGGGATAATGGCGCCTAACCGATGGTGATGGTGGCCTAGGGGCTGCACGGAACTGTGCAAGGTCCCCTCTCCTACGTTCCTCCTGGCCACGTCTGCTTCCTCCTTCTCCTACATTCTTGCAGACTCCACTGTGTTGTTGTGTGTTCTGCACTAAGTTCTCCACTATACACTACCTCTACACTCCGCCCACCAGGACCTTATTGGCCCTCTATGCTGATGTGCATGTAGGGTATGGAGCTCTGAGTTTTAACCATGTCATTGCTTAGTCAGAGAATATTGCTGCTGCTGTCTGGGCTGCAATACACTCCTGTGACGCACTCGCTGAGGGGCGCCACACTGGCTATGGACGAGCTTTCTCTCCATGGTTTCTCTGACGCTGTGGATTCTGCATCTCCATCCAGCCCAATCCCACCAGGACGTGTGTCTCTTGCTTCTGGTCTGTACCTCTCAGCCTAGTCCGGCCTACTAACTCCTTCCTCCTCCTCTTCCTCTACTTGTACCTTCTGTAATCTGACCTACATGCTTTCCCACCCACTGTCCTCTAAACCCACCATCCCTTGCCCGCCTAGAGTTCTGGGCTCTGGGTTGGGTGCTGCCTCCTAGTGGTGTGTGGGATGTCTGTGAGGGTGTTTAGTGTATAAACTGTCTTTTCCTCCTACCTGGCTGCAGTTCCCTATGTGGCCACCCTGGTCGCAGGGGCGCCACAATAGCACTACAGGATTGTAAGGTATATGTTCGTTAGTACAAGGTAGGATTAAAGCACAGAGGTACTTATGGAAACTGATAAGGAGTTGGACTAGAAGTTATGTACACTAAGTGCTGTTTATATGTATATACTGTATATATGTGCATATTGCACTTATATGTCACGATTGGTCGACATATGGATTAGTTCACTATATTACCAACAGGATGTATAGTCCTTCAAATAAGTTCAATGGATATAACCAAGTTAGAACTGGTATACTTATATATAGAATTTTACCACGTCTGATAGTTCAGAATTCACACTAGGATATTAGTTATATTATAGTTAGCCAACAAAATATAAACTGGTTTACCACATTTATGATAAGTCCATATGGACTCATACACATATTCAGTGGATTCAATCATTCATCAGTATAGGAGTGAGACCCATCCACTTATAAGAGCACCCATCCTGTCATTTTAAGATGTTAATGTGGCGCCCCTCTGACTAGGCGCCACAGAGAGGTATTACACTTTAATCTATGTAGTCTGTTTTCACACACACACACACACACACAGGACTAGACCACCTTAGTATAGAGGGACTGATTATTTAGTAGGTCCAAAAGGGGGTGGAGCCTAGGTTAGTGCAAGAGACTTGAGTGACAGTTAGTTTAGACGGTGCTGGGAAGGCAGCCAGAGCAGACGTGCCTGACAGGCTGCTGACAAGAGGGATCCCATCTTTAAGAGGTGGCCCAGGACAGAAGGGGGCAGATCAGAACCGGTTGGAGCCGGCTGGTCACGTCTGGGGAACAACGGCAACACGGGAAGCCGAGGCGGTCAGTTTATCTCTGGCCGCAAACCGCCGAGCCCTCTGAAACCGGGGTGGCCGTAGGCGCCACAAGAAGGTACCTCACCCCTCAGGCCCAAAGATAGGTTCAAGATTACAGGTTCAAGATTACAGGACTATCGGTCCGGATTCGGTGGTGGGAGGATTTTGCTGTGGGTCGCCCCCGTCCGTACCGGTAAAGGATCACCCGTGCTTCATCGTAGGAGACCAGGGCCTGCAAGGGTGGTTAAATAGTGAGAAGGACAGATTAGACCCCGAAAGACTTAAAGGAAGGAACATATGGAGACTCCATAGGGTACCCTGAACCGGCAACAATCACCCGTTAAACCAGACTGTACTGTGTTTCATCTTAACATCTGCCGGCACCCAGTAAAGTGAAGTTGGAGTTGAACTGGTCTTTGTCTTTCTTCCCGCAGGCGCCTGGAGGCCCTCAGCATCGTCAGCATCTCACCGGAGGGGTGAGAAAAAACCACTACTCCCCTCATCCTCCACCATCACCGCTGCCCTGGGTAACATCTCCACCTGTGGGGAGCTGGACCACACTGAGCTGCACCCATCATCACCTCAGCGGCCGGTCTGCAGCGCCGGTACCCAAATTACTGGGATCCACGTGGCGTCACGTACTCTTTATCCCACTGTAAATATTTCCAATTCCATCTAACAAATGACAGCCAGGGCACGGAACGGGGAACCCGACCACCTGTGATTTCCAGTTAAAACTATCAAACTCAGGCCCGGAATCCAAGTACCCCTTGCCCTAGGCTCATCATTAACTAGGAGTGCTATAGTTGCAGACTACAACCGCTACCTATAGTCTGGGTCAGTATAATCCCGTATTGTTAAATATAATTACCTTGTAATCGGTAGTCCTGAGTAATGACAGAAATGCCCTATGCGCATTTCGGAATAGAAACCTTTTTTCAAGGGGCGTGGTTTAGGAAGAGGAAACCTGCATCCTTGTCCAAGCACCTCTTTTTGCTAAATTAAGACTTTTCACATATATTAGACCTTGATATCACCATTGTTCTTTAGGTTTATTTAACTGTAAAGGTACCTTCACACGACGCAATATCGGCTGGCGATATGAGGCGATCTAACGTGCGTGTGCACGTTTTTCATGCTCGCATCAGATCGCCAATGGCGGTATTACATGCCGCAATCTCACCCTGAAACAAAGGTGATGTGTTGCCCCGGAAAATGCCTCACCCACAGCGTAACCAATCCGGTCGAATTCCCTCACCACTTCACACACCGCAATCCCAAAGGCAATGTGGGCATATATGTTCAGCGCGGCGAAGAGATAGGAGTGCCGCAGTGGTTTACACCGAGCCCCATATGCGCTCATTGGACAACGCAACAGCGTCACGATTGGTCAGCCTGCTCTGGAAGGCTGGCTAATACATGACGCCATTGCCATTGTGTGGTGCTGGACGGACAGCTCTTCAAATATGGCGCCAGTGTCAATTGACAGCCAATGGGAACACAGTAGCCCACACCAATCAGTTCACATGGGGCGCGGACTACAGCATGCTGTGGCACGCCTACGGGAAATCATGGCGATGTGATTCCATCACTATCGCCCTATCACACGCCAAAACAGCGAGAGGCGATTTATCGTCGCAAAAATTCCCCAATCACATGCCGCTCCGGCGCTGCATAGGCCAGAGATCAATAAGCAATTCTTCTTAGAAATGGATGCTTCATCTTCAGGGGCTTGAGCGGTTCTCACTCAGAAGTCACCTATCAGTTGGGTGATGAACTGCAGCTTCTTTTCCAAGCCCTTCTCTGCACGAAACTGCAACTGCTTGATGGTGACTGAAAATTGTTTTGCGATCAAAATGGCATTGGAGCAGTGGGCAATACCTGCTGAAGGGTGCTGTGCATCCTGTTGTCATATACATCGACCACAAGAATCTGGCAGACCTACAGTCTGCGCGAGCGTTGAATCCACGTCAGGCCTGATGGTCGAAGGTTCTTCACCTAATTCGACTTTGTTTTGCACTTCTGCCCGGCCGAGAAGAACATTAAGGCAGATGAGCTCTCCACGTCCTTTCAGTCAGTCAACCAGGAAGACGATCCCCAACACATCATAGTGCCTTCCAAGATTCTTATGGTCGCTCCAAAGAGGTTTGACTCAGATGCCACCGCTAAGATGTTTGTTGCAGAAAAAAACAGAAAATTAGCATTGCAGTGGGGTTATGCCTCTAACTGACTGTCACGCTGGTCAAAAGAAGATCGCTCAGATTATCTTGCATCTCTACTGGCCGTCAACTCTGCGCAAGGATGTTGTGGATTTTGTTTCGGCCTCCCCATTGTGGTGCCTGCAAGAAGACTCCAAAGAAACTCCCTGCTGGGCGACTATTGCCACTAGCTGTGTGGGCCATTCCATGGCAACACATCTTGATGGATTTAGACACCGATCTGCCAACGTCTCGGGCTGCTCCATTGTCTGGGCGGGTAGTGGATAGATTCTCCAAGATGGCTCAGGATCATTGCATCGTCTGGTCTTCCTTCAGTGTCCAAGCTGGCAGAACCTTTCATCCAACATATCTTTTGCCTGCCACTCCATATTGCGTCCGATAAATTAGTCTAGTGAGGTGATCTGCCTGTAAATTGCTGGATGTCACCCTTGACTTCTTTTCGGCCTATCACCCACAGCCAATGACCAGGTGGAGCAAGTCAATCAAATCCTGACGAACGTCTTGCAGTATTCCATCAACGGACCTCACAGTGATTGGATTAAGATGCTGCCCTCTGAAAACTTATCCTACAACAATCATGTCAGTGAGTCTTCTATTCACCCCCTCTTCTTCATTGTCTATGGACAGCAGCTCAAAATTCCGTCTCCTGCGGCTATCTCCTCTGGCAATCCTGTGGCCAAAGCCATCATCAATGACTTCTCTAAGATCTAGGCGGAGAATAAAACTTCTCTGGAACAATCCTCTATGTGGATTTAAAGGGACACTTTCAGGTTATTTTTCAGTATAATACTAATATTACCCTTGAATAGTGCCTGGGCAGACCTTTTAAAAACATGTAAAATCATTATTGTACCATTTATAGTTTCCATGTTATCAGCATTGTTAGACCCTGCAGGGAGCCCCTGGATTAGTCCTCTCCTTTATAAGCAAACAGAAATAGTTCAGATGCTGTATAAACTGTCATGTAATTATACACTCCCTCTCAACAGCACTCTTCTCCCTTTTCTCTTTGCTCCAAGTGCAAAGTGGTTTCAGTTTCCATAGGAGCTTTAGCCTTCTGTTCTTGAGGACACAGAGGGAGAGAGCTATTACAGGTCTGCCTTATCTAGACTCCATTTGTTTTTCTAAGCAGGTGTCCCTGCTATGACAGTTTGTGTTCTATTTGACCTCTTGTGATGCTGCAAACACAGAGAACAGAGTGGAGAATACAGCCCCCACTGATGACCTCTGCAGTGATGGGGTGTGAATATGTGACATGCATATTCATCCTATGGGGTGTGGACAGCAGAGAACTAAATGGATTATTCACTGTGATAGATGAAATAAAGCACTTTATTTTAAGTTTACAGAAGATAGGAGGGAAATATCAATAATAGAAATACATAAATAGATAGAGTTTAGAGAAATAAATTAGAAAATGATAGCATTTACATATGGATTTTTCACCTGACAGATTTCCTTTAAAATGCATTCAGATAACATACACCTGAACCCTCCTCCTTACTAGCCTGTAGACAAGGTATGTTTCTCTTCCAAATACATTAATTTCATGATACCATCCTACAAATTGGGAGTAAAAAAAAAACATTAATACCTCTCTCCTCCTCCCAAAATGTATTACTGGCCTAGAAAAGGGGGAAGCACAAGTGGAGGATTCTGTTACGCCTATTGCCTCGGTGTCAGCGTCTCCACAGTAGGAAGACTGATATCCATGGCATACTCACCCCTCCTGCGAGCATCCGCTTGGTCCCCTGTCAGTGTCTTCCTACTCCCAATGGCCTGCACTCACTGCACAGGTATCCTGGGAGCGACTCATCCTCGTGACTCTTATAGGGCCTGTGCGTTATAACTTGGAAGCAAGGTGCATTTAAGGCACCATCCCCCATTGACAGGTACCGAGCAATGCACTCTATCAATTTGTGGCTCGTTGCTTGTTCTCAGGTCCCCTGTGTCTGTATTTCTGCTGCTGCGGCCATATACCTGCTTTTCTACCCTATACCTTCTTCTATACCCTGTATTCTTGTGTCCATAACCGCTAACCTGTGTCTCATCCTTTACCTGTACCAGCCTACTCTGGTCCACACTTGTCATGCTATTACAAGCCTGCCCCAGTCCACACATGCTGCACCATTACGAGCCTGCTCCAGTCCACACCTGTCTGCCATTACCAATCTGCTTTGCCATTACCAGCCTGCTCCGGTCCCCATGTCCTGTACCACTACCAGTCTGCTCCTGCACACACCCTGCTGAGCCAATACAAGTCTGCAGTATGATTACACCTGCACCTGCCTGCCTTAGTCATCTGACTCTTCTTGTCTACACCAGGGACTTTCCTTGTCTATACCTCTGGGCTAGCTTTCGCAGCCCCAGTCATCTGAGTTGGCACTCTGTTTCTATCTGTAGTGCAACATCCTCAACATCAGAAGCTCTAATGTACAGAAACTGTAGTCAAGCACACTCAAGTCAGCTGGGTGCTGAGGCCCAGTGGGTCCACTCCCAGATGCCCATGCACACGTAGCGTACACGTCCATCCTTTTTTTAAAAGCTATTATTGTGTCTGCCATTACTTTCTTACTACCTCTTGCTATAGGGCATTCCACAGTCTGGCTGCTCTTACAGTATGGAACCCTTTCCTATTTAGCTGCTTCAATCTCCTTTTTTCCACCCATGATGAGTGCCCTTTGATTCTCAGTATTGGCTTTGGAAGGAATAAGTCATGTGCCAGTCCTTTGTATTGACCAAACATGTATATTTGTATAAATGAGATCTCCTCTGAGGCACTTTTTTTGTAACCTAAACAAGCCCAACTTTTCCAACCTCTCGTCATATGTGAGGACTTCTGTTCATTGTAATTAATCTAGTTGCCCACCTTTGAACTGACTCTAACTTTTGAATATCCTTTGGAGCCCATAACCTTGATCCCATATTTGTAGATGTTGCCTAAAGACATGTAACAATAGTTTTGGACCACAGGGTTTAAACTTTCTTTTTATATACCCTAAAATCTTGTTTGGTTTTGCAGCTACTACCTTACATTGAGAACTAATGCTCAGCTTACTTGTAACAATAATACCCAAGTCCTTCTCCTGTTCTGTAGTCCCAAGTATACTTTCATTTAATGAAAATGAAGCAGTAGGATTCCTCTTTCCCAGGTGCATTAGTCTACATTTATCAACATTTAATCTCATTTGCCAAATAGTTGCCCATTTTGACATCTTATCCAGATCATTTAGTAATACAGGTGGGCCATTTATATAGATGCAACTAAATAAAATGGGAATGGGTTGGTGATATCAACTTCCTGTTTGTGGCACATTAGCATATGGGAAAAACGTTTCCAGATGGGTGATGACCATGGTGGCGATTTTGAAGTCGGCCATTTTGAATCCAACTTTATTTTTCTTTAATGGGGAGAGGGTCATGTGACACATCAGACGGTATTGAGCATTTCATAAGGAAAACAATGTGTGCTTGGTTTTAACGTAACTTTATTCTTTCATGAGTTTATTTACAAGTTTATGACCACTTATTATAAAATGTGTTCAAAGTGCTGCCCATTGTGTTGGATTTTCAATGCAACCCTCTTAGCCAACTCTGATACACACTGGCACACTGATAGCAACACCGCAGAAGAAAATGCTAGCACAGGCTTCTGTAGCACCCCACTAGTCATCGTGCTACAAAAGGGTACTGCACCCCTAACAGAAGGTGCAGTATGCTTTGTCCTGGTAAGGGGTAGTGGAAGTCTGAAGCTCCAGCACCACACACACACACAGGGGACTAAAGGTTAACTCCTCTGCTGAGAAACCCAGTCCCAGGTGGGAGGAGTGTGGGCAGAGCGGGAAAACACAGTGAGCAGGAGGCAGAACGTGAGAGGAGAGAGAAGGAGAAACAGCTCAGAGGCAGGGGGCCTGAAGGAAGGCAGCCCAGAAAGAAAGGGGCCAAGAAAGAGGGTAACCAAATGCCCTAGCCCAGTCTGAAGCGGGTACCGGTTCCGACGTGGATCAGAGGTAAAGCTCTGACCGCAAATCACCGGCGTGGTCGCAAACTTCATAGGAGCATGATCCAACCGCCCTACACCAAGCACAGTCTCCACCAGAAGCACTAGACTGTGTTGGGTCCACCTCTGGAGAGATAGAGGGTTCCCATATCACCCAACGGGCCTGGTTCAACAAGTGGGATTGTGCAGGGCAGCAAAACAGGACAGAGACAGTGATAGAGAAAGAACACCAGTGGAGCTTCAGAGGGACACTACTTGTTACCAGGACCACCCGGTCCACTACCTTGCTGAAAGAACTGCATTACTCTGTAAACCTGAAAATTACCAGAGTAAAGTACCCGTTCAGAGTGAGCAAAGTGTCTGTGCTCCTTCTCTGTGAACTGTGACTAATCTGCCTTGCTCTACAGTGACCGCACTGCCCTATTCAGGCATTGCTACTTCTAACACCCTGGGGACATCATCCTACCTGTAGGGGGCTACGACATCTTGCTGCCGCCCATCGCCCCGGAGATTCCAGCAGCGCCGGTACCATCACCGGGCCTACAAGTGGCGTCACGAACTTCATTTATTTTATTTCATTTTTCACTTTTCATTCTCTGCTCGGGCACCGACTCCCTGTACCAGTACGCCCAAGATCCGAGTACCCAATCCCTTGTGGTTAGACACTTTCAGTATCCATTGTTTCACATGCTGCACATCTCGTATCTTCACAGCATAGACAATTGCCTTCAGATGAGAGATGAGGCAAATTTTTTTGTGAATGGTGATGTTAACAAACAAAACCACCGCTATTGGTCTGACACCCACCCACAGTGGATAGATCCCTCCAAAACTGTTGGAATGGTTTGGTATATGGGGTACAAAGATAGTTGGGTCATTTTTCATCAATGGAAACCTCAATACCACTGGATATCTGAAATTACTACATGATTCAGATATCCAGTGTCATTGAGGTTTCCATTGATGAAGAATGGCCCCACTATCTTTGTCAAGGAGGCATATCTGGCTAGTCCCGTGTTTGAGACTCTTAAACGAGGCTCCATGGACTCCATTTGCATATTCAAGTTCCCAGGGGGCAATGCACCATGGATTTCACTGTGTTTGAGCGCTTTAGCCAGCTGCCCGCAGTGTTTTCCTCAACTCGTCTCCCTGGGATAAGTGAGAGCTTTGTGATGTTTAATATCTTAGCCTTTTCTTTGTCCTCTATAATTATCTTAATATTATCTTTAAAGGGGCTGATGCCATCTGTTTTTCTTTTTGGCATTATTTTAATGTTGCTAGTGATTTGTTTTTCAGTAGTTAACTTTGCTAACTTGATTTCTGTTTTAATTTGATTTTGAGATATTTATACTTTTGAAATGCTATTTCTGTATTCTCAGCCTTTAAGATTTCAAAAGCTCTTTGTTTTTGTCTTTTTATACCTTTTACAGTCTTATTTATACACAGTGATTTCCTTATATTCTTGGACATTTCATTACCAGAGGGTATTCGTTTTCTACAGAATTCTAGTAGTATATCCTTAAACATGCCCCATTTATGCTTGGTATTCCCAGTTTCCATGACATAGTCCTAGTTTTACCCAATTAAGCTTTTCCCTTAGGCTACATTCACACACAACAGTTTTGATGCGTTTTTTGAGAATATATTTTTCAGCTGCAAAACTGTATCAGCGTTTAAAAAAAAAAAAATGCATAAAAAAAGACAGATCCATTTTTCATCCATTTTTGATGCGTTTTAGACTGTTGCGTTTTTTAAGCCCATAGACAATGATTTCATTGGATCAGAAAAACGCCACACAAATTGACATGCTCATTCTTTTTGAGGATCCGTTTTTAAGCCAAAAAACGCATCACTGCAAAAGGTTGTGTCTGAATGACAAATCTTACAAACTCATTGATTTTGCTGGAATCTCTGAAATTGATCCGTTTCCCTTCACTGCCACTGCAAAAAAACGGATCCTCAAAATCCACATCAAAAACGCTATGTGTGAATGTAGCCTAAATGTGTTGAAATCATAATTCTAAAGTTCCAGATTTTTGCATTTCTCATTTGAATTCTTGCTTTGAATATTACTATGATACCTATGGTCACTGCTGGTCAAATGCTCTCAGACCTGTAGATCTGAAATTGTATCAGGTCTATTTGACAGGATGAGATCCAGAAAATTATCTCCACTGGTTTGTTCATCCAGAGAGGTAATTGTCTTTACTGTAGTGTGGCGCCCCTGCGGACCGATTGCCACAGGATGGGGCAGCAGCTGGGATCGGTAACTCAGTCACCCCACACACACACTCGACACATCCCCCAATCCCAAGCCTAGTTACTTCATGTCTAGCAAGGGGATAGCGGGAGGAGACAGGTGGAGGGTGGAATGTTAGGACAGAGCCCGGGAAGGGGTGGGGAAACAACAACAAATGGAGAGACACAACACCAAGTGGGTAGTTAAGGGGGGAGGAGTAGTTTCAAGGAGAGCAAGAGTAACACTCGTCAGCCAGAGACACCAGACTGAAAGAACCCAGACCCAGTGGCCTGTACCTCCATATGGCTAGCCCGGGTCCCAGGCTGAAACCCCAGGTAAGACAGAGGGGGTCCAAGGTGAACCTGAGCCAGCGGGGACACAGAGGGACTGGGCCGGAACCAGAGTGCCTCCTCTGTTGAAGTTGCAGGGAAGCTGTATGTCCCAACCACAAACTCCAGCGGGGTGCAGGGTCTTTATGTCCCGAGACCCAACCTCCGACACAATGAAGGGAAGGCCGTCGAACTAGGGCTAGGAAAACCCGGAAGGGTGCCTGCAGAGAGCCTGTGACCGCTGGACTGTAGTTAGTGTGTGGTACAGAAAGGAAGGAGGTCTGAAAGGCACATGAGAGGGGGTGTCACAGATGAACCGTCCCAGCTGGTGATAGTGCACCGGAGCCGCTGTTGAACAGAACTGTGTTGTAACATCTACGAGTGGAGAAATAAAACCTGGTAAAAGCTCAGAATTGTGTGAGACTGTGTTTGAGTGCCTGAGAGGAGAACATTGAGTCCATGAGCCGGCAGCAATAGGTTACCTGAGGACACATAGAACCATACACCACACTGACACATTCTAAGCAGTAATCCTGGGGACCAGCTCCACCCATGGAATGCACAAGAACTTAGCTGCTACTCCCATCATCCCCAGAGGTGGCGACTGCAGCAGTGGCTACATCTGGCCACAAACCACGGGTGGCGTCACAACATCCTTTTATTTTTTTTATTTTTCTTTTTCTTTCATCCATTTTCCCTGCCACTGCTCTGAACCACATAAGTGGCAGACGAAGGAGCCCAGTTTCCGGGAGTACAGCGACGACTACCAAAGGTACTGTGCAAAGTTACCCTAAAGATGTTTACCACGCTTCTTAAATTGAATGGACTTTAGAAGTGCTGAATGTATCAACTCTAGGAAGGCTCCTCACCCAACAATACTACTCACCCCACATAAAGTGTGGAGCCCGTAGGAGGCATACAGTCCCTGACAGAAGTTATGTCGCTTATCCATGTCATGTAAATAAAAGCTTATAACCTGATGTTAAATTCATCTATTGGTCTTATAAATTACTCTTTTGAAAGCTGAAACCCTCCCAAATGTGGTTTAGGTTAAGAAAAGAAATTGGCATCAATGCTGAAATTTTGATCATTTAATGAACACAGAATGGTCAGATTTTGGCAAGACAAAAGGTTTGTCGTCTGAGCATATCATGCACCCAATCCTAGTTTACATACTCACCTGTGCTCAGTAAATGATTGGTTAATTAGTGGGAGTGTATAAAAAAAAACCCAGCACCCCAGATATTCACTTGAACTGAAACTTGATCTCTGACAACATGCCAAAAATCCACCCTGCGACCAAAGCCTTGATTGTCAAGAGGCTGAAGACCAGATCCACTGCAGAGGTGGCTGGCACCTTTAATGTGTCTCAGCGTCAAGTACAAAGAATTAAAAAAAAAGATTTGAAGAGACTGGAGATGTGTTTTGACAAGCCCAAGTCCGCAGACCCCGCAAGACAACTGCTCAGGAGAAACGTTTGTTGGTTAGAAAATCCAAAGCAAGCCCCTCTTCCACTGCAGCAGAGCTCCAACAGGCCTGGTCACCTCAAGTCCCTGTGTGAACTAGAACTAGCCTCCATGGTCGAGTCAATGCCCAGAAGCCAGCAATAAACAAAAGGCAAATAAAAAACCGTCTGGCATTTGCAAAGTTCCACGCCTGCTAAACAGATGGACACTGGAAAAGTGTCAGAAGGTGGATTTCTCTGATGAATCTTCAGTAGAATTACACCACAGCCGCCGCAAATACTGCAGGAGACCTACTGGAGCCCATATGGATCCAAAATACACCCAGAAAACAGTTAAATTTGATGATGGAAAGATCATGGTCTTGGGTTACATTCAGTATGGGGGTGCGCAAAACATTTGCAAGGTGGAAGGCAATATCGATAGCTTAAAATATCAAGAAGTATTAGCTACCTCTTACATTCCAAATCATAAAAGGGGTCAAATTCTGCAGCAGGATGGTGCTCCATCTCATACATCCATCTCTACAACAAAGTTCCTCCAGGCAAAAAGATCAAGGTGCTCAAGAACTGGCCATCCCAGTCACCAGATATGAACATCATTGAGCATGTTTGGGGTAGGATGAAAGAGGAAGCTTGGAAGACAAAACCAAAGAATCTAGATGAACTCTGGGAGGCATGTAAGACTGCATTCTTTGCTATTCCTGATGACTTCATCAATAAATTGTATGAATCATTGTTGAACCGCATGGATGCAGTCCTTCAAGCTTATGGAAGTCACATAAAATATTAAATATAACTCTTAATAGAACCACAACTTCATTCACCAATGTTATGCATATATTTGTATTTTAAGTTAATTATTTGTTTGAATAGCACATTACTTTCTGTGGGCGACAAAACTTTTGTCTTGCCAAAATCTGAACATTCTGTGTTCATTAAATGATCAATATTTCAGCATTGATGCCATTTATTTTCTTAACCTAAACCAAATTTAGGAGAGTTTCAGCTTTCAAAAGAGTAATGTATACAACCAATGGATGAATTTAACGTCAGGTTATAAACTTTTATTTACATAACAGGAATAAGCAACAAAACTTCTGTCAGGGAGTGTACACCTATAATAATAATAATAATAACTTTTTATTTATATAGCGCCAACATATTCCGCAGCGCTTCACAATACAAAGTTCACGTTTAAACAATCATAAAAATCAATTAGAAAATACAATATAATGCCAAAAACAATACAAAACAAAGCATAATATAATACAATAATTAGAGCAAAAAATAGCAGCCCTGCTCATAAGAGCTTACAATCTAACAATGAGGTGGGGGTGACGACGTACAAGTGCTTATTTACAATGATGTTATAGTCTAGCAATGAGGTGGGGGTGACATAAAGTACAGGCGCTTATTTACAACTAGCTGTGAGCCCGATGCAAATGCATCGGGTGTCTAGAATATTTTAAAATTTTTTTAAGATTTTCGCGGCCGCACTTGCCGCAAGTGCAAAACCGCACTTGCTGCACCTGCCGCAAGTCCCACTATACTTTCTATGGAGATTACCGCAACCGCGCCGCAAGTGTAACCGCATCTGCCGCGTTTGCCGCATAACCGTTACACTTGCGGCGCGGTTGCGGTAATCCCCATAGAAAGTATAGGGGGACTTGCGGCAGGTGCGGCAAATGCGGTTTTGCACTTGCGGCAGGTGCGGCCCGCGAAAAAAACCGCGGCTGACTGCGGTTTTTTTTCGCGGCCCGCACTTGCCGCAAGTGCAAAACCGCACTTGCCGCACCTGCCGCAAGTCCCCCTATACTTTCTATGGGGATTACCGCAACCGCGCCGCAACCGTTACACTTGCGGCGCGGTTGCGGGAATCCCCATAGAAAGTAAGGGGTACTTGCGGCAGGTGTGGCGGCTGAGGTAGCAACTCGCAATGGCCTCGCGCCATTGCTCGCGCTACCTCAGCGGTAAATCGCTAAGTTTGTGGCCGAGCCTCTGGTTCTATTTTCGGCCAGCGACTCGCTGAGTAAAACAGCTGAGTGTGAGTGCTGAAGATCCGATACATTCATGAGCCTAATGAGCGGCTGAACCTGTGAGGATGAGTGCTTTGCTGGGCTAAACCTGAATGGTGCACAGGGGGTTAATCACATGTCAGGTCTGTGTGTGAGTGAAGATGTGCTGATTGACTCACTGGGTTGCAGCTGGGAGTGAGTAGGCTGGATAGGAACCTGCCAGGTGTCTGAGTGAGGAGAGGATGATTCAGAAGTTCAGAGCACTGCCATGTGAAGAGGTGCTGAAGTGATCCGTCCTCAGTGGTAAGTGATGGGAGCCTACCAGCTGATGTGTGCATGGCAGCCAGTGTCCAAGGGCCAGGCGGTCACAGCTGACTTTGGGACATTGAGGGGGCTCTGTGCGGCCATTGAGGGGGGGGGGGCTCTGTGCGGCCATTGAGGGGGGGGGCTCTGTGCGGCCATTGAGGGGGGGTGTCTGTGCGGCCATTGAGGGGGGGGGCGTGCGGCCATTGAGGGGGAGGGGGGGTCTGTGCGGCCATTGAGGGGGGGGGAGGGGGGGTGTCTGTGCGGCCATTGAGGGGGGGGGGGGGTCTGTGCGGCCATTGAGGAGGGGGGGGGGGGTCTGTGGCGGCCATTGGGGGGGGTCTGTGCCCCATTGAGGGGTGGGGGGTTGGGGGGTCTGTGCGCCCATTGAGGGGTGGGGGGGTTGGGGGGGTCTGTGCGCCCATTGAGGGGTGGGGGGGTTGGGGGGGGTCTGTGCGGCCATTGAGGGGGGGGGGTCTGTGCGAGTAGTAGTAGTAGTAGTAGTAGTAGTAGTAGTAGTAGTAGTAGATGTATATTGCTGTGATAGCGACTCGCAAGCGCCTCGCGGCCATGGCTCGCACTACACAGCGACTCGCATGGATTCCCCATTCAAAGTATAAGGGACTTGCGGCGGCTGACGTAGCGACTCGCAATGGCCTCGCGGCCATTGCTCGCGCTACCTCAGCGTAAAATCGCTAACTGTGTAGCCGGGCCTCTGGTTCTATTTTCGGCCAGCGACTCGCAATGGCCGCTTCGCGGCCATTGCTCGCGCGTGGTGACGTCACATAGTGACATAGCCACGGCGTTTTTTGGGGGCCGACACGATTTTGCCTACGGCAATTATAGAGTAGATGATGGTATAGTCAACTTGAGGAGATGGGAACAGATAGGAGCAGCATAAGTGGCCACCAACCATTATTTGTGATCCACTTGAGACTGGTGGTGCGGATAGGCTATGTCTAAATGACTTTGACTAGGGAACAAGATAGGCCGCCCTAAAAGATGTGTGTATATTAGTATAATACCAACAATATACCACAGACAAACAAGCTCCTAGTGATTGAGTTAGTGTACATGAGCAGTCATTTTTAGGAATACCAGACAAACTCCCACAAGCTTCCTCCCTATGTGTACCTTAGTGAAGCAGCAGAGAACAACCACACAATAACCTCACTAACGCTAATACCTGGATAGATGATAGCACCAAACATTGTCTTTAATTGAGACTTATTGGTTATCACTAGTTACTGTCTTTGTCCTAGATGCTGCAACCAACTCACCAAAAAGATGTACACCAGAGCTACAGAGCTGATTGATGATTTCTACAAGGTAAAACATATTACTTGGGGGATATTCCTTACATAGTGATTAGTGAAAGTGGTAACAAAATTTTTTGTCATCATGCTCCTATTTTAGAGCAGGCACCATAGCTGAATCTCTGCTGCCATAAAGAACACTGCCCAAACAAACAAGTCCCCTCCGAATCAGAAGATCAACGATAGTCTACATATCATCCAGCGGTTCGGCACATCCAGGATTTAAACCCTGATCTACCAGTAAAGGTAACCTAATATTCCACTGGCATTTAAGGGACTACTAATATACCAATGTACTAAAAGGTATTATTCCATTCCCTAGTACCCCTCTATTATGACCTTTACTAGCATTGAAGCTTCACCATCTCAATATATACCATCAAGACAACTACAAATATATAAAGTAATATTTAATACAATATCCATCTAGAAAAACCAAGTTGAGTTCACAAATTACATTGACCCTTGGTATTATTATTATTTTTTTTTTTTAGGATCTAACCACAAGTGTCCAGATCAGGTTCCACCAACGTCGGACCCCCACATCCGAAGGGAGGGTACCATCTACATTAATAACACTATTAATGCTTATTGCTTTTATTATAGTTTTTAAAAATGTATTTAAAAAAATTATTTTTAAAAATATTTGTCCGAGTTTCTATTCACCCTGAATTTTAATTTCAAATTCATTCTATATTCAACTCATAATTTTATTCAATAAACATCCCAACAAAGGGTTAACTATACCATGTATTATCTGCTCTTTTTTACATTGCTAAGAGGTATGAGCTGGACCTCCTTTGATAAAATTTTGGAATTATCTTTTTTTTTCTTTACGCTTTTTATCGATTAATTTTTTCTATATTTTGATAAATTGGACTTTTACGAAGGGTACAAATAGCATGTGTTTAATGCCTTTGTCAGATATTGACAGCGGCATTTAACATGTTAGGTCACTGTCCGCCACTGGTCATGAGATTTAGATAAATCCAATTCACTTAGTTGGAACTGTAATCTGCTGTTTGCAGGCCTGTATGGGGTCTTTGTACTGTTTGGAGGGCTATTTAGGGCCATTATACTGTTTTGAGGGCTGTATGAGGGGCCAAAATATTATTTTGATCATATGGAGGTCTTTGCACTCTATGTAGGGTCATTATACTGTATTGACGGCACTTAAACTGTATGGAGGGCTGTGTGGTGGCTATCATATTGTATGGAGGGATTGGGGACCTCATAATGTGTGGGTTACTGTGCAGGACATTCTGCTATATGTGTGATACTGTGAGCTCCATCATATAATGTGGGGGCTATCATACTATGTTATGGTCATTGTGAAGTTATCATACTTTGCGGGGGGGTTGGGGCTTACTGTAGGGTATCTTAAAGTACAATGTAGAGGAATTCAATTTTGGGGCGTCATACTGTGTTTAAGGGGCACTTTTATGCATCATACTTTATTGAAGACCATGAAAGGGGTATCGTAGAGTGTGGGATCACTAAATAGTTTCAATAGGTGCAAAATTACTTTGTCAGGACTGCAAAATTGTGAGATATGACCTTTTGTGAACCCACCAATTATTCATTTTTTTAGGGGGAGGGAACCAATTAAAATTTCTGCTATGTGACACCATGATTGCTATGTACGCAACTGCCTGTGGCTGCCAACTATACTGAAAGTAGATGATTGATGGCAGTGCCCCACCTATCTGATATTGATGACCTACGGATACATAATCAATATCATAAGCCTACACAAACCTTTTCAGTTGTGTTAACAATGGGGGAATAGATATGCGTTCATTATTTTTTTCTTGTATCATAAAATGAAATCACGTTGCTTCAATGTGTTCACTTTGAGATTAAACACTTTTTAGTCAGTCTATTTCCAAACAGCTTAAGTATATTTATGTATTTATTTAAAACATTAATTTTTCTTACAGGTTTTCAATAGATAAAAAATAATAATTGATTGCTTTGGTTTTTTCTGCAAGAAATATAAAAGTGTCGACCCTTGGTAAATCTAACTAAGGGTATTGGTTTATTAAGAAATATCAAAGTGTCACTAAAACATATTTGTTCAAGCAATAAGGCTAGGGTCACATTTAGAATGCAAAATGCGGTTACCGCATCCAGATCTGGATGTGGTAATCTCATGTCCCTTCAGACACATTTTACATTCTAAATGTGTCCCTAAACCCGCGTCCGGTAACCGAATTGCTCCTTAATGTGCAATCCGGTTGCTGGATGCTTTGTTCATCCCTGCTGCTGCGGGGATGAACAAAGGATTAATCTGTTAAATATATGTGGGCAACATGTCTCCAGGGAGTGTCCACCCTCCCTAGAGACCTGTTGTCCAAATACAGTGGCATGTTAATGGTTAATAGGCTGTATTACATTATCACCGCTATTGTCGGCTTTCTAAACTTCTGAGTGAGAGCCGGCGGCTCCTCAGTGTTAGCAGGAGTATCAGTACGTAATGTGCACAAGCACATTGCAGGGCAGCATCCTCATTAAGGAGCTGTCCTTGATGCTTACGCCAATTGCGTACTGTAGCCGCCGCTATCCATGGTGCTGAAGCCTTAAACATCAGTTCTATGGCCAGCGCACATGAAACTCTGGTGCGCTGGCCAAAGAACTGGTGTTTATGGCATCAGCACCATGGATAGCAGTGGCTACAGTACGCAATTGGCGTAAGCATCAAGGACAGCTCCTTAATGAGGATGCTGCCCTGCAATGTGCTTGCGCACATTACGTACTGATACTCCTGCTTATACCGAGAAGCCGATGGCTTTCATTCAGAAGTTTAGAAAGCCGACAATAACGGTGATAAAGTAATACAGCCTATTAACCATTAACATGCCACTGTATTTGAACAACAGGTCTCTAGGGAGTGTGGACACTCCATGGAGACATGATGCCCACATATATTTAACAGATTATCCCTTTGTTCATCCCCGCAGCAGTAGGGATGAACAAAGCATCTGGCAACCGCAGGCATTCACATGTGCCTTGCGGTAGCCGGATGGGCTCCCATAGGCGCCCATTATAGCAATCCAGCTGCGGTTTTGAAACTGCTCCGAAAAATGCAGCCTGTATGATTTTTCATGCAGGCTGCAAAATCCAGATGCAGTAACCGGATTGCATTAAGTGCAATCCGGTTTTATAATGGGTGCCTATGGGCTGTGGATCCTGATCCGGTTTTGAGCATTTTTACAGCTTAAAACCGGATCAGGATCTGCAATCCCGACCGCAAATGTGACCCTAGCCTAAGACAGTTTATTTTTATGAAAAAGAAAAGAAAAGAAAAATCAGACGAGGGGTTGAATAGAGAGCTGGGACTACCTTGTAATGCCGCCCATTGACACTCGGTGGCAGTATACACTTTGTAAACATTGTTGTAAGCAATGGCGCGTTCCGATGAACTAAATGACACTAGAGTTCAAGTCATCTATGAAGAGGCAATGTGTACACTACATTTTTAGTCACTTTCTGAATTACACATGTATTGATATAAACTAATATTATTTTGGATAAATCTTATTAATCAGCTTCATATGTGTTTCTACCAGACACAAATTGTAATTTAGATTAGATATACAGGTATATGGCTCAGTCTGAGATACACTTTACACAAACCAATGCAGGGTAGTTCATATGAATGTTTTTACAGTTGAATCGATGCTCGGTGTGAAAGAAATCGCAGCATGAACTACTCTGATTTGTTCTTTTCGGATCAGACTCATGTATTGAACTCAATTGCTGTACAAATAAAAGAGGGTCACATATTTTTATTATTATTATTTATTATTATAGCGCCATTTATTCCATGGTGCTTTACATGTGAAAAAGGGGCATACATAGATAAGTACAATATTCATGAACAATACAAGGCACACACAGGTATAGGAGGAAAGAGGACCCTGCCCGCGAGGGCTCACAATCTACAAGGGATGGGTGAGGATACAGTAGGTGAGGAGAGAGGATCCTGCCCACGAGGGCTCACAGTCTACAAGGAATGGGTGAGGATACAGCAGGTGAGGAGAGAAGACCCTGCCCACAAGGGGGGTCACAGTCTAAAAGGGATGGGTGAGGATACAGTAGCTGAGGAGAGAGGACCCTGCCCACAGAGGGGGTTACAGTCTACAAGGGATGGGTGAGGATACATTATGTGAGGAGAGAGGACCCTGCCCACAAGGGGCGGTGGGGGGTCACAGTTTACAAGGAATGGGTGAGGATACAGTAGGCGAGGAGAGAGGACCGTGCCCACAAGGGGGTTACAGTCTACAAGGGATGGTTGAGGATACAGTAGGTGGAGAGAGAGGACCCTGCACACGAGGGCTCAGAATCTACAAGGGATGGATGAAGATACAGTAGGTGAGGAGAGAGAACCCTGCCCACAAGGGGGTCACAGTCTACAAGGGATGGATGAAGATACAGTAGGTGAGGAGAGAGGACCCTGCCCACAAGGGCTCACAATCTAAAAGGGATGGATGAGGATATAGTAGGTGAGGAGAGAGGACCCTGCCAGCAAGGGCTGACAGTCTACAAGGGATGGGTGAGGATACATTAGGTGAGGAGAGAGGAACCTGCCCACAAGGAGGGGGGGGGGTTCACAGTTTACAAGGAATGCATGAGGATACAGTAGGTGAGGAGAGAGGACCGTGCCCACAAGGGGTCACAGTCTACAAGGGATGGTTGAGGATACAGTAGGTGAGGAGAGAGGACCCTGCCCATGAGGGCTCAGAATCTACAAAGGATGGATGAAGATACAATAGGTGAGAAGAGAGGACCCTGCCCACAAGGGCTCACAATCTAAAAGGGATGGATGAGGATACAGTAGGTGAGGACTGAGGACCCGACCTGCAAGGGCTCATGGTCTATAAGGGATGGATGAGGATACAGTAGATGAGGAGAGAGGACCCTGCCCACGGGGGCTCATAGTCTATAAGAGATGGGTGAGGATACAGTAGATAAGGAGAGAGGACCCTGCCCACGAGGGCTCACAGTCTACAAGGGATGGATGAGGAATACAGTAGGTGAGGACAGAGGACCCTACCTGCGAGGGCTCATGGTCTATAAGGGATGGATGAGGATACAGTAGGTGAGGACAGAGGACTCTACCTGCGAGGGCTCATGGTTTATAAGGGATGGGTGAGGATACAGTAGGTGAGGGTAGAGCTGGTCTTGCGGTGGTCGTGGACCATACAGACAATTATAAAAATAGAAAACAAAATTAGGGCTTTTTGTTATCTTTTGTTATGGTATTACTTGGATGCCATACAGGTGTAAAAAATGGACATACAGATGGCGTACAAACAACAGCACTAATAAAACATTTTTTCTTTCTCATAATGAAAAATAGATGAATTTATATTTGCTCGTCTAAACCTAGATATAGTGAAAAGAGACAATCGCACACTCATGGGTTCATCAGACCCCTCAATCGGCACCTCAACTAGTGAAATAAGTCTCAGAGTGCACGCCTTCTAATCATAATATAAACCTAGATATAGACTTTCTTATAGGTAACCTAATAGCTGATACATGTCGCCAGACCCACGGTGGGCATGTATCAGACATTGACTACCGGAACACGTGCAACAAATGGTAATCTTATCCAAAACTCTATTTTCCAATTTTTCAAGTAAAAAAATTGCTTTATTTATCCATTTAAAAGATACATAAAAAACAAGTTTAAAAACATGACCTCCTGTAAAAAGACCACCCTCATTTAGAACCTGGACATAAGTAAGGTTGTTAGTTCTGCCATGATTAAAAACCTACATATTTCTAGGTTGGAAGTGCTCAGGATTTTTCTCTTGCAGGATGTCCTGTCTTTAAGCATTTGTGTTTTAGTATCTTCGAAATGGATAAACAAAGCTCTTTTTTTACCTGAAAATTGGAAGATTGATGGTGGGTTTACACGTCCCGATATCGGGCCGATATCAGAGCCAACGACGCGGGAGCGCGCTTTTTGAGCGCGCTTTTCCCGCTATCGCATCGCCGGTTTAGACAGCCCAATATTGGGATACAACGTCCCGACGATGTTTACGCCCACCAACCCAGGAACAACCAGTTAACATGGGAGTGAATGGGTGACGTGGGCGTACACATCGTAGTTGGGCTGTCACACGGGACGATGTGGCTACAACAGCCATCCGATATCGGGCGGTTGAATAGCACGCTCATTCAACCCCGATATCGTTTTGGCATCGTTCCAGCATCGCATTGTACGTTCAAACTGTACAACGCGCGAACGATATCGGGTCCATCTCCCGAACCACGTGACTTTTGGTCGGAGTTGGGTCGGAGTTGGACGCCGATATCGCGACGTGTAAACCCACCATGAGTGCTGGACAAGATCACTGTTTTTTCATGCTTTTCATTTAACTTCCAACTGTGATTTATGGTGGGTTTACACGTCGCGATATCGTTCGCGCGTTGTACGGTTTGAACGTACAATGCGATGCTGGAACGATGCCAAAACGATATCGGGGTTGAATGAGCGATATCGGGACGTGTAAACCCACCATTAGTGTTGGGCACATCCTGAGAGGTCACAGCTTTTTTCATCAGGTGAGCTGAGCAATTGTTTTCCTTGTTCTGAATGATCAGGCACTGGCTGCATGATGTCAGTCATATACAGTTTGAACCAGAAGTTTACCTACACTATATAAAAAAACACATAGGCATGTTTTCTCACTATCTGACATGAAATCAGAATAAACCTTTCCCATTTTAGGTCAATTAGGATTACCATAATTATCTATATTTGCCAAATGCCAGAATAATGAGAGGGAATGTTTTAAGGCATTTTTATCACTTTCTTCTAAGTCATAAGTTTACATACATTAAGATTACTATGCCTTTAGACAATTTGGTATTCTCATGTATATCGTGTCCTACCATATGCCTCTAGCTGCAGTGTAAAAAAGCATTTGAGGATGTAAGTGCCTCTGGGTGCATTTTAAAACCTGTGTGTTTATGGATGTGGTTGGAAACCTCTCAAAACAAGGAAACGAACTAGATGGTAAACTGGACTGGCTATCGGGTAGTGGAGGGTGCTCAGTCAAAAAAGTGGGTATGGTAGGACCCGATATACATAGCTTTATTCATTGTTTAGCCAGTATGCTATACCTAGTATACCTATACCTTATAATGTGTAGTGTGCAGCAGATAATTCTTATATAGCAATGTTTTTTTCATGCTCGTACCTCCTCTGACAGGTGTGCCAGTCGATCTTAATGTTAATATTTAGACAATTTGGGACAGGCTATTTGAAGAGGTCATGTGTTTGGAAGCTTCTGATAGGTTTATTGGCAATATGTGAGTTAACTAGAGACACACCTGTGGATATGGGGTCAGTCCCTGAACACGTGTCATAACCCCACAGTATGGGTGAGTTGTGGGCTTGGTACTAGGCTGACAACTTGGTTTTTATGATATTTTATACATATTGATATTGTACCTTGCTGTATGCCTTGATAATGTTCACTGCCTATAACTGTACTTTTCTGTGGCGGTCTGTGACCGGTTCACCCCCTTGTAACCTCCCTTGGTTTTATGTGAAGTCCCGCAGTATTTTATTGATTCACTGCTAATATAATAAATTTGTGCACTTGCAATTTGGTAAATCCCTTTACTTTGTTTATACTGGGGATACAGCTATACAACTCAGTTCTCAGGTTTGCAATGCATTTTGAGTTGCTAAACATGTGAGTCTAAGATGTTTCCCTATATTCTTGTCTTAAACACCTGTGGATATAGTTTAATGCACACCTGAAACACACAGTTTCTTTGTGTAGCATCATGTGAAAGTCTAAAAAATCAGGTAAGATATCAGGAAGAGAATTGTGGACTTGAACAGGTCTGGTCCATCCTTGGTGCAATTTCCAGATACCTGAGGGTGCCTCATTCATATGTACAAACAATTATATGCAAGTACAAACAAGATGAGAATGTCCAGCCATCATACCACTCAGGAAGGAGATGTGTTCTGTGTTCTAGAGATGAACATGCTTTGGTCCTACATTTGCATGTGAACCCAAGAGCTAGAAGCTAGTAAGATTATGGCATTATCCACAGTGAAACGAGTACTATATCAACATGGCCTAAAAGGCCGCTCTGTCAGGAAGAAGCTATTACACCCAAAAAAAAAGATAAAAAAGGCAGGTTAATTATTGCAAATGCACACAGGAACAAAGACCTACATTTTTGGAGACATGTCCGGTGGGCTGACGAAACTAAAATTGAACCATATTGACATGGTGTCAGACCTGTTGAAGTACATATGTGGTGCCCTGCTCATGCAGGTAGCCACAGAGTTCTCTAATACACAGCTGGGTTTCCACAGCAGGTACCTACTACATACAACTTCTTCCACACCGCCACAGTAGGGGGAGCCCCACTTGCCGACCTTAGGCAAGATCCCCTATAAATATTGCTGCTGGGGGAGGAGTCAGTCAGAGTGTGCAGACGCTAGGAGAGCTGCAAAGACGTCCTGGTGGTCGGTGCCAGTTTAGGCCCGAGCCAGTGACCCGGAGTGGCCCTTCTACGTCCCCAAGCCTAAGTGGGACTGAAGGCAAGGAGCATAGAGCAGAAAGGGAGCGAGGAACTTGAGGAAGTTCACCCAAAGAGAATCACCGGATATTGGGGATCCGCACCTGTGGGATACTATAGGACCGCAGAAAACCCTGTCGCACTGTGGAGGCTTCGGCTACCCGGTTTTCTCTGTGGGTCAGGAGAGGGAGCCAGACCCAGCAGCGTAGCGTCGCAGTGATCAGAGAAGGTAACCCGGAGACCACACAGGAGGAGAGAGAGAGACACTATAGTCAGGAAGAGAGAGGAGGCAAGTCAGGCTGCAAGCAGGCTGTGCTTCAATCACCACTACAGAGCAGAGGAGGCCTTATACCCACTTGCTGTGGGGACCCACTGTGCAACCCTGTCACCCGTCAGTGCCCTGGACGTCTTTACCTGCCAAACATCAGTAAAAGGTAAAAGAGACTTCTTCTGTGTGCGTGCATCATTCCTCTCCGGTATTGTTCCCTTGCATAGACTGTTCCAGGCCTCCCTATACCATCCCAGCTCCACTACAAGCTGCCCCTTCTCCCTACACTGCCCCGGAGGGCCCAGTCCTACCTGTGGAGGACTTCACCATCCTAGCCGTGATACCATCTACCTCTGGCGGACTGTGGTGGCGCTGGAGCAAATCACCAGAAACTACAGGTGGCGTCACGACAACAAACTTTGTAAATAGTCCCCTGTAAATATCAACCCCCTTTTCTAAAGATACCCCAGGACACGGGGTCAGGCGCGGCCGCTATTCCCCGTGACACAGTTAACCCTTTGCCGCCTGACACCTGAGTACCCCAAAGCCTGGGCTCTACACATGCTGCATGAAATGGTCCATCATCTGCCTGTTCTAGGGGCCTTGTGCACCTGAGCTCCCGCTATAACCGTGCTTGATGGAACCGCTTTTTAACATTTTGGAATAGAACTTTCAACTGGTAATGTGTGCCACTATATATCTTCTTAAGGATACTTTCCCCTACCTGGAGGATCGGGATTCTGAAGCAGAGCACTATTTCCCCATTGTATACACTGCGATCGTGGTTTTGTGGATTACAGCACTCTCAACAGCTGGTGAAGAGCAGTGTTGAGCTGGAGTAGGTGCCCGCATGTAAGTGATTTTTTGTTTGATCTTTAAGATCACAATTATATCCACTGTCATGACAGCATGGTCATTTAACCCGTTCCTACTAGTTTCAAAACAAGAAAAGAAGATATCCAGCGAAGGGGAAATGCACTCCACAGAGATAAAAAAACATTCACAACTTTATTCTTCCATTTTTAAAAATTTCCAATCGGTATAGGCACAGAGACATCATACTAGTAAAACCATCCCCATGTAGGGGGACTCCAATGAGGGGTGGAGGAATCGTGGTGGATTAACCAGTGAGCTGATACTCACTTTCCTAAATACTTTGCATTATCCTACTATTCATCCATCATCTCTATATATGCAGACAGACCTGTCACTCATATGGAGCAGACCTTTTCTCTGAGAAGCCGCAGTGTTTCAGAATTAGGCTATGTTCAGATGAGCGCGTTTTGCATGCTGAAAATTTCAGCGCATAATCTGCATCCTCTTGCCAGGAGTACTTAATTTTGTTGACGTGTATTTGACGCATATTTGATGCCTTTTTTACGCAAATATTTTTCATTCCCTGAGGGGAATATGGACAAAATATGCACCCACCACATAGGCACTGTGTGAACACATATGCTTATTTTATGCGTATTTTAAAAATTACAATGGGGTCTAGGGAAAATACGCCCATCAAACAGTTGACATAATACTCATTTTTCTGCATCTGTAATATCCAAAACGCTTCGTAAGGTTATACATAATCTGAACAGCACTCTCAAAATTTCATAGACTTTAATGGCTAACGATATGCAATACCTTTTGGGTGCCTGTTAGGCTGAAGGCACACGATCCATATGCCTCGCGCGAGTGCAATTCGAGGGAGACTCGCATTGCACTTGGACCACTATCAGTAAATGATAGTGGTCCCATTAGTGCATTTTACACGCACTGAACTCGCATTGCGAGAGAAATGTGAGTTCAATCGCAGCATGCTGCGATTGAGTGCGATTTCCTCATGCAAGTACCCATTAAAAGTATATGGGTGCGAGATAAACTCGCACCCATACAGCACACTGTGTGATAGTCACACGCGTGTGCTATAAAAATGGCCTAAAACTCCGCGGCTGTCAAAGCCGTAGAGTTTGAATTTCCCGGGTTGGCGTCACAGTAGCCAATCATCTTTCACAGTGCTGTGACAGCAGCTTTAAAAGTAAAGGGTTAAATATGACCCGCTTCCCGTAGATGCTAATTGCCGGGTTGCTGACAATTTCCCCATTCACCTGTCATCGCTGTGTATCCAGCAGTGACAGATGATGTGTTAAATCTGCCCCGCTGCCTGCAGTTTGTAATTGGCAGGTTTGACGGCAATTAGTGGTGATAGTTGAAGGGTTAAATGATGCGGCAAAAGCTGTCCATGATCCTGATGTTAAGATACCAGGACCCTGGCCAGCGTCAATTCTAACTCCTGTGAGCTGGCCATGGTCCTGATGTTAGTACATCAGCATCATGGCCAGCGTACATTGTAACTCCGGTAAGCTGGTCATGGTCCTGATGTTAATACATCAGCATCATGGGCAGCGTCAATTCTAACTCCGGTGAGCTGGCCTTGGTCCTGACATCTTAACATCAGTACCATGGCCAGCTCACTGGAGTTATACTGTACGCTGGCCAGGGTCCTGATATCTTAACATCAGGACCATGGACAGCTTTTACCGCATCATTTAACCCTTCATCTGTCACCGCTGCTTTTGCAGCGGTGACAGGTGAATGGTTAAATTGTCAGCAAACCCACCAATTACAAACTGCAGGCAGCGGGCGAGATTTAACCTTTCATTTTTCAACGCTGCTTAGACAGCGGTGAAAGATGATTGGCTACTGTGCCGCAAACCCGGGAAATTCAAACTTGGCTGCTGTGACAGCAGCCGAGTTTACATTCGCCGTGAAAATGCTGTCCGCGGTTCAGAAGTTTGCTTCAGGACCGTGGACAGCATCACACTCACACGCACCACACATGCACTCATGCAGCTCACTTGCAGCACACTCACATGCATACAGCTATGCACACTCTCCCACACGCACCACACTTGCACCCCACTCACAGCAGACACGCACAACACTCGCATCACTGTCATGCATCAAACACGCTCCGTGTTTGATGCATGACAGTGTGCCTCCAGCCTTACACACGTAAACAAAACTCATGAAATACCCGCTCGTCTGAATGAAGCCTTAAACTAAAATGTCTTAAATCATAGAGCCAAAGTCTGATACTTGCCTGTGGATCAGGGAACTTACACCAGCTGTCTGGTTTCCTTTAATTAATAGTTTATAAAGAACTGACTAGTCATTAGTAAAATCATTAGCAATGTGAATTCTCATCCTGCAGTATCCTGCTTTCTTGTAATTGCCACTTGTGCTCATACTTCAAATCCCAAATGCAATAACTGATAACAGAGAACACACGATGAGATATACAGTCATGGTTGAAAGTGTTGACATCAGGGGCAGACATATCATTGTTGCAGCCTGTGCCTGTACAGCAAAGGTAAGAGAGCCCATTTCCACTTCAAAAGCAGATGGAACTGTGCATTTTGATGAACTGTTTGGTTGGAAAATAGCCCATATATTGTACTTGCACAGGGGCCCTTATCAGTCTGTGTCTGCCAGCGGTTGGCACCCTTGAAATTATCCCAGAATTGTTTTTCTCAGAAAGTTCTTACAATTTTACATGTTTTGTTATACTTATGTTTATTTCTTTTGTGTGTACAGGAACAGCACAAAAAAAAGTGAAAAAAAGGCAAATTGGACATAATTTCACACAAAGCTCCACTTTGGTATAAATTACTGCAATCAATCGCTTCCTATGACCATCAACAGGTTCTTACACTCTAACCTGGAATTTTGGACCACTCTTCTCTTGCAATACTTCATTTTCTGGATCAAGTTATAGGGTACCAACACTTTTGGGTCATAATTGTATTCTCACAGTCTGCAAAAATGGTTACATTTGCCAAGCTCTTATAATAAAGAATTTATGTTCATGATTATTTTTGAAGCTGCAAGAACATATTGTCATTTTTGTCACTGTGTTGTGGCTATATTTTTACCTTAAGGGTACTGTCACAACTGGCCATATCGGTGGTGATTTCATAGGCGATGCAGGGCGTGGCCTATCACCGCCGACAGCGCCGGTGCTCGCCTAGTGTAAAGAGGCAATGTCTGCGCTAAAAATCACCTTATGGCCCCTTTACACGCAGCTACAGGTAACAGGTTGTCCACAGGTAACTTGCTGGTTGCAGTGAAATCATGGACACATTTTCTATCTTGTTGCGGTGTACAAATGGAACTATGTCTCCATGATTTCACTGCAGCCAGTAAGTTACTTGTGGAAAACCTGTTACCTGTAGCTGCGTGTAAGGGCCATTAGAGTGGTCGCCTGTTTCTCAGCACTGCTCTGAAGCCAGGTGACACTCTGGGACGATGTGTACACATCGCCCCATGTAACATGGCGATCGCCGATGTTTCAGGCGATGGGAGCCCATGTTACAGGATCGCTGCTGGGGTTTGTGGACACCCCAGCGGCGATGGCGCCTGTAAGATCGCCGGTGAGTCGCCTTAGGTATCGCCGCGTGTAAACACGTGACGGCGACGCTGGCGGGGCGCCAAAAACGTGCGCACCCTCGTGCGTCGCCGGTGATATCTCCGCCGATATGGCCAGGTGTGACGGTACCCTAACTCTAGAAATGTTACTTACAGACAGGTGTTTTTTTTATCCTGATAGAATATGGTTTTGTGTCCATGTATTGTATATTGTGCAATTTCCATTTCCATGCTCATCTCTCTTCTCGTTGAATACACTTACATTAAACCTGCACAAGTATTGTTACACTTCTGTGTGAATTTGTCCAAACTAAACATTGTCTGACATTGTAAAGCTATGCACACCACTTGCTGCGCTGACTTGTCTACACACGTAAAGATATTGAGTATGATTTATATATCGGAGGCTTTTTACCTGTGATAAATGCTATGTGGTGAATGTGCTCCGTGAAAGGTTCCAGCCTCATTGTTAAATGACTGTTCATTGTTTTCCATTTGTGTCAATTAAACAGTAATCCCACAATAATCCCGTACTAATGCTATAAATTATACTGTATGTATAAATGCAGTATTATTGGCTTTTATAAGGGCACTCACCCTGTGCGGTGGAGCATGTTATTCCTTGTTGCAGATCCTTAGATATTCAGTTTGCTGGTGAATGGTATCTCCAGGAGGCACACTATTCTCCTCCATGAGCTCTCCTAATTACATAAATACTGGTAATAATGATCTAAAGCAATAAAGCGTAATCCAGTAAATGTATTACGTAATGCACTATAACAGTGATTGTTGTGGAGGGCCGATCGAACTAAACTTAAAACATAACTGCCTTTAAATTTTTATCTAATAATAACATAGAGCAAGCAATTTTAATATACTTTCAAATATACTTTATAAGAAAATTCTGGTGGAAAACCATTCATAAACGTTCCACAAGGTGTCCCCACTACACTGTGTGTGAAGCAGACATATGTTCATTCTCAGTCAGATTCGTCTTCACACTGAACACTGGGCATGTAACCATATAAGGGAGGGGGCGTGACCTACAATGTGTGCAAGCTCCTGACTGTAGCTGATCAGGTGACAATGTATCAGATTACTTCAGGCTAAAGCACAGTGCTGAGCAATGTCAGAATGTCATCCGACTCCTCTTCTTAGGACTCGGACACACTCATCTGAGTTTGACGGGCGAGACTTGAAAGGCTTGAGCAGTGACCCTGAGCTGTACTACCACAGCTGCATTTACATCACCCTCAACGACTGGCACAGCGCTGGTAACCCTATTACCAGGTACCACAGGTGGCGTCACGTTACTGTTCCCCCACCATCAATCACCCCACCCTGCTATTGAGGGTCCAGGGCACAGAACCGGGTACTGACCAGCCGTGATCCCCACTGAAGTAAGCACCTGTCCCGGTATCCAAGTATCCCCTACCCTGTCGACCGACTCACCTCGCTTCCTCCACCACCCAGAGTTACTCACACACCGCACCCACCACATGTTCCTCTGGCTCCTACATCGGACCGATGTGGTTTCAAAGGTCTGTGCATGTGCTCATTATCATAGGGATGACACTGTGGCTCAGCAGTTATCACTGTAGCCGTGCAGTGCTGAGTCTTGGGTTCAAATCACATCAAGGATGACATCTGCAAGCAGTTTGTATGGGTTCTCCACACTCCAAAGACATACTGAGCTTGTGAGCCACATTAGGCACAGTGTTCCTGATGTATGTAAAGTGATGTGGAACTATCACTATATGAGTAAATATTATCATCCAATCATAAGCATCCTCAGCCTTATGACGCATGTGCCATTTCGGAAAGCATAATAGGGACCAGCTGCATACACACGCCATCACAGTCACGTGATGCTCCACACTGGAACCATGTAACAAGCCACGTGACATGAAGGGAACGTGAGTATAAAGATATGGGGGCACGGATACTGCCCTAATGCAGGTGTGCATGCGTGCTATTGAAGACACCTGCAGAAGTATAAGGAATCATGGAAAATCTAGTGATAAGAGGGCACAATGTCTAAAATGTCCGACTGAGATTTCAACTTAATGAAGAAGTTATTGAGCTGAAATCTCGATCTGCACATACGTCACCTCCGGTGTCATTTTATTGAAGACTTACAGAACACCTACAGAATCACACATGTCGCCCACCACAATGATTGCAGCAGTGGTTTTAAATTTCAAGCAGGAGGTAGGTAACTGAATCAATGACTTGTAGAAGACACAGAGGAGGCAGGCGGAGGGGAAGACTCTACTCCAGAATCCCACCCGATGCACAGAAAATGTCATTAGATAAAAAAAACTATTGAGGAAGATTATTCAACAGCCACAGATCGGATTTCTTCACCGTAGCTATGCATTTAATCATCATCACAGCCTCATTATGGCCATGTATTCATTATATAGGGCTAAATCCTGCTGACTGGTTCTCTTTAACCCCTTAACGACTAATGACGAGTATACTCGTCATGAAAAGATGTCAGTTCCCGCATCATGACGAGTATACTCGTCATGGCTTTGAACTGTCACTGCTTCTAAACGAACAGTGACAGTTCAATTCTAACAGCTGTCAGTGACAGCCAAGGGTTAGGGGAAGAGGTGTGGGGACCCCTGTTAGAGGTCCCCACACTCAGAACGATGTGATCGGTCAGTCAATCTGACCGACCGATCACATCAAGATCACGCAGGGAAATGCATGATCTTTGCAGGAGCCGGGCTGTCAGCTGTGCCCGGCTCCTACAATCGTCCCCTGCTTGTGCCCACTGATGTGCCCGCTCTCCTGCATCACCCCCCCCCCCCCACACTCATTCCCCATGACCCCCCCACTGTGTCTGGCACCCCCGGCTCATCCCCCCTGTCCCCTGCTGTGTCCGGCCCCCCCCCGCACTCATCCCTCTTCTCCCCCGCTGTGTCCGGTCCCCCCACTCATCCCTCTTCTCCCCCGCTGTGTCTGGCCCCCCCACTCATCCCCCTGTCCCCTGCTGTCACTATGTCCCCCCACGCTAATCCCCCCTGCTATGTCCGCCCCCGTTCCCCTCCCCCCGGTCATCCCTCTTGCTCCCGCCTTGTCCCGGGTCCTCCGCTGTCCCCCCTGTCCCCTGCTGATTCTGGGCCCCCCCGCCACCGCTGGTGACCGGCAGGAGGAGGTGATCACCAACCCGGTGAACACCTCTTCCCGCCGCTTCCTCCGCTCACCTCCTCCTGCCGCCGCTGCTGCCGCCGCCGCCGCCTCCTCCTGCCGCCGGTGACATCCTCCTGCCGCCGCCGACATCCTCCTGCCGCCACTGCCTCCTCCTGCCGCCGGTGACATCCTCCTGCCGCCACTGCCTCCTCCTGCCGCCGGTGACATCCTCCTGCCGCCGCCGACATCCTCCTGCCGCCACTGCCTGCAGGGGGATCCCTGATCCCCCATCCCTCTGCAGGGGGATCCCAGATCCCCCATCCCCCTGCAGGGGGATCCCAGATCCCCCATCCCCCTGCATGGGGATCCCTGATCCCCATCCCCCTGCATGGGGATCCCTGATCCCCATCCCCCTGCATGGGGATCCCTGATACCCCTGCAGGGGGATCCCTGATCCCTCATCCCCCTGCAGGGGGATCCCTGATCTCCCATCCCCATGCGGGGGGATCCCTGATCCCCCATCCCCCTGCATGGGGATCCCTGATCCCCCATCCCCCTGCAGGGGGATCCCTGATCCCCCATCCCCCTGCATGGGGATCAAACTGCAGAAAGAGATCTGACAGCCCAGGTGCAGTGATCCAGTAGATCACTGTGCCCAAGTTGTCAGATTGCTTTCTACATCTTGATCCCCATGCAGGGGGATTCCCCTGCATGGGGATTGAGCTGCAAAAAGCAATCTGGCAGCTCGGGTGCAGTGATCCAGTGGATCACTGAAACCAAGCTGTCAGATTGTTTTCTGCAGCTTGCTCTCCATGCAGGGGAATCCGATTGAGCTGCAGAAAGCAATCTTGACAACTTGGGCGCAGTGATTCAAACTGTGCAGTGATCCACTGGATCACTGAAACCAAGCTGTCAGATTGTTTTCTGCAGCTTGCTATCCATGCAGGGGATTCCCCTTGCATGGGGATTGAGCTGCAGAAAGCAATCTGACAGCTCGGGCGCAGTGATCCAGTGGATCACTGAAACCAAGCTGTCAGATTGTTTTCTGCAGCTTGCTCTTCATGCAGGGGAATCCCCTTGCATGGTGATTGAGCTGCAGAAAGCAATCTGACAGTTTGTGCGCAGTGGTCCAAACTGTGCAGTGATCCACTGCACAGTGATCCGGGCTTTCAGACCACTGCGCCCAAGCTGTCAGATCGCTTTCTGCAGCTTGCTCTCCATGCAGGGGATTCCCCTTGCATGGGGATCGGGCTGCAGAAAGCAATCTTGCAGCCCCGGCACGGCACCCGGGCTGCCAGATTGCTGCTCTGCAGTCCGATCCTCCTGCATGAGGATCGATCTGCAGAAAGCGATCACGCAGCTCCGGCGCTGCACCCGGGCTACCAGATCGCTGCTCTGCAGTCCGATCCTCCTGCATAGGGATCAAGCTGCAGAAAGCAATCTCGCAGCCCCAGCGCTGCACCTGAGCTGCCAGATCGCTGCTCTGCAGTCCGATCCGTCTGCATGCAGATTAAGCTGCAGATAGCGATCTGACAGCCCGGGTGCAGTGATCCACATAGTGGATCACTGCACCCGGGCTGTCAGATCGCTACTTTGCAGTCCGATCCTCCTGCATGGCGATCGTGGGACCTTCGTTGTGGACTACGTCGGAGACGATCGAGCGTCGTGGGACCTTCGTTGTGGACTACGTCGGATCTTTTTATAATAAAGATGGAGTCTAAATTTTGTTTGTGTTTTTTTTCAAAATAAAAATATTTTTCTCTGTGTGTATTTATTGACTACTTACCAGAGATTCCTAATGGCGGGTCTAACATTGGCCCAATATTATGAATCTCGGGCTTAGTGCCAGCTGCCAATAAAAAGCTGGCATTAACCCCTTTATTACCCAGTTCGCCACCGGCACCAGGGCAACTGGAAGAGCATGGGTACAGCGCCAGAAAATGGCGCTTCAATGAATGCGCCATTTTCTGGGGCGGCTGCGGGCTGCAATTCGCAGCATGGGGGGCCCAGACCGCTTGGGCCTTTCCATGCTGAGGATTCCAGCCCCCAGCTGCCTAGTTGTACCTGGCTGGGCCAAAAATATGGCGGAGCCCTACGTCATTTTTTTTTCTAGAATTAGTTCTAGAAATTAAAAAAATGGGCTTCGCTGTATTTTTGGTTGCAGCCAGGTACAACGAGGCAGCTGGGGGTTGCTGGCAGTCTGTAGCTGCCAAGTTGTACCTGGCTGGACCAAAAATATGGCGGAGCCCTACGTCATTTTTTTTTTCTAGAATTAGTTCTAGAAATAAAAAAAAATGGGCTTCGCTGTATTTTTGGTTGCAGCCAGGTACAACGAGGCAGCTGGGGGTTGCTGGCAGTCTGTAGCTGCCAAGTTGTACCTGGCTGGACCAAAAATATGGCGGAGCCCCACATCATTTTTTTTTCTTTCTAGAATTAGTTCTAGAAATAAAAAAAAGCCTTCGCTGTATTTGTAGCCAGCCATGTACAACTTGGTAGCTGGCTGACTGGAATCCTCAGCGTGGAGAGACTCAAATGTTGTGGGTTCCCCACACTGCAAATTTCAACCCACAGCCACCCAAGAAAATAGCGCATTCATTAGAGGCGGCATTTTCTGGTGCTGTACCCCAACTCTACCAGTTGCCCTTGTGCTGGTGGCACACGGGTTCTCCATATGCGACATGGTGTCCGCTAACAATTTCAATAGAAAATTAGCTCCAATTGTTAGCGGAAACCATGTCGGGGATGGAGAGCCCCTCCCTGTGTGCCTGAACATTGGAGCTCCCCCACAAGTGACCCCATTTTGGAAACTAGACCCCCGAAGGAACGTATCTAGATGCATAGTGATCACTTTGAACTCCCAGATGCTTCACAAATTCATCCATAAAAATGAAAAAGCACGTTTTTTTCCACAAAAAGTTTCTTTTTTCATTTTTACGGATCAATTTGTGAAGCACCTGGGGGTTCAAAGTGCTCACTATGCATCTAGATATAATCGTTTGGGGGTCTAGTTTCCAAAATGGGGTCACTTGTGGGAGAGCTCCAATGTTTAGGCACCAAGGGGCTCTTCATATCCTACAAGGTGTCCGCTAACAATTCCAATTGTTAGTGGACACCATGTTGCGTATGGAGAGCCCCTGTGTGTCTCCACATTGGAGCTCCCCCACAAGTGACCCCATTTTGGAAACTAGACCCCCAAACGATTATATCTAGATGGATAGTGAGCACTTTGAACCCCCAGATGCTTCACAAATTGATCCGTAATAATGAAAAAATAAATTATTTGTGGAAAAAAAGTGCTTTTTCATTTTTACGGATTAATTTCTGAAGCACCTGGGGGTTCAAAGTGCTCACTATGCATCTAGATATAGTCCTTTGGGGGTCTAGTTTCCAAAATAGGGTCACTTGTGGGGGAGCTCCAATGTGGAGACACACGGGGACCCTCCAAACGCGACATGGTGTCCGCTAACAAATTGAGCTCATTTTCCATTCAAATTGTTAGCGGACACCATGTCGCGTTTGGAGGGTCCCGGTGTGTCTCCACATTGGAGCTCCCCCACAAGTGACCCCATTTTGGAAACTAGACCCCCTAAGGAACGTATCTAGATGCATAGTGAGCACTTTGAACCCCCATATGCTTCAGAAATTCATCCGTTAAAATGAAAAAGCACTTTTTTTTCCACACAAAATTTCTTTTTTCATTATTATGGATCAATTTGTGAAGCATCTGGGGGTTCAAAGTGCTCACTATGCATCTAGATATGGTCCTTTGGGGGGTCTAGTTTCCAAAATGGGGTCACTTGTGGGGGAGCTCCAATGTGGACACCCACAGGGACCCTCCAAACGCAACATGGTGTCCGCTAACAATTTGAGCTCATTTTCCATTCAAATTGTTAGCGGACACCATGTCGCGTTTGGAGGGCCCCGGTGTGTCTCCACATTGGAGCTGCCCCACAAGTGACCCCATTTCGGAAACTAGACCCCCTAAGGAACATATCTAGATGCATAGTGAGCACTTTGAACCCCCAGATGCTTCACAAATTCATCAATAAAAATGAAAAAGCACTTTTTTTTTCCACACAAATTTTCTTTTTTCATTTTTACAGATCAATTTGTGAAGCACCTGGGGGTAGAAAGTGCTCACTATGCATCTAGATATGTTCCTTTGGGGGTGTAGTTTCCAAAATGGGGTCACTTGTGGGGGAGCTCCAATGTGGAGACACACGGGGACCCTCCAAACGCGACATGGTGTCCGCTAACAATTTGAATGGAAAATGAGCTCAAATTGTTAGCGGACACCATGTCGCGTTTGGAGGGTCCCTGTGGGTCTCCACATTGGAGCTTCCCCACAAGTGACCCTATTTTGGAAACTAGACCCCCAAAGGAACATATCTAGGTACATAGTGAGCACTTTGAACCCCCAGATGCTTCACAAATTGATCCGTAATAATGAAAAAATATTTTTTTAGTGGAAAAAAAAGTGCTTTTTCATTTTTACGGATGAATTTCTGAAGCATATGGGGGTTCAAAGTGCTCACTATGTACCTAGATACGTTCCTTCGGGGGTCTAGTTTCCAAAATGGGGTCACTTGTGGGGGAGCTCCAATGTGGAGATACACAGGGACCCACCAAACGCGACATGGTGTCCGCTAACAATTTGAGCTCATTTTCCATTCAAATTGTTAGCGGACACCATGTCGCGTATGGAGGGTCCCTGTGTGTCTCCACATTGGAGCTCCCCACAAATGACCCCATTTTGGAAACTAGACCCCCTAAGGAAGGTATCTAGATGCATAGTGAGCACTTTGAACCCTCAGATGCTTCATAAATTCATTCATAAAAATTAAAAAAACACTTTTTTTTCACAAAAAAATTATTTTTGCCTACATTTTTTCAGTTTCACATGGGCAAAGGGATAAAATACATCCCAAAATTTGTTGGGCAATTTCTCCTGAGTACACCGATACCTTATATGTGGTCATAAACCACTGTTTGGGCGCACGGCAGGGGTCAGAAGTGAAGGAGCGCCATTTCACTTTTTGAACGGAAAATTGGCTCTAAAATTCAAATTGCGCCTTCTCCCTTCTGAGCCCTGCCGTGCGCCCAAACAGTGGTTTATGACCACATATGAGGTACCGGTGTACTCAGGAGAAATTGCCCAACAAATTTTAGGATGCATTTTATCCTGTTGCCCATGTGAAAATGAAAAAATTGAGGCTAAAAGAACATTTTTGTTACAAAAATTAAAATGTCCATTTTTTCCTTCAACTTTATTTTAGTTCCTGTGAAGCACCTGAAGGGTTAATAATCTTCTTCAATATAGTTTTGAGTAGCTTGAGGGGTGCAGTTTTTGGAATGGTGTCACTTTTGGGTGTTTTCTGTCATGTACACCCCTCAAAGAGACTTCAAATGTGATGTGGTCACTAAAAAATTGGTTTTGTAAATTTTGCTGGAAAAATGAATAATTGCTGATGAACTTTGAACCTTATAACGTCCTACGAAATTTTTTTTTTCTTCCAAAATTGTGCTGATGTGAAGTAGACATGTGGTAAATGTGATTTATTAACTATTTTGTGGCACATAACTCTCTGGTTTAGCAGAATAAAAATTAAAAATTTTAAAATTGCTAAATTTTCAAAATTTTTGCCAAATTTTTTATTTTTTCACAAATAAACGCAAAAATTATCGACCTAAATTTAATACTAACATGAAGCCCAATATGTCACAAAAAAACAATCTCAGAATCGCTAGGATCCGTTGAAGCGTTCCCGAGATATTACCTCATAAAGGGAGAGTGGTCAGAATTACAAAAAATGGTCCGGTCATTAAGCTGCAAAGTGACTCGGTCCTTAAGGGGTTAAGTTTCTTGATACTGCTACTACATGTTATGATAAGGCTTATCCCAACATGTATTATTACCAGAAGCAGCTAATCATAACCATATAATTTACTGCTTTTTATAAGCTTATAAAAAGCAGGAAATTAAATTATACCTCTTTTATTATTAAACTTTAAGGATAATAAGCATGGAAGCACCTTGTTTGGGTGCGATCCATGCTATGATCTCCTCCATGGCCTCTATCCATATCTCGGTCTCTGTCTACGACTGTTTCTGTCACAATCCAGCTCTTACAAAATGTATATATGTATATATATATATATATATATATATATATAGAGAGAGAGAGCCTTGTGAAAGTATTTGACCCCCTTGAACTTTTCAACCCTTCGCTACATTTCAGGCTTCAAATATAAAGATATAAATTCTAATATTTTTGTGAAGAATCAACAACAAATGGGACACAATCGTGAAGTGGAACTACATTTATTGGATATTTTAAACTTTTTTAACAAATTGACTGAAATTCTTGCCCATTCTTCCTTGCAAAACAGCTGGAGCTCAGTGAGGTTGGATGGAGAGCGTTTGTGAACAGCAGTTTTCAGCTCTTTCCACAGATTCTCGATTGGATTCAGGTCTGGACTATGACTTGGCCATTCTAACACCTGGATACGTTTATTTTTGAACCATTCCATTTCAGATTTTGCTTTATGTTTGGGATCATTGTCTGGTTGGAAGATAAATCTCTGTCCCAATCTCAGGTCTTTTGGAGACTCCAACAGGTTTTCTTCCAGAATGGTCCTGTATTTGGCTCCATCCATCTTCCCATCAATTTTAACCATTTTCCCTGTCCCTGCTGAAGAAAAGCAGGCCCAAACCATGATGCTGCCACCACCATGTTTGACAGTGGGGATGGTGTTTTGAAGGTGATGAGCTGTGTTGCTTTTACGCAAAACATATTGTTTGCATTGTGGCCAAAAATTTTGATTTTGGTTTCATCTGAGCAGAGCATCTTATTCCACATGTTTGGTGTCTCCCAGGTGGCTTGTGGCAATCTTCAGACTTTTTATGGACATCTTTGAGAAATCCCTTTCTTCTTGCCACTCTTCCATAAAGGCCAAATTTGTGCAGTGTATGTCTGATTGTTGTCCTATGGACAGGCTCTCCCACCTCAGCTGTGGATCTCTGCAGTTCATCCAGAGTGATCATGGGCCTTTTGGCTGCATCTCTGATCAGTCTTCTCCTTGTTGGAGATGAAAGTTTAGAGGGACAGCCGGGTCTTGGTAGATTTGCAGTGCCCTGATACTCCTTCCATTTCAATATGATCGCTTGCACAGTGCTTCTTGAGATGTTTAAAACTTGGGAAATCTTTTTGTATCCAAATCCGGCTTTAAACTTCGCCACAACAGTATCTCGGACCTGTCTGGTGTGTTCCTTGGTCTTTATGATGCTCTCTGCACTTGAAACAGAACCCTGAGACTATCACAGAGCAGGTGCATTTTTACGGAGACTTGATTACACACAGGTGGATTCTATTTATCATTACCAGTCATTTAGGACAACATTGGATCATTCAGAGATCCTCAAAGAACTTCTGGAGTGAGTTTGCTACACTGAAAGTAAAGGGACCGAATAATATTGCACGCCGCACTTTTCAGTTTTTTATTTGTTAAAAAAGTTTAAAATATCCAATAAATTTCATTAAACTTCACGATACGGTTGTGTCCCACTGGTTCTTGATTGTTCACTAAAAAATTAGAATTTATATCTTTATGTTTGAAGCCTGAAATGTGGCAAAAGGTTGAAAAGTTCAAGGGGCCAAATACTTTCGCAACACACTGTATATATATATATTTATTTTTATATATATATATATATATATATATATATATATTTATTTATTTAGGATGAAAAAAAGCCATAGGTCCATCATATTTAACCTTTCTCTGCCAGTTATACATTTTCCATTGGCTGATTACACTGGCAGATTATACTTTTTTGTTGCTGATCCTAAATCTGCTTTTATTTTTCTTCTATCAGCTCTAGTTAATTAGTTGTGATATACCCTATGCATTCGACCGATCGAGCACTAGAACTGATGTCTACCAAACATTATTTTTAACCTCTTGGTTATTAAACCAAATTCATATATGTAGATTTCTTTTTATATAGAATTTACTTCATAGAATGAGAATTTAACATGAACAAAAGGTTGTCATTAATACATTGATAACACTGGTCAAAAGCATTTTTGGTGCCAAAGATATTTCATTGAATTTAGGGTAACTTTGGGGTGCTGATTCTGAATATGTCATCAGTTTTGCCAGATTGGCTCAAGTTTTTGAGATTTTTCGTAAAATGTGTAACAAAAAAGACGTTTTTTGCTACTTTTTTAACGAAGTCTGTTATGTTTCTTCTATGTTTTGTCAGTGTATATTCACCACAAATGTAACAGAATGAGTCTGGATCGTTAAGACAACTTCTTTTTGATGAGTTCATGCTTTTCACTGAACAACAGACAACAAACATAAAGTTAGTGCAAAAATCAAGCTATGAACAAACTTTTAGAACACTAATTAACACAAAACTATATTGAGAACTGCTCAGTTCAAGTACTAATCCAAAGAAATTAATGAGATGATGCGTCGCATTTACCAACAAGTGCTATAAATAAGATACCAAAAATCTCAAAAACTTGAGCCAATCTGGCAAAACTGATAGCATATTCAGAATCAGCACCCCAAAAATACCCCAAATTCATTAAAATATTTTGGGCACCAGAAAAAAAATTTTTTTTTGTTGACCTGTGTAATTTACTGAGATACTTCACCAAAAGCAGTGCTTTAAAGATTTCTCGATTTGCATTGCTCCAGGGCAATCACCTTGAATAGACGTTCAGTAATCCACCATTATGTGGGTATCCCAGTGTCCTCTGTATCTTTCTTCTATAGTTCTTAAATCTTGGTGGAAAAATATTGAAATCTGAGAGTCCTCAGTGGTTGATACCTTTTAATGGTTAACTGAAAAGATGGTAAATATAGCAAGCTTTCGGGACACTATGGCCCCTTCATCAGGCTGGTAATGACACAAATTCTGAAGACACACATATATACATAAGCCAAAAAAAATCAGGGTTAGATGATGTAGTAAATACGACAGGTGACGTAAAGCAGAGTCAGGCTAGGGAGAGGTAGAGGAGCTGGGAAGGAAAGGTAAAGTCAAAATTCCAAGATAAGAGTAACCGATTGTATTATTGTCCCATGATTAGTGGCCTGTGGAGACCTGAAGATTCCTCAGTGAATGTAGAAAGCCATAAATCGGGGCGAGAGAGTTCACATAAGAAGTTTTGCAAAGTTCATTGTCTTCTAAATGGAGTCTGTTGGAAGATGTGATACCCCCAAATGCCCTTTTATTTTATATAAAGACGCATGAGTCTGTGATATCCCAAAATGCCCTTTCATTTTATATAAAGACGCATAAATCTGTGATATCCCCAAATGTCCTTTCATTTTATATGAAAACGCATGAATCCATGTGAGAAATTTAATTCTGTTCTGAATGTGTCAAAGGTCGTTATCAATTTGTTTTCCCAAATTCTTATCTCTCTCTAAGATTTGAATTTGCTTTTTAAAATGAGCAGACTAATATTGGTTTCACTGTGGTCAGGGCTGCAAAAATGCTTTGGTACAGGTAGGTCCATACGCTTTTCTTTTATTGAGTGGCGATGAGAATTCATTCTTTTTCTGAATTTTTATCCGGTCTCCTCTATGTACATGCCACCTGTTGGACATTTGGTATATATAATTAAATACACCACATTGCTTGTGATGCAACTGAGGTTACCTGGGATCTTGTAGTCCTGATCTGTCCCGGGAATCTTTATCTTGTCCATTGTTATTATAGATGGATAGGTTTTGCACCTGTTCTGGTTGTAGGGAAAGGTTGCTGTTGTTGCTGGAGAGGACAAGGCGCTTCTGACAATGATGTTTTTTAGATTCGGAGGTTGTCTAAAACACAAGAGTGGGGGATCTGGAAATATTGATTTTAGTCAGGCATCTTTTTGTAGTAGTGGTTGCAATTTCCGTGCAGCTCCTCTTAGAACCTCCAGACTTGGATTGTAGGTGACTACGAGAGGAACTCTGTTGTTTTATTGTCTAGTTTTGTAATGTAAGAGATGATTCCTTCATATTCTGGTGGCTCTTGTAACCTGGTTCTCGATTGCTCTTGGATGGTAGCCCTGGTTCAAAAAGGTTTTTCTGAGGTCCTCAAGGTGATTGTCTCTATCTGTAGGGTTGGAACATATCCGATTGTATCTGATGGCCTGGCTGTACACAATAGAGTTTTTTATGTGTTATGCATGAAAACTACCCCATCGGAGGTATGTTGGACGGTCAATTGGCTTCCGGTACAGGGATGACTCTATTTCATTGTTCTGTAGCTTAATGATGGTGTCCAGAAAGCTGATTTCAGTGCAGGAGTAGTTGAGTGTTAAGTGGATGGTGGGAGGAAACTGATTAAAGTTTTCATGGAACGTCTTAAGCTGTTGCTCAGACTCTGTCCAGATGATTAAAATGTCTTCGATATAACGGTAGTAGGCCAGAGGCCTGATAGGACAAGAGGATAAAAGTAACCTTTAAGCTTGGCCATGAAAATATTTGCATATTGTGGTGCCTTTTTGCTTCCCATTGCTGTGCCAGTCTCGTGTAAATATATGTTGTCGTCAAATGTAAAGTAGTTGGACAATAATACAATCGGTTCCTCTTATCTTGGAATTTTGACTTTACCTTACTTTCCCAGCTCCTCTACCCCTCCCTAGCCTGACTCTGCTTTACGTCACCTGTCGTATTTACTACATCATCTAACCATGCTTATGTATATATGTATGTGTCTTAAGAATTTGGTCATTGTCAGCCTGATGAAGGGGTTCATAGTGTCCCAAAAGCACGCTTCACTTACCATCTTTTCAGTTAGCCATTAAAAAGTATCAACAACTGAGGACTCTACTGGCTAATATGGTACAAACATTTTTTACCTAAATCTTGGTGGAATCGTACACTTTGCTTTTCAATTAGGTCACTAAGGTTTTCTGCTAAATGATCCAAGTGGCTGTGGAAATAATGCACCTTGGTACTCATTGTACAGCCAAAGTGAGGGAAAGAAGATAGCATTGTTTCTACTACTTCAGTGTAATTATTTACTTTATAGTTCTGTGCAACCATAGTGAAAGAAGACCATGCATCTGCCTCAGCATCGTTCAATGAATTGTGGATCTTTCACAAATCCTTTAATTTGAGGACTGTCAATCGTCAGTGCTGGATATTTTCTTCAGATGTAATCGAAGCATCTTTCCTCTTTGTTTTGAGCCTTTACAGGCTGCTTCATTAAAATTAATTTGATGCGTAGTGGTGGTAAAATGATCTTATTCTTGTCATTCAATTGTTCTACAATATTCTTTTTTTTTAACAATAATATTTATTAATTTTTCAATAGATAATACAAATGACTCGCCCAACCCTAGGTCTGTGGGGTACTCAGAAACGGGCTAACAGTTCTGCCGGGGAAGTCACAGAGGTCGAGACCTGGCTTCCGTGACCCCGGGAGAGTCGGAATACTGTCTAGCTGGGGATCAGATTCTAGGATGTGTTGGATAGGAATAAAGTTAATAGGGGGAATGTTCATGACGCCACCTATGGTTCTTGGTCAGCATGGACCGACGCTGCAGGTTGTTGGTATGGCAGCCCGATGTCGTTTCTCCCCGTAGGCGGAGAAGTACCCCAGGGAAAATGGGTTTATTTGCAAGAATGTGTAAGGCTGTGGTTGCACTGGGCCTCTGTGTCTCGTTTGTGGTGGCAGTCGGCGGCTCTGCAGGCGGGAGAATAAATCAGCTTCACACAGTGTTGGAGTTCTGTACCCGGTTTACTCACTGAAGCTGCCGTTGGCCACGGGGCGCTTCTCTCTACCAAGTCCAGTCTGGCCTGTCCACAAGGAGTCGGGATAGCTCGCCCAGGACCCCCTTTGTGTGCCTTTCCATTCTCTGGACACTCTTCCAGCACTACTTCTCCGCCTCTCCTGTCAGCACCTCCACACGCAGAACCCCGATCTAGCATCCACGGGTCTTTTTGGATGACTGGTACCTGTCTCCTGACCCTAGTTCGGCTGCTATCTCAGCGGGTGCATCGGGTTGCGGCCACCACTCCTGTAGACTTTGTGGCCTCCGGTTCAGTGGTTTAGGCATACAGCGTCCGCGCCACGTTCAGGGCCAGATCCCTGGTTCTTGACCAACCCCTCAATCTGACAATCTTAGTCCCGGATCAAGGCGCCCGGCTGTTGTCACTTCACCTGTGCCCCTTGGGTTCTCTCTGTTCTCGCCTGCACACTTGGATTCCCACCGCCTGTTCTTCACTTGTCCCCTTTTGACTGGGCTCTCCCCCCGGGTTTGCCCATGGTCACCTAGGTCCTATAGAGTGTAGGTGTGCTTAGTGGGGGCCTGAATCCACCATCCGGTTTCCTTTAGGACTGAGACACCACACCCATTCATTGAGTGTAGTACCCCTTTGTGGTGACCAGACCGGTGGAGCGCCACACAAACATCACCCCCAACATGAGGGTAAAAAACAAATCAACCAGATTACATGTAGCAAAGACAGGTAAGGCAAAAGCAACAGCAGAGGGAGTAGCACAAGCAGCCAGAAGCAGAAGGAATGCTGGAAGCAGGTGTAGGTAGCAGAACCTATGAAGAGGAGCAACCGGAGATTCACTCACGATTGGCAGAAGTAGGCAGAGAACTTGAGAAGCTACTAAAAGCAGGAAACCAGGCAGGAAACCAGGCAGGATACTTTAGAAATGACTAGAGGCTGCGGTTTATAAAGGCAGACAAAAGGCACATGAAACAAAGGACGTCATCTTGGAAGAGGGCAAGAATGCCCAAAAGGTAATCAAAATATTTGGAATACTGACAGGGATGACAGAAAAGGTCAATATGAATCACTATTGTGCTGCCTGTTTATATCGTGTGTAGATGTAAGAGTGCACCCTCCAGAAGACATCAATGGTTTTAATGTGAAATGTGATGTGTAGGTTAGAAAGTAATAACCTGTTGATATTCCTGAGCCATAAGTCAGGAAGTAAGATAGAATGCATGGCTTAGAGTTTTCTGTATAGTAGAGTGTATGTGTTTTATAATGGAAAGCTTGTATTTCTTTGGTAAAGTTGCAGTATTACTCACGGCCTCAATACGTTGCCACCTGCTGTCCATTCTTGTAGAATACTGAGCAAGGGTTTTGGTTTTCAAGTATGGCAGAGAAGATGATAGTACTGGAAGGGTTAACTGCAGAAATGGCCAACAGTGTGGTGGAAGTTGGGAGTTTAGAAAAGGGAAAGTTAGTTCCTTGTTCAATTCAATGAGGCTGTAGTGTGTGGTGTAGTGAGGCTGAAGTAGAAGGAATACAGGTGACCATGCTAAAGATGAATGGCTAACTTGCAAGAGGTGACTTACACAGTCAGGCATGCAGAGACAGTGTTAGCCAGCATAGAAAGGGGACTTTAGAGAGTAATGTGGCACCTGGCTGAGGGACACTGGCACAAAGCAATTGGCTCTATGAGCATCTCCGAAAAGTAGCGACACAGTACAGAGGTGAATGGTCATAGCACAACACCTGGACTCGTGTGACTAATTACCAGTAGGATGCAGTAGTAGCAGCAGCTAACCCCTCACTCTGTGGCGGCCTCTGTTATTAAGTGAAAGAAAATGCTTAATACACATGCTGAAGAGCCAGTCTTCCTTAGGGTAAGGACACACTTCAGTTCCTGATCAGTTTTCCTTATCAGTGTTCATCAGTTTGTGTGCCAAAACCAGGAGTGACTCCAAAACCCACCACAGGTGTCAATCTTTCAATTATACTTTTTCTCTGCAAGGTTCACTCCTGGTTTTGGCACACAAACTGATGAACACTGATCAGGAAAACTGATCAGGAAAACTGATCAGGAACTGAAGTGTGTCACTATCCTTAGAATGGAACATGAAAAGAGAATGCCTTGTATGAACTTGTGTTTAAAGTTACCTTCAAGTAAATGCATGAAGTTTTAACATAATGTTGTGAACTGTCTTTAAAAGATATTTAGCTCAGTGGTACTGTGGCACCCTGGCACCTGTTGGGCACCACAGAAATCCTTAGGGCACAAATGGAGTAAGTAACAGCAAAGCAAAACCCACAACACAAACAACACTTAGAACACCTGGTTTTACCCCGAGCCTCTAGAGGGAGCTCCACTGGTGACTTTGAGCCAGTTCCCCCTATAAAAAGAGTCTTGGAGGGAGAAACTTCAGAGTGTGGTAGACGCTACAAGAGCTGCCAGCCTGTGTGAAACCTCCACCCTATGAGGAACACACTAGGCCCAACCAGCCTGTTAGCCAGTGGAGATCCCTGCAATTGGGATAATAGGAAGAAGGAGAACACCTCTCAGGAAAACAGAGTTAATCTGACTCTTTCCAAATCAACCGGTTACTGGAACCGAAGCTGTGAGAGCTACCCAGCCACCACAGAGAACCAGCACCATCAACAGGAGGTTTATCCACCTGTTCCACCTGATGCACCCATCCACGAGAGCCCAGGGAAGAGTACTGATCCTGCTCAGACCCTTTTACAGTGCCCTCAGTGCTGTTAACCAGGTGAAGCAAGTTCCATTGGACACACTGCCCGGTCCGGCTGGATTCCACATCCACCCGACCTTAGAGAGAGAACTAGAGAAAGGAAGCCTAACACTGCTTGCTGTGAAACTCCAGAAGTGCCAACTTCACTATCCCGGTCCGAGTGTACCTGACTACCATCCAGTAAAGGTACCTAAAAGAGACTTCGTGTGGTTGTACATTACTCCTGGATTCAGCGCGCAGCATCCCGCTGCCTCACAACATCTTGCGCAGCTCCCGGCTCCGGGGATTCCCGCTCATCCTGTGGGGAGCGTTCCATCTCGCTGCATAACATCCCCCGGAGACCCGAACAGCGCTGGTAAAGTTACCAAAACACCCGCAGGTGGCGTCACGAAGACAAATCACCCCCACTGTTCCGCCATTCCCCTATTGATCTGGACCACCGGGCCTACACTACCGCAGGCGCGGTTCCGTGTCTGGAGGAGAAACAACGCCCGCTATGTGTACCCCCCGGCTACGGTGAGTCAGTACCACACCCAGTGTGGCTGAAGAAAAGCAGAAGGCCTCCAAAAGTAAACAGGTTCTCACCCCCCAATGTTTACTGTGGCATGCTGCAGTGAAAATAGCAAGTCTTCATTCATGACGCCCACCCTATTCTGAGCTCCCCAAACTGCTCATTGCAGCCAAGAGCGACCCCAAAAAATGGTACATTCATTGAAGCACTATTTTCAGGAGCCATACTCGATGCATCCAGTTGCCCTATTGCCGGAGGCAAACTAGATAATAAAGGGATTAATGCCAACTGAATATTGCCAGCTAACACTAAGCCTGAGGTTTATAATGTTGGGCCAATGTTAGACTCGGACATTAGGATCCTATAAGTAAATAGTAAATAATACACCACAAAGAGAAAAATCATTTTATTTGAACAAAAAACACAAACACATGCCTCATTTCCAGCGTTATTAGTGCCAAATAAACCCTCCATGATCCTCTGTGACAAAGTTTCGATTCTTGCTGTGAGCGGAGTGATGTCTGGGTCACCTGAGCTTAGCTACAGAGATGCTGCTCAGCTCTGACCTCATATGAACTTTCCCATGTCACAGCGATTGAGAATTATGTGGATACAAGTTGGTTTTTTTTTAAGTATTTGGCTTTATTCATGTCAGTGTTTTTTCACTTTTACAAAAAAACTAAACAATTTTTTTTATCATTGTGCTAGACTTGTTTTAGCTCAGATTGTCTTTGTTTTCTCTCTGGCTCTACAGTACACTGCACCTAAGGCTACTTTCACATTACGATTTGAAGGGAGCCGATGCTGTCCGATATAATTCGGACAGCATCGGCTCCCTTCTGATGCCTGGAATCGGGTGCCAAATAGGCACCCGATTCCGGCATAAAATCGGAGGGAAAAAAAGAAAAAAAAAAGTTAATGCTCACCTCCCCCCGAGCCCCCGCCGTCTTCCGCCATCTTCTTGGAGGCTCTCGGTGGCTTCCGTAGGCTCCCGGTGGCTGCAGAGGTCTTCCTCTGCTGTTCAGGACCTGCGGTGATGTCACAGTCACGTGACCGCGGGTTCACCATGGTAACCCGCGGTCACATGACTGCGACATCACCGCAGGTCCTGAACAGCAGAGGAAGCCCTCTGCTGACACCGGGAGCCTGCGGAAGCCACCGGGAGCCTCCAAGAAGATGGCGGAAGACGGCGGGGGCTCGGGGGGAGGTGAGAATAAACTTTTTTTTTTTTTTTTTTTAACCCTTGTGCTCCCAGTTAGGAGCAGTTTTACTGTACTGAGCATGCTCAGTACAGTAAAAAGGGGTCCGAGGAGACATCAGATGTTTCCTCGGACCCTGCTCCATAGGGCCCCATGTCAAATTGATTGGGTCGGATCGGATGTGCACTAAATGCCATCCGATCTGGTCCGATCCAAATCTGTCAGATTTTATTTTCGGTGCAAAAATCGGAGCAAGCTCCGATTTTTGCACCGATAACAAAATAGGACAGATTCGGATCGGACCAGATCGGATGGCATTTAGTGCACATCCGATTCGGTCCGATGCCCATAGGGCTGCATGGGGCCCAAAATCGGTCCGATGCTGTCCGATTTTTATCGGACAGCATCGGAAATGAAAAATCCATAGTGTGAAGGCAGCCTTAGTTCATGCTTATGTTACAAAATGCGTTCATATCTGGCAGTGCTATATATGATAGAATTAGAAATGATTGAAAGAATTAAACTTGCAGCATACATTTTATTTTTACATTAGAGTAGTGGAATGAAAATTAAAAAGTCCTCTTGTCATAAAGGGGTTAAATAGTGTTATTTTTCAGAATGTGCATACCTTTATCCCTGAGTTGCTATTAAATAATTATTTGATATGACATTTTCAGGAAACAGGATTTTACAAATCACAACTTGAAGAAATAGGTCATTGTTGTAAAAGCTTGTTGTGCAGACGTAATGAATCTGAGCGTCAGGGCAAGGAAAAAGACATAAGGAGAGCACATGATCCCCCTCGTCCTGAATCAACCCAATCAGACCAAATGTAATATAATTTGTGCAAAGAACCCCCTATAGTCAGCAGCACCATTCTTCCTATTAAATTGTCTATCTCTTGAACATTGACTTACCGTATATACTCGAGTATAAGCCGAGTTTTTCAGCACAATTTTTGTGCTGAAAAGTCCCCCCCTCGGCTTATACTCGAGTCACTCTGTATGCAGTGGGGGGGGGCTGTGACCGGGGGCTGGAGGTGGCTGGAGGGGGCCGCAGTGACCACAGGAGGTCACGTGGGGCCGCCTCATTAGTGTAATGAATATGCACGGCATCCCCCCGTCCATCAGCGGCGGGGGGAGCCGTGCATATTGCACTACACTGGCCCCCAGCAGTGATATCCAGCCCCCCCTCCTTAGTATGTGTCCCCCAGGCTGCAGCACACATTAAACATTAAAATAACAAACTTTTTATACATCACCTTTCCGGCACCGCTCCTCCGGTCCCAGCTTCTTCCTGCTTGTGCCGGTGTCATGCGCCCGGTCACAGCACTAGAAGCCGGCACAAGCAGGAAGAAGCCGGGACCGAAGGAGCGGCGCCGGAAAGGTGATGTATAAAATGTTTGTTATTTTAATGTGTGCCGAAGCCTGGAGGACACATACTAAGGAGGGGGGCTGGATATCTCTGATGGGGGCCAGAATACCGCTGCTGGGGCCCTGTATACCACAGCTGGGGCCCTGTATACCTCTGCTGGGGCCCTGTATACCACAGCTGGGGCCCTGAATACCACAGCTGGGGCCCTGTATACCTCAGCTGGGGCCCTGTATACCACAGCTGGGGCCCTGTATACCTCTGCTGGGGGCCTGTATACCACAGCTGGGGCCCTGTATACCACAGCTGGGGCCCTGTATACCACAGCTGGGGCCCTGTATACCACAGCTGGGGCCCTATATATTACTGCTGGGGCCCTGTATACCACTGCTGGGGCCCTGTATACCACTGCTGGGACCCTGCATACCACTGCTGGGGCCCTGTATACCACTGCTGAGGCCCTATATACCACTGCTGGGGGCCTGTATATTACTGCTGGGGCCCTATATACCACTGCTGGGGCCCTATATACCACTGCTGGGGCCCTATATACCACTGCTGGGGGCCTGTATACCACTGCTGGGGCCCTGTATACCACTGCTGGGGCCCTGTATACCACTGCTGGGGCCCTATATACCACATCTGGGGCCCTGTATACCACTGTTGGGGCCCTGTATACCTCAGCTGGGACCCTGTATACCACTGCTGGGGCCCTGTATACCATTGCTGAGGGGCCTGTATACCACTGCTGAGGGGCCTGTATACCACTGCTGAGTGGCCTGATACAAGGAAGGGGACTGTATACCACTGCTGAGGGGCCTGTATAATACCACTGCTGAGGGGCCTGTATACCATTGCTGAGGGGCGCTATATATGAGTGACGGGGGGCTATATACTAGGATGGGGTCTGCTGCATTTCATACCCTAGGCTTATACGCGAGTCAATAACTTTTCCCAGCTTTTGGGGGCAAAAGTAGGGGGGTCGGCTTATACACAGGTCGGCTTATACACGAGTATATACGGTATATTTGTCTTTGGTTTATTTGCATATTATTTTCCCAGAGAGCATTACCTAGTCTCCCTATGGCAGACGTTGTTCTTCTCAAGTGGCAACAGGACTCCTACGATCTACTTATAGAGGAGATAAAAAGTGGCCAGTTATAGATTTCATTTTATTCAAATATTTAGGAGAAAAGACGGCACTCACCATTGATAGAAGGTTTCTATCCATTTCTTTCTTAGAAAGTGTAGGTTACATACGTTTAAGTGGTGGGGAGGGAGGAGCGGGGAGGACCTACTCTTTCTAAGAAAGAAATGGATTAAAAGAAACCTTCTATCAATGGTGAGTGCCGTCTTTTCTTCTAAATATTAGACTAAAGCTCTGCTCAGACTTGTGCAACCCCTAACTGCAGGGAGCTGAGACCAGCCTAAAATTAAATCCGGCCCTCTAGTGCCCAGATTCTTCCCTTTTGATAGATTTAATTTTATTCCCGCTGTTCCCATGATTACTCCATTTAATTTTTATTAAATCTGCTATTTCATCCCACAGGTAAGGTTCTTTTAGTGCTAATTTTTAAAGGGGAACTCCAGTGAGAGAAAACTTTTTAGTACAGTTCCTGCCCTGCTACATGATGAAGCAAAGCCGTACACTGCAGTTCTAAGATTTATAAATCTCTTATAAATCGATAAAATCATGCCTGCTCCTCAGCTATGACCCCCACCTCACGGGACAGAGAATTTTCAGCCTGACAGTCTCATGCTGCTGGTGAGAAGAGGAGATGTGTCAGGGGAGTGGTAGGAGGTGTGCCGAGGATGTGGATGTTAGGAGCTGCAGGATCAGCCTACATTCCAGCCCCCTCACATTTCTGTATAGGGTGAGGGGCATGGCCGCTGGCCCATGCTCACACTTACAATCCTGTCCCCGATACCCCATCCTATGTGACAAGGAGGTCCAGGCTTGAAATAGTAATCATGTCACCAAGCAGATAGAAATACATACTGTGATCTCTTGCTGTATGATGATGCATAATGTGTACTGTTATTGTGAGGCTGAGAACACAGACAAATCATTACATTCATCGATTCAGTTCTGCATGGTCTCCCTTCCCTCATGGTAGCTTCCTATTCCTCCAACTTTCAATGGATTATCATCATCACTCCTCACTGGGATGTAGGATGATCCTGCAGCTGTCAGCTTACACGCCCCTGACACACCTCCTGCTCTCTGTTCCTGCATGAAGCCAAATTCACTGTCCCATAAGGGAGGGGAGAAATCAAAGGAGCAGGTATGATTTTATTGATTTATAAGAGATTTATAGATCCTAGAACTGCAGTGTACAGCTCTACTTCATCATGTAGGAGGGCAGGGGCTGTTCTAAAAAGTTTTCTCTCCCTAGAGTTCCCCTTTAAGTGTTTTTACAAAGGGCATGTCTAACGGATCTCTGTGGGTGTGTATTTAGGCTGCACTGCATTTTAAGCCACACCCTTTTAGTAAATATTAGAAAAATTTGTACCAAATAAAAAGCCTATATATCCAAAACCATACAACAGATTGAACTCCCCATTCACAACCCCCACAAATCCCCTCTTTCCTCCAAAAAATGTCATACTAGGGCCTGGTGAACAGTGAGACTAAAATAACAACAAAAACTGGGCACTATGGACAGGTCCTCTACAAATAAGTCTTCATTATACTGTTACTTCTTGTACAGAACATCATCTGTTGCATAGGGAGAGTACAATATGCTCCCTGGGAAAACAGTATGTAAATTAGGCAAAGATAGGTTTGTACAAATATGAGGAGCGATCGGAAACATGGTTCTGCTGACAATAGGGGATTCATGGCAAAAATTATATTATAGTTGGTCTGTTTGGGTGGATTCAGGGCAAGGGGATCATGTACTCTTTAAACGTACCTGAGATATAAGTGAATAACATCCACCCATGAGTGAAACTCTTCAGCAGTCACTGTGCACTATAGCCAGTGGCATAATGATTGCAGTTGCAGGGGTCGCAGCTGTGACGGGGCCCAGACCTGTAAAGGGACCGCGCCTCCAGCTGCCCCCTGCACCCGCCGATCGCAGCTCCTGCTTCACATGGATGTGCGTCCACGAGGACACACATCCATGTGACAGCTCGGCAGCACAGGTCGCTATAGAGCCTGAGTTTCAGGGAGAGGAGGAGAGGGGAGGGAAGACTCCTATTTCCTGCTGCTCCTGCCCCTCACTTCCTCTCCTCTGACCTGCCAGCTTCCTGGCCTGCGTTCCACTGGGGACCACATACAGCAGGCCTCCTTCGTCTTGAAACTTCAGGAGACCGCCGGAGCAACGAAGGAACCAGGAGAGGTAAGTACAGTTTTTTTTAAGTTTTTTTTTTTTTTAACTAAGTGAGTTCATTATGGCCAGAGGACTATGGAGGGGGGTGTTTCATACAGTTGTGGCCAAAAGTGTTGACACCCCTGCAATTCTGTCAGATAATACTAAGTTTCTTCCTGAAAATGATTGCACCCGCCATTTCTTTGGTATTATTATCTTCATTTAATTTGGCTTCAATGAAAAAACACAAAAGAGAATGAAGCAAAAAGCAAAACATTGATCATTTCACACAAAACTCCAAAAATGGGCCGGACAAAAGTATTGGCACCCTCAGCTTAATACTTGGTTGCACAACCTTTAGCCAAAATAACTGCGATCAACTGCTTCCGGTAACCATCAGTGAGTTTCTTACAATGCTCTGCTGGAATTTTAGACCATTCTTCTTTGGCAAACTGCTCCAGGTCCCTGATATTTGAAGGGGGCATTCTCCAAACTGCCATTTTTAGATCTCTCCACAGGTATTCTATGGGATTCAGGTCTGGACTCATTGCTGGCCACCTTAGAAGTCTCCAGTGCTTTCTCTCAAACTATTTTCTAGTACTTTTTGAAGTGTGTTTTGGGTCATTGTCCTGCTGGAACACCCATGACCTCTGAGGGAGACCCAGCTTTCTCACACTGGGCCCTACATTATGCTGCAAAATTTGTTGGTAGTCTTCAGACTTCATAATGCCATGCACACGGTCAAGCAGTCCAGTGCCAGAGGCAGCAAAGCAACCCCAAAACATCAGGGAACCTCCGCCATGTTTGACTGTAGGGACCGTGTTCTTTTTTTTGAATGCCTCTTTTTTTTCTACTGTAAACTCTATGTTGATGCCTTTGCCCAAAAAGCCCTACTTTTGTCTCATCTGGCCAGAGAACATTTTTCCAAAACATTTAGGCTTTCTCAGGTAAGTTTTGGCAAACTCCAGCCTGGCTTTTTTATGTCTCGGGGTAAGAAGTGGGGTCTTCCTGAGTCTCCTACCATACAGTCCCTTTTCATTCAGACGCCGACGGATAGTACGGATTGATACTATTGTACCCTCGGACTGCAGGGCAGCTTGAACTTGTTTGAATGTTAGTCGAGGTTCTCTATCCACTATCTGCACAATCTTGCATTGAAATCTCTTGTCAATTCTTGTTTTCCATCCACATCTAGGGAGGTTAGCCACAGTGCCATGCGCTTTAAACTTCTTGATGACACTGCGCACAGTAGACACAGGAACATTCAGGTCTTTGGAGATGGACTTGTAGCCTTGAGATTGCTCATGCTTCCTCACAATTTGGTTTCTCAAGTCCTCAGACAGTTCTTTGGTCTTCTTTCTTTTCTCCATGCTCAATGTGGTACACACAAGGACACAGGACAGAGGTTGAGTCAACTTTAATCCATGTCAACTGGCTGCAAGTGTGATTTAGTTATTGCCAACACCTGTTAGGTGCCACAGGTAAGTTACAGGTGCTGATAATTACACAAATTAGAGAAGCATCACATGATTTTTCTAACAGTCCAATACTTTTGTCCACCCCCTTTTTTATGTTTGGTGTGGAATTAGATCCAATTTAGCTTTAGGACAATTGCTTTTGTGTTTTTTCATTGAAGACAAATTAAAAGAAGATAATAATACTGAAGAATTTATGATTGCAATCATTTTCAGGAAGAAACTGAGTATTATCTGACAGAATTGCAGGGGTCTCAATACTTTTGGCCACAACTGTATATAAGGCTGCATAATACTGCACTATTTGGAAATATATGAGGCTGCACATAATAAGGCTGCACTATATGGAAAGATATAAGGCTGCATATATAGTATAATACTGCACTGTATGGAGAGATATAAGGCTGCATATATAATACTGCACTATATAGGGAGATATGAGGCTGCATATATAATACTGCACGATATGGAGAGATATGAGGCTGCATTATGCTATAAGGAGCGGTTATGAGGCTGTATTATACTATATGGAGAGGCTATGAGACTGTATTATACTATATGGAGAGGCTATGAGGCTGTATTATATGGAGAAGCTGAGGCTGTATTATACTATATGGAGAGGCTATGAGACTGTATTATATGGACAGGCTATGGAGCTGTATTATATTATATGGAGAGGCTATGAGGCTGTATTATACTATATGGAGAGGCTATAAGGCTGCATTATACAATATGGAGAGGCTATGAGGCTGTATTATATTATATGGAGAGGCTATGAGGCTGTATTATACTATATGGAGAGGCTATGAGGCGGTATTATACCATATGGAGAGGCTATGAGGCTATATTATACTATATGGAGAGGCTATGAGGCTGCATTATACAATATGGAGAGACTATGAGGCTGCATTATACTATATGGAGGGGATATAAGGCTGCATTTTATTATATGGAGGATAATGGGTGTTAATTATAATAATTGAGTGACTATGGGGGCTACCTTATGAATGAAGGACTATGGGATGCATTATAATACATAGAGGACTATGGGGTACATTGTAATATATGGAGAAATATGGGAATGCATTATAATAATTGGATGACTATGGTGGCGGGAGGAGGAGCATATAAACCAGGATGGGGAACATATATACCACGATAAGGGCCATATTCCAGGAGGAGGACTATACATAACATGATGAGAGACATTAATACATAATTAGGGGGAAGAGGGGTCAATTTGTGAGTCTTTAGAAGATTTAGAATGTTATATGAGGCCCATTCATCTGACCGATGTGTGTGTGTGTGGGGGGGGGGACCAAACCTAAATTTCGCACCAGGGCCTGCCAGACTCTGGTTACACCACTGACTATAGCTGACAGTCTGCTGCATCAGTCACGATGGGCGTTTGCATCCACCAAGTCTATTTAACCCCCTTAGATTCTACTGTCAATATGACTACAGCATCTAGATGTTAGCAGAGTTTAGGGCTCCTTTTTAACCACCTCAGGTTCCTGAGACCATGATTGTGTTCTCCTGATGGCTGCCATGGCAATTCATGGTCACATCAGTCTAAGGCCATGTTCACTCTATGAATTTTGATGTTTTTTTGTCATCCATTTTTGCGTGGAAAACTGATCACTTTCTGATCAATGAGTTTTCAGAAATGCTGTTCTGACTCTGCATTATTTACTGGTCAATTTTTTAGGCAGAAAACACATCCAGAAAAAGAATGAGCATGTGAATTAGTGATCCATTTTTCTCCTCCATTTTGTCCCTTAACACCATTGTTAATGGAAAAAAATGCAGCACAAAAAAACGGATCAACAACGTGATGCGATTATTTTTAAAAAACTGATGTAATTTTGCTGCTGAAAATTCAACAAAAATGCAGCGCAAAAAAAATGGATCAAAACACACCGTGTGAACATAGCCTTAGGCTGTGTTCACACTGGGCGTTTTTGGGCTGTTTTTGCTCAGCAGTTTTTGTAGCCAAAACCAGGAGTAGAGCAATCAGAGGAAAAGTCTAATAGAAACACGTCACCACTTCTGGATTTAATCACCCACTGCTGGTTTTGGCTACAAAAACTGTTGAGCAAAAACAGCCCAAAACGCCCAGTGTGAACACAGCCTTAGAGTCTGCCGCTATAGGGCTCTTCAGAAGTTAGCCACATTTAGGTGGTAAAAATAACATTTTCCTTTCCTGCCATGCCCATTTGCATTAATTCCTGAATAGCAGCTGAAGGTTTAATAAACTACTTGACAGCAGTGTTGAATATGTTGAGGGACGCTGGTTTTAACATGTCACTTTAGGGGTTTTCCAATAATATAGGTCTCCAAAGTCACTTCAAAACTCAACAGATCCCCAAAAAAATTAAATTTAGTAAATTTCTTTGAAAAAATGTAAAATTGCTATTGCAATTTTAAAGCTTTTAATCCTAAAAAAATAAAAGAACATTTTACAAATGGTGCTGATGTAAAGCAGATGTAGGGTAAATGTTATATATTAACTATTTCGTGTGGTGTTATCTGGATTGAAGGTATAATCATTCAAAGGTTGAAAATTGCTAATTTTTAGAATATTTTTTGTCAAATTTCTGATTTTTAGAAATGAATCACAAAAGATATCAATCTAAATTTACTATAATCATAAGATGTAAAGTGTCATTGAAAATGACTGGGATATGTAGAAACATTTCAGAGTTATTGCTTCATAAAGTGATGTCAGATTTGAAAAATGTGGTTTGTTCATTAGGGGTTATTGTCTATTTCCTTGACCTGACACTCATCACTCGCAGGTTCTTTGTAAGCTAGTGGTACTATTTTGCTAAAATATGCCATGATTACCTATAAATGGTTGGTTGACCTGTAGATCCCCCACTGTGGCACTCTGAGGAGCTCTGCAATGGTCACTGGATTTTTCCATGAATGGTTCCATTCTCATCCAGGTGGTTTGAAGGTTTTGTGGCCACTTGTGTGGCGCCCCGCATGTGCAGGCATCAAAGAGGGGTATTGCACCAGTAAAAAAGGTGTAATTGCCCCAGCTCCCAGTGGACCCTAGGTTGGTGGGCGGGACCCATTCCCAGCACTCCCACATTAGTTGAGCGATGGGAGGTCACCCGGGAGGGGTTATATTCACCTCTAGACGGTTCAAGGAGTTTTTTTTTGGCTAATTGGAACGAGGCGGAAGGTTTACCCGGTCGGTTTCAAACCGAACCGGAGGGAAGAAGAAGGGAACTTGAGGAGGTCCTGAAAGAGAGCGCCCGATGAGAGAAGGCCAGGCCCTAGAGAGAAAGGGAGATCTTCTGAGTGGAGCGACCATACTCCAGGGGATACTCCAGTCCACCATGGGAACGCTGGGCCCGAGGATCCGGCCAGAGTTCATCTTTGCAGTCGGCAACTGGCTGCTGTGGCTTGTTTATCAGTCGCAGCACCCTGCCAGACGGAGCGGTCTGCCTGCTTCCTCACCGCAAGGGAGAGGACCCCCAGTACTACCTATACGGAGCTATTGGGTATAAGCCCATCCTAGGCGGGGAAGAAAGGACACGGGTTCGTCAACTAAGGTACACCACGGGTTCCACCATACCACATATCCTCATGTAAAGTACCATGGAACCTAATGGCGCTATATAAATAATTAATAATAATAATAAATACCACCTGGGATCCACTTGCAGCCACTCGTAGAGCTACCTGTTATTATAACATCTTGCTGAACTGTGAACTTTGTGTCTGATGCTGCTGCTACAAGTTAACAGTAAAGTACCCGGAAGAAAGTGACTTTGCCTGTGTGTGGTTTTCTCCATCAACCTGTTCCCTTGCATGAACGCTCCCCCGGAGGATTCGCTCCACCTGTAGGGAGCTTCATCATCTCGGCCGCAATACCATCTACTACAGGTGGCGTCACGTGACAAAAACTCTAATTCCCTGTAAATACATCCCTTTTTGAAGTGTTACCCAGGCCACAGGCTTAGGCGCTGCCACCAGTGACATCCCCAAAACAGCCACTGAGCCTGATACCCAAGTACCCAGGGTCTGGGGCTCGACACTTGTCACAATGGTTTCTCTTACTTTGGAGTCTTGTGACAATCTTGGGACCTGTGTCTCATTCCTATATTGGGACTTCATATTAAACGTGTTTCTTTCCTTTGACATTTGAGGAGTTAATATCAGTTTATGTTGCAAGCAAGCTAGATAGTTCTTGTCCAGGTTTGGCTACTCTGTGATCACTCCCATCCCCTTTATATGGTCACATGGTTCCAGTATCCTTTGCTGGTGATTGAACTTATTCCTGGCCAAACTTCCTGAGGTGAAGGAGATTCTCTGGAGAGCTGACTACTGCCAAGCTGTCTGCTGCCAAGGAGCATGACAGCAAGCGTGAAGTTGTTTGTTGTTCCCCTGTCTGTCTCCCCTTCCCTCTTGTTATTATTGCAGTGGTTGGGACTAGAGCTCCCGCTGACCATTTTCTTATTGGGGGCTAACATCAGGGCCAGCAAGGGACTAGGTATCCTGCTCGACGGCGGGTTGAAAGAACTTGTATAGGGATGGTAGGGAGATCAGGGCACAGTGCAGGTGAGTGCAGGAGGTCACCTCTCCCCTGTTTTCTATGAGCAAGGCGCTGCACTGTATTTGCTCCCCCTCCCGGTGTCTCGCCATCTGTTGTTTTGTGTAGTGCGCCAATATCGTTGGTCCATGCACCAATGTCATGCACGGTAGCCGGAAATCCCCTATGTCCTGCGTGACACTACTAAACCCCTTTCATTTTATTTGAGCTGAGTTGCAGTTTTTTTCTACTGTTCCTGGATAGAAGAAGTGATGTTCAAGAAAACTTTCCAAGGGGGGTTTCTTCTTCATTCTCATGTTTTGGGTCACTCGTACATCAACCAATCAACAAGTGATTACATATCCCCTAAAAGGAAAAACCCCTATTTTGCTACAAGTATTTGAGGTCCTTATTCTCTTCAGATTCCTAATTTCTTGTATTGGTTTCCATGCTTACCATATATGCACTAGACATGATATCTGTATTCATGGATAGTAATTCTGCAGGATGTCACATTTGACAGTGCATGAGTTGGTAAGTCAAGAGTGTAATGGAAAGATAATGAAATTTTGTGGCAATGTGGAGATTGATTTTATTAAAGTACCACTACAGCGTTTTTTTTACCACATTACCTTAAATGTAAGTCTCCCACCCGCTGTGTTACACTCACCCTTCATACTTTACCGATGCTTCTCCGGTCCTATGGCGCCATCTTATGCCCATAACTTTTGACTGGCCGGAAGCCAGAAGCTACATCACAGGCACTTAATGCATCTCTATAAGAGCCAGAATGAGGCCACAACGTGACTCTTATAAAGATCCTTTGAAAGGTCACCTCCTGCTCGTTCCATGAAACACTGGAGCTGCTGGCTGGTCACTTTTTGCCATAGACCAACTGGACACCACTGGAAAAGAATGAAGGCAGCAGAAGGTGATTATCATGCTGGGACTACGGGACTTTTATATAAAGTGCCACTACAGCAGTGCAATAAAAAAAAACTCTGTAGTGGTACTTTACTTACATTACAAACAGTTTGTACTGTATATATTATTTACCAATGAGTAAAGGTTTAACTCTCGCTTGTACGCAATATTCACTCCACCCTCATGAACTATAACTTTGTCAGTCCACAATGGATTGCATTGTATGACTTTCTATGTTGAAATACCATCTATGTTTTAATACTATCCTGTGATCCGCCCCAGGGCCGTGGGGCACTTGGAACCGGGCTTTGGGCACTTCCGGGGGAGCTACAGGGGTCGAGACTCGGCTTCCTTGACCCTGGGGATCAGTCTAAGGGATAGCATTTAGGGAATAGGTGTCGTGACACCACTCGTGGTAGCCGGCTATTGGGGTCGTTGCTGTGGTGCGGGACCTCCGGGGGTGATGGATGGGCAGCTGTGGTGTTAGCACTGCCCACGGGTGAAGCAGTTTCCCGGGGCAATTGTTAAGTCTATGGCGGTGGTAGGCCATTGGGGTGCAGGACTCAAGGCACAGAATAACTGACTGACACGCAGGGCTTGTTTCCTTTATTTTTACTGAGGTAGCAGACGTCAGGGTACAGTCCACAGTTGTTGTTAGGGATCTGGGTGGCCTGGAAGCAAGTTAAGGTTCTTCTCACCTGACTGGTCCTGAGGCCTCCCTGCTGTGCTCTCATCTGCTGGTCCTGGCTGCCTGCAGCTAAGCTGTCACCCTTTACTCCTGCTGGACAGTCTCTCATTGGTATGGCAGGCAGCTCGAACCCTTCCCGGGTACCATTTCTCTGACGACTGTCCCTGGGCTTTTCTACGCTGCTGTGCCTCCCGGTGCTTTGGTGGCCGGGAGACTTGGAATCTCCAGTCCTCTGGTTTTGGCTTCTGGGCCTAGAACACCCGTGCAACCTCAGACTCCGGTGTCCATTTCTGGTGCTCTGGTCTGGGGCGGTGGAGCAGAAAATTAATATCAACGCCTCCCCATGCCCCATTCCCACCCATATCTTGGCACTGAAGCAGTGCAGTGAAGTGGTCAGGATTATGGGTGTGGGAAGCAGTGAATATTCATTTTCTTTAACAGCGGACACACTGATAGCCCCAGTCATCAACTTACTGCAGTGACTGTGGTGATCATGTTCACTATTAAAGAAAATGAATATTCATTGCTTGGAATATTATATATTGTCTTGACATCTGTGTCCATCAAGATGTCTACAAATCCAAGAATTCCAAGTGCCAGAAGTAGGCTGACTGCCATATTGGGACACCCAAGTGATGAGTATTCCAGTATGGCAGCGACTAGCGGTGCCGCTGCCCGCTCTACCAATGCTCGGTCTCCCCACCACTACTCAGTTTCACTACTGCTCAGGCTCCTCCCCGCCCTTGCTGCTCTGTTCCCCCCTCGCCTTCTGAGCTCCCCCCGCCGCCCGGTGTTACCACTGCAGGCTGAATGCTGAAGATCCTTTGTTGTCGCTGGCAGCCAAAGGATCTGTGTGCAGGGGTCAAGGGACAGGGCGGAGTCATGTGAACACACCGCATCACACAAGTCCTTCGTCTTCCAGCAATAACAAAGGTCCTTCAGCGTTCAGCGGTAACAACTGGCGGGGGGGACAGAGCGGCGAGACTGATTTGTGTGTGTGTATGTATATGTTTGTGTGTATGTATATGTGTGTATGTGTATGTTTGTATGTATATATGCATATGTGTGTGTATGTTTGTATATGTGTGTATGTTTATGTGTGTGTATATGTATATATGTGTGTGTATGACGTGACCTGCTACATGGGTATGTGTGTATGTGTATATATATGTGTGTATGTACATATGTGTGAGTGTGTGTGCATATGATGTGACCTGCTGCACGTGTATATGAATATATATGTGTGTATGTATATGTCTATGACATGATGTTGCAGGTCATACACATATACACATGCAGCAAGTCACACATATACAGTATATACACATATAAAAGCGTGGCAAGTCATGTGATGGGGACATACACATATATACACGCAATGGGTCACATGATGCAGCAGGTCCACATATACACAAACACATATCAACACACATATGTACATGTATACACATATACATGCACACTGTGGGTCATGAGACGCGGCGGGGATACACATATACATATATACACACACATATATACACACATGCAGCGGGTCACATGATGGGGTGGTGACATACACATATTATACACACATATATAGACACAAACACGGTGGGTCACGTGATGCAGCAGGTCCACATATACACACACATGCACACATATACCCACACGCAGTGGGTCATGTGATGCGGCAGGGACACATATACACACATATATACACACATATATACACACGCGGCGGGTCACGTGACACAGCGGGTCAACACATATATACACACATATATACGCAAACTCGGTGGAACACATGAGGTGGCAGGGACACACACACATGCACACTTTCACGGCCGCGATCTTTGAATTCTCGGGAATATAAAAGATAGCAGCGTCATGCATCACACCCCCCCTCCCCCACAAGATTACATCGGAGGCGAACTTGGTGGGAGATAATAAAGTGCATAACGAGGTGTCTCTGTTTACTTTGTATGCAATAAAGGATTTCTCTCTGAGTTGTGTTTTTTTTTTCTTTTTGCTGAAAGTATTGCTAATGGCCGGCTGTCATACTGACAGCTGACATTAGCACTAGGGCTTGATGTCAGCTGCCAAAAAAAGCTGACATCAACCCCTTTATTACCCAGTCTGCCACTACTACAGGGCAGCTGGAAGAGCTGGATAAACGCCAGTTTTGGCATCTCTCATGAAGGAACCAATTCTGGGGTGGCTGCTGGCTGCAGTTTTCAGCGTGGGGCGCCCAGAATGCTTGGACCTTACCACGCTCAGAATTCCTGCCCTAGTCTCCCTGGGTTACCTTAGCTGGCAATGGAAATTATGGCGGAGCCCACACCAATTTTTTTTCATTATTTATTTAAATAGCTGAAAATAAATTTGGGCTCCCCTCTATTTTTTATTGCCAGTGAAGGTAACACTAGGCAGCAAAGGTTGGCAGCCAGTAACTGCTTGGTTTATCTGCGCTGGCAAGAGAAAATGCAGCAAAGCCCTACACATTTTTTTACCAGGTAATTAAACACTTTATTAATAAAAATAAATGCAGAAACAGGTTTTTAAGTAAAATATACATTTATTTACATACATTAGACACTGTGAGAAGAGCGTACGGAGCACAAGGCGCACATAGGGATACAACTCAAAGAAGAGAGCACACGAGGGCAGAGTGCACAGGGAAAAGACAGCTCAAAGGAGAGAGCACATGAGGGGAGAGAGAGTGGGCAGGCAGAGAGAGCATGGGGAGAGAGAGAGTGCATAGGGGAGAGATGGCCACAAGCACCACAGAGCCCGCCCCCATCGTGACATCACTGCCCTCCCGATGTGATAGCATTGGGCCTCCATCTAGTGTAATATAAATGCCCATCTCATAATTATATGTACATTATATTATACTGTCAAATGTTGTTTCAAGGTAAATCAGCATTTTAGGTACCGTATATAAATTTTTCAGTGATTGACTAAACCTAAGGAAAAACAGTATATAAAACATTAAAAAATACCCTGCCATGAATAAATAAGTGAAAAGCAAATGCTAGTAAATACCAGGGTACTTAGTATATATGTTGTTGCAAAAAAGGTAAAAAGCCATCCCACCAATGTCAAGGTGTCCCCACCACAGGGCGGTATCTTATCTGTCTAATTTAAAAACGTGTTCATGTGTCCACTGACCTCACTGAAAGCAGGATGAAGAGTGACCTGGGTCCCAAAGTGGACACACAGCAATGAGAAGCAAAATAAATGCTTAACTTAGGGAGTGCCGCCCTCCTTTTACTATCTTGTACTAATACAAGGGGCTGAACTAAATACACAAAAAAACTGAGCCGAAGCAGACAGAAGTGTACACGCCTAGTAAGAGCATGTTCACACTGACCACCAAACTAAACCTAAGGAAAAACAGTATACAAAATGTGAACCCCTCCATTTACTGAGCTAAGCCTTATTTTGCCTCTCATTGCTGTGGGTCCATTTCGGGACCCAGGTCACTCTTCATCCTGCTTTTATTGAGGTCAGTCGACACATGAACAGGTTTTTAAATTAGATAGAGTAGGTATTGTCCCGAAGTGGGTTCACCTTGATGTGGTGGGATGGCTTTTTACTTTTTTTTCAAAACCATATATTCTAAGCACCCTATTTTTTACTAGCATTTTTACTTATTTATTCATGGCAGGGCACTTTTGCATGTTTTGTATACAGTTTTTCCTTAGTTTTAGTCTGTTTGGTGGTCAGTGTGAATATACACTTACTAGGCATGTACACTTATGTCTGCTTTGGCTCAGATTTTTGTGTTTTTTGAGTGATTGAGTCTGCATTTATTACAGTATAAATTTAGATTGAAGAATAAAAGCATCTTAATAGGTTCCATAATTTTTCAAAATATCTCAACCCGACAATCGTTATAAGAGCATTTTACAGATTTAAGGAAACAAAAATTGGTCCGCATCCTGCTAAATTTATTTTAGAGTAAATTATAACATGCTTGCACTTTGTGGTATCTACCACTGAATCACAGGCATCATAAACATAGGAATTAATGTTTGTTCATGCGTTTTTAGAACCACAGGCATACTTTCTACACATGAGAAAATGCGTCAAAATCACAGCCTATATTTATCTGGAGAAATTATCTGAAAGAGCCGTACGGCTCCAACCCTCAATTTACCAATAAATGTATTGTTTCTCTTTATGTCTTGAAAATTATCTGCCAAAAATCCAACTGAGCGAAATAAAAACGTTTGGATTATTTAAAACAAGACGTGCTGTGAAAAAGTAACTTCACTATACCGAATGGATTAGCAGCTGTTTTAATTATTTTGCAATGATATATCACAATTCTCATTTTTTAATCCGTGTTGCCTAAATTGTACATGATATAACCAGTTTATTGGCATTTAGCCAACCTTTTTTTTATTGCAAAGCTACTTAGCGAATAGTAATTATGAAAACTATTTTACCATGACAGAAAACATCAAAGGTATACAGATGTGGATACAGTGCCTAGCTAGATAATAAATCAGCAACTGGCATCAATAAAAATAATGCAGACAGTACACAGAGAAGTAGTGTAAATAGTATCCAGATAAATGGTGCAACCAACATGTGTTTTGGCCCACCTGGTGAGGTTGATCATCCAAGCCCAATGTCTGGGTGGGCATATGGGCCAGGGGCGTTGGTGCAGCAGGTAGTTGAAACACATGGGAGGCATGTAACAGATTCATTGGAGGCTGCAAGCAGACATGAGACTGGAAAACAGGTAGCAGAAGTAATATAGACCGCAGGCAGATAGGAGATTGGGAAACAGGTAGTAGAAGCAATGGAGACTGGGAAACAGGTAGTAGAAGCAATGGAGACTGCAGGCAGACAGGAGACTGGGAAACAGGAAGTGGAAGCATGGAGACCGCAGGCAGACAGGAGACTGGGAAACAGGTAGTAGAAGCAATGGAGACTGGGAAACAGGTAGTCAGAAGCAATGGAGACTGCAGGCAGACAGGAGACTGGGAAACAGGAAGTGGAAGAGGACCCATGGACAGACGGGAACGTCAAGGCTAGACAGAGACTGGGAAACAGGTAGTAGAAGCAATGGAGACTGCAGACAGAGAGGAAACTGGGAAACAGGTAGCAGAATCATTGGAGGCTGCAGCAGACAGGAGACTGGGAACAGGAAGTAGAACAATGGAGGACACAAGCAGATAGGAGATTGGGAAAAAGATAGTAGAAGCAATGGAGAACAAAGACATATAGTGCACAGGAATACTAAAAGTCTTATTACCAAGAGACAGGTGTGTGTCTTGGTGGGCCTTATATAGGCGTAGTCAGGCTATCAAAGGGGAGCACATCAGGCCACCTAGTTTTTCACGGTTTCTTGTGTACATCACACTGGCAGGTTAAGGAGGTTTGCAAGGCTCTGGTCTAGACCAGGGTAATTCAGATCTTTTTGCTCAATCCTGATTGCTACCTTATTGCTTCACTTTGCTTTGGCATTTAGAATACCATCAGTAACTGTTTAGTAATCGACTTTCTGTTTCCTTTAAAAGTTGGCAATGGGATTGAAACCTCTGAAACAAATCTGGTTGAATAAGGAATCATTTATTTATATATATTTTAAAAAAAAGGCCTCTCTTGCCTTACAGGATGGGAAAGGTAGAGCTGGCGTTAGCTTACCAATGCACTTACTATGCCACTGCGTCTGCCATCTTCAGAGCAGGAAGAACAGAACGCCGATATAAGGCAGTGGGACACAAACAGAAGGCACCAGGAAAGGTGACTATATATGGGACTGTATATGGGAAATGTTTAGTAATTTTTCAGTCTAAAGGAGGAGTATTGTTCTACGGTATAGGGTAGATTATATAATTCTATGCTTTAACAGTCAGCAGTTCAATCTGATAAGAATACTCGAAGCAAAAGCGATGCCTTGTGATATGCCTAGTCCAGGATTTGGAGTTTTTCCCAGGTAATTCTGTTTTTCTTTGGCTTTCCTGCAACTTGGTTACAAGACACTAGACAAGCGTTTTCAGGTAGTAGGGAGATTAGGAATTCCCTGCAACTTTCATAAATCAGACACTGACTGTGTCATATATACACTGTGAGAGTCAGCTCAGCAAATCAATAGATGGCAGGGGGTGCTGAACTGTCAAGATTCTGAATGACAGCACACCCCCTCAATCTGGGACTGGAGCAGGCAGGGCCATTCCCATACAAATTGAGGATTATGTCCATAATGCCAAATTACCTAAAGCTCGAATATATTTGTCTAAGCCTGAATGCAGCACCATGAAAAATTACGTGAACAATAGTTTACAAAAGGGTCACATCTGTCCTTTTCCTCTCTCGGTAGCTTCTGGATTTTTCCTTGTGAAAAAGAAAGATAGGGGCCTCCGTCCTTGCCTTGATTTCCCAGAACTTAACTAAATCACGGTTAAGAATACCTAGCTTGCTGTGGCTAAATGGTTTTCTAAGCTAGACCTTAGAGGGGCATACAACTTCATATGCATCAAGAAGGGTGATGTGTGGAAAATGGTGTTTACTTCTGAGGGTTTATTTGAAATCTGTTCATGTCTTTAAGGAATAACCAATGCACCAGAGTCATTCAAACTTTATGAATAGTGATGGGCGAACCCAAACTGTAAAATTTGGGGTCCGTGAAGTGACCGGCAGTAAGGCCGCGGTGTGTGTCTATGATCTGCTTCAACAAAATCCCCATACTCAGATTTAATGGGAGGAAACATTCTTACTATTAAACATGGTGATAACACATTCAACTGGTTTGGCTGCACACATAGGGAAGGCTGAGTCCCCTGATATTCAGCTCCGGATGCCCGGCAAAAAAACCCCAAAAAAAAACAAAACAGTACTAGCAATATCTTTCCCTAGCTTTCCCTCAATGTACGTTACCAGTCTATAACAGCAGAAGGTGTAGTTCCCACGTCGCAGGCCTGGGGTCTAACGGTGGCGATTCCAGGGGAAGCGATGAAGGGGGGTTTCCTCAGTCCTCTCCACAGGTACCGGTTTATAGTCTCTCAGTCCGAGGAAAAAGAAGGAAGAAAAAAATATAGATTTCAAAGATGGCTCCCTTGTGTCCGTCACAGTCTCTGAATATGCTCTAGGAGTGCGATGCTCTGCAGTCAGGTTAGGCTCATGGTAACAATGTCCTGCAGCCTGGGGGTTGTCGCAACGGCTTCCGCGGCGTGATCTTTCCAGAGAGGTGTTGCAAGGGAGCCCTCTCTCGAGAAAAACCCACAGGCAGGTCTGTCCTGGTCGAGCTCTGTCTCCTTCTCTCTTTCCCGCACTTTTTCTTCCTGAGCACACGGCTGATGTGGGAGGGGATCAGCAGTTGGTGTCATCATCTCCGCAGCAGTTTCAGCACTTGTCCACAAGGGGGCAGTATCGGACTGTGTAATGTCCACTTCAGTGTCCATTGTTCAATAATAATACAGTCAGGGCTACCCACTCCGTTACATACCCCCCCACTTAAAGGTTGGCAGTCCCTGTCAACAACCGCCGACTCCAAGGCAGTGATGGCTGTAGATGTCACAGGGGTTGGTTGAGAAGTGGGCCATACATACTGGTCCCTGTAGAACCGTCCGGGAGGGACCCCAGCAGTGGTGCGGCCAGTGCGCTGCAAGGGTCGACTGTTCCCCACCTCGTCACCTTTTGTACGCTCCACTTCAGTCAGTCCCCCGGGGAAGAACTAGTCTGGGTAGGTGGGTCACCAGCCTCAGAGTCAACGTGGTCGCTATGCTGAATAGTATCTATGACGTCAGTCATGTCAGCAGCGTCACCCCCTCTGGGTACTGTGGTCGGGGAGTCAGGCTGGGACCGGCAGGGGCGCAACATGTTTCGGTGTATGGTGCGGGTGTTGCCACTGTCTTCACCCCGCACTCGGTATACATGACCGTTGGGGTAGGGGCGTTCGACTACCCGGTAGTTTTCGGCCTCCCACTTGGCTCGAATCTTTCCTTGAGGCTTCTTAATACGGAACAGGACTAGCTGTTCCAACTCCAAGGGTTCCTCTTGAACTGGGAGTGGATCAGCATGTATCTGGTTCCGGATTTGTTGGCTCACAAGCCGGTGTACATTTTCCATCTTCTGTCGGTGGGCATGTACCAGATGGTTATTAAGTGGAACCACTATGGAGTTTTGGTTACATAAAATATAACTTTTATTATTAGTATAAAGTAGACACATGACGTTATGAACGAGCACAAGGAATTCCAAAACACTGCAGTAGTGGTAACCCCTGGTTAACATGCACAATAAGGCACAATTCACAAGGTTAGAAGTACACAGGTTATATTTATATTATTTATATGTAGCCCAGATGGTAGGTATTGCAGACCTCTCTCAGGGCGGAAAAGTTCAGGTCAGCCCCTTTTCCGGCGGCCAAAGAGAAGGGTGTGTGGGGTGTAGCCAGTCATAGAGTGGACCTGGTTGTTGTAGGCCCATACTAGATCTGGAAGGAATTGAGGCCATTGGTCCTTCTTATCATCGGCTAAGGTGCGGATCAACTGGAGGAAAGTCCGGTTAAAGCGCTCACACGCACCGTTCCCTTGTGGGTGGTAAGGGGTGATCCTTGACTTCTGGATCCCATATATCCGATGCAGTTCTTCGATAACTCTGCCTTCGAAACAAGCCCCCTGATCAGAGTGCAACCTCTCCGGACACCCATAGACGTGGATGAACTGTTGACAGATGGCCCGTGCAGCTGATTCGGCAGTCTGGTCTTTGGTAGCAACAGCGACGGCGAATTTTGTGAAGTGGTCCACCATGACTAGGCAGTATTGATAGCCACTACTCGCCGTCCCAATCAACAGATAGTCCACCATCAACAGCTCAAGAAGCCTGGATGTTTTAATTGTCTGGACAGGTGCACGCTGCTCAGTGGACTTGTGAAGTTCACAGGTGCGACAGGTTCTGCAGACGTCTTCAACCAGCTTGCGGAGCCCCGGACAGTAGATGGACTGTTGAATCCACCGAAAGGTCTTGTCTATTCCAAAGTGACCGTTTCTTTTGTGTGCTTCGTCCACCATCTCACGGGCCAATTGGGCAGGCACCACAACTTGTATACATTCCTCCAACATGTGGGACAGGAGAACCTTCCGATATAGTACCTCTTCTCTCAGCATTAGCCGATCCCACTGGCTGAGCAAGGTCATGGTCCCGGCGGACAGTCGCGACCGTGCTTCGGAGGAGGGCTTTCTGCTGTTGCTTCACACATTGCTTGAGTAGGGCCCATTCAGGGTTCTGGTCCTGGAGTCTGCACCACTCCTGGGGGGACAGCGGGGCCCTCACTTGAGTTCCAGCTTCACCTACAACATACTGGCGGCAATCCATCATCTGTCGGGCAAGCCTAGCGAAGTCAGGCGTCTCGTCTCCTTCTAGTTCTTCATCCCGGTCTCTAGTCAGTAAGGGGAATGTCACTCTAGACAGGCTGTCCGCATTTTGATTCACAGCCCCAGCTCTATATCTGATCTTGTAGTTAAACTTAGAGAGCCGGGCCATCCAACGCTGCTCCATGACTCAGAGTTTTGCATTCTCTAAGTGGGCCAACGGATTGTTATCTGTCAGGACTAGTACTTCTGTTCCCGTGAGATATCCTGCAAATTTTTCCGTCATAGCCCACGTTAGGGCCAACAGCTCCAGCCGGAACGAGCTGTAATTGATGGGTTCTTCTCACCTTCGTGTAGGGACCGACTGGCATAGGCTATGACACGTTCCTTGCCTTCTTGTACCTGGGAGAGTACTGCCCCTAGACCCTGTAGACTGGCATCGGTATGTAGTTGAAAGGACAGATTGTAGTTCGCATATGCCATGATGGGGGGGGACGTCAGAGCACTCTTTAGGGCTTGAAAGGACTCTTCCTGGCTGGGTCCCCAGCTGATGGGTCGTCCCCTGGGGCTGTTGGTGGTCCCTCGAAGCAGGTCGTGCAGTGGTGCAGCAAGCTGGGCAAAGTTTTTGACGAACCGGCGGTAGTAGCCGGCCAGCCCCAGGAAAGCCCTGACTTCCTTGACATTTGAGGTTGTGGCCAGTCCCGTACGGCGGCTATTTTCTCTGGAGACGGTTGAACACCTTCGGCCGAGATCCGGTGACCCAGGTAATCGATCTCTGGCTGCAGAAGACGGCACTTGCTGGGCTTCAACTTCAGGCCATGTTCCCTCAACCTACGGAACAACGGCCCAGCTGCTGTAGGTGTTCTTCAAATGTGGCCGAATAGACTACAATGTCGTCCAGGTAGATGAGGGTGAAGTCGAAATTGAAGTCCCCCAAGCAGCGCTCCATCAGCCTCTGGAAAGTCCCCGGCGCGTTGTTCAGGCCAAAGGGCATCTGGTCGAACTCGTACAGGCCCATGGGTAGGATGATAGCAGTATTTTCTCATCCTTCTCGTGCATGGGTACCTGCCAATAGCCGCTGGCAGATCCAAGGAAGAAAAGTACTTGGCTTTCTTCAGGGCTGTCAGGGATTCTTCGATCCTTGGCAAAGGGTACGAGTCCCTGATGGTGCAAGCATTCAAGCGGCGGTAGTCCACACAGAACCTCAGGGACCCGTCTTTCTTCTTAACTATCACCACCGGTGCAGCCCAGGGGCTCTGGCTCTCTCGTACCACTCCGGCATGTAACATGGAATTCAGGAGGTTTTTCACTTCTTGGTATTGTTGGGGAGGTATTTGGCGGTACCTCTCACGGATGGGAGCGGCGTCACCCGTCGGGATTCGTGCTTGATACTGGTGGTGCATCCAAAGTCGGTGTCATGCCGGGCAAAGGACGCCTGGTATTCTTGTAGTAGTTCCTCTGTCTGGGACACCTCCTGTTTGGAGTATTGGGATGTGTCCAGCTCACACTTTTCTCGCAGTTCTCGCCCCGCTTTGGTGTCCTCTGTGGCAGTGGCCATGGCAGAGACAGTCACTGTCCAATCTCCCTCTGTAGACGGTGCAAACTGGAGGGGGCTCATAGGATTCACTTCTTCGGGTTGGGCGTAAACTCGGGCGAGCTGTGTCCCAGCCTCTAGGTCGATGCCCACGTTAGCCGTGTTGCCCAGCCTAACAGGAATCCTTCCCTTTCTCACAACAGCTAGCGTTCGAGCAACTAGTGGATTCAACTTCCCCTCCTTCGGGGTCCGCGGCTCAATCAGCACCTCTACGCCTTCCAGTTGTCTTGTGGTGCTAAGGGGTAGCGAGATAACAGTCTCCTTCTCAGCCGGTAAGGTTATCCTAGTATGGCGGGGTACGGTGATTGTGGCCAGCGGCAGTTGTTCCTCTGCCATTCGCTGAAGGCTGCAGGTCCAGACCACTCGTTGAAAGGCTCGGCGGGTGGCCCTGTGTGCGGTCACCTCCTGCCAGTACTTGGGTTCCCTCTTGGTGAACAGCACCAGATCCAGGTCTTTCAGGATGTTCATCCCAATAATCATGGGCGTTTCTGATCCAAAGCCTTCCTTGACTACGATTATCCCCCTCTTCCCGAGGTCCTGCCCACAGATTTCAGTGTTCATCCAGGCAATTCCCGTCACCGGAATGAGTAAATTATTGGCTGCTTTGATCTTGATGGCAGTATCAGGGTCATAGGCAACCCGAGGCTTCAGATATTCTTCATAAAACTGCTCGGAGATGGTGGATACCTGAGACCCAGTGTCCATTAGTCCTTGCACGGCAATCCCTTCCAGCAATACTTCCAGGGTGGGGCTGTTTGATGCAAGTTTGTTCCGTTGCTGGCTCTGTTTCCCTACACCCTTCTCCTTGGCCTCCCCTGCCGAGTGAGCCGCTTTGGCAGGGGTGTCTAGTTTAACGGTGGCCGCTGTTGAGGGGCACGGCTCGCTGGTTCTGGTAAATCGGACCGCGGGTGGACTTGAAAGTTCTGGGGGCAACGGTTTGCTCTATGGCGGGGGTCGCCGCATGTCCAGCACCTTCCCATAGGCCGGCTGGGTTGTTGTCTCGCTTGCCTGTCCGCCTGTCGGTCTAGTGTGAGCTGTAGCACTGTTTCTTAACTCTACCACCATCTGTTTCAGTTCTTCTGTGTCACTGTTCGGAGTTCTGGTACCGGATATGGACCTGCAAGCCGCGGTATAAGTCTGTGTCTCAATGACAGGTCCCCTAGAACGTTCTATCGCTTCCTGTTTAACCTCAGCGAACGTAAGGGCCGGATTTATCCGGAGTAGATCTTGCAATGCACGGTTAAGGTAGGGTCTCTCAGCCCTGTTACAAATTGATCTCTCAGCACCAGATCACGGGAGTCTGTACTAGCTATCTGTTCTTCTTTTCTACAGGCTTGTTCAAGCAGTACTTGGAGGGCGTTTGCATATTGGGGAATGTCCTCCCACTCGAGCTGAGTACGCCGGAAGAACATATAGCGCAATGTCCCCGCATATGTGGTCGGCCCATAGGTGTTCTCCAGCACCCGCACCAAGTCCTCCAATGTACGCCGGCCCCTAACCGTCTCCAGCCTGACTGTCGTCCACGCCTCCCCATCTAATGTTAGCATGGCCATTTCTGCTAAGGTCTTAGGATCAACGTTATACATTTCCCCCACTATCTTGAGTTGTTCTTTCCATTCAGGTACAGGATAATTCCGTCCATTAAACTTTCTCACTTGATTAACAATAGATGCTGGGGGAGCTGTCTGGTTATAAGCTACTACCGGGAGAGGATTTTGTTGATCACAGATCCTGCCGACTACGCCAGATGAAGTGACCGGCAGTAAGGCCGCGGGTGTGTGTCTATGATCTGCTTCAACAAAATCCCCATACTCAGATTTAACGGGAGGAAACATTTCTTTACTATTAAACATGGTGATAACACATTCACCTGGTTTGGCTGCACACATAGGGAAGGCTGAGTCCCCTGATATTCAGCTCCGGATGCCCGGCAAAAAAAAACAAACAAAAAAAAAAAAACAGTGTAATGAGGTGAGGAATTCAGACTGCATCATAGAAATGGATATGGAAATGAACTGTGCACAGTCCGCTACTGCCCCCTGGTGGACAAGTGCGGAAACAATCTTAGAGGGTGGAAAAATCCCCCACCATCTCTTTTGTTTACCCAGGAAGGGAAAGGGCGGGAGATTATTACAGACACAGAGCTGAGCAAGGGAAGACCTGCTTGTGGATGTCTGTTGAAAGTGGACTACTTTGCTACACCTTGCCGGAAAAATCACCCCGCAGAAGCCCCCGTGACTGATCCTGGGCCACTGGACTTTGGTGCTGTGACTCTGGCCGCTCTGCAAAACCTTGCCCGCCGAGCACCCGGAGTGCATGTGCAGGGGCCGTGACCGACATGAGGGAGCCATTTGTGCTGCTGTGGGCCCCCTTCTCCTGCTCGGTGTGCCCTGAGACTGGGAGAGACTAACAAAGAAAATTCTGTTACCTGCGGAAGGAGACCAAAGAAGAAGACTGAGGAGACCCCCAGGCCTGCTACGTGAGAGCGACATCTTCTTCTGTGATAAGACTGGTACGTGATTTTAGGGAAAGTTAGGGAAAGATACCTTCATTGTTGTGTTTTCATTTCTTGCTGCGTACCCGGCAGAAGTGAAGATTCAGAGACTCTAATATATATACAAGTGCACATACAGTTCGGTTGACTGTGATATAAACATGTTTTACAGTAAAGAAATGTTACTACCGGTTAAATCTGAGTATGGGGATTTTGTTGAGAAAGATCATACACACACACCCGCGGCCTTACCACCGGTCGCTACATCTGGCGTAGTCGGCAGGATGTGTGATCAACAGAATCTCCTCCCGGTAGTAACTTATAACCAGACTTATACTACGGCCTGCAGGTCCATATCCGGTGCCAGCACTCCGAACAGTGACACGGAAGAATTGAAGCAGATAGTAGCAGAGTTGCAGAAACAGATACTACAGCTACAGCTCATGCTAGACCAACAGGCGGACAAGCAAGCGAGACAGGAACCCAGCCGGCCTATGGGAAGGTGCTGGACATGCGGCGACCCCCGCCATAGGGCAAACCGTTGTCCGCATCCTCCACCCGTGGTCCGATATACCAGAACCAGCAAGTCATGCCCCACAACAGCAGCCACCTTTAAACTAGATGCCCCCGCCAAAGCGGCTCGCTCGGCAGGGGAGATCAGGGAAAAGGGTGTGAAGAGACAGAGACAGATCGATAAGCAAGTACTGGCCACTCGGGTCCAGGGGACGGTGAAGTGGTTTAATGTCCACGATGGGTATGGCTTCATCAACAGGAATGACACAAAGGATGACGTGTTTGTACATCAGACTGCCATAAAACGTAACAATCCTCGTAAGTGCCTCCGCAGCGTTGGTGATGGGGAGGTGGTACAGTTTGATGTTGTGAAGGGAGAGAGGGGTACAGAGGCCGCCGACGTCACCGGTCCTGGGGGTGTTCCCGTTAAAGGAAGCAGATTTGCCCCCAACCGGCGCCGCTACCGCCGGCGATCCTACTCTCCCCGGGTAGAAAACGGGACTGAGTTTATTGGAGATATTGTGAGCCCTGAACAAGGGAGCGAAGGTGAACGGGGGGATGACGGTTTTCCCCAACAGAGGTCCCTACCCCGCCGGAGATCAATCCCTGTGATATCCACAGCCATCACTGCCTTGGAGCCGATGGTTGTTGACAGGGACTGTCAACCTTTAAGTGGGGGGGTATGTAATGAGGTGAGCAATTCAGACTGCATCATAGAAATGGATATGGAAATGAACTGTGCACAGTCCGCTACTGCCCCCTGGTGGACAAGTGCGGAAACAATCTTAGAGGGTGGAAATCCCCCACCATCTCTTTTGTTTACCCAGGAAGGGAAAGGGCGGGAGATTATTACAGACACAGAGCTGAGCAAGGGAAGACCTGCTTGTGGATGTCTGTTGAAAGTGGACTACTTTGCTACACCTTGCCGGAAAAATCACCCCGCAGAAGCCCCCGTGACTGATCCTGGGCCACTGGACTTTGGTGCTGTGACTCTGGCCGCTCTGCAAAACCTTGCCCGCCGAGCACCCGGAGTGCATGTGCAGGGGCCGTGACCGACATAAGGGAGCCATTTGTGCTGCTGTGGGCCCCCTTCTCCTGCTCGGTGTGCCCTGAGACTGGGAGAGACTAACAAAGAAAATTCTGTTACCTGCGGAAGGAGACCAAAGAAGAAGACTGAGGAGACCCCCAGGCCTGCTACGTGAGAGCGACATCTTCTTCTGTGATAAGACTGGTACGTGATTTTAGGGAAAGTTAGGGAAAGATACCTTCATTGTTGTGTTTTCATTTCTTGCTGCGTACCCGGCAGAAGTGAAGATTCAGAGACTCTAATATATATAAAAGTGCACATACAGTTCGGTTGACTGTGATATAAACATGTTTTACAGTAAAGAAATGTTACTACCGGTTAAATCTGAGTATGGGGATTCTGTTGAGAAAGATCATACACACACACCCGCGGCCTTACCACCGGTCGCTACAACAGTACTGGCAATATCTTTCCCTAGCTTTCCCTCAATGTACGTTACCAGTCTATAACAGCAGAAGGTGTAGCTCCCACGTCGCAGGCCTGGGGTCTAATGGTGGCGATTCCAGGGGAAGCGATGAAGGGGGGTTTCCGCAGTCCTCTCCACAGGTACCGGTTTATAGTCTCTCAGTCCGAGGAAAAAGAAGGAAGAAAAAAATATAGATTTCAAAGATGGCTCCCTTGTGTCCGTCACAGTCTCTGAATATGCTCTTGGAGTGCGATGCTCTGCAGTCAGGTTAGGCTCATGGTAACAATGTCCTGCAGCCTGGGGGTTGTCGCAACGGCTTCCGTGGCGTGATCTTTCCAGAGAGGTGTTGCAAGGAAGCCCTCTCTCGAGTAAAACCCACAGGCAGGTCTGTCCTGGTCGAGCTCTGTCTCCTTCTCTCTTTACCGCACTTTTTCTTCCTGAGCACACGGCTGATGTGGGAGGGGATCAGCAGTTGGTGTCATCATCTCCGCAGCAATTTCAGCACTTGTCCACAAGGGGGCAGTATCGGACTGTGTAATGTCCACTTCAGTGTCCATTTCAATAATAATACAGTCAGGGCTACCCACTCCGTTACATCCGTACCAAACAGCTAGTGTACGGGCACAGACACCCGAACGCGGACTTCTCTGGGAAGTCTTTGTTACAGTTCGGGTTTGGTTCGGGGGCGGGGGAGCTATAAAAAGAAAGAAGTTATTAAACGGCAGTGTTATACTTACCGACGTCCTGCTGCTTGTAATTCGGGGGCCACTCATTGACTTCCTGGGTATTCACTGCTGAGAGGCTCAACAGCCAATCACAGAAGCAGTCGTAGAGAGTGGGCTTCTGTGATTGGCCCCTCACCCATTGACTAGCATCATAGTACTGTAAATATAAATAAATACAAAAAAAAATTATATAGCGGTTTCCTATATTTTTAATTCTCAGTGCAGATAAAGCAGACAGCTATGAGCTACCACCCCTGGCGTTACCTTTGTTGACAATCAAAATACAGGGAAACCCACAATTTGTTTTAAATTATTTAAATAAATAATAATAAAAAAAAAAGCATGGGCTTTGCCCTCTTTTTGATTTCCAGCCAAAGTAAATCCCAGGCAGCTGGGGGCTGGGATTCTAAGCGTGGTAAGGCTCAAGCATTCTGGGTCCCCCATGCTGAATATCACAGCCCGCAGCCATTCCTGAAAATGGCGCATTCTTTCATAGCGCAATTTCCAGGCACTTTACCTGGCTCTTCCAGTGGCCCTGGTGGCGGTGTCATGCTGGGTAATAAAGGGGTTAATGCCAGCTTTGTATTGGCAGCTGGCACTAAACCCAATATTAATAATGTCGGACCAATATTAGTGTCGCGCACTAAGGGCTGGGGTGTTTAGCAGCTGGGCCAGTGGTCAGAGTTCCCAGTGGCTGTACCCAGTGCTGTATTCCTGGCGGGTATTAGAAGGGGGAAAGTTAACAATGTAGAAAAAAAATAAAAAGGAAAAATAATAAACTGCAGACTGGAAAAACTGAGACTGTACTGGTGCTGGTTGATAGCGGAGCGGGAGTCGATCCTATGGATTCTCGCTTTGCGCAGACTCATTGCTTTGTCTGTAGCGCATTAGGGAGATCCATTTCTACCTCCGCCATTGACTCAGTTCCGCTCAGTCAGAAGGTATTATCCCAAGTTGTGCATAACGTGAACTTGAGCATAGGAACTCGTTACCAAGAGGTCTTCTCCTGTCACATCTTGGAGAATTTACCTACCCCCGTTGTTTTGGGTCTTCCTTGGCTGAGAAAACACAACTCAGTAATTGACTGGCGGGCTTGGGAGGTGGTTTGCTGGGGTACTGCCTGTGAGGATACTTGCTGGGGTACTTGTCGAGCCCACTGGGAAGAGAGTACTCGGTACCGGACCGTGTCTGCTACGGGGGAAGTCACTGGTGGTCCTGGTCCGGACCGTGTCCCGGGCCCTGACAAATAAAAGAGAGTATTTACAGGGGAGAATAGTCTATCATGACGCCACCCACTATGTGCGGCCAGTGATGGGGCCACCGCTGCTGCAGAACCTCCGGGGATGGTGTAATGGCAGCGCAAATGGAATAGTTCCAGTGGGTAGAACTGTATTCCCCGGGGCAGTGATGGTAAAGTCTATAATAGATGTGGATAGTGGAGACGGGGTTAAAGAACACACACTCACATTTTGTAGTAAAAGGTGCAATTCTTCTTCTCTCCTGATGCTGCAGCTGTCTTCCAGCCCGTGTGCAGAGCTGACAGGCATGTAGCTCTCCAGGTGGGACCTCTCTGCTGTTGGATGTAGGGCAAAGGTTGCAATCAATACACAGACTCACAGTTTTGCTGTTTTCCAAAGCTTTACTGCAGATGTTGTTGCAGATTATAGTCCACGGAGTCTGTACTGGGGCTAGGCTTTCCTCCCACCCTGTCCAGGTCATCAGCTTCCTCGTGCTGCACTATGTGTGTGTCCTGGCTGCTGCTTCTAGCTGAGCTGCTGGGACTGTCTCACTTCTCTCTCTGTGTTCTGCTGGTACCACTTGGCTAGGCAACTTAAGTCCTCTGTGCTGTACTGACCCCGCCGTGTTGCTTTACTCTGGCACTGTGGGCGTCTAGAAACCCCACTGCTCCTGGATTCACCATGCTGTGTGTCAGTCACAGTACGGATCCGGTGTCCGTTCTGTGCGCTTCTCTGGGGCGAGTAATGGTTGCACTCAAGCTCCCAGGAGTGTCTCTCTGCTTGTAGTTCTCCTTTCCTCAGACCCTCACTAGGCCTGGAATCTGTGAGCAGACTGCAGAGAAGCTTAGCACAGCCTCTCTCTGTCACTGCAGTCTCTCTCTCAGTTCTCCAGGAACTGAACTCTGCACTAAAGTGTGCTCTTCACAGTACTGTCCCGTACTGCACTGAGCTACTTCCTCATGAGCTGGAGTATTTAAGAGAGCAGGTTGTGCTCCCCCTCCTGGCCCAGAGGTGCTAGTGTTTGTCAGTGTGTTGTGGGGAGGGAACCCATGTGATGTTATTGTGGCACATTAACCCATGGGGTGCCACATACTTCCATCTCTGCCATGCTGGTGACGTCTACACCACCTTCTCCTCCCGAGGAGGTTAGGAGTTTGCCAGGTGGTAGGGGTGCCGTACAAGCCACGCTCTGGACTCCTAGTGCCTCTAGGCGTCGTCCTAGGAAGAGAGGCAGGGGAAAGGCAGTTGTTTCTACTGTGCATCCCAAAAGAGGGAGTCCTAGGGTCCTCTGTTACTTGCTTACCTAAGACTGCACCCTCTGATTGTACCCGCATGTGTGGAAATCAATGTACTGGTCTAGACCTGAGTGTGAATGAGTACGTGTGGGTGTTGTCTAATCACGTCAGGTGGAGTTGTGTTGCTGAGTCTCCTAGTTCCGGGGTTACAAGACCGTTTCGGATTTTGGCCACTGGCCACCCTGCGCTATCTCATCACTTAGAAGATGTGGCTTTCTTTTGGGCATGTCTGTTGTCTAGTCTGGAGGCCTGTCTTAAAGGAGGGGGTACTGTCATGCTCTTAGATTGTGCTGACTCTGTTGGATGCTGCTGTGTGTTTGTTTGCATTTCTTCAGGAGCTGCATGAAGTTCGGGTGTGATGGTCTTGCTTAGCTGCTAGTTGATATGAGGTTTGGGTGTGACTCACCTGCAATCCCCTCCCCCTGGCCTTTAAATAGCCTTTCCTCTCCCCTTTCAGATGTCATTGATAGAGTTATTTACTCTTGGTCTCTCTGCTGTGAAGTTGCTTTGCTGCTGGGCTGATGTCCTTCCAGAAGTTTCCTTTCCTTCCTGATCTGTGAGTGGAGGTAGGGGCCCTCAGTCTAGGGCTAATCAGGAGTTAAGGTGAAAGGGTGGCAACTCAGACCTCCTCACCATCAGATGTACCTCCGAGATCAGGACGAGCCAAGGACCCTCAGTTCCAGGGTCAGATTAGCTCCCCCTGAATCCCTTCACCCATCACACCATCCAGTCACCTGATTTCCTCACCTCTCAAGCATGACAGTATGGTCCCACAACGGTGGCTATGTGGCGCCCCACTGGCTAGGCGCCACAGAGAGGTATTGTACTCTGACAAATAATGTGATATCTCTGTAAGTTGTCAGTTTGGGGTTTAACCTATGGAGTCTGTTCTTACAAACACACACCTAGGGCTAGGCCACTTAGAATAAGGGGGGGGACCGGTAATTTATTAGGTCCCAAAAAGAGGGTGGAGCCTAGGGTAGTGTAGTGGGAGAGAGTGACAGTTTTAGTGGAGACAGTGCTGGGATGGCAGTCAGGAAGGGCAGGCCTGACAGTGCCGTTGACAGGAGGGATTCCCATCTTTAAGTGGGGGTGCAGGACAGCATGCAACGGACCAGGACTGGTTGGAGCCAGCTGGTCAGTTGGGGGAAGCACCGGCAATGCGGGAAAGCCGAGGCGGTCAGCAGTTCACCTATGACCGCAGACCGACGAGCTACGGGCCTATAATAATCGGGTTGCCGTTAGCACCACAAGGACATCTCACCCCTCAGGACTGAAACCGGTTGAGGGTACTAGTGGTTGCAGACTGAATTCCGGTGGCGGGAGAAATTGTGCGCTCTTGCTGCTCCCGTCTGGACCGGTAAGGGACCAACCTGAGTGGCTCGTGACCGACCGTAGGACTGGTGGGAGAGCGCTGTCAAGGTGGTAGAGACTGCGAAGAATAGAGTTGACCCCAAAGACAAAGAGAGAAAACACCTAGAGACTCCATAAGGGGGACCTTGAACTGGCAACATCCACCCGGTAAACCTAACTGTACCGTGTTCCATTTTTAACATCTGCCGGTACCCAGTAAAGTGGAGTTAAGCTTGAATTGGTCTCCATTGTTCTTTCCGCCGGTGCCCGGAGGGCTTCAACACTATCACCAGCAGCTCACCAGAGGAATAGGAACTACCACTATAACTCCCCTCATCTTCATCCTTCACCGCTGCCCTGAGGTAATAGCTCCACCTGTGGGGAGCTGGACCACTCTCTGCTGCACCCACCATCACTAAGCGGCCGGTTTGCAGCACCGATACCATATTACCAGGAACTATAGGTGGCGTCACGTTTCCCTGTAAATACTCCCTTTTCCCCCACCATTTACTCAAATGATAACCAGGGCACAGAACCAGGATTCCAACCACCCGTGATCTCCCCACCCAAGTCGCCATCCGTCCCGGTGTCCGAGTACCCCTTTCCCTGGTCACATCAGCTACTAGGCAAGAAATCCAATACCCTCCAGGTTCTGTGTCCAGGTCCTAGAAATCTGGACACATAGGGCCTTGTTCCCTTCCTGCAACTCGTTCCTCTGCCCGAACACTCAGGGCAGGCTGCAGATAAGTCCTGTCAGCCACTCAGCCTGACTCTGACTAAAATAACTCCTGTTGCCTACCTCTCCCTATCCTAACTCATCCTTCCAACCATCACGGCACCCATATCCCAGCCGTAACATGAGTGCTTCGCTCGCTCACTTATGGCTGTTTACCAGGTGCCGTGATGCAGTTTATCAGGGCCACTTGGGGCCCACAGCCAATCACAGATGCTATTACAGAGAATGAGGGTCTATGATTGGCTGTTTGAGTAACATGAAAACTGCCTAAACATTCTAGCATCTAGAATGTATGGGCAGTTTCCCGGTTACTCTAATGGTACCTTTACACGCCGCAACAGGATGGTGGCAACAACCGGGTGCTTCACGTGCACGAGCACGCACAAACGGTTACAAACGGTACCCGCACCGCCTTTACACGCCGCAACAAGGTGCGCTACAGTAGGTTACATCTATCTCTGGATACACAGCTGGGTGCCACAAGTTACCTTCTGTAGCTCACCTTACCTCATTTACACGCCGTAACAGAAGGTAATATGGGCGATCCTGGTGCAGCAGGGACAACACATAGGCGTGCCACAATTGTGGATTACGAGACGTTCATACACTGATAGGACAAAGCAATAGCATCATGATTGGCCAGGCAGCGCAGGAGGCTGACTAATACATGACGTCCAACGTGTAGTGTGGGTACCTTTACACGCGGCTATATTTCTAGGGTGGCTACAGGTAACTTACTGGTTGCAGTGAAATCATGGAGACAAGGTTCTATCTTGTTGCTGTGTGCAAATGGAATAATCTCTCCATGATTTCACTGCAACCAGTAAGTTACCTGTAGCCACCCTAGAAATGTAGCCGCGTGTAAAGGTACCCTGTGAGTGGTCAGCTCTTTAAATATGCCGCCCTATGCAGCGACTACCAATCGTAACGCAGGAGCTTCCTCCAATGATCGCTGAAGGGGGGTGGTTTCCCGGAGGCTGTGTCACGCCCCAGGGAGTTATCTAGGTGACGAATAAACCTTACCCTACCATATTTACATGCCGATACAGGCCGCAACCATCGCCTTGAAATCAACCTGTTTTAGGGCACTGCTCTGAAACAGGTGCCTCAAGTGGCGGGTGGCAACAACCGTCTTCACACGCCGCTACCTCGGGTTGATTTGGCGGTGCAAGATACATTTCTCTCATCTACCCGGTTGTTGCCACCATCCTGTTGCGGCGTGTAAAGGTACCATTACAGACATTCACAGATGCCCACTCTCTGTGACAGCATCTGTGATTGCTTGTAAGACTCCTCTGCAATGAATATCCAGGATGGTAATCAGCAGCCCAGAAGTACAAGTGGTGGGACGCCAGTAAGTATAATGGTACCTTTACACGCCGCTACCGAAAGTAGCAACAGGTAGGCACCGCACGTGCACCGCGCGGGTTTCAATGGTTCCTAACGGTACCTGATACCGCAATTACACGCCGCCACAAGGTGCTCCACAGAAGGTATTTTCGGTCCCTGGAAGTGCCGACGGGTGCCGCAGGTTACCTTCTGTGGAGCACCTTCCCTGATTTACACGCCGCTACCACAAGGGAATCTGGGCGTACATATTGTGCGCCGTAACTACATAGGCGTGACAGAGTTGTGTATTACGCGGCGCTCGTACGGTGATTGTACAATGCAATAACGTCATGATTGGCCAGCCACGCACGGAGGCTGGCTAATACATGACGCTATATCAAATGTGTAGTGTGACTGGTCAGATCGTTAAATATTCCGCCCTGTGCACGGACAGCCAATGGGTACACAGTAGTCCCCACCAATGATAGCTGATGGGGCGTGGTATACATGACGCTCCAGGACGCCCCAGGGAACTCAAATACCGTACCTGTGCCCGATTACACGTCGCTACCATAGGGTTCATACCTGCTTGTTTTTCAGCACGGCTGAAAGACAGGTATCCAAAGAGACACGGAGGTACAACCTGAATTACACGCCGCCACTACGTGGTGTTTTGAAGGTAAAAGGTACAATTGTCTCCGACACCTGCCGGTTTCTACCTTTCGGTAGCAGCGTGTAAATGTACCATTAGGGTTATTTACGGTCATTTCTAGGGTGGGTACAGTACTACTGTAGTGAATCTGAGAAAGGTTCTACTGGCTGTGTACAAATGAATAATCTCTCAATGATTCACTGCAACATAGTTAATCTGTAGCACCTAGAAGTAGCCCTGTAAGTACTGAGTATTTTTCCCAATGAGTTAAGTACGTTACGCTTCATGCGTAATGATCACAACGATTCACGGAGCGCGGTCATTAGGACATCTTTTTGAGATTGTTGGTGAAATGTCACACGTCTAGATATCGTGAACGATGCACCAATGATGTGGCAAGCAGCTATCGTTTGCACAACTCTCAAGCGATACTTATTCACTGTTGTGAATAGGCAAAGTCGTTAGCGACATCGTTATCATGGTGTCACACACAACGATGCAGCAGGTTGGCTAAACGATGCTCGTCTGATTTGAGAACATATGATCCATTTTATCGTAGTCGTATCTCGGTGTCAACGACGTCCTAACGATGTTGTTTGAACGACTCCAAACTCCGTGACGTTTCAGCGATATCGTTCACGATATCATACCATGTAATGGTACCTTATGATGGATCTTGGGATGGTACAGGCCATAATAGATTGGGTTCAACCCGGTAATATGAAGACGTTACAATGTTTTCTAAGATTCGCCAACTATTATTTGAAATTCATTTGAGATTTTTCCCAGAATGTTAAACATCTTACTGACCTCACACATAAGAGGGCATAGCTCAAGGTTTGATCACCAGATACTATTAGGACTCTTGAAAAATTGAAAAAGCATTTTATGACTGTTTATGTTTTAATCCAACCTCATCTCCAAGAACCTTTCATTTTGGAGGTGGACACTTCAGAGGTTGTTGTAGGGTCGATTTCATCTCAGTGACCCAAAACTCTGATGGCCACTTTACACACACCAACTTATCTGTCCAACGTCTGAACAACTTACTGGTTGCAGTGAAATCATGGACACAATTGCAATGTGTCCATGATTTCACTGCAACCAGTAAGTTGTTCAGATTCAGAAGTTGGACAGATAAGTCGGTGTGTGTAAAGTGGCCTTGAGCATTTTGTGGCCTTGTGCATTTAAAAAAAATATGTTTTCTGAAAACAATCGTGAGTTGCTCGCTGTTAAATTAAGATTTCAGGAATGGAGGCATTTTTTGAAGGGGGCAGTCCATCTATTACTTTGGTCACCAACTATAAGAATTTAGTTTATATCGAATCAGCTAAACGACTAACTCCTAGACAGACCAGAGAGCCCTTGCTCTACGATAGATCACATCTTTCTATCACATTTAGGCCTGCCGTCCAAGAAAACTGATGCATTATTACAGTTTTAATTCAGCTTCTCCCCCAGAACCGGCATTCTCCATTCTGCCTAAGGGCATTGAAATTTCTGCTGTCTCCTCAGCAGTGCAAGCAGAGATTAGATTGTGTCTGTTGCAGGAGTTTCATGATTCCATCATGAGTGGGCATCCGGAGGTCATGGCAAAACAGAGATCTGTTGAAAGGTTCATTTGTTAGGGTTACTTGATGCAGAGGCACTCCCCGAATTGTTTCTTTGTCACATTGTGAGATTGCATGGAATACCTCACAACATTGTGTCTGATAGGGAGTGCAATTTGTCTCCATAATCTTGAGATCTTTTTGTAAGAAACTGCGAATTTACTTGGCATTTTCCTCTGCAAAGGCTGCTTTCACATAATGTTTTTTTGGGATCCGTGGCTGTCCGTTGTAAAACAGACAGCCACGGATCCGATTTGGCCCTCATGTGTCCCTATGGGCGACGGCTCTCATCGGATGTGCCCTTAATGGCATCCGATTTGTGTCAGATCCGATTGTGCCTGACTTTCTGCTGTGCCCAAAATCGGAGACTGCTCCTATTTTGGGCACAGCGGACCAAATCGGACACAATCAAATCTGACAGGATCCACGCAATTAACATAGGCGCCTATGAGCACGCGTCTCTGAGGAAACAGCTGATCGCTCCTCGGACCCGATTTTAGTGTACTGAGCATGCTCAGTACACTAAAACTGCCTTGTGCCATCCAATTTCACTTCCGCAATGTATTATATACATTGCGGAAGTAACATTAAGTAAAAGGGTTAAAAATAAAAAATATGTATTCTCACCTGTCCTGCGATCCCCTGATGATTGCATCTAGCTCCCAGTACAGGACCTGGGGTTGCTTGGCAACCCGATCAGCAGATCGGGTCACATGACCGGTTACCATGGTAACCGGTCATGTGACCGATGACACTGATCGGGTAGCCCCGCCCGACCAGGTCCTTCAGCCATCGGGAGCTTGATGGAGGCATCTGGGGGATCACTGGAAAAGTGAGAATACATATTTTATATTTTTAACCCTTGCTTTTACTTAATTTCACTTCCACAATGTATAATATACATTCCGGGAGTGAAAGTGCCCGGCCGCCTCCTGTCAGCTGTTTTTTCTGTGTCCGGACCCGCGATAATCACAGCCCCGGACACAGAAATAGCAACTGGAGGTCACCTCTGATGGTGTCCTTTCCTGTCCGTGGGGTCCTTCAAAAAGTAGCATCCCATGGACAGGAAAAAAAACTCAATGTGAAACCACCCTTAACAGTCGGGTCAATCAGTCCATTAGAACTCCCCTGTTCTTTCATAATTATGGTTTTCATCTCCATTTTTTTAGTTCTGAATGTCCGGGGGTAGAGGTTGCCATACAGAAACTGGGGGATGTTTTGTTGAGGGGCTGGCCAGATGAGGCCTTGGTAGTCATGGGTGTGGGAGAGCCTCACTATGGAGCAGCCTGGCTTTGCAGCACGTGTCCCAGCCAGCTCCCCAGTGCAACGGTTTAGTACATAATTGCCCTCGGTAAGGGCCAAAGCAGACACGGATTCCAAACCTTGCTTCAAATTCATATTGTCTCCAACGCCACCCCACCCATAAAGATCCATCCAGAGGAATAATCAATGCCACCTTTACACAGAGCTCCTTTGTAGCAAGCACCCTGAAGACATGTTCACCCAAGTCTATGTAGAAGTCTTTCACAATGGTACATTAGGGAACAGTCGCTGCCAGGTGACACAAAGGGGCAAAGGGTCGAGCACCCACAGGAAGAGACTCACATCCAAGTTCACAGTCCCAATTTGGGGTTCTGGTCCAGGGATGACCCAGAAGCTCTGGCCGAATTAAATGCAGGGCTGTTGTTGTTCCACTTCTCTCTGTAGGGACTCTCCTGTCTCTACACACATGCAGGTTTTTTTCTTACTTAGACCCCACCCCCAAATTTGGCAAAACCGGAAGGCTAAGCGAAAATGAATGACTGGTCCTACCTCTAAAGTAGGCAATAAGGGTTAATTGTCATCCAAGAATATGAAGCTTAAAGTGCTGTTGGCGAATGTGGATCCGAAATTCATTGACCCCTACGAGCTTCTGAAAGTGGTGAATCTAGTGGCTTTCAGGTTGAAACTTCTGCCTTCTCTCTGCATCCCTAATATGTTCAATAAATTGCTATTGGTATTGTGGGGCAGCGCCGGGATTGCAAGTTAGGAAAAACGTTGAGCCCGGTAATAGTTCAAACAGTACCAGGTTTTATTGCTGATACACACAGCGATGGCACAAGCTGCCGGAATCCGGGTCGCAGCCGGGTTACACAGGATACAGTCCACACACAAAGTAACCTGGTTCCTTCAGGTCATGAGCTTTCCGATATAGGTCGCCCCAAGCTCCCAGCCCTCCCGGGCTAGACCGTGTTATTATAGCACACGGCCCCCTGGAACTCTTGCTTAGGCAAAAAGCTGTCCACAGGGAACCCCGCCCTGCCTCCTAAACAGGCTTTTAACTCCGTGTCTCCTTTTCAGGGGGCCTGCAAGACCCGGAGCAGAGGGAGTGGACCGTCCCTCTCTCTCACACCCATACCGGTTTCAATATGTGACAGTGCGCATTCTGGGGGAGACATAGCGCCCCTCGCATATGATCCCCGGGCACTGTCTCACAGTATATAAAGGAGATCATAGCATCTCCCTCAACTCTGCCTCCTCAGGTGTTGTTCAATGGAGATCTGCAGTACGAGGTACAGAGGATTGTTTATTCTCAGAAGATCCAAAATTCCCTCCAGTATCTTGTTCAATGGAAGGGATATGGACCTGAGGAGAGATATTAGGTTCCAGCTCGAGTTGTGAAGGCCGATATTTTGCTGGCTGGCAGTGGTCAATCACTGCCAGTTGTAGCTTTAAGCTCGGTAGTATCTGCATGCCTTGTTCCTGCCCTCTGTCTCTAATCTGTTGTTGCCGGACTTCTGACCTTGCTTCTGACTACCCGTTTCCCTAGCCCTTTTGTCTTAATGTGCTACCTTCCTGGATTTTCCACTTCACTCCATGGCCTTTGTTTTGCCCCTTTTGGTTATTATGTGCTCCTGGTATCTGACCCTGGACCTCTTGACTGCCAAGACTCATGGCTAGCACATGAGTAGAGGCTAGCGTCACAGCAGCTCTGCATGGTATTGTGTCGTTACTGCAGCAAAATGGAGTATCTCCAATAATAACATTATTAGTGAATAGGCTGATATTTGTTTAAAGGTTCACCTAAGGTAAGCATAGTCTTAAATCACTTAGTATCTTAATTTGCTGTGCTGCATGTAAAGACTACACATTTTATATGTGAAATATAAAACTTCAGTGAGGCAAGTCATTATGCCATTCAATTCCAAAAGTTCATGACTTTCTTTATAGATCCAATGCAATGTCTTAATGAGCCAATAACTTGAACATATATATCGTAGCTTTCATGCACAATATAATATAATATGCTTTTATAAATAATTGTGTGGAGCCTATATTGAAGCATTTTAGACAATGCAAAAATCAAAAATCTCTACTAAATGTATTTCATCAGTAGGTGTATAGATATCATTAACAGATACAGCTGGTGAAATAAGTATTGAATACTTCACTCATTTTCTTAGTAAATACAGTATACAGTTAGGGCCAGAAATATTTGGACAGTGACACAATTTTCGCGAGTTGGGCTCTGCATGCCACCACATTGGATTTGAAATGAAACCTCTACAACAGAATTCAAGTGCAGATTGTAACGTTTAATTTGAAGGGTTGAACAAAAATATCTGATAGAAAATGTAGGAATTGTACACATTTCTTTACAAACACTCCACATTTTAGGAGGTCAAAAGTAATTGGACAAATAAACATAACCCAAACAAAATATTTTTATTGTCAATATTTTGTTGCAAATCCTTTGGAGGCAATCACTGCCTTAAGTCTGGAACCCATGGACATCACCAAACGCTGGTTTCCTCCTTCTTAATGCTTTGCCAGGCCTTTACAGCCGCAGCCTTCAGGTCTTGCTTGTTTGTGGGTCTTTCCGTCTTAAGTCTGGATTTGAGCAAGTGAAATGCATGCTCAATTGGGTTAAGATCTGGTGATTGACTTGGCCATTGCAGAATGTTCCACTTTTTTGCACTCATGAACTCCTGGGTAGCTTTGGCTGTATGCTTGGGGTCATTGTCCATCTGTACTATGAAGCGCCGTCCAATCAACTTTGCAGCATTTGGCTGAATCTGGGCTGAAAGTATATCCCGGTACACTTCAGAATTCATCCGGCTACTCTTGTCTGCTGTTATGTCATCAATAAACACAAGTGACCCAGTGCCATTGAAAGCCATGCATGCCCATGCCATCACGTTGCCTCCACCATGTTTTACAGAGGATGTGGTGTGCCTTGGATCATGTGCCATTCCCTTTCTTCTCCAAACTTTTTTCTTCCCATCATTCTGGTACAGGTTGATCTTTGTCTCATCTGTCCATAGAATACTTTTCCAGAACTGAGCTGGCTTCTTGAGGTGTTTTTCAGCAAATTTAACTCTGGCCTGTCTATTTTTGGAATTGATGAATGGTTTGCATCTAGATCTGAACCCTTTGTATTTACTGTTATGGAGTCTTCTCTTTACTGTTGATTTAGAGACAGATACACCTACTTCACTGAGAGTGTTCTGGACTTCAGTTGATGTTGTGAACGGGTTCTTCTTCACCAAATAAAGTATGCGGCGATCATCCACCACTGTTGTCATCCGTTGACGCCCAGGCCTTTTAGAGTTCCCAAGCTCACCAGTCAATTCCTTTTTTCTCAGAATGTACCCAACTGTTGATTTTGCTACTCCAAGCATGTCTGCTATCTCTCTGATGGATTTTTTTCTTTTTTTTCAGCCTCAGGATGTTCTGCTTCACCTCAATTGAGAGTTCCTTTGACCGCATGTTGTCTGGTCACAGCAACAGCTTCCAAATGCAAAACCACACACCTGGAATCCACCCCTGACCTTTTAACTACTTCATTGATTACAGGTTAATGAGGGAGACGCCTTCAGAGTTAATTGCAGCCCTTAGAGTCCATTGTCCAATTACTTTTGGTCCCTTGAAAAAGAGGAGGCTATGCATTACAGAGCTATGATTCCTAAACCCTTTCTCCGATTTGGATGTGGAAACTCTCATATTGCAGCTGGGAGTGTGCACTTTCAGCCCATATTATATATATAATTGTATTTCTGAACATGTTTTTGTAAACAGCTAAAATAACAAAAGTTATGTCACTGTCCAAATATTTCTGGCCCTAACTGTATCTATAAAGGAGCAATTGACATGAATTTCTCACCAGATGTTGGTAACAAACCATCCAATTCAAACTGGCAAAGAAATCAAACTATAGACTTCCATAAATTTAGTGATGTGTAATAATGAGAAATGACAGAGGAAAAAAGTATTGAACACATGATGAAAAAAAGGTACAGAAAGCCATGGAAAGTTATGACACCAGATGAAATCTATCAGTAATTAAGAAGCAATCCTGCCACTAAGAGGAAAATAATTTCAACAGGTTCAACTGATGGCCTATAAAAAGGTATCTCATTACCAAGGTGCCACACAAGAAACCTCTCATGATAGGTAAAACAACCAATACCATAAAGTAATGTCACAGACTGTGCAGAATGCCCAGATTCTGGTTGTCAGGATTCCGTCTTTTCCATGCAACCTTCTGTGTGTCCTTGCCCTGATTAAACATGATGTCTGCTACCTCATCATGACCATGTGTTCTTTGCCTGTCCTGCCTATTTAGGCTTGATTTCCATATTCAAACCCCTCTTAAGTATTTTGTGCCTAACACTGGCTTCCTCAGTGGACTTGCTCTAGTTTTCAGCTTCTCCAGATCAGCTCTTCATCCACCTGAGAATTCTTGGGAACCAGTGGATAACGTCAGTCCTCCCCGAAAGATTGATCAATTCCACTAGGAATACCCTAGAGAAACCTGGTCCGCGATTTCTTCTGAGGTGGGAGAAATATCAGAATTCTGGCTTTTCCATGCAAACTTTTGTGTCTCCTTGCCCTGATTAAACATTGCATTTGCTGCCTCATCATGACCATGTGTTTTCTGCATGTCCTGCCTATTTAACCTCCAGCTCCACATTCAGACCCTGCTTGAGTTTTTTGTGTCTAACCCTGGCTTCTTCAGTGGACTTGCTCCAGTTTCCAGCTTCTCCAGATCAGCTCTTCATCCGCTTGCTGCTAATAATCTGAACCTTACTTGTACTCCAGGTTTCCTCCAGCAACAAGCCCTTGCCTTGTGAAGGACTGCACCAGTTTGCCTGATTCTGCTCTGCTACATGTAGTCCTGCTGCTTTAGTCATTTGTCCAGTTCGAAGCAACCAAATCCTGTGGTATCCACTAAAAACGTTACACCGGTCTAGGAGGAGATCCCCAGAACACCATCTGCTTTCTCGCACTGAACATGCTAATAAATCATCATGAGTGTTTACAGGTTTGTGTAGGCAACACGTATGGGCACAGTTATGTGGCTGTATAACTTGGCTGAGGTTTGCATTGCAATTCTTGGACTTGCCGTTGACCCTCCTGCCCCAAGTGTGACGTCATGTAAATCTATGCAGCTGTCATGTTTGATTCAGAAGAGTTGATGACCAGCCTAAGCATTGTGATGCGATCAGACGCATGTGAATTATAAGGCCTGTGAGTGTGCCCTAATACTGAGTCACATTATGGGTTGCTGGAATGAACTTGAAGCAAATTGGATATGCCTGTGATTTTACTTTTTTACTTTGATATTAATGGTGATTTGGAATGTAGTCCTCAATTGGTTGATGATCGTAGTTTTCATTGACTGATAGATGCCGTTACATTCACAATAAATTATAGAGTTTATACCAGTAAAGATTTTTTACTTGAGTTTTTCGTTCATCGAGGTCTGTTGAGTTATTTATGTGTTCCCGTAAGCTTTTCCAGCAGTGTAGTTATGGATTTGTGTGAACGTTGTGTTCTCAGATACAAAACAAAATAAAAACCCATGTTATTCTAAGTTTATAGGTTGGCAATGTTTGTTAAACCCCAAAGAACTATGACACCAGGTTTTAATGTGATATTTCACAGACCACTTGCAGTCATTGGTCATGAAAGAAGTAATTTTAACAGCCCAAGTGCCAATCGCTGCCTTAGTAGCAAATATTTGCAGCTAGGATGACTGGCGACGCTTTTTATTTTGGAGGAAATTTTACAGAGTGCCAACAAGTCAGTCTCTCCACCCTCTTCTCCATCAGAGGGGACAGCTGAGCCTGGAAATGGCTCTTATATTAGTGCAAGTTTCTCCTAATTATTATTTTTTTTTATAATTGGAGCTGAATTGCCATAGTTACAATATGTTCTCAGTGACACTGGAAAGAGTGAGGTAATGTAATACACATACACATATAAATACACAGCAGGCAAGGAATCTGGGAGGTGGCTGAGTGAAGGCTGCGCTGTCACAAGTCTTCAGCCTTAATAAACAAAAGGTGCATTTTTACTCATTGACACATATGGAAGGTGGCACTAACAGAACGGTGGTGTTGTGGCATGCATATAGACGTATGGTACAAAAAAAAGAAACCTGTAAGGTTATATTTTAGTTTATGTTATCTTTTCGATTGATAGAAACAGTACCAGTCAAAAGCTTGGACACATCTTAACCATGCAGTGGTTTTCCATGGTCTTATTGGAATGTGCACATAATTGAATCCGACTGAAGGAAGCAAAACCACAAAGGTACACAATGTAAACAAGGAGTAAAGAAACTAGAATATGTGTTAAACCTTAGATTCCTCAAAGTACCCCGATTTCTTTTCTGAGAGCTGCCCTATACCCCCTTTAGCATTCTCTCAGTAACTTTAGGAGGTAATTGCCCGAAATGGCTTTCCAACAGTCTTGAAGGCGTACCTAGAGGCGTTGACCACTTCTTGGCTGCATTTCCTGCACTTTGTGGATGAGCTCATCCGAAACCATCACAATAGGGTTGAGTCAGGTGATTATGGAGGTTATGTCATTTCATGAAGGCCACCATGCATCCCCTACTTGGTCATTATGACCTTTACATAGCCTGGAGGTGTGTTTTGGGTTATTGTCCTGTTGCAAACCAAATGATGGTCCCAATAATTATTAGGGGAATAGATAGGGCAATCTGTCACAAAGATAGGGATCGTCGAACAGTGTGCTGCCTACCTGGCGCTCGAGTCCGGCACATCGCTGATCGGATTGACAGATTACTGGGAGGGGCTGGTGAGGACCCAGCGGTCATGGTGCACATTGGCACAAATGACAAAGTTAGAGGTAGGTGGAAGGTCCTTAAAGATGATTTCAGGGAATTAGGCTGCAAGCTTAAGGCAAGGACCTCCAAGGTAGTATTATCTAAAATGCTGCCTGTACCACGTGCTACACCAGAGAGGCAAAGGTTGATTAGGGAGATAAATAAGTGGCTCAGGAATTGGTGTAGGAAGGAGGGGTATGGGTTCCTGGAGAACTGGGCCGACTTCTCTGTTGGCTACAGGTTCTATGCTAGGGACGGGCTGCACCTCAATGGGGAGGGTGCAGCTGTGCTGGGGGAGAAAATGGCTAGAAGGTTGGAGGAGTGTTTAAACTAGGTATTGGGGGGAGGGTATTCATTGTATAGGAGGGGAAGATAGTGTAAATAGTAACCTGGGCACAAGTAATAAAATTGGGGGTGGCATGGGGGGTGGGGTTAGAACAGTCAATATAGTAGGAAGGAATAGAGGTAAAGAGAGATGCATAAAGTGCATGTACACTAATGCCAGAAGCCTCACCAACAAAATGAAGGAATTAGAATTGATTTTGTTGGAAAATAATTATGACATGGTGGGAATTTCGGAGACTTGGCTGGACGAGAGCCATGACTGGGCTGTTAATTTACAGGGCTATTGTCTGTTCAGAAATGACCGTACAAATAAGCGAGGAGGAGGTGTATGTTTATACGTAAGATCATCCTTAAAACCCATCCTGCGTGATAATATAGGTGAATCTAATGGAAATGTAGAGTCCCTGTGGGTGGAGATAAGGGGAGGGGAAAAAAATAATAAATTACTGATAGGGGTTTGTTATAAGTCCCCAACAATAATGGAAGTGGAGGAGAATATCCTCATAAAGCAAATAGATGAAGCAGCGACTCAGGGAGAAGTCATTATTATGGGGGACTTCAACTACCCTGAAATCCATTGGGGATCAGAAACCTGCAGTTCCAGCAAAGGTAATAAGTTTTTGAAAACTATGAGAGACAATTACCTTTCACAACTGGTTCAGGACTCAACAAGAAGGGGGGCACTGCTGGACCTAATATTAACCAACAGGCCGGACTGCATATCAAATATACGGGTTGGAGGTCACTTGGGTAATAGTGATCATAACTTAATAAGCTTTCAAGTATCCTTTACTAAGATGTGTAGTAGAGGGGCTACAAGGACACTAAACTTCAGGAAGGCAAATTTCCAACGGTTGAGAGATGATCTTAGTGCAATAAACTGGGACGATGTCCTGAGACATAAAAGTACACAAAGCAAATGGGAGATGTTTATTAGCATCCTGAATAGGACCTGTGCACAATATATACCCTATGGCAGTGATAGCGAACCTTTCTGAGGCCGAGTGCCCAAACTGCAACCCAAAACAAAATTATTTATGCCGAAGTGCCAACACTGTAATTTAACCTAAATTACAGCAGTGGTTATCTATCACAAGCGCTGCACAGGGGGCAGAGCCAGCAGATGCTAACTCTCTTCACTGTACAGGGCTTGTAGTCCTGAAACATTGATGATCAATTCAATTATTGTAACAAATAATTGATTTTAAACTTACCTTTGCAGTCTTCTCTTCTCTTCGGCAGTGGTCAGACAGCTCATGTGTACTGGACATTGAAGCTGAGCCGCTGCCACTGCCTTTTCTAGAAACAGCAGGTGGACTGATCTGTATGGAAAAACGCAGAATATTAGACAGAGCAAGCAAATTTCATACTGAAATCCTGGTCCCTATTTTGTAGTAGTATCTGCATCCTGACCCTCTTCTTGTAGCTATGTGCTCCATCCTGACCCTCTCCTTGTAGCTATGTGCTCCATCCTGACCCTCTCCTTGTAGCTATGTGCTCCATCCTGACCCTCTCCTTGTAGTAATGTGCTCCATCCTGACCCTCTCCTTTTAGTAATGTGCTCCATCCTGACCCTCTCCTTGTAGTAATGTGCTCAATCCTAACCCTCTCCTTGAAGTAATGTGCTCCATCCTGACCTTCTCCTTGAAGTAATGTGCTCCATCCTGACATTCCCCTTGTAGTAATGCGCTCCATCCTGACCCTTTCCTTGTAGTTATGTGCTCCATCCCGACCCTCTCCTTGTAGTTATTTGCTCCATCCTGACCCTCTCCTGGCAGTAATGTCCCTATCCTAACTCCCTTCTTGTAGTAATGTCTCCAGCCTTATTCCCTTGTAGTATGGTCGATCCCTGTCCCCTTGTGGTAATGTCCCCATCCTGCAGTAATACGCCCCCTCCTTGTAATAAAGCCAACATCATCCCCCTTCTTGTAATAATGTAACCATCATGCCCCCTTCTAATGTCACCATCATGCCTCCTCCTAATGTCACCATCATGCCCCTCTTATTTGTCACCATCCTGCCCCTCTTGTCACCATCCTGCCCCTCTTGTCACCATCATGCCCCTCTTGTCACCATCATGCCCCTCTTGTCACCATCATGCCCCTCTTGTCACCATCATGCCCCTTGTCACCCTCATGCCCCTCTTGTCTCCATCCTGCCCCTTGTCACCCTCATGCCCCTCTTGTCTCCATCCTGCCCCTTGTCAGCCTCATGTCTCTGTGTCCACCCTGCCCCTTGTCAGCCTCATGTCTCTGTGTCCATCCTGCCCCTTGTCAGCATCATGTCTCTGTCCATCCTGCCCCTTGTCAGCATCATGTCTGTGTCCATCCTGCCCCTTGTCAGCCTCGTGTCTGTGTCCATCCTGCCCCTTGTCAGCCTCATGTCTCTGTGTCCATCCTGCCTCTTGTCAGCCTCTTGTCTGTGTCCATCCTGCCCCCCTGTCAGCCTCATGTCTGTGTCCATCCTGCCCCTTGTCAGCCTCATGTCTGTGTCCATCCTGCCCCTTGTCAGCCTCATGTCTGTGTCCATCCTGCCCCCTGTCAGCCTCTTGTCTGTGTCCATCCTGCCCCCCTGTCAGCCTCATATCTGTTTCCATCCTGCCCCCCTGTCAGCCTCATGTCTGTGTTCATCCTGCCCCCCTGTCAGCCTCATGTCTGTGTCCATTCTGCCCCCCTGTCAGCCTCATGTCTGTGTCCATCCTGCCCCCCTGACAGCCTCATGTCTGTGTCCATCCTGCCCCCCTGTCAGCTTCATGTCTGTGTCCATCCTGCCCCCCTGTCAGCCTCATGTCTGTGTCCATCCTGCCCCCTGTCAGCCTCATGTCTGTGTCCATCCTGCCCCCCTGTCAGCCTCATGTCTGTGTCCATTCTGCCCCCCTGTCAGCCTCATGTCTGTGTCCATCCTGCCCCCCTGTCAGCCTCATGTCTGTGTCCATCCTGCCCCCCTGTCAGCCTCATGTCTGTGTCCATCCTGCCCCCCTGTCAGCCTCATGTCTGTGTCCATCCTAGCCCCTCATTATACCGTGGCTTGAAATAAAAAAAAAAAAAATCATACTCACCTAGTACTCCCGCCTTCACCGCTCCTCTTCTCCTCGCGTCTTCCGTCCCAGCGTCACATGACCGCGGTCATGTGACGCCGCGCGGTCATGTGACGCCGCGCGGTCATGTGACGCCGGCGGGGCGGAGCTTGGAGAGTGTCGGAGATGCGGAGGAAGGAGAATCCTCCGATCCGACACGGCTTTGAACTGCCGGCGCCATCATGCCGGCAGTTCAAAGCTGCAGTGACAGGTGATGCCGTGTGCCAGGGAAAACGGCTCTGCGTGCCATCCCTGGCACGCGTGCCATAGGTTCGCCATCACTGCCCTATGGGAATAAGCCTGCTAGAAATAGGAGGAAACCACTATGGCTAAATAAAGCGGTAAGAGGTGCAATATGTGACAAAAAGAAAGCATTTAGGGAATTAAAGCAAGTAGGTAGTGATGAGGCATTAAATAAATACAGAAAATTAAATAACATTTGTAAAAAGCAAATCAAGGCAGCAAAGATTGAGACAGAGAGACCCATTGCCAGAGAAAGTAAAAATAATCCCAAAATATTTTTTAACTACATAAATAGTAAGAAACTAAAAAATGATGGTGTTGGCCCCTTTAAAAATAGTCTGAGTGAAATGGTGGATGAGGATGAGGAAAAAGCCAATATGCTAAATGACTTTTTTTTCAACAGTATTTACACAAGAAAATCCCATGACAGACAATATGATCAGTGATAACAAAAAGTCTCAATTAAATGTCACCTGCTTAACCCAAGAGGAAGTACGGCATCGTCTAAAAATCACTAAAATTGACAAATCCCCGGGCCCGGATGGGATACACCCCAGAGTGCTGCAGGAATTAAGTACTGTCATAGATAGACCATTATTTTTAATATTTAAAGATTCCATAATAACAGGGTCTGTACCACAGGACTGGCGTATAGCAAATGTGGTGCCAATATTCAAAAAGGGGACAAAAACTGAACTTGGAAATTATAGGCCAGTAAGCTTAACCTCTACTGTGGGTAAAATCCTAGAGGGTTTTCTAAGAGATACTATACTGGAGTATCTGAAGAAAAATAACCTCATGACCCATTATCAACATGGTTTTACGAGGGACCGTTCCTGTCAAACTAATCTGATAAGCTTCTATGAAGAAGTAAGTTCTGGACTGGACCAACGGAATGCAGTGGATGTGGTGTATATGGACTTTTCAAAAGCTTTTGATACGGTGCCACACAAAAGGTTGATACATAAAATGAGGGCAATGGGGATAGGGGAAAATATGTGTAAGTGGGTTAAGAACTGGCTTAGTGATAGGAAACAAAGGGTGGTTATTAATGGAACACACTCAGAATGGGTCACAGTTAACAGTGGGGTACCACAGGGGTCAGTGTTGGGCCCGCTTCTATTTAATATATTTATTAATGACCTTGTAGGGGGCATACGGAGTAGAATCTCAATATTTGCAGATGACACTAAACTCTGCAGGGTAATCAATACAGAGGAGGACAATTTTATATTACAGGAGGATTTATGTAAACTAGAAGCTTGGGCTGCTAAATGGCAAATGCGCTTTAATGGGGATAAATGTAAAGTCATGCACTTGGGCAGAGGAAACAAAAGGTATAATTATGTGCTTAATTGTAAAACACTGGGCAAAACTGTCACTGAAAAAGACCTGGGTGTATGGGTAGATGACAAACTCACATTTAGTGGCCAGTGTCAGGCAGCTGCTGCAAAGGCAAATAAAATAATGGGATGCATTAAAAGAGGCATAGATGCTCATGAGGAGAACATAATTTTACCTCTATACAAGTCACTAGTGCGACCACACTTAGAATACTGTGTACAATTCTGGTCTCCGGTGTATAAGAAAGACATAGCTGAACTAGAGCGGGTCCAGAGAAGAGCGACAAAAGTCATTAGAGGACTAAGGGGTCTGCAATACCAAGACAGGTTATTAAACTTGGGGTTATTTAGCTTGGAAAAACGAAGGCTTAGGGGTGATCTTATAATAATGTATAAATATATGAGGGGACAGTACAGAGACCTTTCTAATGATCTCTTTACTCTTAGGCCTGAGACTGGGACAAGGGGGCATCCTCTACGTCTGGAGGAAAGAAGGTTTAATCATAATCACAGACGCGGATTCTTTACTGTAAGAGCAGTGAGATTATGGAACTCTCTGCCACATGCTGTTGTAATGAGTGAGTCACTACTAACATTTAAGAAGGGCCTGGATGCCTTTCTTGAAAACTATAATATTATCAGTTATACATACTAGATTCTTTGATAGGGCGTTGATCCAGGGAATTAGTCTGATTGCCGTATCTGGAGTCAGGAAGGAATTTTTTCCCCCAATGTGGAGCTTAGTGTTGCCACATGGTTTTTTTTTGCCTTCCTCTGGATCAACATGTTAGGCTATGGGTTGAACTAGATGGACTTAAAGTCTTCCTTCAACCTTAAAAACTATGTTACTATGTTACTATGTTACTGTGTACAATTCTGGTCTCCGGTGTATAAGAAAGACATAGCTGAACTAGAGCGGGTCCAAAGAAGAGCGACAAAAGTCATTAGAGGACTAAGGGGTCTGCAATACCAAGACAGGTTATTAAACTTGGGGTTATTTAGCTTGGAAAAACGAAGGCTTAGGGGTGATCTTATAATAATGTATAAATATATGAGGGGACAGTACAGAGAACTTTCTAATGATCTCTTTACTCTAAGGCCTGAGACTGGGATAAGGGGGCATCCTCTACGTCTGGAGAAAAGAAGGTTTAATCATAATCACAGATGCGGATTCTTTATTGTAAGAGCAGTGAGACTATGGAACTCTCTGCCACATGATGTTGTAATGAGTGAGTCACTACTAACATTTAAGAAGGGCCTGGATGCCTTTCTTGAAAACTATAATATTACCAGTTATATATACTAGATTCTTTGATAGGGCGTTGATCCAGGGAATTAGTCTGATTGCCATATCTGGAGTCAGGAAAAATTTTTTTTCCCCAATGTGGAGCTTAGTGTTACCACATGTTTTTTTTTTGCCTTCCTCTGGATCAACATGTTAGGCTATGGGTTGAACTAGATGAACTTAAAGTCTTCCTTCAATCCTAAAAACTATGTTACTATGTTACTATGTAATAAGTGTAAACCAGATTATATAGCATGAAACTGACAAGAAATTCACGCCTATAACTGCACCACCATCATGGGTGAAGTTTTAGGAAAAGTGGGGACATACAGTGAGTTGAATTCCACCAGGTGCTGTCTGAGTCCAAAAGGGGATCTAGAGGTGCCTGCTGGGAATCCCAGGCGTGGGGATGAATCGATTAATCCAATGAGAAGACCGGTACCCATCCGGCATTAAAACTTCTTTATTGGCACAAAATGAAAAACTTTACATACAGTTATGAGAGTGTGCCCATGGACGCGTAGAAGCACTAATGCGTGAAAGTCCCGTTTGCTCCCTGCTGCTCCCCCTTCTCCGCTATTATTATTGCATGTAAAATTTTTAAGTTTCTCCAATTAAGAAGTTTTAATTCCGGATGGGTGCCACTTTTGTTATTGGATCAGATTGGATAGTGACTCACCCAAGGGCCTATGAGGACTCGGTACCCGGGCGTGGAGTTGCTAGCCCTAGTGGTCAGCCTAACAATTGGGGGAGTTGTGGAAAAAAGGGAATAAAGTTTATCGTGATGCCACCTGCAGATTCTGGTGATGGTCACCAGCGTCGCTTCAGACCTCAGGAGACGATGGTATTGTAGCTTGGATGTTGCAAATCCCTGCAGGTGGAGCTGAGTCCCCGAGGCAGGTCAGCACTTGTGGTGGTGGTGCTGGATATGGTATATGAAGTAGTGCAGCGGTTGAGATGAAAAAAAACACTGAGACAGTATGACTCTGTATGGGTGCTTTTACTGGAACCAGTTCAGGTGGCAGTTTAGGTTACAGCTTTTACAGTTATTAAATGGGTAGCTAGCCGGGTAGTCACTGAGGAGAATAACGTCTCTTTGAGTCTCCCAGAGAGTACCTTCTGCTTTCTTTCTTTGTCCCATTCTCTTCCTTGTGCCTCCTTACTTCCTTGCGCTGCCCTGCACAGCCCGCTTGCCTACCAGGCCTGTTGGGTGCTATGAGGTACCCTTCTTCTCTCTAAGGGGCTCAACCCTGTTTAGCGATCCTGGTGGGGTTGCATGTTCTGACCAGGGAAGTCTGGGCTATTAGATAGACCCATGACCTACTGGTGTTGACAGCTCAAGGATAAACACCTGCACTGCGACTCGGAGCCAGTTCTCCGCTGTGGACTAGGATTTCCTGGACTGTAGCCGATCCGGCACTGGGTCTCCTCCTTCTGTCTGGGTTGCCACTCTTCCTTGTCGCCCTCCCTGTGTTTTCCCCTGAAGGGTCCTTCTCTGTCTCTCTCCACAGACTTTCTGCTTCTCTCCTCCCGCGCTCACACTGCTCTAGCCTAAAACTCCTCCCACCGGGACTGGGTCTCTCAGCAGAGGATTTAACCCTGTAGTCCCCTGCTCTAGAGTGTGTGGATGCAGGATAAGAGCCTCAGGTTGACGTTACACTCCCCAATGACAGGAATACCGCATATTTAGTTATGGGTGCAGTACCCCTACTGTGGCACACGACCAGTGGGGCACCACAGTAGCATGTCATTGCAATAGCCATTCGTTATTATGTTAAAAAGCTGCATTTGGGGCATAACATTATAAAGGTGCACTAGGTGAATATCATTCAAAGGGACACATGGGGCATTACACTGACACCAAAACTTTTGATATACAGTGTTTAGAGATATTGGAGAATCGCAGGATTTTGAATTTGTGATAGTTGTGAATAGGTAGGGAGAGTGATAAAATGTGAGAAGTTAAATGTCTGTTTTGCAAACTCTTGAGATAAGCTATGGCTGAAAAAAAAGTCATTAAGGTGGTCTGGACCAGGTGAAAGAAGGAAAGAGTGAAAGTACATCACTGAAAATGTAGATGGATGTCACCTGAGAAGTGAAAAAATGTAGTTTGAGAGTCACTTTATATAACTGCACTTTGTAATTGTTTTACTCTAAAACACACAGAAAACATAGTTTGAAAAGTTTGTGTGCAAAGGGGGAGACCTGTCAATCAACTAGGGCAGTGCGGGAAGAAACCCTCCTTTTAAACTATATTTTCTCCTAAGTACTGTAGGGTTTCAAAGTAAAATAAAACATGGCTGCAAAAGCATAGCCAGGCTCTGATCCATGGTGGCCATAGTTTACCAGCTCAAGTCTAAAGGACCTTAAAGTGATTGCTCATCTTGTTGAGATGTATCAGCCCTCATCCTTCCGGGTTCCTGCTAGCCCTGGGGCGGTGCACTCTTGATACCTCTGCAGCATCAGAGAAGCACAGTGACACTGCTATTATCCTAGAACACTGGCCACTCGTGGTTATTGGCCATCTCTATATTCTAAGCAATGAGCAGTGAAAAATAAAATTAAAAAAATCTTCCGTTCTGAAGAGTGGAGAGGATTTTTAATAATAAGTAATCTGCAGAGTTGCTTGTTTTTACCAGTACTTTGCAATTTCAAATATTTATGATAATGAAACAATCCCTTTAAGGTGCGTACAGATAACACTGAGCCCATGAGCAAAAGCATAAGAGCTCGAAACTCTCTATCATAAGTAGTTAATGCTGCTGCAACAAATACCTCTCAGATAAATTGATTTGTCTGCTAAATTACTGAGTCAATTAATTTTTTTAATAAAATAGCTTGTGATCTGCCTTTTAAAGTGTCAGATGCCCCCCCAGCTCTAGGGCTCCATGTGCAGGGTTTCACATATGGCGTATCTGCCCCTGAGTAAAGAAACTACTAGTGGCGTACCAGATCATGTGACCACTATGGGACCCATGAGTCAGAGGGGCCCAGTGCCAGCACTGTGCCTCCTGTGGGCCCCCCACCTGTCATTATAATTTTAACTGTATCACAGATGTGGATACAGTTGAAAGCAGTGATGAAAAAGGGAGTACTCCACTTTCCACTCCCTCCTTCATCATTATCCCCCTGTGTCTGCTCTCTGTGACTGCTCTGTGCAGCGGAGCACGATGACACTACTGTCGCCGCTGTGCTGAAATGTGCAAAGTTGCAGGAAACTCGCATGGAGACCAGAGCATCCGGGGACCCGGGAGAGGTGAGTATTTATTTAGTTATTTATTTTTTAAATTGCTGCGTAAAAGTGGCTTGCTGACTATGGAATTTGCATTGAACAATATAGAGGACTACATGGACTGCAATATACTATTTTGAAGAGTATGCATGGAGAACTATGAGCACTGCGATATAATATATGGAGGACTATGCAATGCACTATAATATTCAGAGGACTATGGATGGTGTATTTGTGGCGCCCTGCTCACGCAGGTAGCCACAGCCTTCCCTACTGCACAGTTGGGTTTCCACAGCAGGTACCTACTACATGCAACACCTTCCACCCCGGCACAGTAGGGGGAGCTAAACTCACTGATTTTAGAGTTCCCCTATATTACTGCTGCTGGGGGAGGAGTTAGTTAGAGTGTGCAGATGCTAGGAGAGCTGCGAAGACGTCCTGGAGATCGGTGCCGCGGTTAGGCCCGAACCAGTGACCCGGAGTGGCCCTTCAACTATTGAGCCAAGCATAGGAGTGGGGACAGAAGGCACGGAGCTTAACCAAGGGAGTAGAGGAACTCGTTGAAGTTTACCCAAGACGTACCGGACTTCAGGGATCCGCACCTGCAGAATCGCTCTAGGACAGCAGAAAACCTCGGCACACCGTGGAGACTTCAGTCACCCGATCCCCCGGCGTGCCCAGAAAGAGGGAGCCAGACACCGTAGTGTGGAACCACACAGCAGTGATCTCAGAGAGGGTAACCCATGGACCGCGCAGGAGGAGAGAGAGAGAGCAGCAGAGAAAGTGAGGAGGCCAGTTGTGTTGCATACAGACAGGGCTTCAGCGATAGCAGGGAACCTGAGGAGGCCTTATACCCACTTGCTGTGGAGACTCACTGTGCTCCTGGTCACCCGACAGTGCTCTGGACATCTTTACCTGTGAATTCCATCAGTAAAAGGTAAAAGGGACTTCTTCAGAGTGTGTGCGTTATTCCTCTCCGTCCCCAGATTCCCTATAGATTGCCTTACTGCTTCTTATCCTGGCCTTAAGTCCCACTCCAAGCTGCCCCTTTTCTCTACGCTACCCCGGAGGCCCAGCTCCACCTATAGGAAGCTTTGCCATCCCTGCCGCGATACCATCGCCCTCCAGAGGATTGTGGCGGCGCTGGTGACCCATCATCAGGTACTACAGGTGGCGTCTCGTGACAATAAACTCTTATCACCTGTACATAACCCCTCTATTGAAGTGTCACCCAGGCCACGGGCTCAGGCACTGCCACCCGTGACATCCCCACGAACCCCTCCGAGCCTGATACCCGAGTACCCCAGGGCCTGGGGCTCGAAATATTTTACTATATGGAGCGCATTATAATATATGGAGGACTAGGGGGAGCATTATATATGGAAGGCAATGTGGGGCCCATTATGTTATATGGAGGACTATGGGGGTGCATTATACTATATGGAGGACTATGTGGAGCTCATTACTATATGGAGGATGATGGGATCCATTATACTATATGGAAGATAATGTGAGGCCATTATAATATTTGGACAGATATGTGGGTGCATTTATACTTTATGGAGGGCTATTTGAGGGCCATTATACTGTATGCAAGCAATTATACAGTGTGAATGTTTGTGTGGAGTCCATCATACTGTGAAGAGAGCTGTGTGGGGGCCATTGTACTATTTGGAGGAATAGTAGGGGCCATCATACTGTATGTAGTCCCATTATACTGCATGGAGGATTGTGGGGGTGTCACAGTTGGGGATCATACTGTGTTGGGGTCATGATTCCTGCTAGGTAGTTGGAGGTGGGTACAGTAGGGTCCTCATACTGTGCATGTGGAGGATACTGGGGAGGAATTCACTGTGAGAGTATCATACATTGTTTGTGGTGCCTTTTTGTTGGCATTATACCTCATAGCTGCAATTTAAGGGGAATCTAGGTGTTCAATAAGGGGAAAATTATTTTTTAAGGGCTGCAAAGTTGACGGATAAACACTTACAGTATGTGACTCTGCTGAATATTACTTTGGGGGGGGGGCATTAAGAAATTTTGCTGTAAGACCCCATGGATTCTATGTATGCCCCTGACCTCTACACAAAAAATCCTTCATGTGCCACAATTCCTTCAGTAAAACCTATAGTTTCCTGTTGGAATTTCTCTTTTCTCTGTATGTTTTCCCCATATATATTTCTATCAAAATATTATTGCATTTTCAAAATAATTGCAGTTTATATAATTGAAATAGCCTGAACTCTTCTAGCACCCCGGGGATTTAGACTAGGGTCATAACTCCGCATATGGGCGTTTAATTGGCCAGCACCCTGACCGTCTGAACATAGCACCCTTTGAACATTTTATAGCCCCCTCTGATGTTGGGCTGACTCTAGCCAAGGGGTCGTTTTTTCCAGAACTTCCTCCCATATGAGAGTTCTGCTTTGGCTCATACAGTGTCTGCATGAGTCACCGTGCTGGTACTTGGCTAGCGATTAAAGGAGTGCTAGTCCTGCCCATCACACCAGTCTCACCCTCCGAGGGAATAGCAGTCACCAACGACCGGGCTGCCTCTCACACCATTCCACTGGAGGAAAACCAAACTGAAGTGGATGGAGAAAAGGGGAAAGTGGGAATGAGTGTGGCTTTAGGCATTCCTAATGAGCCGGATTTATAAAATAAGTTGCAAGAAAAGTAAACAGTGAATTTATTTGAAGCGCTTTCATGTATCTTACAACGTGAGACTCCTTTGTTAGTGTTGGTTAAGGAGCGCACTTTGAAGTCTCGGGCTGAGCAGTAAGATTATTTCAAAATTAATAAATTCCATGGTTGAATAATGAGCAGAACTCGCCTTTACAAAGTGCTTTGCTGAAAGCTGCGATCGTTACGGCCTTCATAACACCTTATGTCTCACCTAGAGCGAGCAGAATATTGGAGGGCAAGAAACACAGGCGCCATTCAGAAGAAACTAGTTACAGATGTGTCTGCTAGGGGGATTTCCCCACCCCTCCCTCAAACAGCAGGAAGTCTGAAGGGGGCCTTTTTTTAGCTAGTAAATTGTATACAGAATATGCCATCATAATAACCCTTTGCTGCCAGAAAAAGCAGTGGCAACAAAGGGGTTAGAATAACTCGACAAACCCTAAATTCACAGCTAGTTCGCTGGGATCTAATACACAGGAATACTCCATATAGTGATTATTTTTTTTCCATAAAGTTTCTATTATAGTAACAATAATAGGCTAAATAAAGGGATTGTCCAGGATTTAACGCGTACCAGCCATTTCACAATAAATCTGTACAACAGAATGGTGTTTGCCATCCTCATCCACCATAATACCGGCTTATTATGCACCTACGGTAGTAGTCTAATATGTACAGAATCTGTCCGGATTTGTATACTCTTTATTGTGACATCCACCCAACCAGCGCTATGTGTCTTGACCACTGGCCGACACAGACAGAAGAGGGCCCCTGGCAAGAACACTATATGGGCCCTTTACAGTCCAAATATTCAAAATAATGCACAATTCCACTTGTTTTGGAGGTGGACAGGGGTCTTTTAACTTCTTGGGCCCCATGTGAATGCACAGGTAGCACCAATGATATGTCTGCCCTTGGTGCTGGCACTTTCTCTCCCTCATTACACAGGCCTGTGATGAAAAAAATACAAGAGAAGCTTTCACTGAATTTTATGTAATTTGGTGTGCTGATTATGAAAATGACCTCCATTTTTTATCCATCACGTAAGGATTTTTTTTAAAACCAAGATCGATATTTTTGCTAAAATCCTATTTAAAAAGGAATTCTGTCGAATAATTGTACATGTAATATCTGGCAACAGTGGTTTTTATCCATTTAAATTTTGTATAAATATACAGAGGCACCCCTGCTGGCACACGGCCCTCCCATCGGTATAAAGAAGCCCCCTGCTGGCACACGGCCCCCCCCATCGGTATACAGAGGCCCCCTGCTGGCACACGGCCCCCCTCATCGGTATACAGAGGCCCCCTGCCTCCGCTTTGGTCTCACCCTCCGATGTCCGCAGGCACCCGGGTCCTCCGTCCACTCTCCTCGCTGTATGCTGGCGGGTTCCACATGTGACCGCCGGGCGTAGTGATGACGTCATCCCTGCTGCACCGCTCTCAGCAAACCCGGCATACAGCGAGGAGAGTGGACGGAGGACCCCGGGTGCCTGCAGACATTGGAAGGTGAGATCAATGTGGAGGGAGGGGGCCTCTGTATACAGATGTGGGGGCCGTGTGCCAGCAGGGGGCCTCTGTATACAGATGTGGGGGCCGTGTGCCAGCAGGGGGCCTCTGTATACAGATGGGGGGGCCGTGTGCCAGCAGGGGGGCCTCTGTATATTTATACATACATTTAAATGGATAAAAACCACTGTTGCCAGATATTACATGTACAATTGTTCGACAGAATTCCTTTTTAAATAGGATTTTAGCAAAAATATCGATCTTGGTTTTACAAAAAATCCTTATGCAATGGAAAAAAATGGAGGTCATTTTCGTAATCAGCCACCAAATTACATAAAAATCTGTGAAAACTTCTCTTGTATTTTTCAAAAAATTCAATTTTGCAGGGTTGTGTTATCGAGCATGCATTGATATGGCCATTGTCCAATGTCCAGCCCACCCCACACTGAAAGACCATCTCTGTTATATCATATGCAGTGTTACAAAAAGGAATGCAGGAAAACCAACCCCAACTTTCTGTGTTGGTTTACGGTGAAGGCACCATAGTGTGTGTGGGTGCACTATGGGGCATCATACTTTATGTTTGGAAGTAAATTGTGAGGGGTAATTTACTGTGAGGCATCATAGTGTGGGGTCATTTTTGGGAGCCTCATATTCAATGGGTGCCATGAAAGGGATCGTAGTGGGTGAGAACATTAAGGGGCTTCATTAGTTGCACAATTACTATGTACGAGGCACACTACATGTCCTCCTCTTAGGCTTAAAGTCAGGCCTTATGCCCTTCTTTTACAGAACGTATGACTTTTGACTGTCTCTTCAATCAAATATTTATTTTTCGTGTGGTGGAGGGGCCTTGATTAGGACTTTTTCTATGAGACCCCTTGATCTTTTTCACTGACTCTACTCCCAAATTTTAGTTCATTAAAAATAAGTAAATTACCTTATTACAACACTATATTTGCTATTTTTCTATCTGTATATTATGTCTTTCAGAATCACCTACTCCCATCTCTGAAAATCCTAATTCAACATTATAGAACAGCTAACGAGCACTTCCTCAGGTCCATAAAGGAGGAAGTGATCGTAAACATGAAACGTGCGTTGTCCGTCCCCGCAGTTGTCATCTCTCTCCCCGCTCTCTAAGGGTACCGTCACACCTGGAGATGTCGCCGGAGATATCACCAGCGACGCACGGGGGCGCGCATATTTTTGGCATCGGCGATGTTACAGGCGCCATTGCCGCTGGGGTGTTCACAAACCCCAGCGGCGATCGCATGTAACATCGGCGATCGCCATGTTACATGGGGCTATGTGTACACATCGCCCCAGAGTGCTCGCCTGGTTTCAGAGCAGTGCTGCGAAATCAGGCGACCACTCAAAGGTGTCGATATCGCCTCTTTACTTTAGGCGACGCACCGGCGATGTTGGCACCGATAGGCCACGCCCCTGCATCACCTATGAAATCGCCGCTGATATGGCCAGGTGTGACGGTACCCTAAGGCCATGTAGCCCATGACTGTTTGTTTGTAATTTTGTGTAATAAAGCTTCGGTCACCTTGTCACGATACTTGGAGTGCTGCCGTGGCTTCTTCTATTGGCTTAACCTCTCAGCAGGTTTTTGCTTGGTTGGACAACCCTGCACGTGCCAACTTGTCCTGTAATGATAATCTGTTGCAAATAAAACAATAGTTGTATTGAAACAGCAAAACACAGCCCAGTAAGTGACATATCAACGTACCGTAATAAGGATCTTATAAGTGAAAAACACAGATCATGGCATTTGTGGTCCATATAATATTTTATTATAGGCAAACATTTTGGATCTTGAGATTTTGCAAACGAGTTTGTGTACTGTTCTCAAGTACATTCATTTTTGTTATTCGGTTCACAAAGTCTATAGTTTTATTGAAGGTAATAAAATATTTCATATGTTTGTATATGTCCCCAGACTGTTTTGTGAGGACATGTGTCTGAGGGACTTGTGACCCTTCTAATTTGTGGTGCATTATTTTTATGTTTGCTGGCAGTAGAAGCATTCGCTTTGTCCGGTCTGCTTGTTAATTGATTGACTGATTGTTGTTGTATGGCACTGCTTTATTTAGTCTTCATTCTGTTCTGTTTTTATTACTTTGTTTGCAAAAATAAACTGACACCGCCGGGCAATTACATTGTGCTCCATTCAGGGAAGAGGAGTGCGCAAATTTCACTGTATTAAGAATCCTTCTTGATACATAACTCAACAGAATACATTTTACAATGAAACATTTGTGTATAGGAATTCCTATTTTTATTATTATTATTATTATTATTATTATTATCATTTATATTGTTAAAATTATTGAATTAATAATAATTATTATTATCTTTATTTATATAGCGCCAACATATTCCGCAGCGCTTCACAATTCAGAGGTTCATATTCAAACAATCATAAGCAACAGTTATCAGAAAATACAATACAATACAATACAATACAAAGCATAATACAATAATAAAAGCAAAATAATGACAGCCCTGCTTATAAGGGCTTACAGTCTAACAATGAGGTGGGGGTGACACAAAGTACAGGAGCTTATTTACAATGATGGTATAGTCAGCTTGAGGAGATGGGAACAGATAGGAGCAGCATAAGTGGCCACCAACCATTATTTGTGATGCATGTGAGACTGGTGGAGCAGGATAGGCTATGTCTAAGTGACTTTGACTAGGGATCATGATAGGCCGCCCTAAAAAGATGTGTTTTTAGGGATCGCCTGAAACTATGTAAGTTGTGGATACACCTAATTTCTTGGGGTAGAGCATTCCAGAGAGTTGGTGCAGCTCAAGAGAAGTCTTTGAGCCAGGAGTGGGAGGTTCGGATTAATGCAGAAGTGACTTTAAAGTCATTTAATTAAAGTGGTTGTTTCATCCCCTGAAATAGTTACATTTCCAATGTAACGCTTACTAAAAATCCTGTCCTCAAGATTTTAATTCTATGGGTGGAAACACACTGGTGTGAAAAAAATTGTCATATTCTCATCCAGGAGAGTTGGACAAGTGACATCTGTTTTTTGCTTCATTTTGCATCCAACTGCTATGCGAGTGTCCGACATTTTCTCGGATCACATCCGAGTGTTGTCCGAGTGTAATCCTTGTGCGTTCCATGTGCAATCCGCTGAAGCATGCGATTTTAGGGTGTAATTAGCCTTTAAATTGTCTACAATGTGTGCCAATTGTGAGCTAAATGATGTGTGCCAATCAGGGCTCTTTGGAACCTATATTCCATTGACATATGTGTGCATAGAGCTGACCCACTATCCCCTCAGTAAGCAGTGATTTGTACGTTTGCAACTGCCTACAGAATGGAGAATAACCTGACCCCTAAACACCACTGAACGGGTGTTATTTCATTGGGTCATTTTCTGGCGGTATGGGACTCCCTACTCAATTGTGTCCGATCCGATGAGGCGGCGGCGAATGTGGGTCCATCTGCTCCTGCTGCGTAGTTCTCGTGGCCATTTTCAGAGGCTGTATGGTCAGTTAAGCTGTCATCTAGATAAATTCTTCGCCTATACCAGGATGACCATACCCACATTTGACCGACTCTTAGAGATTCTGTGGCCTGACCCCACATTTCAAAATACATAAATGCGGCCAAGTATTATGTGGGGCCCACAAGGGTCTGGGGTACTCAGATCTCAGGCAATTGGGTGCAAGGATGTCACGGGTGGTCGGTGCCCATGTCCTTGCCCCTGGGGAGACAATAAAAAGGGGGTATTTACAGGGATAAGAGTTTAAAGATGAATATCACGACACCACCTGTAGATCCAGTGATGGCATCGGCGCTGCTGGGGCCTCCGGGGTGATAGGCGGCAGCAAGGTGTTATGGCTCCCTACAGGTGGAGCGGGGTCCCCGGGGCTGTAAGTGTAGAATGGTGAAATAGGGTAGCACAGTCTTTGCTGTGTGAAGCAGGCTGGAAAGATGGACACACACACAAGAAAGTCTTTTTCTGTACCTTTACTCGTGGTTTGCAGGTACACTTCCAGGTTTGAAGGATGTACTCCAGGATTTCCACATCGAGTGGGCTATAGGCCTCCTTGTCCCGCTCCTTGTTATAAAGTCTGGCATGTGTGGAACCAGGCCTGACTTCTCTTGTCTCTCTCACACCCGTGTTGCTGCACTGAGGGTGCTCCCTTGGCTACTGCTACCTCTTCTGCGGCTCCTGGCTCTCAAATGGGCAGTGACGCGGGTGTCCGGGAAGCTAAGCCTCGGCGGTGTACTGGGATTCTCTGCTGGGCTAATCTCTCCCTTGCAGACTCGGACTCCAGTGAGCCGGTTTGGCTCCTCTGTCCCCGCTGTACTGTTCCTTGCATCTTCCTTCGGTCCTCACTCTCTAGACCAGGGGTCTCAAACTCCAGGCCTCGAGGGCCGCACACAGTGCAGGTTTTCATGATTTCCTTAGAATTTGACAGTTGGTCATTTGATTACCAACTGTCAAATGCTATGGAAATCCTGAAAACCTGCACTGTGTGCGGCCCTCGAGGCCTGGAGTTTGAGACCCCTGCTCTAGACCCTCACACTGACTCTGGCGGTGCACTGGTTTTGGGCCTAGCACGGCTCTGGTAACCAGTTTTGCTCACTTGGCTCTGAGCTGATCTTCACAGTTCTCCTAGCGACTGTACACTCTGGCTAACTCCGCCCCCAACACCTGTATATATAGGGGATCTAGCTTAACAGCAACCAGTGGTGCTCCCCATACAGGCTTGGAGTGGAAGATGTTGTGTGTATGTGGGTACCAGATGTGGAAATCCCTTGGTGTACTAGTTGGTCCTGTTGCTACTGGCACAGGGCGCCACAATTACACCTGAGGAACGGCTTCTCTTGACACTGAGGTTGGTATTTCTTTTATTTGTTTGTTATATTGTGTCATGTCAGTAGGATATAAATATATGTGTGCTACAACCTCCCATATACCATAACCATGGCGTGATTTACTGCCTGTGTCCTTTATATGGGCTAGTATAGATTTTGTTTAAAATTGGTTTTTGAATTTTTTTGGTTTAGTTTGGTTTTTGACTTTTCAGTTTGTGTTAGTTGTAAATTCTATCTATTTTGTTTTTAGGTTCCTGTCAACTGGTGTTTCCTTTGCGGGCTTACATGTGGAGTTTCTACTGGGCAAGTCTACCATTGGCCAAATAGTGCACAACACCTGTGGGAGACGTTGTGTCGTTTGCAGCCAATTGTCCTTCCAGAACCCACAGAAGCTGATTGGTACAGGATAGTGAATGGCTTTCATCTAACCTGTAATTTTCCCGACTGCATTGGTGCGCTGGATGGGAAACATATACGGATCAAGAAGCCACCCAATTCGGGGACCCTTTTTTTTTAATTATAAGCATTATTTTTCTATTGTGTTTCTGGCTTTAGTTGACAGCAGCTCAGTTCATTGCGGTAGATGTTGATTCGTATGGGCGAACAGGTGATGCCAATATCTTCAGTAACTCCGTTTTGGGTAGACGTCTTATTAATAAAAATCTCAATGTACTACCATCTACACAGCTCCCAGGCTTTTCAGGAGACCCTCTTCCCTTTGTGCTAGTAGGTGATGAGGCATTCCAATTGAGATGGGAAGTTATGCGCCCATACCCCAGACGTGCATTAAACTACCGGCGCCATGTTTTTAACTTTCGGTTAACCCGTGCCAGATGAAGCACATTTAGGATTCTAACTGCCAAATGGCGCATACTGATATCACCTATTCAACTGAGTGAGGCACATGTTGATTCGGTCATTAAATCCTGTGCCATCTTGCATAATTTCACTCGCTTGCATGATCAGCCTAATGATGAATCCACATGTGTCCCTCAGTCATCCAATCCATACCCGCCGGTAGTATTGGATACTAGGCGGAGGCATAAGCCATCGGCTCTTCGCGTGTGTGAACAATTTGCCGATTATTTTGTTTCCCCCAAAGGGTCAGACCTGTGGCAGGAGGAATTTGTCCCTGGGCCGTACATTTTTTTTTGTTACCGCATCATCAATATACCTTGATTGATGTTGGCTCTGTAAACGGTACTGAATCTATTGTGTGACTCGTAATATTTCATTTACACTGTTAAAATTATTGTTCGTTAGTTATCTGTGACATTAAAAGAAAAAACTGAGAAGCATTTTGTTTGTTTTTTACTCATGTTAATGAGGCAACAAAAAACATCACAACAGGAACATATTTGGCTCACATGTCTCCTTTTTTTGTAGGTTTAAAAAAATACAAATAAAAATTACAGCCACAGTAAGTCTTTATGAACCAGTAAAAAGGCTAAACTAACAAATAACACCTCTACATGTTTGTGTAGGTTGTTTGGTCGCTGTTTGTGTGTTGACCTTGTACACTTCCCTGGCTACCATTCACATTTACCATTTCTAAAGCCTGGTGAAGGTCTTCTTGCAATCCCCTATTTGCTGCATGTGTTTGCCTATTTTGTTGTAATGTGTGCCCCATGGTATCCTGCTGTTGTCTGGCTGCAGATACCTTGTAGTATACGCATAAAAACACCCCTCTGCTGAACAATATGTCCACCCTTGTTCAGCTGCCTTGGTTGATGACATCCTGCCCCATACTGTGGTAGACTGTACCAATTAGTGTTGTCTGGCGTGGTGTGATGACCTTGTTGGTCCCGTGATTGTGTTACGGACGACCACATACCAGATTGGTTGTGGGTGGACCTCGGATGTTCTGGGTTGTCCTGTTGGGCGGGTGCCATGATGCCTACTTCAGGGGCACATTGCAAATGCAGCATTTCTCAAAATGGTGGCCATAGTGGACAAGGATTTGGAGGTCTGGCAATACTATGGAAGGCATGTGAGGATGCTGAGGCTGATGGTACTGCTGGGTGCTGGGTGTGGTCCTGTCAAGTAAGTTATTGGGCGAGTTCTGCCATTGCGCCAGTATGTTGAAGACCAATCGTGGATGATTTGGTGGCACACATGCATCCAGCACTATTTGTATAGCAGCCCTTGCACGCAGCCTCAGTGGACGCGATATCTCCCGCAAATAACTGCTGAGGCTGCGTGCAAAGGCTTCCTCACCATCATCACTCACACTCCTCGCAAGGTAATGCAAGACCCCCATGTCCATGTCCCGCCATAGGTTGGTGGATGACAATTGTCTGCGATGCCTTGAGCGACGTGTCACCAGTCAGGAAAGGGGAGACCTTGCCCAGACCAAGGTGGCTCTGGCACTTTGTCCTTGCTCCCCTGTTGGCTGGGATTGGGCAGACATCAATGGTGGCCCCTGTGAAGGCTCCTCAGATGACCGAGACTCCAGGACAGCAGCACTAGATGAACCATGGGGTCTTCGTCGGACACTGAAGGGCCCAAGCCCTCCTCGTCACCAGACTCGGCAGGTTCCTCAACATGGTGCTCAGACTCTGAGGCAGAAGGGGTCCTCAAGTTGCTGTGAGTTCTATGTTTGAATAAATAACAATGACTATACTTGTGTTCACAAATCTCAACATGTCCTGAACACAGATAAGAAAGAACAATACATACAGTCTCAGGTCCATCACAGGTGCTAGGAAAGATAGGCGTTAAAATAGATATAGACCCTCTTCCTTGGCGCTGCAGAGCCACTGGGCAGCATATTTTTCAATTCCCGGCAGTATTGGTCACGGCAACTTCTCCACCGCTTAGCTACCATGTCCACTGCATCATTTAAAAACCATTGATTAACATTTTTCAAAACAACACCGATTACACACTGACACCTCTAGTCCAATTACAGTTGATTAGCAAATTGCCAATTGCCAAGGTTTATCTGGAAGCCCCTCGAACTGTTGTCAAAACATGGGAAAAGTTGCTTGGTGATGTACATCTAGGATGCATCCTTCTTCCTCCTGTCCGCATTCTCTTGGTCTCTAGGGTCCCACAACTTTGGCCTCTCCTGGACCAGGATGATCAGTATCTCAACATTGATGTTGTAGGCCATGCTGTGTTGCATCCATGGAGGCTTCCTTCTGGGAGTTGTATGCTTTCTGCAGCCTGATACTTACTAGGATTTCAGCTGTGAAAAAAATCACTTCTGACTCGGTTGGTCCATGTGCGGTCCGTGATTTTGTCAGACCCATAGACTTGCATTGACGAGTCTCGCGCGTGAATCGCATGCTGTCACAGCATGTTGCGATTTTTTTCTCATTCGGAATCCAGATGAGAAAAAATCATCCCACACACGCCAATGTGCTCTAGGACATTGAATAACATTGGTCTGTGTGCATTGCGATAAAATCACGCATTGCACTTCTCCTAGTTTCACGCCAGTGTGTCCGTACCCTATGGCTTACTATTCATTGCCTAGGCTACCGGCCGCTACCTTTCCCAGGCAAGCAGCCCAGCCTTTGCAAGATATTTGTTCTGAAGATGGCCAAATTGGTAAATTCGAACATATTTAGGGCGATATAGTGGGTTCAAATTCCACCAAGGACAACATCTGCTAGGAGGTTGTACATTCTTTTGTGGGTTTCCTCTGGGTTCTCTGGTTTCTTCCCACACTTCAAAGACATACTGATGGGAAACTTAGATTGTGAGCCCCAATGGAGAGAGTGATGATGATGTAAAATGCTGTGGAATTAATGGTGCTATATAAGTGAATAAATATTATTATTATTTAGTCACTCAGCATTCGTTGGATGCTGCCAAGGAAATACTACCTCTGCTTGCTGTATGGGAAAGTGGACATTTTTAGCCAATAATGCAACCATGATGCTGGTCTGAGTTATTAAACATCAGGAACATATGACCTCCCATCAAGTAGGAATCCGGGAGTCTGGAGAGAGGAGGAAGACTAAAGTAGAGAAAAAAATAAAAACAAATTTAATGTAATGTATCAAAGTCCTTAGCAATGTTATTTTGCTATAAGGAATTTCAAAGCATAAATAGATTTGTTAAAATGTACCTATATATAGTATATTAGAAACCAATACACTTCATAACAACTGTTTCGCCTTCCTCCACGTGTGGTGCTGTGTGGCCTGAGGAAGTGGCTATGAGCCATGAAACACGTGTAGGCAAAATAAACAGAGTGTGTGATTAACTCTGTGTTTGTCCTTGTGGTCAGCACGGCATTTGATCCCAGCTCTTTTTACTCTTATCTGGATTCTGCTGTGTGGATTTCAGCATACGGCTAAACCCTCATCCACTTCCCCAGTAACCAGACTGTAAAGGTTCTGTAGTCTTAATTTATTGGAGTGATGTAGTGAACTTGACTTGGTAAAAAGTATAAAGTACAAACAGTCTGTATCAGTACTCAAGACACAATCTATTTGTCCTACCATGATGTCCCCTTCTCCCCCTCCTTCACCCTTAACCCCATGAACATCCTCCCGTTTACCTCCTCCCCCACCCCGTTTTGTCAGTCCATGTCTCCTTGGCTATACAATAACAAATCTAGTTAATACTCGCCCTCCAGACCTTTGCTCCAGTGTCTGTGCTTTGGCTGCAGTGGAAACGTCACATTAACAGCGAGCATCACCGCTGCAGCCAATCACTGAGCTCAGCAGATACTATCACCATCATCAGTGGTTTGCTGTACTGTAGAGATGATATACACTATCAATGAGATGTCATCGCTACAGCCAATTACTGAGCTCAGCAAATACTATCACCTACATCAGTGGTTTGCTGTAGAGATGATATACACTATCAATGAGATGTCATCACTACAGCCAATTACTGAGCTCAGCAGATACTACGACCATTATCAGTGGATTGCTGTAGAGATGATATCCACTATCAATGAGATGTCATCACTACAGCCAAAAGGAAGAGACTACAGAGCTGGGGCCGGAGTAGGAGAGTTTGAGCACCAACTGGCTTTGTTTATTTTATATACATACAAGCATGTGGGATCCACTTTACTGAAAGTGTAAAACTGCTTTAAGTGTGTAAAGAAAATATTAAATGTCATGCAGGGCTTTGTTTTTTTGGTGCAAATTGAATAAGAATTCTGGTGCATTTAAAGAGGTTGTCTAGACTTTTTGTATAATGTTCAGTATGTGTGTATCTATGCTGCAAAATGCGCACACATAGCAGCACAGCGCACTCAGCAGTCATTTCCTTCATACAGGTGCGGATTCTGCACAGTTTGGTAGAGGAAGAGATTACTGCTGTGTGCAATGCAGTTCAGTTTACATAGGTGAATGGGGGTGGGTGGTCATATTGCGGATTGGGGGGTGGGCTTGTTGGAGTTGGGGGAGTAGGCTTGTAGGACTCTGGGGCAGTCAGGCATGCTGTAAACTGGTGGGAGCAGTCCTGTAGGAGTCCGGAGTGGCTGGGCAAGCTGGAGACCGGGAGAAAAGACCTGTAGGAGTTCGTAGTGGCCGGGCATGCTAGAGACTGGGGGGAACAGACCTGTAGGAGTCTGAAGTGGCCAGGCATGCTGGAGACTGGAGGGGAAGGGGTGCAGATCTGTAGGAGTCCGGAGTGGCCAGGCATGCTGGAGACTGGGGGAAAGTGGACCTGTAGGAGTCCGGAGTGGCCGTGCATGCTGGAGACTGAGGGGGGCAGACCTGGGGCGTGTTTGTAGAAGAGTGGGTGTAAACGACCAGCTGTGTTGTTTACACCCAGGCTCCAAAACAAACATGCCTCTGGTCTGTGGCAAAGGCTACTACTCCATACACAGAAAGCTGATATCTAGATAACAATGCAAAATGCTGATAAGGTGTAAATTATAAACTGTCAGTATTTTGCAACCTAGATACATATATAAATTATATAAAAATCCCAGATAAACCCTTTAACTTAGTAAATTTTACCAATATTTGTGTTCTGTCTCTGACATCCAATCCATCTCCAAATGTTTGTTTCTGCATAATGTCGTTATTAATTTGTATAGCTGTAGATTTTTAATGAGCTTATCTCATATGTAGTGTTCTGCTCCCGCTAGTGGCCAATGCTATGTTTGCAGTCTATCTCTATGTCTAATTCTCCTCCCTCTTGCAATGCATTTTGGTAGCTCAACCTCCATTTTTACTTTCATTTCTGGAAGGAAGAAGACACTCAGCATTACTGTTCCCATGCGATTGCATTGCCGGTATGTATTCATGCCTTCTTTAGTTGTTTTCTGCTCTAGTTTTAGCCTGGCTCATCCAGTTATAGTCTAGATTAGTTACTAGTTCATGCATATTGTATATCCATGTATAATGTGTGTTCTGCTGTACTATGTACTGATTGTTCTGTATTCTGATTGTTTCCAGTTTTACCATATACAAATATACTGCAACGTTCAATAAAAGCACAGACTTCACCACAGTCTTCTCATTGGACTCAGTATAAAGGTTTAGCTGTCTGTTTAAATTCATGAGCCCCCGGCCCATTTAGTGAGAACAGAACAATTTGTGTAAACGTCTGTGACATAGTAATGTATCAAACTGGTTTTCTCATATTATTTTTAGTGCTCCTCTGCCTCACGGCTTTTATGGCAGCCCAATGCTTGAAGCACCATAGAGAGGTACTGCACCCGGACCAGTGTGTGTGGTATCCCAGTAGCCAGGGGACTGGGAGGTTCACATGTGACATCCATCTACGCATTCACACACTTAGAGCCAGGGGGCTAATTTGTTAAACCCGTTACAAGGGTAACCAGTCCCAGTGGGAGGTTATATAAGTGGGTAGTGAAGAGCGGGAAAGTAGTGAGCGAGTGAGTGAGTGAGCGAGCAGTCGAGGAGGACCCTTCAAGGGACGCAGAGGAAGGGCACCCAGAAAGAGCAGTGACCTAGACAGAAGGGGGAGCCCAAGGGTTTTGGTGAACACCCGGTGTCAAACCATCTTAATACCCGGTCTGGGGGGATCCCAGTCCGAATAGCGGAGAACTGGATCCGGGAGCAGTGCAGGAGAGTTTAACCCTGAGCCACCAACACCAAAGGGTCGTCGGCCTTCAGATAGCCGCGACCTGGCCTAGCGCACATCCTCACCAGGATCTCCATCCAGGGTTTGAGCTCCTTCCAAGGGTATCTATCCCCTTAGAGAGAGAAGGGTAACCTCTAACAGACCCGTGGGTCTGGTGCAGAACAAGTGGATCACTGCAAGGCTGCGCCAAGGAAGTAGGAGCAGCGCAGGTAGAGAAAGTGAGGACAGAGGGTGAAGCCAAAAGAAACATTGTTGGAAGCCACACAGAAAGACACCCGTCCACTAGTAACTACATTTCTTGCTGGGAGAGATCACTCAGCCCAATGCCTGCACAGCTACCTCCCTGTGCTCGCGACCATGACAACAAGTATTACAACACTGCCCCGGGGACCCCGCTCCACCTACGGGGAGCATCACCATCAGGCTGCCCAAGTATCATCCCTGAGGTCTGTAGCAGCGCTGGCACCATCACCAGACACTATAGGTAGTGTCACAAACTATTCAACAAAACCCCTATTATTTTTACAACCCCCCCCTTTTTAAGCAACCACCAGAGCCACGGACCCGGGCACCGCCCACCAGTGACAGCAACCGTAACAGCCCGGGATCCGAGTACACCAGCCTTGGGGTGGGTCACTTCCAGGAACCCTGCACTCCAGATTAATTGACAGATCAGACCAGTGATATGATTGAGTCGTTGGTCTGAATGGTGCACTCTCCAATGCTGCATGCAGGACAAAATACAATTAAAAATCCCTCTGCTCTTAAGAAAGAAGAGGAGTTTTCATAAGGACTAAATTGTAAAGTTTCTTGGCTGTACAATCACATTCTAATTTTATCAATGAAACAACTTGAGGCTAATCCTTTCATATATGTCAGAAGGACTTCTCTTCATACTGCAATAGAATTAAAGTACCAACTTATCCTCCAGGGTCAGACACTTACTAGACTAGTGTCTAGGGGCTGTGATCCATCAGTCCCCACCTCTGTAAACCCATACACATTTACAGGCATGTTCACATTCGGAATAATATAATACAATGTACGCATGCTAATACATACTATACACATATTAAGACATTATGCACCCATGATCATAAAACACAAATGCACACAATACTGATGTACAGTGACATATTTGTGATGCACATGTTCAGGCAACATAGCTTTAACAGCCATTATCGTTTTATTTTTACTTAAGCTTCAATATATTAAAGCACCTCTCCGGCGTTTTTCTTTTTTTGTCATCACTCAAGTGCGGCTTTAAATCCAAATCCCCTGCCCCTCATCATACCTTCTAGTAGCCTCATCTTTTACCCACACAGCTCCGGTTCTGCGGCGCCATCTTGTGCCAGTAACTTCTGACTGGCTAGAAGTCAGAGGTTATGTCACAAGATCTCAATACATCTCTATGAGACCCAGAACAAGGTACCCATAGAACTGCATTGAGTTCTGACTTGCAGCAAGCTTCAGGAAACACTGGAGCTGCCGGCATGTCACAAATTGCTGGAGACCGACGGGAGCGACGTAGGAAACAGATAAAGAAGCTGGAAGTTGAGTATAATACAGGGAGCAGGGGACTTTCATTAAACCTCCACTCCAATGTTACAATACAAATACTGCTGGCGTGGTGCTTTGTCTTGTTTTGTTGCGAGTCGAGAAACAATTTTGTTAAGTGTCATTTACCAAACACATACTAGGGCATCTCAATGAATTAGAATATCATCAAAAATCAATGTCATATTGCCATGTTTAGGGAGCCCTGAAACTCATTGACTAATAAATCAATATTACCGTATATACTCGCGTATAAGCCGAGTTTTTCAGCCCAAAAATTGGGCTGAAAAGTACCCCCCTCGGCTTATACGCGAGTCAGTGCTGTATACCGATGTATACATCGGTACATACCGATGTATACATCGGTATACAGCAGCCCCCGCATCCCCAGTAATGCAGGGCCCCCCCAGCGTCTCTCCGGTCACCTGTAAAGCAAACTATACTTATCAGTGTCCCGCTCGCACCCGCTCGCAGCTGCCGTACGCGATCCTCCATCTTCATGCGTCTTCTTCCTGTTTCTGTGCTCGTCGCCGGCAATGACGTCATTCCCTGCGACGAGCACAGGAAACAGGAAGAAGTCGCGTGAAGATGGAGGATCGCGATGTCGGCAGCGGCGGGCGCGGACAGCGGGACACTGATAAGTATAGTTTGCTTTACAGGTGACCGGAGTCAGGCTGGGGGGGCCCTGCATTACTGGGGCTGCCTGTATACTACCGCTGGGGCTGCTATATACCTCTGGGGCCCTGTATACTAACACTTGGGCTGTATATACTACCACTGGGGCTGTATATACCTCTGGGGCCCTGTATACTACCACTGGGGCTGCTATATACCTCTGGGACCGTGTATACTACCACTGGGGCTGTATATACTACTAGGGCTGCGTCTATACTACCACTGGGGCTGTATATACCACTGGGGCTGTATATACTACTGGGGCTGCGTGTATACTACCACTGGGGCTGCTGTATCTACCTCTGGGACTGGTGTATACCACACTGCTGGGGGCTGTATACTTGTGCTAGGGTCCACCCTCGGCTTATACACGAGTCAATAGATTTTCCCAGGTTTTGGGGGCAAAAGTAGGGGGGTCGGCTTATACACGGGTCGGCTTATACACGAGTATATACGGTATATTCACCCTTTGATGTCTCGTTGAATACAGCAGCGTGGTTTTTAACCCTTCATCCTCCCTACATTCATTTTCTGAGATAATGACCTTTGGGTTTTCATTGGCTGTAAGCCATAATCATCAACATTAACAGAAATAAACACTTGAAATAGTTCACTCTGTGTGTAATGACTCTAATATATGCGTTTCATTTTTTGAGATAAATTAACTTTTTGATGATATTCTGATTCAGTGAGATGCACTAGTATGTAAGAGTTATATTATTGTTAATTTCGTATGCATTTAGTTGAGAAAAAAATAATCATGCTATTTTTTTACACAACTTACCAATCAGCATAGATAATCTGTTCACAATATTGTTCGGGTTTTCAGAAGTACAGGGATACTGAATTGTTATTTACTGGTTTGTGATGGTAATTTCTAAAAAGCACATTAAAAAAGTGCAATTACCGTATATACTCGTGTATAAGCCGACCCGTGTATAAGCCGACCCCCCTACTTTTGCCCCAAAAATCTGGAAAAACCTATTGACTCGTGTATAAGCCGAGGGTGGACCCCAGCACAGGTATACAGCCCCCAGCAGTGTGGTATACAGGCCCCCCCCAGTGGTATACAGGCCTCCCCAGTGGTATACAGGCCTCCCCAGTGGTAGTATACAGCAGCCCCAGTGGTAGTATACAGCAGCCCCAGTGGTAGTATATAGCAGCCTCAGTGGTAGTATATAGCAGCCCCAGTGGTAGTATACAGCAGCCCCAGTGGTAGTATATAGCAGCCCCAGTGGTAGTATACAGCAGCCCCAGTGGTAGTATACAGCAGCCCCAGTGGTAGTATATAGCAGCCCCAGTGGTAGTATACAGCAGCCCCAGTGGTAGTATACAGCAGCCCCAGTGGTAGTATATAGCAGCCCCAGTAATAGTATACAGCAGCCCCAGTGGTAGTATATAGCAGCCCCAGTGGTAGTATACAGCAGCCCCAGTGGTAGTATATAGCAGCCCCAGTGGTAGTATACAGCAGCCCCAGTGGTAGTATACAGCAGCCCCAGTGGTAGTATATAGCAGCCCCAGTGGTAGTATACAGCAGCCCCAGTGGTAGTATACAGCAGCCCCAGTGGTAGTATATAGCAGCCCCAGTGGTAGTATACAGCAGCCCCAGTGGTAGTATACAGCAGCCCAGTGGTAGTATATAGCAGCCCCAGTGGTAGTATACAGCAGCCCCAGTGGTAGTATACAGCAGCCCCAGTGGTAGTATATAGCAGCCCCAGTGGTAGTATACAGCAGCCCCAGTGGTAGTATACAGCAGGCCCAGTGGTAGTATACAGCAGCCCCAGTGGTAGTATATAGCAGCCCCAGCGGTAGTATACAGCAGCCCCAGTGGTAGTATACAGCAGCCCCAGTGGTAGTATATAGCAGCCCCAGTGGTAGTATATAGCAGCCCCAGTGGTAGTATATAGCAGCTCCAGTGGTAGTATACAGCAGCCCCAGTGGTAGTATATAGCAGCCCCAGCAGCCCCAGTGGTAGTATACAGCAGCCCCAGTGGTATACAGCAGGCCCCCAGGGGGTACACAGCAGCCCCCTGGGGGTACACAGCAGCCCCCTGGGGGTACCCAGCAGCCCCCTGGGGGTACCCAGCAGCCCCCAGGGGGTACCCAGCAGCCCCCTGGGGGTCCCCAGCAGCCCCCAGGGGGTCCCCAGCAGCCCCCAGGGGGTACACAGCAGCCCCCAAATGCTGGCACTCGCACCCCCTTGCAAGGGCCCCCCCCGCTTATCTTACCATCCCAGTCTTCTGATCAGCGCTGCTCCTCGGCGCTCCGTCCTCTCTGCTCCCGTCCTGCTACATCCGGGATCCCCGGCCGTCACGCGATGACGTCATATGCCTGCGACGGCCAGAGATCCCGGATGCAGCAGGACGGACGGACGGAGCACCGAGGAGCACCGAGGAGTGGCGCTGATCAGAAGACCGGGATGGTAATATAACCAGCGGGGGGGCCCTTACAAGGGGGGCGCGAGTGCCAGCATTTGGGGGCTATATGCACTGCTTCCCCCTGCCGCTGATTGACAGGGGGAAGCAGTGCATATTTAATGAGCGGCCCCACGTGACGGGGCCGCTCATACAGCAGCCCCCCCCCCACCTCCTGCAGCCTCCACAGCCCCGGACACAGCCCCCACCCGTATTGACTCGTGTATAAGCCGAGGGGGAGACTTTTCAGCCCAAATTTTGGGCTGAAAAACTCGGCTTATACACGAGTATATACGGTATTTTAAATGTTTTTCATTGTTTTTTTATAATTTTGTAGGAAAAAATATATTGACCATTATTTAATATACAGTTATATAGCAATATACTAGTATATGGAGAAGTATCTTTACATACCAGTACAATATGCCTGTAAATAAGTATACTGTGTAGCTATAAATGAGCAGATTGTTTGAAATTTGTATTCATCAGCTTCAATGAATTTACCAAAAATTCAATTTGTTGTGAATCAAATCTCAATACTGCAAAGCCTCTAATTACAAAGGGAATATGGATATGTAGGCAGGGATTGTAACTACAATAGGGGCAGGGGTTGTAATCGCACCAGGGCCCTGCAGCCTAGGGGGCCACAAAAGTCCCTTTGGTCTATAGAAAAAGACTAATACTATTAAAGATTTGCAATAATTGGGGGCTCCATGGGAGCTTTCGCATCATGGCCAATGGGCCTGAAGTTACACCACTGTACGAGTGTAGGGTTCACAATACTTTATCTACATGAGTAACAAAAGAAAATGTTCTTTGTAAATTGAACTTACTACTTTTCATTGTAATACCCCTTGACGTAAAAAAATGTTTCCACTTATCTTCTTTTTGTGCGTTTGCGGGAGCTTGTTTTATCAGCTAGCGCCCGCAAGCGCACAAACAATGCATGAATCTCAATGGATCCTCAATGTCCTCCGCATGACAGTGCAGGAGAATGCTGCAGATCACATTGATCAGGAGATCAGCGGCGGCCACCGGGAGATCAGCTAGAGCAGCCGGAGATCTCCTTCTCCCGGCCGCCGCTAATCTCCCGACTGTGTCGGCGAGGGAGATTTGAAGAAACAGCTGATCTGACAGCTGTTTACATTTCCCGTGCCGACATCACCTCTTCGCTGTCTGCGCAAGAGATTTAAACAGCTGTCAGATCAGCTGTTTCTTCAAATCTCCCGTGCCGACACCGTCGGGAGATCAGCGGCGGCTGGGAGGAGGAGGATCTCCACCGCTGATTTCCGCCTCCGAGATCACTGATTGGCTGGCCGGGCACCATACTGATCAGAACGCATGTGGAAAATCTCTGCTGTGTTCATATCAGTATGGCAGCGTTTACACAGTGTTTGCGACTGCATACCCTCCACATGCAGACACAAATGTGGCGCCCCGCAACGAGTGCGTCACAGGAGGGTACTGCATCCCTGACCGAAGGTGCAGTATTCTCCGTCTCAGTGATGAACAGGTTAATCCCAAGGCTCCATACACCACATGCAACATCTAGAGGCAGAGGACCAATTAGAGGCCTGTTTCCTGGACAACCGTTTCTGGTGGGAGGAGAGTTTGATGCATAGCAGTGGGGAAAGAGCAGAAAAGAGTTAGAAAGTGGGAGAGACAAGAACAAGAGTAGATGTCGTGACAGTACAGCTAACAAAGAGGGCACCGAGAAGCGGTGACCCAGAAGCGAAGTGGGCCAAGTAAACAAGTAACGGGTAAAAAGACGACCCGAGCCCAGTCCAACCCGGAGTACCAGCTCCGAGGCAGTGCAGACGTCCATCGCTGCACTACAGAACCGGACTGATTGACGGCTCCTTAGGAGCACAATACACGCACCACCATCACCGCAGCTGTACTGGGAGGGGTACCCACCATTGAGGTCCAGGGACCCATCGGGAGCCGCCAGGCCAACGGCTCGGGTGCCCACTAGAAGTTCCTCTGTATCCTGACCTGGTGCGTGGAAGGCAGAGAAGAGTAACAAGTGACAGTCAGTTAAAGAGAGACACTGTTCACCACAGGGATCACCTGGTCCGTTATCTGAAAGTGAAACCGTTATTCCAGTCCGTGAACTAAGTAAAGACCCGTGCAGAGGAGCATCGTGTCCGAGCCTTATTTCAGAACTGTTACTAACCAATTCACCTACAGAATCAACTGAGTTGCCGTATTCCATCACTACAGCTCCTGACCCCGGGGATCCCCGCTCGTCCTGTAGGGAGCGGTTCCATCTTGCTGCAGCCCATCCCCCGGAGGTCCAAAGCAGCGCCGATGCCATCACCGGACCCCTACAGGTGGCGTCACGAAATAACAAACTTTATTCCTATTAACTTTATTTAACCTTTTATTGACCACCGGGCCTCCACCGCCTCAGGCACTGAACCGTGATCACAGCCAGCGCCTTAGACCTGAGAACCCGGCTTACGGTGAGTCACAAACACTAGTGTGAAACCAGCCTAAGCCTCTGTATTCCAAATAACTGTAGCAATGATCTTTCAAATTTGACTAATGGGCATGATGTTTCTTTGGAGTGACCAGTTGTGCTTCCATTGCATGGATTCTTGCTCGATCTCAGGATCATGGTAGTGTACCAGTATTACATCACCCATAATAATTTAATAATTCTTGGATTTTCTCTAAGCATGTCTAAATTCTCTTGGCTAAATTGCTGGCGACATGCTTTTTGCTCAGGCTTCAACATACATGGCAGCCACCGGGAACTGACCTTTGACATTGTTAAAACATGATAAATTATACTGTGCCAACTGAAATGCCTAATTCATAAGTTCTAACACCGATGTTGACTTGATGATCTTCTAAAATCATGTCCTTCACTTTATGGCATATTTCTTCTGAAAATGATTTGACTGGACACCCTGAACGAAGGTCATCTTCAATGGATTCCCTAATCCATTTAAACATTTATCCAAAACTTTAAAGGGGTTGTTTGATCTAAATCCACAAGTCCGTAGTCGTTCTGTGCAACTGCAGACTTGTGATTCATCACATTGTTTCTACTGTGCGCTGTACCTACTGAGGACATCATGTGGAAGGTTTTTTTTAAAGGTTTTCTTCCAGATTTCACTTATAAAGAATATTTGAAAGTTGATTTTAATCACTTGCTGTACATTATTATTAAATAAAAAATTAAACAGCGGTTATACTTTACTGAAAGTGTCTTCATTTAACCATTATTCCCGGCCCTTACACTCACGCGCATGCGTACGATGGGAGAATTCACAATAATATGGCGATCTTTTATTGGAGGAATTTTTCATAGTTTTTCATGAACTAACCCTTATATTAATTTACAACATCTAGTTATATTTATGCCATATATGTCTTATCTAACCATTTACTATTACATATACCAATTTTAATTATCTTCAATAGTCAATTCCTATTACATACCTAACTTCTCTATATCTTTGGATTGTTATTTAAAGTTTGTGTACATTGTAGGCTTGTGACCCACTCCATGGGTCCCCACTTATCACAAGTCCTAGCCACTAATTCAGTGTCCAAAATCCGCAAAGGACAAAATTACAACAGACGTCTGTTCTGGCAGATAGCAGTGTTGTAGTGCCATAACAGCCCGCCTACTGAGATAGGGGCTAATGTAAGAGGCTGGGCACACATTGCAGTAACCTGTGTGAACAGTGTCCTATGTGAATCTTATTCATTGTGGAGGACAGCCAGTGGTTCGCTGCCCTCCAAGATTAAGGAGGTGTTTAGAGATTGGAGGCTGGTGTCCTGCACTAGTAACGCCTTCCCTTTTCAATCAAGGCAAAGCTGCACCTTGCATGAGTGCAATGGTCGACTGACAAAAGTAATGCTGTGGTAAGAAATACATTGTACCTACAGTATATATCAGTAGTTATATATATTTTCTTTGGTATTTTTACCGTGATGGTATCACCCACTATATTGTATGATTTATCCAATTTCATCATGTATAAAGTCATGACAATCGACGATGGATTCTCCGGTCGTTAAATTCTTGTGTTACCAACCCATTAAACCTTTTGTAAATAATACACGGACACTGCTTGCGACTTGGTTAAAATTTGGCCACAGCAGCCCCTTTATTACCTATTATTTACATACTAACCCAGGAACACCGCACCGTGGTGTCTCAACATTAAACAATAGGTAACACAGTAATAATACAGTACGTAATACAAATACATAACCCTGGATAAGCCTGGTCCAGAAGCCACCTCCCACAACGAAACATTATCCCTGGCTGCAACACACCAACCCAAGGGACGAGGTATTAATTACCGAGAATTAATACCCCTAAGTTGCAGAACCCCGTGCCTGCCAGTTATCTGAAACCTGAGTGGCTCACCTCCCGGATACCATGATCGATTAAACCACATGAGGTATTAATTACCAAGAACTAATAGCCCTACCTTGCAGGACCCGTGCCTGTAAATTACCTTTAACCGGACCCACTATACCGTACTAGTGGCTCCCCTCCCAACTACGATTATCCATTAACCCCTTCATGACCGGGGAATTTTTCATTTTCGTTTTTTGCTCCCCTGCTTCCAAGAGCCATAACTTTTTTATTTTTCCATCAAAATAGACATATAATGGCTTGTTTTTTTGTGGGACAAGATGTACTTTCATATGCAATAATTTATCTTACTATATAGTGTACAGGGAAATTGCAAAAAAATTCTAAATGCAGTGAAATTGCAAAAAAAGTGCAATAACACGTTTGTTTTTTGGGTATTTTAGTCGCCAAGTTTATTATATGGGAAAACTGACATGATGGGGTGATGCCTCGTGCCGGTACGAGTTCGTAGACACCCAACATGTATACCTTTATTGGTATGTAGGTGGTGAAAACAAATTCAGAAGTTTGCAAAAAAACAAAACTGACTTTTTGCGCCATGTTCTGCGACCCGTAGCGTCCTCATCTTTCAGGATCTGGGGCTGTGTGATAGCTTATTTTTTGAGTCTTGAGCTAACATTTCTAAAGATACCATTTTTGGGGGGATCCGCAGTTTTGATCGCCCGTTATTGCACTTTATAGCAATATTGTGGCGACCAAAAAAACAGAATTTTGGCGTTTGGACCCTTTTTTCCGTTACGGAGTTTACGGCTCTCATTAACGGATTTAATATGATGATAGATCGGGCAATTCTGAACTCGGTGATACCAAATATGTGTATTTTTTAATTTTTTTTTTAATACTTTTATTGTGATTGGGGGTAAAGGGGGGTGATTTGAACTTTTATATATATATACCGTATATACTCGTGTATAAGCCGAGTTTTTCAGCACAAAAAATGTGCTGAAAAGTCCCCCCTCGGCTTATACATGAGTCATACAGCGGTACCCAGTGGTATACAGCCCCCCGAGGTATACAGGGCCCCCCTTGCTTCTGGCAGACCTGTAAAGGAAGAGATCATTATACTTATCGTGTCGCCGCCGCCGCCCTGTCAGAATAGCGCGGTGGCGGTGACAGAGCGGCGGCAGCGACACGATAAGTATAATGATCTCTTCCTTTACAGGTCTGCCAGAAGCAAGGGGGGGGCCCTGTATACCACTGGGTACCGCTGTATACAGCTGGGGCTGCTGTATACACAGCTGGGGCCCTGTATACCACTGGGTACCGCTGTATACAGCTGGGGCTGCTGTATACACAGCTGGGGCCCTGTATACCACTGGGGCTGCTGCTGTATACACCACTGGGGCTGCTGCTGTATATACCACTGGGGCTGCTGCTGTATATACCACTGGGGCTGCTGCTGTATATACCACTGGGGCTGCTGCTGTATATACCACTGGGGCTGCTGCTGTATACACCACTGGGGCTGCTGCTGTATATACCACTGGGGCTGCTGCTGTATACACCACTGGGGCTGCTGCTGTATACACCACTGGGGCTGCTGCTGTATATACCACTGGGGCTGCTGATGTATACACCACTGGGGCTGCTGCTGTATATACCACTGGGGCTGCTGCTGTATACACCACTGGGGCTGCTGCTGTATACACCACTGGGGCTGCTGCTGTATATACCACTGGGGCTGCTGCTGTATACACCACTGGGGCTGCTGCTGTAACACTGCTGGGGCCTGTATATACCACTGGGGAGGCTGCTGTATACCACACTGCTGGGGGCTGTGTACCTGTGCTGGGGTCCACCCTCGGCTTATACACGAGTCAATAGGTTTTCCCAGGTTTTGGGGGCAAAAGTAGGGGGGTCGGCTTATACACGTGTCGGCTTATACACGAGTATATACGGTATATTTTTTTACAGGTTTTTAAAAACTTGATTTTTTTTATTAATTCTTATTTTTACACTGCCCCATAGAGGCACCCTGCTGCACAGTCCGATTGCTTCGGGGAGATACAGATGAGCTGCAGATTATCTGTATCTCCCAGAATCGCGGACCTGCTGTGGTTGGCAGCGCCTGCCAACAACAGCAGGAAACTGCGCTCTGACAGCATCCGGGGTCTAGCCAAGACCCCGGGCTGTCACATGAGCACCGGAGATCCCGTGATACTATCACGGGAACTCCGGAGCAGGCGGGGAACAGCGCGTTCCCCGCCGGTGCCGCCTTGGATCCCGCTGTCAGAGATTGATGGTGGGATCCAAGGGGTTAACAGCACCGATCGGATCCCGGATACGATCGGAGGCGTTAGCCTGACATCTCAGCTGATGAGATCAGCTGAGATGTCGGAGATTTGATGTGAGCCCTGCTCCGGAGCTTACATCAAAGCCCCCTTACCGGCCCAGGATGTTGTACAACGTCTTGTGTCGGCAAGGAGTTAAACCGCCTCTGGACCAGACCTACCCCCGCTGCTGCGACAGACAACACAATCCCACAAAAATTACACATAATTATACAAATACACACATATATATTTTTTTAATAAAAATAACTATACTCATAGTTTCCTACACATCAGGTGTGTAGCTAAACAGGCACCTACACGGCTCATCCATTACTCCCCCGTACAAGAATACCCCAAAATGGCAATATTAAGAAACAAAAACATTTTTTTTTTGTTTAAACTATATACAAATATATATTCTTACTTTCTTGTTACTTTTTTTTTATTTGTATTATATATATTCACATCGTAATTGCACCAACCAACATCACTCTAAGACAGGGAGGGTGGGTGGGAAGCTGTTGTCCAAAGGAGTTGCAAGAGGAAGCAGCTTCTCCTTACCTCCCCCTATATTCTTTATATTGCTCCCCCCCTTCCTTCTTCCAAGACCACTCCCCAACCAATCACCTCATTTCACATTTTTCTTATTGCAATCTAATGTACCTATTAATCCTTTAACTCCCTCCCTCCCGATTGTCATGTAGCCATTCCACCATTGAAGAAAAGTATAAACGCAAGAATTTTTTTGCTCCCATTTTTCATAAGCCGAACTCAAAGATCTAAGGCTTTTTTTCTATTTAGACAAAATACCTTTTTGTCTTAAATATAGTTCATAAATTTATCTAAATCTGTGTTGGTGAACACTTCTCCTTTGCCAGCTCACTGGTTTGGCATGTCAAGATGTTGATGAGGCAGCATGATTGTTGCACATGTGTGCCTTACACTGGCCATAATATAAAGCCATTATAAAATGTGCATTTTTATCATAGTTTTCATTAAGTATCACCTCAGGGGACTTCAACCCTTCAACCTGTTCTGATCTGATCCCTTGTGCTATATACAGAAATGCAACAGTAAGGGTAGAGTCACACTGATGTGTGACTCACACAAGTGAAATGCGAGAAAATCTCGTTTTGCACTTGAGCCCATGTTAGACAATTAGGCAGCTCAGACCTGTGAGTTTTCCTCAGCCGTATAGAGCATGCTGTAATTGTCGCAAGTCTCTGATCATTTATACAGTACAAGTCTATGGGTGCAAGTGAAACATAGCCCTGCACTAGGCCCATATCCGAGTGCAGTCCGATATACGCCAAGGCCAGCAGTAAAGGGGATGAAGGGATAAATCGCTCCCTCTCCTCCACAGCTGGGACCGGATTGTAGGATTGGATCACAGTTGCCTGACACTTGGATTACGCTTGCAGCAAAGCCTGAGCCATCATTGACATATTGCTTCTGATGCTCTTGCAATGTGATTCCAGCCTTATGTTGTATATAGTAAAAACCACAGTCTCCTTTGAAGCACGATCACAGGCTGCGTTTCAAGGGAGTACTGGAATCACAAACACAGAAGTCTTCAGCAGACCCTCGGCTGTTTAAGCAACCCATCAGTGACTCATAATCACGTCACAGGCATGACAATGGTTGCCTAGAATGGCAGGCCCCCATGTCGGTGTGCTGTTAATGCCGCTGTTGATAGATGCAGATCCTGACTGTTACACATAGCCATTACCTACTATGTATGGGACAAGCTCATCCCGGTAACCTGCTCCATGCACCCTTTTCCCACCTGCACCATACATGTACGGTGGATGTCTTTATGGGGTTATACCTGTTCTTTGTAACTGCTTTTAGGGGAGTATGTGACGGCCTGCTCACACAGGTAACCACAGACTCACCTAGAGCACGGATGGGTTTTCACAGAGGGTACGCAGAGCAAACAACACCTTCCACCCCAGCACAGTAGGGGGAGATCAACATGCTGCCCTTAGGCAAGATCCCTGGGGCGGAGTTAGTTGGAGTGTGCAGACGCTACAAGAGCTGTGAAGACGTACTGGTGGTCGGTGCTGCGTTAGGCCCGAGTCAGTGACCCTGAACAGCCTTCGAGTAGTCCTGCAAAGCCCAAGAGTTGGGTCAGAAGGCGAGGAAAAAGGAAAGAACAAAGTGGGAACCGAGGAGCCAGCGTTAGGTTCACCCAAACAGCACACCAGACACCGGAGTCCGAGTCTACTGGAAAGCACCCGGCCCAGTAGAGAACAGTAGAGACTTCAGTCTCCTGGGCACCTGCGCAGCCACGCATCAGGGAGCCAGGCACCGTGGAGAGAAGAATAGCGGTAGTCCATAGAGGGTGTCCCACAGAAAGCACAGGTGGAGAGAGAGAGAGAGTAGAGGAAGCCAGCCAAGTTTCACACGGGGCAGGGGCTTCACACACACGGGGAAAGAGACAAGGAGGCCTTATACCCACTTGCTGTGGAGACCCAGAAGTGCATCCTGAACACCCGGCGGTGCCCTGGACATTTACCTGCAACTACACCAGTAAAAGGTAAAGAAACGACCAGCAGTGTGTGTGTCAGTTCCTTACCAGTGCCCCTGCCCCCCACAGAGACTGTCCCATTTTCCAACATCCTGACCAAATCCCTGCTCCATCCCTCATTATCATCACCAAAATCTCCAGGGATCCAGCTCCTCCTGTGGGAGCTTCAACACCTAGCTGCTCATCCATCATCCCTGGAGTCCCCACGCAGCGCTGGTGCAGTCACCAGATACCACAGGTGGCGTCATGATCAACTTATAAACTTTTATCCCCATTCCAATCACCCCTTTTTAGTTGACCACCAGGGCTACGGGTCTGGGCAGGCCACCAGTGACTTCGCTAGTGCAGCAGAGGGCCCAGATAACCGAGTCCCCATACCCTGGGCTAGTCAAGTACAGTACCCATTCCCTGCTTTAAGTGGGGGTCACAATGCATCACTAATGCTTATAATAATATACACTGATGCAATTTATGTTTCAGAACAGCGATTTTAAATGTTTTTTTCCTTTTCTACCTATTTAACAAATCAAAACTTTGTTGCCCACATGATCTTTGTTTTCTATTTCTGATCTTATAACCTTTCCTTTCTAGAGACAGCAATGAAAGGGTTAGTCCGCGGTGGCAGTGTCATTTCGGTGACTCACCTAGCATAACAGCATTTCCCAGCCACACTCTCACCACTTCCTGCGTTCCCATGCCAGTGCGCTGCCAGCCTATGTACAGTAATTGGGGACATGAGCTGCCGATTGGAAAAATAATTTGGGGGATTTGTGTTCACAGTTAAACCAAATTTAAAGAAATACAGCCGTGTTCAACATGCTCCAGTTACTTTTATTCTATACCACTTACATAGATTTGTAGTGTGCATGGCGTAGATGAATTTGGATAGAAATATTGTCTCCTGTCATAGACCATTAGGGCATGTTGTGCACATGATTTCTTTTTCAGATGGGTCTGGTCTGTAAGTCACCAGAAAATCACAAAATAAATGCTGAAAAATGAACATACGGTATGCTTTTTAAAAAAAAAATAAAAAAATGACTTGTTCATATATTCAGTCTTTTGGGTTGCTTTAACCACTTCAGGTTTTAGAAGACACAAAGTAGTTAAAAAAAAGTGACCTTACCATTCATCAGACATCTGCCACAGTATATAAAACACAATAAAACACAATGTCAGCGGCTAAAGATGTAGGAAAAGGTGCTCAAGAAATGACTGAAAAGACACCAAAAAAAGACGCTTCAGAGCAAAAGTCATTGGCATGTCCTGAATAGAAATGAGCGAACTTTCCCCGAACGTGTTCGTCCATTTCAAATTTGGCATGAACAGAGATTTTACTCGAGATCAGAAACACGAGCAATTTCCCCAAAAAATTGGTGAACGTGGCATTGTTTAGGAAAAACGTTTGAAATTGGATGAAACTGACTGATGTCACGGCGATCACTGTCAAAGTCAGTTTCTCGGTGGTGGGCGTGGTGACATCAGAGTCAGGTTCATCCAAGTTCATAGTTGACATAGCTGTGAACTTGGATGAACTTTCTCACGGCACCCGGATCACACCTGAGTGTCAGCATGAGCTTGCAACTGTTAAGCTGGGCGTAGGGAGACACCCAGAAACAGTGCGTGACAGTGGTGCACAGACCAACCGTGTCCGGCGTACTACACTCAACAACAGAGAAAACACTGAGGAGAACAAATACAATGGGGGCCTTGCTCGTAGGGAACAGGGGAAGGGATACCTCCTGTTCTCACCTGTGACTGTGCCGTGACTCCCTTCCATCCCTATTCGGGCTCTTTCACCCTGTCGCCGAGCAGGATAACTAGGCCCTCGCTGCCACTGATTTAAACCCTCAATAGGGAGATGGCTGACGGGAAAACTAGTCCAAACCACTGCAATAAAAATGACAAGAGTGAAAGGGGAGACATGGAAAACAGCAAGACAACTTCATGTCTGCTGCCTCTCTTTTAGACACCAGATGGCTTGGTAACGATCATCTCTCCAGAAAAACCCCTTCACCTCAAGTAGCCAGGCCAGGAATGAGTTCAATCACCAGCAAGAAAATCTGGATCATGTGACCATATAAAGCAGATTGGAGTGATCACAAAGTAGTCACACCTGGAAAGAGACCAAAGGAGCCTGCTAACAACAGAAACTGACATTAACTCCAACACTGTCAAAGGAAAGAAATACATTTAATATGAAGTCTTAATACAGACATGAGACAGAAGTCCCATGCCAGTTACAAGTCTCCCAGGTAAGAGAGACCATCATGACAGCTACTCACTGTAAACAAACATGTGTCTGCTCACAGCAATGCAGCAGAGCTGAGCATGTTCGCCGAGGGACTAACCTGTGGATTATTGTCAGAGGGTTCGTTTTCTGGTTAATAAAGATGGCAACCAGGGATATCTTTGTCTTTTATTCTATTTAACCAGGGTGAAATTGGGGGCTGCAAGGGGATTGGGGGGCAGCATGGAGATGATGGGGATATTGGGGGCTGCAAGTTGATGATGGGGATCATGGAAAAATGAGACATCCCCTGAAAAAAAGACCTGGCGCAACTTTTGGAGCAAAAATGAATATAAGACACTGTCTTATTTTCTGGGAAACAGGGTGTACCGCTTATGTTTAATCACTACCTTCTTTCTTTTTACAGCCCCCCAGCCCTCATCTCATAACTCTAAATTCCGAGTTTAGGGTTCACACTCTTGGCTTTGAACTCGGACTTTAAAAAAAAGTCCGGAGTAGTCCACCGAACCCTAACATCGGCAAGTTCGCCCATCACTAATCAGCAGTACTTTAAAGGCATGACCTTACCCCTGCGGTAGTAAAGAACACCAATGACTGTCTAGCTGCAGTTTCCAATATCATGTCCACTCTCTATTTGAAACTAAACCTTTCCAAAACTGAACTTCTTCTGCTCCCCCCATCCACTAACCTCCCTAAATCGGACATCTCTCTCTCAGTGTGCGGCACCACGATAACGCCTAGACAGCAAGCTCGCTGTCTGGGTGTTATATTTGACACCGATCTCTCCTTCTCCTCCCACACGCAATCTCTCGTCCGCTCCTGTCGCTTACACCTGAAGAATATCTCTAGAGTCCGCCCCTTTCTCACCCTGGAAACAACAAAAACCCTCACCGTGGCCCTAATCCATTCCCGCCTTGACTATTGCAACTCTCTATTAAGCGGCCTCCCCCTCACCAGACTTTCTCCTCTCCAGTCCATCCTTAATGCAGCAGCCAGGATCACCCATCTGGCCAATCGTTACTCGGATGCCTCTGCTCTGTGCCAGTCATTGCACTGGCTGCCCGTATACTACAGGATCAAATTCAAATTGCTTGTTCTCACCCACAAAGCTCTTCACAGTGCAGCACCCCCCTACCTCTCCTCCCTCATCTCTGTCTATCACCCCACCCGCTCTCTACGTTCCTCAAATGACCTTCAACTAACATCTGCACTAATCCGATCCTCCCACTCCCGGCTCCAAGACTTTTCCAGAGCTGCACCAAACCTCTGGAATGCTTTACCCAAAGAAATCAGGACTATCCACAACTTGCATGGCTTCAGACGATCCCTAAAGACGCATCTTTTTAAGGCGGCCTATCATACTCCCTAACATGTCCATTGTACTGTAGACAGTGAATGGGCTATCCTCTGGACATCATTCTTCTACAAACTCCACCAAACCATAAAGGTCTACACAGACTGATGACCATTCATGTAAGCTTAGCCCTATACCCCATTTCCTCAAGATGCCTGGACCATCAGTGCAATAAGCCCCGGCACCTTGTACAACCCCTATCCCGTTGTAGATTGTAAGCTCTTTTGAGCAGGGTCACCTTCATTTCTTGCTTTATTTATTGTATTTTTTTTCCACATTGATTCTATGCCTATTGTTTTTGTATCCAATGATTGTACTTTATTTGTTCTCTATTGTAATTACTTACTGTATATTTTCATTTTCTGTACGCTAACCCTACATTGTAAAGCGCTGCGGAATATGTTGGCGCTATATAAATAAAGCTTTATTATTATTATTATATTATTATTATCAATTTCACATTTTCTTTGCTACACATGGCATAAATACATAGGGAGATTATTAGTGTTACTGTCTCTTTAATACCTGTCCTATCATGAAAATATTCATAACGTAATATTCAGCATTACACAATTTTAAAAAATGTTGTAGACTAATGTGTTATCCAGTGTTTTTCTTTTGCAATGTTTTCCTTGAGTGATTTGTGGCCTGTTACACAACCCTACAAGTGGTTGTTGTGATATGTTCCCCTATTGTATGATAGTAGTAGCTGTTTGAAGTTATTTTTATACCTTGTGATTAATTTGCTGTTTTACCAGTTTAAAGGACCCATATGTAAAAATCTTGTGTGTATGAGTATGAGGAGAATAAGTTGTATCCAGGCCTTGATGTCCCAGACCCAGGCGCACATCTCACCTGCTGCGATACAACCACTAAATAACGTGCTATCGCATCGGTGCTGACAATCGGGAATCTCACTGGTTTATTTTGGCCTTCTTGTGGAGTCAGGCTGAGCGCTCACATCACAAGGCCTCCTGCAGTTTGGCCAGTTCATCTTTTACTACATACATCTGGATGATGTCATTTTAAGATGGTCACCCCTAGAGGGATCCACAGATGTGCAAGATGTCTAAACTTCCACATTTGTTACACGTTTCATCGCTTTCCTATGCATTAACTGCAAATATCTATGTGTAGGTGGAATGCTCCTCACCCATACTTGAGGTCCATGGATTCATGTTTTTAGTTTATTTACAGATGATAAATATTAATTATTGCCTTTCATGCTTTTAATGGTGTGCCGTAATGTGTCCTAAAAATACATTTTATGACTGTATCAGTTTTCCAATGATGAGGACATGGACATCATGGTGGCACCGTGGTCGGTACTGTTGCATTAAAGGATGGAGGTCTTAGGGTCAAATCTGCAGGACTACATCTGTTTGGAGTTTTTATGTTTTCCTTGCGTTTGCGTATGATACTGGTGAAACATAATAATAGGTTAAATAGCCTGTTTACTAAAATTGTTCCTAGCGAGAGTGTGTAGAGTGGTTCGGGGCCACAGTCAAGGGCTGAAGATTGAATCCACATTCCCTGGCTTGCTACATGAAACTCGTGGTCCTGGCTGGACTTGTGAGGGCTTGTGTTGTGTGGGCTTGTGTTGTGTGGGCTTTACACCCATGCAGGCTGCATGAAACCATTGGCTTCAACTGGTCAGGACCTCATGATAATTCAGACGGACAAAGAGACCACCAGTTCACTTTAAAAGATAACACTTTACATAACAGTCCTTTGATATCAACTTTATACATGAGATAGGGTACATAACTTCCAGCATGTCCCAATTTTACAGTGTATTCTCAGATACAAATTTCAGCTCCTTCTGGGTTATTCCCAATCTTATATGTCCTGTGAATCCCAGCACTAACCAGCCCAAGTCAGTAGTCCAATTTGTGATGGACACTTTCCCTCTTCACAGCTCCACATCTATTCTCATCATAAAGGAGGGGATACACGGGTTCTGATCACTATGGCCAGAGGGGAGGCTTATAGTCTCAGACTCTTCCATATCTACATCTCTTCTCCTCATAAGGGGAGCGGGGTAGGGGGTTATTGTCAGCAAAGAGACGTGCTCGCAGATGCTTGGGGAGACTGCGCACAGGAAAGTCGACTCTGATCACATACAAGTGCATCTTGAGCAGTTGCCTTTTAGGCTTACGGCCTTGTTGCTAATGTCCCGTCCTCCAGACCCTTCTGCCTGGGGCTACTTCGTCTCCAGCCTCAGCATTGTTTTGCTTTCTGTGCCTTGTCCACACTTCGGGATCATACAATCTCAACTTGGTCTCCTTTCTCCTTTTTGAAGTCACAGGTCACCTACTTCATGCGGTCTTCATAACCTCTCAGATCATAGGTCTGCTCTATACACACAGTGGGCCCTATCTGAAGCACCACAGCAAACTGTCACTCTCCCTAGATGCCAACCCCTCCCATTGTGGGCTAAACTCAACACTTAACTTTTTCTTACTCTATACACATCACATCAATATTGCTACACATTACTTATTACATCACATTTCACATTATACATTATTCACTAAGTTGTATGACTCAATTCACATTACAGTACATGACAATAATGCGATTGGTGTCTTTAGGGAAAAATGTGACTGTCTACTTCAGGGGACTCAAACTCAGCTGGGTTGGTGGGCCGCACATAGAAAAAAATTGATATAGGGGGCCGCATTCATTGTAGGACTAAGTGACATTTTAGCAATACCAGACTTTTTTGCTCAATGTAGTAATGTCCCATCCTGGTCCCCTTTTTGCAGTAATGCCCCCATCCTGGTCCCCTTCTTGCAGTAATGCCCCCATCCTGTGCACACAGAGCCCACGGGACTGCGCACACAGAGCCCACGGGACTGCGCACACAGAGCCCACGGGACTGCGCACACAGAGCCCACAGCGCACACAGAGCCCAGTGCACACCCTCAGTGCCTGGACCCTGCCTCACTGTCTGTGCTGCTGTGCCCCCGCCGGACCCGGTAATCGCCACTTAAGTTACAGTACCATGCCGGCGCCAGCGATGAGCGGCCTGGTCCTCCACCGTGGGATCTTCCCCTGATGACATCCGGCAGCAACTCCTCCTCACTGCTCTCAGGTCCTCGCTCGCCCTCCACAGCAGTGACAGGGCGGGATTCTGAGACCCCCTAATGCCTCCCGCAGCATCTGGAAGACTGAGGTGGGTGGGCGGGAGATGCTGACGTGGGTGGGAGGAAGATGCTGAGGTGGGTGGGCGGAAGAGTCTGTCTTCCAGTCACCATCATCATCAAAATCATTTTCATCATCATCATACACACACAGCCACCATCATCATCATCATCATCATCATACAAACACACACAGCCACCATCATACACACGCAGACACCACCATCATCATACACACACACACACACACACAGCCACCATCGCCGTCATCATGTCACACAGTCACCACCGCCATCATCATAATCAGTCACACACAGTCACCACCGCCGTTATCATCAATCACACACAGCCACCACCACGATCATCATCAATAACACACAGCCACCATCACCATCATCATCAGTCACACACAGCCATGATCATCAGTCATACACACACAGCCATCATCATCATGTCACACACATACATACACAGCCATGATAATCAGTCACACACACACAGGCATCATCATCAGTCACACACATACATACACAGCCATGATCGTCATCAGTCACACACACACATACACAGCCATGATCGTCATCAGTCACACGCGCACATACACAGCCATGATCGTCATCAGTCACACGCGCACATACACAGCCATGATCGTCATCAGTCACACGCGCACATACACAGCCATGATCATCATCAGTCACACGCACACATACACAGCCATGATCGTCATCAGTCACACGCACACATACACAGCCATGATCATCATCAGTCACACGCACACATACACAGCCATGATCATCATCAGTCACACACGCACATACACAGCCATGATCATCATCAGTCACACACACACTTTCACAGCCATCATTAGTCACACACAACCATCATCATCAGACACACACACACACACAGCCATCATCATCATCATGTCACACACATACATACACAGCCATGATAATCAGTCACACACACACATATACACAGCCATGATCATCATCAGTCACACGCACACATACACAGCCATGATCATCATCAGTCACACACACATATACACAGCCATCATTAGTCACACACATACACGTTCTGACCTGGCCTATGCTCTTCCTTGTGCCCTTGGCTGCACCCGCCGGCAAAGCAGCTGACGTCACCGCTGCTGGGTTGAATGCAGCCGTCGATTGCTTCTCCCTGACTGCTGATTGGACACCGCCTGAGATTGCTTCTCCCTGGCGGCGACTCTAAGGCGGAAGTGCGGCCAGCGGCAGAACAAATGTTACTGGAGGCGGCGGGGGGGGCAGTGCAAAAGTGCGGCCGCCGGCGGGGGGGCAGTGCAAAAGTGCGGCCGCCGGGGGGGGGGGCAGTGCAAAAGTGCGGCCGCCGGCGGGGGGGGCAGTAAAAGTGCGGCCGCTAATAGGGGGCAAGCATGTTTGCCCATTGTGTCCCCGGGCCGCATCAATCAGCCTGGCGGGCCGCATGCGGCCCGGGGGCGGCGTGTTTGAGACCCCTGGTCTACTTCTTTACAAATGTATGTACCTAAACCTAAACCTAAAACAAATTAGATTTTAAGCTCCAGCAGGAAAAGGGTCTGATGTAAAACGTACAAGCTTTGTATTGCTGGTCTGGGCAAAGTGCATGCTTGCGGGCCACTTTTAACCCTTTGGTTGTTTCTGTCCTGCCTTCAAGTCAGTACAGCCACAAAGCTGGAAACCGTGGCCAAATTTAACATGTGGCTGCCTCCCGCGGCTAGGATCTGCATTTATCAGAATACAGACACCCGTGAATACAATGCTGGAAGTCTAAGTCTACAGATATGCATGTGTGTGTGTGTATGTGTGTGTGTGTGGTGCGGTGATGGGGTCTGTGGGGATATCATACTTGCGTGGGGGACTGTGAGTCGGCCTATACATTGTCTAGCTTTTTTAATCTGTTGATTACTTTCTATTCACCCAGATTCTCTTTTCAATGGGCATCAATATTTTAAGGGGTACGTCACACACAGCGATATCGCTGAAATCAGCGACCTCGCCAGAGATATCGCTGTGTGTGAAAAGCGGCAGCGATCAGGCCCCTGCTGTGAGGTCGCTGATCGCTGCACATCGTTCAGGGCCATTTTTTGGTCCTTGGTCTCCCGCTGGTCAGCACCCAACGCTGCGTGTGACAGCGAGAGACCAGCGATCAGCAACCTCACAGGCTGGTAACCATGGTAAACACCGGGTATCTAGGCAGTGCGTGCTGCCTAGATACCTGCTGTTTATCATGATTACCAGCAATGTGGAGGTGGCTCCCTGGTCCCTGGTCACTGAGGAGATCTGCCTGTTTGACAGCTCCCCAGCGACCACGTAGCGATGTTCCAGCGACCCTGGTCGTTGTCAGGATCGATGGAACATCGCGGTGTGTAACGGCACCCTAACTTCTTCTTGGACATTTTCTCATAGGATTTCTATTGTCTTCTGCTAAAGATTGATCTTTTTTCTACTTCCTCAACTTTGGTGTCCTCAATGCTGAGATACATTTAGTTACTTATCCATCACGCAATGTCATTAGGGAGGTGTCTGATTGACTGCTGTTTTAAAGGAAAACAACAGTAACACTAAATATTGATTTAAAGAGGACCTATCACCCCCCTATGCTAACTGAATGCAGCACTGAATGCAGCGTGTCTGCTGCTTTCAGGGAGGGGTCCCCCATGTCTCTAGCCCCCTGTAAGTTGTTAAAAAGACTTTAGAAAGTGTACAGATAACGAGTCCAAAGGGACTTACTCAATAATAAGTCATTGCTGTTGCTGGTGTCCTCCCCACCTCCAGCCCTCTCTGTGCCACCTCCAGCCCTCCCTTCTTCAGCCTCCTGTATGTGTCATCGCTGTTGCTGGTGTTCTCCCCGCCTCCAGCCCTCTCTGTGCCACCTCCAGCCCTCTCTGTGCCACCTCCAGCCCTCTCTTGTTCAGCCTCCTGTATGTGTCATCGCTGTTGCTGGTGTTCTCTCCCGCCTCTAGCCCTCTCTGTGACATCTCCAGCCCTCTCTTGTTCAGCCTCTTGTATGTGTCATCGCTGTTGCTGGTGTCCTCCCTCCTCCAGCCCTCAGGAGGCTGAACAAGAGGGGGCTGGAGGTGTCACAGAGAGGGCTGGAGGAGGGGACGACACCAGCAACAGAGATGACACATACAGGAGGCTGAACAAGAGAGGACTGGAGGTGTCACAGAGAGGGCTGGAGGCGGGGAGGACACCAGTAACAGGGATGACTCATTACTGAGTAAGTCCCTCCAGACTCCTTATCTGTACACTTTATAAAGTCTTTTTAACAACTTACTGGGGGGCTAGAGACATGGGGGACCCCTTCCCTGAATGCAGCAGACACGCTGTATTCAGTACTGCATTCAGTTAGCATAGCACCAGGGGTTGACAGGTCCTCTTTAATTTAGATTTTCCTTTTGTTACATAGGTTGATAAACGCCTTAGGTCTATCCAATTCAACCTTTCGTCAGTATTGTACATTCTTTATCACTAAAATATCTATAACCCACAGTGTTATGTGCTCTGTGGAAATCATCCCATCTTTTATTAAAAGCTGTTATAGCGTCTGCCATTACGACCTCTTGTGGTCGGCATTCCATAGTCTGATCGCTCTAACTGTAACGAACCCTTTCCTATGTAGCTGCTGGAATCACATTTCTTCCACCTGTAATGAGTGCCCATGGATCTTTGGTATGGTCTTTGGGAGGAATAATCCATGTGTCAGTCCTTTGTATTGACTACACACATAAATAATGTCACCTCTGAGATGTCTTTTTTCTAAGTTTTACAAGCCCAACTTTTCCAACCTCTCGTCATATGGGAGACTTTCCATCCCTTGTAATAATCTAGTTAGCGCCTTTGAACTGACTCTAACTTCTGAATATGCTATTTGAAATGTGGAGGCCAAACCTGGATCCCTTATTCCTGATGTAGCCTTACAAGTGATTTATAGAGATATACAGTACATACACTGGGACCCCAGGATTTTACCTCTCTTTTTGTACACTTTTCATTTACTGCACATTTTGTTAATTGATAAAAATAAACTATTACAGGGAATCTCTCCGATCAAAAATCCATATGTAACTAATATAATTTTCTAATGCTTCTGGTGAAGCTCTTTCTATTCATGTATGTCTTTTAATTATACTACCCCCTATCTTCTGTAAACTACATAATAAAACTCATTCCATCTGTCAATCACAGTGAGTGATCACTTAATTCTCTGCAGCACACTCCCCAGGAAATGAATATTCATGTAGAGACATCACTGCACTGCCTTATTCTGGGTGTGTATCCTGTGTGTGCGGCTCTCCAGGTGCAGGCACTCATGGCATAGGAGAAAAGGAGGGGAAGGAGGTGTGTGCTCTTAACAGATGCACCTGTGACATCTTCATTGTGGGTATCTGAGGTATCTGTAGTGTGTGCTGGACATATTTCTATGTGTTTATAAGAACATTTGATATTTTGCTCACACATTACATGTATGCAGGAGAACCAATGTTCATATAAACAGAAATCTCTCACAGACAGCACACACTGTAGCACATAATACCTCCCACCTCTCCCTCCCCCTCACACCTCCCCAGCAGCCTGCAGAAGCCTGAGATTTTCAGCATAGCTTCAGTACAGAAGGAAGGGACATAATGCCAGCTTGGATAGGTGTGGTTATTTAAATAACATTTACATACTGTTGACTATTCTACAGTGAAAGAAGTGAGCCAGACTAGTGAAGCAGCTGCCTCCTGGGTGTGAAGATGCTTATAGCAAGAAAACTACAAAGGGTACAGTAATGATTTTTACATATTCTTAAAGGACTGCCCAGACAATATTCAAGCATACTAGTAGTATCATACTGAAAAATGACCTGCCACAGTCCTAATGACACTTCTATTGAAAGCATTTTATCCTACAGTATTTTTAACACACCTGCCTAAAACATTTGTACATTAGATGACATCTAAATATCTATTTCCAAAAAGACACACAAATATTTTGCGTCCACTACAAACCATCGTCCATCTTCTTCTCCTTTATGTCTTCTTATGCATGAAAATAATCGTGACAAATTTACAATAAATTCATGAAGAAATGAAATAGTCTTCTCAATTACAATTTAATAATCTAGAATCTAATTTATACTTACCTTAAATTGTCTGACATCCACTTCCGTCTGTACAAGGCCGAATCCCACAATCCGCTGCAGCTACCGGAAGTACGCCAGTGGCATAACTACAATAGGTGCAGGGGTTGCGATCGCACCTGGGCCCTGCAGCCTAGGGGGGCCCCAAAAGTCCCTTTGGCCTATAGAAAAAGACTAATACTATTAAACATTTCCAATAATTGGGGGCCCCGTTTGAGCTTTCGCATTGGGCCCATGGGCCTGAAGTTACATCACTGGCCCAGAAGCCATATTGGAACACCCAAGTGATGGGTATTCCAATATTGCAACCGCTGGTGGTAGCAGCCCCGTGCGTGGTAGCACCAGCAAGACACCTGTCGGGACCTCCCACTGGACCAGCCCCGCCGGACAACCTCGCCTGAGACCCCTGCTGGACATCGCTCGCCCTCCCACCCCACTGGATACTGCCCATGCTCCACCCCACTGGACATCGGCAGTGGCACCCACCCTCCCGCCTCGCCGGACATCACGACACGCTGCCTGCACCCACCTCCACCCAGCCACAGCCAGCAGGAAAGTCTACACAGGCTACAGAGGGTGCTACACCTTATCTCAGTCATCAGAGGCGACAAGTCACAGATTTTCCTGCTGGCTGTGGCTGGATGGATGTGGGTGCAGGCAGCGTGTCGCTACACATGTACAAACACACACATGTACCATATACATTCATATACACACATACACACAGACATACATATACATACATGTACACACACATGCATACATGTACAAACTTGCATGTACACATACACATGCCCATTGTCACGATGGTCTCTCTTACTAGGGAGACTTGTGACAGACAGCTTTTGACCCCAGTCTCATATCTGTGTTGATACTTGATGTTAAATGTCCTTTTTTACTTAGGCAGTGGAAGAGTTAATGTCAGTCTGCTGCCTCCAAGCTCATTAGGTCTTCCTCAGGTGTGGCCTTTCTGCAATTGCTCTTTCTGCTTTATAAATCCCTTGGTCACAGCATGCCTTGTAGAGATTGAATTCATACTGGCCAAAGCGTCTGGAGGTGAAGGAAGCTTTCTGGAGATTCCTCTGCTGTAAAGTCTTCTGCTGTCTGGTGAAGTGACAGCAGGCGTGAAGTTACTGCCTTGTTCCTTGTCTGTCTTCCCTTTCCTTCGTGTCTCCTATAGGGCAGTGGTTGTGGACTATTGTTCCCGCCGGCCATTTCTTAGTGAGGCCTAACATCAGGGCCAGCAAGGGCTCTAGGTATCCTGCTTGGCGACAAATTAAAAAAACTTGTATAGGGATGATAGGGAGATCAGGGCACAGGTACAGGTGAGTTTAGGAGGTCACCTCTCCCCTGTTCACTAGGAGCAGAGCCCTCCATTATATTTATTCCCCCCCAGTGTCTCTCTGTCTGTTGTTCTGTGTAATGCACCAGACATTGTTGGTTCGTACTCCGCTGTCACGCACACTTGTCGGACATTGCTTTGTCCAGCGTGACACCTATACACATATGCACACACACGCATATATACATACACATGAATATACACACATGTTTGTACACACACTTATGCATGTACACACACATATACATGAATATACACACAGACACATACATATACACATGCATACACATATATACACATACACAATGTATAATGTCCCCACACACATATATACACACACACACACATACACACATACACACAGAAATACCACATGTACACATACATATACATACATGTACACACATGCATTTACACATTCATATGCATACACATACATGCGTACACATATATACATTCACATGCATATACATATACACACATACATGTACACACACATGCATATAACAAACACAAGTGTGTGTATACACTAATGCATACTCATACATATACAAATGCATACACACACATGCACACAGTATAATGACCCCACAAATACATACAGCATGTCCCCACACACATATATACACACATAGACATACACACATACAAACACACATACACACATGCAGATACGCACATACACGCAGATATACCAAATACATGCAAATTCACACATATACATATACTACATATACATACACGTACACATATGCATCTACACATACATACACACGCATATGTATACACATGCATATACACACATGCATGTACTGCATGTACACAAACATACATACACATGCATATACACACATATATGTACACACACATGCATACATATACATATACATATGCATACACACACATACACAGAATAATGTTCCCCCACACATATATATATATATATATATATACACTTGCACATACACATACATTCACATACACACACGCAAGCACATGCATGCACATACATGCTTGCACATACACATAAACACACATACACACACGCATGTGCATACACACACTTACATACATATGCATGCATACACATACACACATGTGCACATAAATACACATGCATGCACATACGCACGCACAAACACGCATACACACATGCATATACACACGCACATACATGCACACATACATGTGCATATACACGCACGTACACATGCACATTCACCCACACAAACACCCACATAGATGCATACATGTGCATACATTCACACACATACAGGCACAGACACACACGCATACATGCGCATACACACCTACTCATGCACACACACATACGCATGCACATGTGCACATATATGCACACACATGCATACACACATGCGCATACACATGCATACACATAAACGTGCATACACAGACACATAATTACATGCACCTGCATGTCAATACATGCATACATGTGCATACACACATGCATACACATGTGCATACATACATATATGCGTATACATATGTGCATACATGTACACATATGCATACACACTCTTGCATATATACACACACATACAGCAACATACTCCCACATGCACGCAATATACACACATACACACGTGGCCACCATCTTTACTCAGGTATACAAAGATGGCGACCGTGTGGCACATCACGCAGCCCCACTGCAACATTATAGGATTACATTGGAGGGGAACTTGGTGGGAGTTAATAAAATGGATAATGAGGCATCTCTATTTTGTATGTAATAAAAAATTTCTCTTTCTGTGTGTGTTTTTTTTCCTCTTTACTGACAGTATTGCTAATGGCCAGCTGTCATACTAACAGCTGACATTAGCAATACAGCTTGATATCAGCTGCCAAAAAAAATCTGACATCAACCCCTTTATTATCGAGTCAGCCACCACTACTTGGCAGCTGGAAGAGTGGGGTAACCACCAGTTTTGTCATCTCTTATAAAGGCGCCAATTTTGGACCCGCTGCTGGCTGCAATATTTAGTGTGGGGGGCCCAGAATGCTTGGGTCTTATCATGCTGAGAATTCCAGCCCCCAGCTGCCTGGGTTATCTTGGCTGGCAATAGAAAATACGGCAAAGCTCACGACAAATTGTTTATTTAAATAACTAAACAAAAAAATAGGGCTTCGCTTATTGTTTATTGCCATCAAAGGTAACACCAGGCAGCAGGGGTTGGCAGCCAGTAGCTGCTTGGTTTACCTGCGTTGGCAATAGAAAATACAACGAAGCCCTACATATTTCTTACCAGGGAATTAAACACTTTATTATTTTAAAAAAATAAACACAAATACAGGTTTTTAACTAAAAATATATTTATTTACATACATTGGAGAGAGCATGGTAGACGGGGGGAAGAGACACAGGAGGGAGACAGCTGCTGCCCCGAGCGCCACAGAGCCCACCTCCATCATGAAGTCATCGCCCACATGCGTCGGGCCCACATCTAGTATTTGATAATCCAGTAACTATTGTGTACTATAAACACAGGATTAAATAAATATTACAGTATTAAATTGCTGTCAAGTACTACTTTGCTTGATTATTATATTCCAGTCTAGTATGACTCTTAAAAATACTCACATAAAGTTATTCTAAAAAGTCGTGTTATGCTACTTCACAAGAAGTTCAGATAAGGTAAAGCTGGAAGGAGGTAAGGGTTCAGGTGAGGAAATCAGATCATAATAGAGAATACTAGTCTAATGCCACCATGGTTGTTATATAATCCACACAGAAGAGTCGTTTTGGTTGGCCATGACCACATTGTGAACAATAACATGCCAGGTGTACTGCCAACTCCAAAGTGTAATTGGTTACAGCGAGATGGGAAAAAAATAATAATGCCTTGGAAATGTTTTTCCACTTCATGGATGGAAATCCTGCAGATGTCACGTCATCTGTTATTACTTGATTTGTACTTCAATAAAAAGTGGATGGAAGGCAGTGTGATAATATATATCATTTAATAAAGACGGTAAGTCATCCATGTTTATTATAGCATTGTTAATATCTTTTTTATGCTGCACAGCAATAATATACCGTATGTGTGTTTCCATTATACAATGTATTATATTATACAGCAATGTGTTTTCATGTATACAGTGTCTTCAAAAACTATTCATACCTCAAGAACTTTTCCACATTTTTTCACATTACCCTCAAAAACTTAGATTGAACCAACCACCAGGACTTAACCACCTGTAAATCAGTGCAGCAGATGATTGATGTGTGCAGCGTGACATTACTACTTGGGTTTTTCCTTTTTATTCCTCCCCTGTGGGCTTGTCTTTCTGCTGTAAGCTGAACCTCCTCCATCTCACTCAGACTCATTTGGGGTGGGGGAGGTCGCCCATAGAGGAGAAAAAAAAACCCCAAATAGTGATGTCTTGCTGCCAACGTCCATCACCTGCTGCAATGAGTTACAGGTGGTTAAATCCTGGTAGTTGGTTCCCTTTAAATGTATTTCATTGGGATTTATGTGATATTCACAAAGTAGCAAGTATTTATGAAGTGTAAATTAGATAATACATAGTTTTATAAATTTTTTAAGAATATAAATCTGAAAATCGTGAAGTGCATTTGTATTCAGCCCCCTTGAGCCAATATTTTGTAGGATCACCTTTAACTTTAATTACTGCTGTAAGTCTTTTGGGGATGTCTCTACCACATTTGCACATCTAGAGGCTGATTTTTTTCCCTCATTCTTTTTTGCAAAGTAGATCTAGCTCAGTTATTTAAACCATCCCATTGTAACTCTGGCAGTATGTTTAAGGTCATTGTCCTGCTTGAAGGTGAATCTATGGCTAGGGTCACACTTTTTCATAGAATTGCGTTCACCACATTCAGATCTGGATGCGGTGAACGCAATTGCGGTCCCACACATTTTTTAACAAAAATGTGTGTAAGGAACCGCAATGCGGTAACCGGATTGCTCCGGATGTGTAATCCTGAGCAATGCGGTTACCGTACAGTTTGCTCATCCCTGCTGCTGCAGGGATGAGCAAACTGTTATCACTGTTTAAAAATAATAAATCTTATTAATAATTGTGGCCATAATGTCTCTTGGGGGTGTCCACCCCCCCCTAGAGACATACCACCCACTCAGCTGCGCATATAATGAGGTAATTGCTGATGTACAGTAAGCCGACACCTGTCGGCTCTGTACATTTTTATGAATGAAGCCGCCGGCTCCCCTGTGAGCAGCACTTATACTATACGAAACGTATGTATAGTATGTGCGCTGTCCGAGGTTCTGAAGGCTTTTACAGTAGATCTATGGCGCAGCCGGGATAAGCAAAGTATATACGGTTACCACACTGCTCAGGATTACACATCCTGAGCAATGTGGTTACCGCATTGCAGGGCACAGAACCGCTCCGAAAACTGCAGCCTCATGATTTTTCACGCAGGCTGCAGATCCGGAGCCGGTAACCGGATCGCTTGTAAAGCAATCCGGTTTTTATAATGGACTCCTATGGGGAGCGTTTCCTGCTCCGGTTTTGAGCTTTTTAAAAGCTCAAAATGGAACAGGATTTATAAAAAAAAACAAACAAAAAAAAAAACGCATGTGGGACCCTAGCCTATGACCCAGTTTCATGTCTTTTGCAGCCTCTAACAGGTTTTTCTCCAGGACTCTATTAGCTCCTTCCCATCAACTCTGACCAGCTGACATGTCCCTGCTGTAGAAAAGCCTCCACACAGCATGATATTGCCATCACCATATTTGAAGGTGCGGATGGTGTTCTGTGGGTGATTTGCAGTGATACTTGTCTGCCACACACAGTGATTTGTGTGACGCTAGTCACTACAAAAAAAAAGATGGGACAAAGTCACTACTTATGAGATCAAAGGGAAAATGGTGTCCGCAAGATGAGAATCCAGGGTTAAACAAAGGCTTAAACAGGTAACAATGCAGAGGTTAAAATACCAGGAGAAAGACAACAAGTACAAGGAAAACGCACAAGAGTAGTCAAACAACAGTCTGAAATTGCTACATTAGTCAGATATCAGTAGCATTGAGGTATCCATTGATGAAGAATGACCCCACTATCTTTGCACCCCATATACCACACCATACCATCAATTTTTGTGTCCCAACAGTCTTGGAGGGATCTATCCACTGTGGGTTAGTGTCAGACCAATAGCGGGGGTTTTGTTTGTTAACTTCACCATTCACAAAAAAGTTTGCCTCATCCCTCATCTGAAGGCAATTGTCTATGCTGTGAAGATACGAGATGTGCAGCATCTGAAGCAACAGATACTGGAAGACTGTGCTAGTATTTCTTCTGCGGTGTTGCTATCAGTGTGTCAAGATGGGAGAAGAGGGTTGCATTGATAAAATCCAACACAATGGGCGGCACTTTGAACACATTTTATAAATGGTCATAAACTTGTAAATAACTCATGAAAGAATAATGTTATGTTAAAACCAAGCACACCATTGTTTTGCTTATGAAATTCTCAATATGTGTGCTGTGTCAAATGACCCTCTTCCCATCAAAAAAAAGTTGGATCCAAAATGGCCACCTTCAAAATGGCCGCCATAGTCATAACCTATCTGGAAAAGTTTTCCCCCTCCCATATACTAATGTGCCACAAACAGGAAGTTGATATCACCAACCATTCCCATTTTATTTAGGTACATCTATATAAATTGCCCACCCTTTATATTCGCTTAAATGTGACATTTATATAGTAATAAGGAAACTTAAATAACTAGGTAGTATCTTGTAAAGAGTGTATCAGTCATCATAGACAGTTCTGGATAGACTACAACATAAAAAATAGGGTGGTATATTCATTTTCAATCCTTTTACAACCACATGCCATCTTAGTAATAAATCCTTTACTCTCTCATGAAAACATTTAAGAATAGGAGTTTTAAAACAATGTAAATAAGTAAAGATGATCGATTCAAAGTCTGAATTCTCCAGGTTTGGCAAATTTTGCCAAAAAATTTGATTCACAGAAAATAAATATACCACTATTTCAAGTACTCCAATTGCAATGAAAAGATGTGTTTAAGGTACCTTTACACGTCGCAACATTGCATGCAATTTCACTGGCAACTTACTGGTTGCAGTGAAATCCTGGACACATTGTTCTATTTTGTTGCCGTGTACAAATGTAACAATGTGTCCATGATTTCACTGCAACCAGCAACTTGCCAGTGAAATTGCATGCAATGTTGCGACGTGTAAAGGTACCCTTAAGGCCGCTTTAGGTCGGCTTCACACCGCAGCCGCTGACAGGTCAGGACCGCGGCACCCGCGGTCCTGACTTATCAGCAGCGGGAACTGCGTGTACTGCACACCGGACCGCAGGGCATATTATTCTCCCAGTCCTGTGTGCTGATCTGGTCCGCGGCTGTCTGGGTCATCATGTGATATCGGATAGCAGTTTAAATATTATTATAATATATTAAATATTAATATAATCACTTACAGCGGTAATGATTCCAACCCCTGTGCAATGCTAATGGCCACTTTACACGTCCCGATATCGGCGTCCAACTCCGATAAAAAGTCATGGTTCGTGCGTTGGCCCCGATATCGTTCGTGCGTTGTATGGTGTAAATGACCAATATGATGCACGAACGATGCCAAAACGATATCGGGGATCAAATGAGCGTGCTCTCCAACGGGCCGATATTGGATGGACGATGTGGCCGGATCGTGCTGTGTGACAGCCCAACTACGATGTGGAGCACAACTTCCCCTATCCTCTCCCATGTTAAATGGTTGTTCCTGGGTCGGCCGTACAAGGGGGCGTACACATCGTAGTGGCGTTGCCTGCCGATATCGCGCTGTTAACATCTCCTATGTGATCTTGGAATTCTGCCCAGAAAAAGCACGCTCCCGCGGCGTTGTATCCAATATCGGACCGATGTTGGGACGTGTAAAGTGGCCATAAGGAAATCCTGAAAACATGCACTGTTGGCGGCCCTGAGGTCTGGAGTTCCCCATCTCTGCATTAAAGGATTGTTGTAGAAACTAAATTCCTTATACGAATGTGTACATATTTTGTCTTTGGCTGGGTGACCGATATTATATCTTTAAGATATGATGTGAAGATTGAATACCTGTAATAAATATGTAATAGATATGCTGAGCTTGTGATTTACAATTAAAAAAATTTTTTTTATCACTTATAGTAGATTTGTTAGTAGCAGGATCTAAGGTCACAGCTTTTGTCATCACTCATCATTGTCTGCATTCTGAAGTAGCAGGCAAGAAGAGAAGCCTGTGGGCAAAGGAGAGTATTTTTTTTTACTTGACCTTGATTGTTGATGATCAGGCAAAATTATTATCCCTTTGCCTCCAGCAACCATTTGGATTCATTACACAGTGTGTGTCCTATAGGGGACTTTTGTAATCAATTTGGTTCTTTCTATGTCACTTAGAGTGTTACACAGAAATAACATTTTCATCACAAAAATTCTGTCCTGCGGATTAAAAAATATTTTTTTTCAAAGGGTTCCGATTGGTTGAAAAAAAAGATAACAATAAACAATTCTCAATTCATCCCTCGCAGCTACTACACTGAATGGCAGGGGAGGGTCTGGTATGTCGGGTGTCATGTGATGACTTCTTGGCAGTCCACGTGAAAAGCATGCTGTAGTTAAAGTGAGAGTAAATTTCCTTTGGCACATTCAGAGTTAATGTGCAGATGCTGCTGTGTTGCTGTCTATGTGTAGGACGCTCTGCAGGTGGGGAGTTGTGGGTTTGTCGGGTTACTATGCTCCTGGCCTTTAAATAGTTCCCTCTTCCACCACCGAGTGTTGCTGATAGAGTTTATTATCTGCAAGACCTGGAGCTGAGAAGGCGTGTGTGCTTTTTGGTGAAACCTTGTTTTTTTCCTTCTGTTGGGAGTTGCTGTGCCTTCTGGTCTATGGGTGGAGGTGAGGGGATCTTACCCTAGGGCTAATCAGGAGCAAAGGCCAAGTAATTCAGGGAAAATGGTGAGTTAGGGAACCCTAGTCTGAAGGTGGGTTTACACGTCGCGATACCGGGCCGATATCGTATCCAACGACGCGGGAGCGCGCTTTTTGAGCGCGCTTTTCCCTGCATCGCCGGTTTACACAGCGCGATATCGGGATACAACGTCCTGATGATGTGTACGCCCCCCAATCCAGGAACGACCATTTAATATGGGAGTGAATGGGTGACGTGGCAGTACACATCGGAGTTGGGCTGTCACACAGCACGATCCGGCTCCAATCTCCATTCAATATCGGAGCATTGGAGAGCACACTCATTCAATCCCCGATATCGCATTGACATTGTTCCTGCATCGTATTGGACGTTCACACCATACAACGCAGGAACGATATCGGCTCCAACGATCGAACCACGTGACTTTTCATTGAAATTGGACGCCGATATCGCAATGTGTAAACCCACCTTGAGAGTCAGACTAACTCCCCTTTTGCCCATCTTACCATCCTGCTTCCTTATTCCCTTTACCATTATACCACCCTGCGTGACACCAGGACAGGATCATGAAGTGGAAAATAGTGGGAAGTGGTAAACATTATAATTGGAGTAGCGGGAGTCATTGAGTATCATTGTGTTGTTGTTTTTCAACTAGCCTGAGCAATGCGAAAAAATTGCTGAACAGTACCTTTAACCATAATATTTTTGTATCATTGTTTATTTTTAGTATACAGTCATGGGCAAAAGTGTTAGCACAGTGACACCCTTGAAATTGTTCCAGAAAATGAAGTATTTCTCCCCAAAAATTATTGCATTTACACATTTTGTCCTACACATGTGTATTTCCTTTGCATTTCTTTATATTACAACATACAAAAAAAACTGCGAAGGAAAGGCAAATTTGACAATTTCACACAAAAGACCCCAAAATGGTTGAGACAAAATTTGTGGGTAAACAACTTCGTTTTAAGCATGTGCTGCTCATTCAAACTCACCTGTGGCAAGTAACAGGTGTTGACAATATGGAAATCACACCTTAAAGCAGATACAAAGGGCAGAAGTTGACTTAATCTTTGCATTGTGTGTCTGGATGAGCATGGAGAACAGAAAGAGGATAATGGCCACTTTACACGTCCCAACGTCGGTCCGATATTGGATGGGAGCGCGCACTTTTTGGGCAGAATTCCAAGATCGCATAGTAGATGTTACACAGCGCGATATCGGCAAGCAACGCCACTACGATGTGTACGCAATCCAGGAACGAACATTTAACATGGGAGAGAATAGGGGAAGTTGTTCTCCAAATCGTTGTTGGGCTTTTACACTGCACGATCCGGCCACAACGCCCATCCAATATCGGGCCGTTGGAGAGCAGGCTCATTTGATCCCCGATATCGTTTTGGCATCGTTCGTGCTTCGTATTGGACGTTTAAACCATACAACGCACGAACGATATCGGGGCCAACGCACGAACCACGTGACTTTTTATCGGAGTTGGGCGCCGATATCGGGACGTGTAAAGTGGCTATAAGAGAACTGTTTGAGGGCTAAAGAACCAAAATTGTTGAAAAATATAAAAAATTTCAAGGTTACAAGTCCATCTCCAGAGATGTTGATTAGAGATGAGCAAACCTTTTGAAGTTCACTGAACAGGCATGGGTTCGCTGATTAGATCGGCGAACAGTTCGCTGAACTTTCGAATCCCATTCAAATCAATGGGAGGCAAAATTGAGGGCCTACAAAACACCTTCAAAGGGGCCCAAAAGCTTCCAAACACAGCTGAAACTGTTTTATAGTGGAGATCCGCTGTTATGGCACAGACATTATATTCCTTCGCTATTACAAGCCTCAGCGCCCGCTCATTGACCTCAGACATATTCACTGTTTTCCCTCCCCTGATTGGTTAAAGACAGACTTAGCCCTGCCCATCCTCTCTGCTGGCATCTGTGATTTGTTGGTAGGATGGCAACCAAACTGATTTAAGATTACTGTAAAAATAAATAAATAGCGTATTTTTCGCTTTATAAGACGCACCCCCAAATTTGATGAAGAGAAAGAGTAAAACATTTTTTTTTTGCTAAAATGGGGTCTGTTTTATAATGCGATGGTCCGTCTTACAATCATATATATATCCGTTATCCTGGCATATATATATATAAACCCCATCCTGGTACATAGTCCCCCATCTGGATATGCCCCACTTGTGCTGGCACATATAGCTTCCCTGTGCTGGCACATATGCCCCCCTGTGCTGGCACACATATGCCCCCCCTTGTGCTCGCACATATAGCTCCCCTGTGCTGGCACACATATGTTCTCCTGTTCTGGTACACACATGCCCCCCTGTGCTGGAACACACATGCCCCCCTATGCTGGCACACACATGCCCCCCTATGCTGGCACACACATTCCCCCCCTGTGCTGGCACACACATGCCCCATGTGCTGGCAGACTCTTTCTCCCATGTGCTGGCACACATATGCCCCCCTGTGCTGGCACACACATGCCCCCCTGTGCTGGCACACACATGCCCCCATGTGCTGGCAGACTCTTTCTCCCATGTGCTGGCACACATATGCCCCCCTGTGCTGGCACACACATGCCCCCCTGTGCTGGCACACATTTTCTCCTGTTCTGGTACACACATGCCCCCCTGTGCTGGAACACACATGCCCCCCTATGCTGGCACACACATGCCCCCCTATGCTGGCACACACATTCCCCCCCTGTGCTGGCACACACATGCCCCCATGTGCTGGCAGACTCTTCTCTCCCATGTGCTGGCACACATATGCCCCCTGTGCTGGCACACATATGCTCCCATGTGCTGTCACCCATAGCCGCTCTAATCCGTTCATGTGACCGGGCGCACAGTGATGTCATCACTATGCGTCCGATCACGTGATCGCATGCCAGCACACACAGGAAGAGCCCGAGGAGCTGGGAGCACGGAGCCAGTGACGGAAGGATGAGTTTTAAGAGATTTTTTTATTTTACCATGTGCGCCAGCTGGGGGGGGCATAAAAGTGACAGGGGGGATCGTATCCAGAATTAAAGGGTGACTGCAGGTAATATGCCTGCTCCCCCTGTCCATACCGTGGCACGGTTTCAGCACCGAGGTGATGGACATCGGGATACAGTGCATATTCCATGAGGCTAATGAGCGGGAACATGTGACCGCCCACTGCCTCTGGAGCCTGCAGGCAACCTCCTCCAGCCCCCAGATGCACTCCAAAACGACCCCCCATGTAGTTTCTGATTATTAACCGCACCCCCACTTTACCCCAAAATTTGGGTGAACAAAAGTGTTTCTTATAATCCGAAAAATACAGTAATTGACAATAATTGCCATGGGGTCCCGTTCTAATTTTTATAACAGCCAATATAAAAATCCACTAGCTGTGGTTTCCAGGCTGTAGCTGTTTGCTGCACGCTAGCTGGCAAAAATAAAGGGATACTCCACAGCTTTTTTTTATTACCGTAATTAGTTTTTTTAAGCTAAATACCAGGCTAAAATACCCTTTAGTGCAACATGAAAGCCACTAAAGTGTACAAGCTTACATTATATAGGGGGGTGGGACAATATCAAACTGTTTGACATATATCCATCTCTAAATCCATTTTTTCCATCTGTCTTTACTTTTATCCCTACTTTACATCCATTTATCTGTCATTCATCCACCCATCTATCTGATGTGTTTAAAGTTTGAGTAATCCTTAAAATATTTTAAATCTTGAAAAAAATTAGTAGGCAGCAGCCACCCCAGGAGTGGAGCTCCGTGTAGATGTGCTACTCCTGGCGCCTTGCCAGACTCTCTTGTTGCCCAGGTGCATTGACAAACAAGGTATTTGGACTTGATGCCAGTGATTCAACCAGAGCTATGGTGGGTGAGGGACTCGGACACCGGGGCTACTGTGTGGGGAGTCACGGATGGTCGGGACCCCGGTGCCGTGCCCTGGCAATCAATTAAAGCAGATGTTGATGGTAAACGGTGTGGGTTAAAGGGGTTATTTACAGGGGAACGTGACGCCACCTGTAGAGTCCGGTAAGATGGTACCGGCGCTGCCAGCCGGCCACTGAGGTGATGGAGGGGGCAGCAAAGTGTGGTGCAGCTCCCCACAGGTGGAGCTTTACCTCAGGGCAGCTTTTGTGATGAGACGGTGAGGGAGGACAGTGATGGTAATGGTGGTGCAGTTCTTACCCCTTCTGCTGATGATGTTGATGATGATGTTGAGCCCTCCAGGCTGCGGCGGGAAGAATAACAGAAACAGTTCCAGTTTAACTCTGCTTTACTTGGTACCGACTGATGGCATAACAAGACACAGTACAGTTTGGTTTTAGGGTGTTGCTGCCAACTCAGGGTTTCTCTTATGGAGTCTCTAGATGTCCTCTCTTAGGGCCCTTTCACATCAGCGTTTTTTTAAATTTGCGGCAGATGCGGTGAAAAAACCGCATCTGCCGCAACTGCCGCATAACGGTTCCACTTGCGGCACGGTTGCGGTTTTTTCCATAGGAAGTATAGGGGGACTTGCGGCAGATGCGGCAAGTGCGGTATTGCACTTGCGGCAGGTGCGGCAGAGAAAAAAACCGCGGCTTACTGCGGTTTTTTTCTCTGCCGCACCTGCCGCAAGTGCAATACCGCACTTGCCGCATCTGCCGCAAGTCCCCCTATACTTCCTATGGAAAAAACCGCAACCGTGCCGCAAGTGGAACCGTTATGCGGCAAACGCGGCAGATGCGGTTTTTTCACCGCATCTGCCGCGAATTACGAAAAACGCTGATGTGAAAGGGCCCTTAGTCTTTCAGGGTCTATTACTTTCCTTCTCTAGATCTTTCAGTCTTTACCAACTTTGAAGAACTCCCCCACCAGTCCTACGGTCTGTGTCTAGAAGATAAGGTCTGTCCACTACTCGGTCTGGACAGGGCAACCCGAGTGCAAAAGGCTCCCTTCCAGCACCGCAGTAAATGTCTGTCCCTTTTAATTTCTCCTAGTGTCCTGAACCGGTTTTCAGTCCTGAGGGGAGAGGTACCTTTGTGGCGCTGTCAGCAACCCGTTTCTGTTGGGCCTACAGCTCGTCGGTTTTTCAATCAGAGCTGAACTCCTGGCTGCCTCGGTTGTCCATGTCACCGGTGTCCCCTCAACATGACCAGCTGGCTCCTACCAGCCCTGGCCCGTTGCCATCTGTCCTGGGTCCCCACATAAAGATGGGGCACCCTCCACTCAGCTGGGCTGCCAGGCCTGACCACTCTGTCTGCCTTCCCAGCACCGTCTGAGGTAAAACTGTCAACTGTCACTCTAGTCTATCCTAAGCTCCGCCCCCCACCTGTGGAACCTACTATATTACAAGTTCCCCCTACTCTAAGTGGTGCGGTCCTAAGTGAGTTCTAAAAATAGACTCCATAAGATTTAAATCCTAACCTAGCAACTTACAATCATATTACATAGAAATATTAAATGCAATACTACTCTGTGGCATATACCCTCAGGGGCGCCACACCAGCTGCGTAATGTCAGCAGGCAGCAAGGCCAAAAGTTAGTAGTGTTGAAGCATCAATCAGATAGCTGATATTACTAACCAAGTGACTGTAGTAAGGACACAAATAACTACACTAATAAATATTTAACTTGAAAATTAACCCCCATACATTCCTCTTTCACGATTTTTAAAATTCATTCGTTTAAAGTCTCTCATTCCACCCAACCCCTCCCAAAAAAAGGATGTAAAATATTAATAATTAGAAACCCCCAAAAAATAATGAAACCCAAACAAATGTTGAAGTAGTCTCAGTATATGGATGGAAAAGTGGGACTCCAGGCACTGCACGGCTCTCGACAGTGTGACAAGCCGTCACTTCCCTGAGGTTGTCTCAGGTTCCACAGCTGGTATCATGCAGCAGGGAATCCTGCCGAACTGTGATAACCTCAGTTGAGTCAGCGCTCATAACATTAGCTGACTTTTGAGAGCCACCATATCGCACAAGATGTAGCTGATATATCATACCAGTATCATGAGACAACACGTGTGAGGATCGGTGAAGTCAGGGAGTGCAGCATAGTACAAACTTGCAGTATAGCCTTTGTGTGACTCCTTAGAGTCTGAACTGCAGTAATGTTTATGATGGCACCACTTGACACACTCTCGCCATCCCCTGCGTGTCTGTTTTCCAGCATACAGGGATGCTTTCTGTGACCCCACAATATTGTTGTAATGTCCTTTGCCCACGGTAGGTTGTTTGATGCTTCTTTTGAAGCAGATTTTGAGACTCTGCATCAAAATATGCATGTCTATCCTAAAAGGCAGCAAAGTCTATGAGAGTTCAGAAGTGGTGTACTAACGTGTTTTTTTCTTCCAGATTTGGTATAGATTTTGGGGCAGAAAAAAGAGACCTGAACCACATGTGCAAGGAAACAAAAAAGCAATGTGGGCACTGACCTGACATATACTTTGCTGCAGACATGCAGATACTCAAAATGAAAAAAAGATTTTAAAAAAACGCACCGTGGGCACAAGGCCTAAGAGGGTCGAGGAAGAGCCATAGTTGTGGCGAAAGGGTTTGAGGATTGCTCTTGTCCATTGGCTACCTCCACAGAGATGTCTAGGGCAGGGGTGGCCAACTACAGTCCTCAAGGTCTGAAAACAGTGCAAGTTTTCAGGATTTCCTTAGCATTGCACAGGTGATAATTACATGCAGAGGTGATGATTTCAGCAGCTTGTGCAATGCTAAGTAAATTCTGAATACATGCACTGTTTCCAGCCCTTAAGGACTGCACTTAGCCAGCCCTGTTCTACAGGAGTGTGTGTAGTGCCTAAGGCTGGTTTCACAAGGCAGTTTTTTCCCTGATCAGGTTGGATAAGGTTTGTGTGCCAAAACCAGGAGTGTCTCCAAAACTCAGAACAGGCATCAATCTTTCAATTATATTTTTTCTCTGCAAGTTCCTCTCCTGGTTTTGGCACACAAAACCTGATCGAACCTGATCAAGGGAAAAGCTGCAGTGTGAAACCAGCCTTATATTTCCATATCTCAGACCATCAGTCCAGAGACCTGCAGCTTGTTTACCAGTGTCTGTAGGCAGGCCGGTTTTAGGCAAAGTGAGGCCCTGGGCAAAAGGTTAAAGTGGGTCCTAAATGCTCACATATTGCACCGTCACTCTCAGAGATTTAGGTTACATGTACAAGCACCGACTTCACACTGGTGAATGAGTGCGATCTATAATATTCAAGTAATTCAGCGCTTGTTTCTAGACTTTTTACACAGGATGATGAAGAAGGTTGGGTGCAGAACAATCACCAGTAGAGCAATCTGTCCTCTACAGAATCATGTTATCGGCAGCACGTCAGCAGTTTGCAGCAGGGGATGTGCTGTCGAGAGCAAGGATTTTTGTTCCTTCATAAACATCCAATCACCCGATGATGAGCCGCATTTTGCTAGTTTGTTGGGCGATTGCCAAAATGTTTACCCCTCTCGTCTGTGCTGCTGGGTAAATGTGGATGTTACATACAAGTATCACACGGTATGTGGCACAAACACTATATATTACATGTATACACTGAGTACACACACATAGACACATACATCCATTGCCATCATTGTCTGTGTGATACAGCCCGGCTCCTCCAGGGAGAGTCGCTCTTTCTAACCTCTTATCCTCTCACCAGGAGATGGGGATTGTGAACACAGGACTCCTTATATTGATTAAAAATGACCTACAAGTGTTTAACAAAATAGGATTTACAAACTGGAGAGACAGTAAGGAGAATGTTTCCATAGGATCATCTACTCTTTAACAAAGATCTGCTATATTCTTCATATTATAAAAAAAAATACATATGAATTAAGCACCCTCCTGGTGTCTTGGGTTGTTCTGGGGTCACTAGTGGAAATATTGATCTTAATGGAGTTATCCAGAATTCCATAAACATGACTGATTTCTTTCAAAAATAGCGCCACCCCTGTCTACAGGTTGTATGTGATATTGCAGCTCATCTTAATTGAAGGGAATGGGCCTATGTTGTAATACCACATGCCACCTGTTCACAGGGTTGGTGCTGTTTTTGAAAGAATGTAGTAAAGTTTTATTAATCCTGGACATCCCCTTTAATGCCTTGTAAATTCTGCTTTATAACTGGCTACAAATGTAGAAATTAAGGAGGTCCCCAAACTCTAATTACTCCCATTATGAACATGTGAAGATTGAAGCCTGTGGGGGGCGCTCCTGCTGCTATTATATGGCAATTACAAGGATTTTATAACTTTTACCACTGAGCGATTTTTCATTTTTGTTTTTTCCTCACCTCTTCCAAAAGCCAGAACTTTTTTATTTTTCCTTCTACATAGCTGTACGAGGGTTTATTTGTTTGCGGGATGAGTTGTACTATTGAATGACATCATTCATTCTACCACATAATGTACTGGAGAATGAGAAAAAAAATCCCAAGTGCTTTGACATTGCAAAAACAAAAAAAGGTGCAATTCCACAATTTTGTTTTTCGTTTTTTGTTTATCGTGTTAACTATATGGTAAAAATGACTTCATAAGTTGATTATCTAGGTCAGAATAAGAACATACTGAACATTTTTTTTATTTCAATCATAAATACATAAATTTGTAAAAAAAGAATAAATAAATAATAAAAATAAAAATTCGCCATTTACCGAGACCCATGATGTTATAATTTTTGAAGATACAGGGCTATGTGAGGGTTTACTTTATGTGTCCTGTGCTGACATTTTTACTGATATCATTTTGAATCAGATACAACATTTTGATCGCCTTTTATTGCATTGTGTTGTAACAACGTTTTGGTCCAAAACACACAATTCTGGCGTTTTTATTTTTTTCCCGTTACGCCATTATCCAATTGGATTAATTTACTTCATATATTGATAGCTTAGATTCTTACGAATGCAGCGATACCAAATATGTGTATTTTTTTTTTACTGTTTTATTGCTATTTTCAGTTCAGCTCCTTTGGGGGCCCCTAAGAGAGTGGGGGCCCTGGGCAACTGCCCAGTCTGCCCCCCCCTAACGCCAGCCCTGTCTGTAGGGCAGTAAAAAAGCACTGCTTCTAGAAACAAGGAGTGAAGTTAAAAAAATGTTGCCGTAGCAACTTTTTAAAAAAAGGCCTCGGTGGTACATGATGTAATTTCCAACTTTGTCAGACCCAAACAGTAATAATTTAAACAAAGGCACTTAGCACAGACCATAATAAGTGTCAAATACACATATATCAATAGACACAAATCCTTGGCAGTGGCAACCTGAATTACGCCAACCGTGAACCACCCCTTGCTGCCCTTCACCTTCATGAAGGTGACCTCCTCCACAATATAGGGTGTGTAGAGTCCTTTGGGAAGATGGCCACACAGCAGGGTGGACTGGTTGATGTAACAGCGATGACCAGTACCTTCTTCGACTATGAAGTCAATCCCCCTATCCTGGATGAATTACACCACCATATCTCGGATACTTTGGTCATGAAAATCATTGGCCTTAGTCCCATGCACCCACTCTTGGGTGATGTTATCCAAGAGCCTAATTTCATCAAGAAAGGAGACTGGCTGGGGTGTTTCCTTCTGTATAGGAGAGGTGCTGAGAGGGGGTAGGGGTCCCACATGGAATTCTCCCAGTCAAAGCCTCTGGTGGGGTGTTACAAAAGGCTTTGAAACAGGGCCTTTTGGCTCCAGTACCTGTTCCTCTTCCTTGTCCTCATCCTCTTAGTCCTCCTCATCATTGCAGATCCAGCGGCTGTGGCAGCGGCTTCAGGTGTAATAATGCCAGACAAGCTGTAAGATCCTTCTGAGTGTGACATCTGCTGCTCCCTGTTGTTATGGGGGAATGCCTCACCTCCTGATTATGAGCTCCTCAGGACCTCCTCTGGCATGCGAGACCAGTGCTGTATCCTGATCTTGCTGCATATGAAGCCCAATGTGGGTACCACATTGCAGCTCCAGGTCACATATGTGTCCATTGCGGGCTGCTTCAGTTCTGGTGCTGAAGCATCCTCTGCCCCTGAGGTGGTGAGGAAGATGACATCCTCGAAAGCAGGCATCTCTTGCAGTGGATCTATCATCATCACATAGCCAAACTGCGTACTGCAGGCACACGGTAGCACAGTGTAGCTGCATGCACTGCACTGCCAAGATGGAACCAGGCTCTGCGGTGACTCCTCTTTGCTTTGTCTATGGGTCTCTTCCAGACCCAGGACACAATCGCTTACAGGATATTATTGTTCACACAATATTGTTACCTAGCTTCTCATTAACTCCTCCATGGAGTGGGCTACAGATGGACCTGACAGGGGCAGACAGGGCCGAGTGGCAGGTAGGCATTTGCCCCCCCAGGCCGGTGGATTAGCAACAGTTCAGGGTCGCCCTGAAAGTGAAGTCATCATGCCGGTGACTCGGGAGAGCAGCCGCCTGCCTGCGCGGTGTGGCTGCACTCACCTGACAGCGGGACTCAGCAGGCGGGCGTCAGCGGCTGACAGGGACTCAGGAGGCAGCAGTGTTGCTATGGCACCCGGCAGCATGCCGGGATTGGATGAGCCAGGGTTCAGAGGCGTGTCATGTACAACGTGCTACGTCAGCACACCTCTGACTGAACCCTGTCTGAACCCTCCAGAGCGAGGCACAGTGAAGACAGGGCCAGGTGCCATCCATTACTGTCTCTGTAGTGTCTGTGAGAGGCTGGAGGCCGCCAAGTGAGAAGAGAAGGCCAGTCTGAGTCCCCACTCCCTGCCTGCTGCAAAGTGCAGTGCCTGCTGCTTTGTAAGTGTCCATATCCTATCCATGATATCCTAGCTGCTGTTAGTGGCCATCTGATTGAATCTGCATTGATGTATTCATCATCATATTCTCTCATAATATATTGATCTATTGACAATAGATCAATATATCATGAGAAATGGGTATAGTGCACCCACCTGTATATACTGCACCCTCTATCTATTACCTGAGTATTATACATAGGTACTATATACAGGGTGCAGTATACACAAGCATTATATACATCATCCAGTATACACATTGTATAACATTGCACCCACTGTACATACTGCACCCTGTATATAGTACCTGGGTATACTGCACCCTGTTTATACGCCATCCTGTATATAGTGCCTGTGCATTATGCACAGGTACTATACAGGGTGCAGTATATATATGGTGTAGTATACACAGTGCATATTACCTAGGTAGTAATACTTGTTTCTGTACTGATGGGGGTTTTAGAGATACAATTTGGTACTGTTGGTGGTTCTGGTGATGTATTCTTGTGCAGTTATTTGTTCCGATCCTTCACATGTAATACTCCATAACGTGTAAGTTTATGTGACATGTGGTTATGTTAAAGCCTGTTACCTCTGCTGCTTTAATGTTGTGGCCAGAGATAATAGGGCTAAAGGTGGGCCTCCGCAACTTGAGGGCCACTGCTTTGTGAATGCCCCCCAGGCTAAAATTTGCCAGCCAGCCCCTGTCACTCACACACACAGCAGCTTCACAGTGCAGCTGTGTGTGTACGAGGTATATGGAGCGAAGCCACATGTGTACAAGGTGCACGGAGTGGAGCCACATATGTTCGAAGTGTATGGAGCGAAGCTACATGTGTACAAGGTGTACGGAGCGGAGCCACATGTGTACGAGGTGTACTGAGCGAAGCCACATGTGTATGAGCTGTACGGAGCGGAGCCGTGTGCATATGAAGTGTACGGTGCGGAGCTGTGTCTGTACGAGGTGTACGGAGCGGAGCCGCGTGCGTACAAGGTGTATGGAGTGGAGCCACATGCATACGAGGTGTGTGTAGCAGTGGTAGCCCCCCACGGATACCGCTTCCACTGTCCCGGCTGCCTTTGCTGGCAGCATTCTTCTCCAGAGTCTCTGATAATATTAAATAATTGAGCGACATCACAAAGCAACCACTGACCTTGTGGAGACCAGTGGAGGATAACACTGCGGGCACCAGTTAAAGCACTCAAACACAGTGAAACCCAAGGTGCATTGCTCCCTAGAATTTGAATATGCAGATGAAGTCCATGGAGCCTCGGTTAAGAGTCTACAACATGGACATCAGCCAGTTATCCCACCAGGGAAGGACCTAGCCCAGGGTATTAGTAGCCCTTAAGTCACTATCCAGCCCTTGCGAGCTTGAAGATATGACCAGGGGTTTACCATGGACTAGGTATCCAACCACAGACAGCTGTTTCAGGGTTGTTGCTCCTCATCAGTGTGGCGAAGGATTCTGGCTGGGTGGGAGCAATGCTTGATAGACCGACATCACAAAGCAACCACTGACCTTGTGGAGACCAGTGGAGGATAACACTGCGGGCACCAGTTAAAGCACTCAAACACAGTTAAACCCAAGGTGCATTGCTCCCTAGAATTTGAATATGCAGATAAAGTCCATGGAGCCTCGGTTAAGAGTCTACAACATGGACACCAGCCAGTTATCCCACCAGGGAAGGACCTAGCCCAGGGTATTAATAGCCCTTAAGTCACTATCCAGCCCTTGCGAGCTTGAAGATATGGCCAGGGGTTTACCATAGACTAGGTATCCAACCACAGACAGCTGTTTCGGGGTTGTTGCTCCTCATCAGTGTGGCGCAGGATTCTGGCTGGGTGGGAGCAATGCTTGATAGACCGACATTACAAAGCAACCACTGACTTTGTGGAGACCAGTGGAGGATAACACTGCGGGCACCAGTTAAAGCACTCAAACACAGTGAAACCCAAGGTGCATTGCTCCCTAGAATTTGAATATGCAGATGAAGTCCATGGAGCCTCGGTTAAGAGTCTACAACATGGACACCAGCCAGTTATCCCACCAGGGAAGGACCTAGCCCAGGGTATTAGTAGCCCTTAAGTCACTATCCAGCCCTTGTGAGCTTGAAGATATGGCCAGGGGTTTACCATGGACTAGGTATCCAACCACAGACAGCTGTTTCGGGATTGTTGCCCCTCATCAGTGTGGCGCAGGATTCTGGTTGGGTGGGAGCAATGCTTGATAGACCGACATCACAAAGCAACCACTGACCTTGTGGAGACCAGTGGAGGATAACACTGCGGCCATCAGTTAAAGCACTCAAACACAGTGAAACCCAAGGTGCATTGCTCCCTAGAATTGGGATACCCGAAACAGCTGTCTGTGGTTGGATACCTAGTCCATGGTAAACCCCTGGTCATATCTTCAAGCTCGCAAGGGCTGGATAGTGACTTAAGGGCTACTAATACCCTGGGCTAGGTCCTTCCCTGGTGGGATAACTGGCTGGTGTCCGTGTTGTAGACTCTTAACCGAGGCTCCATGGACTTCATCTGCATATTCAAATTCTAGGGAGCAATGCACCTTGGGTTTCACTGTGTTTGAGTGCTTTAACTGGAGCCCGCAGTGTTATCCTCCACTGGTCTCTACAAGGTCAGTGGTTGCTTTGTGATGTCGGTCTATCAAGCATTGCTCCCACCCAGCCAGAATCCTGTGCCACACTGATGAGGAGCAACAACCCCGAAACAGCTGTCTGTGGTTGGATACCTAGTCCATGGTAAACCCCTGGTCATATCTTCAAGCTCACAAGGGCTGGATAGTGACTTAAGGGTTACTAATACCCTGGGCTAGGTCCTTCCCTGGTGGGATAACTGGCTGGTGTCCATGTTGTACACTCTTAACCGAGGCTCCATGGACTTCATCTGCATATTAAATAATTGAGATCTGCTGCCATTTTCTGGAAGCTTGTGGCCCCTGGCTCCAGAGCTTAACTCACCCCCTTAATGGGTGGTGGCCCGGGGAGAGATCATACATCTCCTGCAGAGCTCAGCTCACCCCCAGTCTGTGCCCTCTAGTCCTCTGCAGTGCTGTATATGCTCCTTGTCCTGTATATTCTATATACAGCAGTCTCTATGTGATGTATTTGATTTACAAAGCTTATTATCACAGAGTCGACTGCTCTCCAGACTAACGCAAACCTGGAAGATCAGACATCACTGAACATTGCAGGACACAGAGAAGCAGCTGCAGCCATCAAATTAGGTGAGTTAATTAATTAAATGTAGCCGGGTAATTTTCATGGTGATTAGCCCCTGAATGATGATAGAAATTTCCAAATGTCCCTTTGGCAGGAAAAAGTTTCCCCACCCCTGTACAAGGTAATGAATAACACCCCCAGTATTATTCTGCCTCATGTGGCATTTATTGTTCACATCCCTCCTCAGCTCTGATAAAGAACAATTTATAGAAAGAGATTAATGTGTGATTGGTGAGGATGTGGTGCAGAAGTGGAGTTTTTCCAATAGTGGGAGGTAAAAATATGGAAGGTTTGAGGGGTGGAGGAGGAGCGCGGGTGCAGGCGGAGCCTGGATGGAGGTGGAGCTTGGTGGAGGCGGAGATGGGGTTGAGTCTCCGGGGCGCCCCAAAATTTTGATAGTAAGGGGCCCCAAAATTCCTAGTGGCAGCCCTGGCCTCGCACCCCGCTGACCCTCTGCAATAATAAAGGTTTGCTCTTCTAAGATATTAAAAAATATATATTAAGCTCTCTTAAACAGATGTTTAAAGTACATTGTGAGGTTCCTGGACTTCACAGCTGCTGCCACATCTGGCACTGTTTCCAAACTTCACATCCTGCAGGTGTCAAAACACCTGCAAACCCCAGGAAGCTTAACAAATTCTTTAAAAGCTCTAAAATTTAAAGGGTTGAAAGACAATGGTAAACTTGCTAACTGGGAACATATCTAATCATTTGGTTAGGTAGAAAGTTTTAGGGCCATTTTACATTTCAAACTTTTTTCCAAACAAAGCCGCTTTTGACGATTTTTTACTAGATTGCTCGGGTGTCCAATCGCGAACCAAATCATCAATGTTTGTGCCAAATCTGAAATTGGTGAACAAATTCGGGGAACATTCGCTCATATCTAATCATGATGTTCCTTTGTTTATTGTGCTTTTTATGTTGTGTATGTTTTCCCAATACCCACAAATGAAGTAAACATGTATAACAAAAGATGTGCTATTGCAATAATTTGCTGGGAGAAATACTTCATTTTTGGAACAATTTCAAGGGTGCCAACACTATTGGCCATGATTGTATAAAATAATGAGAAATCAAATAGTATTTAGAAAAATCAAACAAACCTAAATAAGTGTCTAAAATTAGCAAACGCATTTCTTATTAGCACACATCAATCACTGTTCAGGCTAACATATAGTGAATGTATTTGCTATCTTGGTGGTAGCAATGTGGGAGGTAATTCTCTCATACAGTACCTATTTTTCCATGAGAAGCCTCACAGATTGAAAACCAAGACAGCGGCTGATTATCTTAATTACATAGTTTATAGTAAATACTTGAAGATTACAATGGGATCACTAAATACAGGAAAGAAGGAAGGTAAAGACAGTTCAGTGTTCCCGCTGTGTCCCATGTGTAACCTAATAGAATAAACAGAAGAAAGCTTAGCCTGGGGGAACTCTAGCGTTTATTCTCGCATGCAATAGAATCGGATGCTATATGCTAATGACACTCAACTCAAACTCTGCTGCGAGCATGAGCTGAGTATCACTTTACTGTGATCCGATTCTCTTGCATGCAAGGATTGGCTTACAGGTGCGGAGAAGAAGGAAAACTTAATTTATCCATCTTCTCCATTGCCTGTCTCGGTGTATATCGATGTCAGTTCGATCTTTTACAAGCACCCATAGACCAATATGGGTGTGAGTGACCCAAAATATGCTGCCAATCATAGCATGTCCCCTTCATATAGCCATGACATGGTCTCCCAGTACCTACCTACACGCAACCTGTGATCCTCTCAAGATCTCTTCTCCCTTCTCTATTCCACTCTTATCACCTCTTCCCACAACCGCATACAAGATTTCTCCCATGCATCCCCCATACTCTGGAACTCTCTATCCCAACATATCAGACTCTCACCTGCCGTTGAAACCAACAAAACGAATCTGAAGACCCACCTCTTCCAACAAGCCTAGAACCTGCAGTGAGCCTCAGTCCACCAAACTGCTGCATGACCAGCCCTACCTTCTTCTAGTGTATCCTCACCCATCCCTTGTAGATGTTGAGTCCTCGTGGGCAGGGTCCTTTCTCCTCATCTACTGTATCCTCATCCATCCCTTGTAGACTGTGAGCCCTTGTGGGCAGGTTCCTCTCTCCTCACCTACTGTATCCTCACCCATCCCTTGCAGACTGTGAGCTCTTTGTAACGCCGGTGGTCTGGTGTCTTGGTTCCCTCGGCGTTACTGCGCTTTCACCCAATGCTCCTTCCCCCCCCCCCTTGACCAGCTGGGAGACTGTAGTATGTTACCTGGATAGGATTCTGCTCAGTTCCCAGCTCCGCTGCGTAGCTGCACGTGTTGTATTGTCAGTGTTCCGCTGTTTACCTCTCATGTGTGGACCCTGGCTCCTGCTGTGGAAGCTATCCGCGGGTTGTGAGGTCCTCTGCAGCTGGTGCATGACTTTCCACGTGTGTCTAGGCTTGCAGCCGCTGCCAGGCGCTCTGGGCATCGGTTCCTGTGCTGGCTATGCTGTATGGGTTCTGACTGTGCCTAGGGTGCGCGCCGCCACACCTTCCCCAGTTTAGTAAGATGGAGGGTGTGCGCTTGAATTGCTGTCCCCAGCCTATAGCTGAGGTTCAGCTCCTATTTAAAGTTCCTCTTCCCTGTTGGGCGTCGCCAGAGCCTCGCATTAGGTTTCTTAACCTAGCCCTGTGTGTTTGGTCCAACATGCTGCTCCTGGTCTGCCTTGTCTACAGCTCCTGTTCTGCCTGCTACCAGTTCGGGGAAAGCTGATGTCTGTGTCCCTGGACCCGTCTTGTCTGTGCTGGTGCCAACGTCCTTGTCTTGTTCCTCCTTGTGTCTTGCTGTTCCCGGTCTGGAGCCGTGTCCGTTGCATGGAGTCCAGACGTCCTGACTGTCGGTGTCCAAGATGGACCTGAGGTTCTGCCTGGTGTCCGTGCCTGGTGTCCGAGATGATCCCGAGGTTCCGCCTGGTGTCCGAGATGGTCCTGAGGTCCTGCCTGATGATGTCTTGCCTTGTGTCCGAGATGACCCCGATGTCTTGCCTTGTGTCCGAGATGACCCCGATGTCTTGCCTTGTGTCCGAGATGACCCCGATGTCTTGCCTTGTGTCCGAGATGACCCCGAGGTTCCCGCCTGGTGTCCGAGATGACCCCGAGGTTCCCGCCTGGTGTCCGAGATGACCCCGAGGTTCCCGCCTGGTGTCCGAGATGACCCCGAGGTTCCCGCCTGGTGTCCGAGATGACCCCGAGGTTCCCGCCTGGTGTCCGAGATGACCCTGAGGTTCCCGCCTGGTGTCCGAGATGACCCTGAGGTTCCCGCCTGGTGTCCGAGATGACCCTGAGGTTCCCGCCTGGTGTCCGAGATGACCCTGAGGTTCCCGCCTGGTGTCCGAGATGACCCTGAGGTTCCCGCCTGGTGTCCGAGATGACCCTGAGGTTCCCGCCTGGTGTCCGAGATGACCCTGAGGTTCCCGCCTGGTGTCCGAGATGACCCTGAGGTTCCCGCCTGGTGTCCGAGATGACCCTGAGGTTCCCGCCTGGTGTCCGAGATGACCCTGAGGTTCCCGCCTGGTGTCCGAGATGACCCTGAGGTTCCCGCCTGGTGTCCGAGATGACCCTGAGGTTCCCGCCTGGTGTCCGAGATGACCCTGAGGTTCACGCCTGGTGTCCGAAATGACCCTGACGTTCACGCCTGGTGTCCGTGATGTTCCGTGTCCATGATGTTCCGTGTCCTTGATGTGTGTTCTTGTTCAGTAAACGTTACTTTTTGCTATACCTGAAGTGTGCGGTGTTGTCTTGTCCTGCAGGTTACCACCTAGCCCACATGCTCAGCTGCCACAGAACCCGGTTGCTGTTCTTCCCTAGTCTGGGCAGGCCCGGGTCCCCCCTGTGGTCCAGTGGGTCCACATTACCCTTACCTCATGGGTCGCGAGCGCGACCGTGACAGTAGGCTCTGGCCATGGACTCCGCTGAGCATGTGTGGACTGCAGGACATTCCCCGGATCCCACTTGGTATGTGGACTAGATTGCTCGAGCCCCGTGTGGTCAGCGGCTCTGATCACTCGAGTGATGGACTCTGCTGCTTTGTTGTGACCTGTGGGACGTACCGCCTAACCCAATTGAACTTTTTGTGGGACTTTTTTCTTTTGGGTTTTCAGAAGAGGGGGCCTGAGGAGGGGGATACTGTAACGCCGGTGGTCTGGTGTCTTGGTTCCCTCGGCGTTACTGCGCTTTCACCCAATGCTCCTTCCCCCCCCCCCTTGACCAGCTGGGAGACTGTAGTATGTTACCTGGATAGGATTCTGCTCAGTTCCCAGCTCCGCTGCGTAGCTGCACGTGTTGTATTGTCAGTGTTCCGCTGTTTACCTCTCATGTGTGGACCCTGGCTCCTGCTGTGGAAGCTATCCGCGGGTTGTGAGGTCCTCTGCAGCTGGTGCATGACTTTCCACGTGTGTCTAGGCTTGCAGCCGCTGCCAGGCGCTCTGGGCATCGGTTCCTGTGCTGGCTATGCTGTATGGGTTCTGACTGTGCCTAGGGTGCGCGCCGCCACACCTTCCCCAGTTTAGTAAGATGGAGGGTGTGCGCTTGAATTGCTGTCCCCAGCCTATAGCTGAGGTTCAGCTCCTATTTAAAGTTCCTCTTCCCTGTTGGGCGTCGCCAGAGCCTCGCATTAGGTTTCTTAACCTAGCCCTGTGTGTTTGGTCCAACATGCTGCTCCTGGTCTGCCTTGTCTACAGCTCCTGTTCTGCCTGCTACCAGTTCGGGGAAAGCTGATGTCTGTGTCCCTGGACCCGTCTTGTCTGTGCTGGTGCCAACGTCCTTGTCTTGTTCCTCCTTGTGTCTTGCTGTTCCCGGTCTGGAGCCGTGTCCGTTGCATGGAGTCCAGACGTCCTGACTGTCGGTGTCCAAGATGGACCTGAGGTTCTGCCTGGTGTCCGTGCCTGGTGTCCGAGATGATCCCGAGGTTCCGCCTGGTGTCCGAGATGGTCCTGAGGTCCTGCCTGATGATGTCTTGCCTTGTGTCCGAGATGACCCCGATGTCTTGCCTTGTGTCCGAGATGACCCCGATGTCTTGCCTTGTGTCCGAGATGACCCCGATGTCTTGCCTTGTGTCCGAGATGACCCCGAGGTTCCCGCCTGGTGTCCGAGATGACCCCGAGGTTCCCGCCTGGTGTCCGAGATGACCCCGAGGTTCCCGCCTGGTGTCCGAGATGACCCCGAGGTTCCCGCCTGGTGTCCGAGATGACCCCGAGGTTCCCGCCTGGTGTCCGAGATGACCCTGAGGTTCCCGCCTGGTGTCCGAGATGACCCTGAGGTTCCCGCCTGGTGTCCGAGATGACCCTGAGGTTCCCGCCTGGTGTCCGAGATGACCCTGAGGTTCCCGCCTGGTGTCCGAGATGACCCTGAGGTTCCCGCCTGGTGTCCGAGATGACCCTGAGGTTCCCGCCTGGTGTCCGAGATGACCCTGAGGTTCCCGCCTGGTGTCCGAGATGACCCTGAGGTTCCCGCCTGGTGTCCGAGATGACCCTGAGGTTCCCGCCTGGTGTCCGAGATGACCCTGAGGTTCCCGCCTGGTGTCCGAGATGACCCTGAGGTTCCCGCCTGGTGTCCGAGATGACCCTGAGGTTCCCGCCTGGTGTCCGAGATGACCCTGAGGTTCACGCCTGGTGTCCGAAATGACCCTGACGTTCACGCCTGGTGTCCGTGATGTTCCGTGTCCATGATGTTCCGTGTCCTTGATGTGTGTTCTTGTTCAGTAAACGTTACTTTTTGCTATACCTGAAGTGTGCGGTGTTGTCTTGTCCTGCAGGTTACCACCTAGCCCACATGCTCAGCTGCCACAGAACCCGGTTGCTGTTCTTCCCTAGTCTGGGCAGGCCCGGGTCCCCCCTGTGGTCCAGTGGGTCCACATTACCCTTACCTCATGGGTCGCGAGCGCGACCGTGACACTCTTGTGGACAGAGTCCCCTCTCCTCACCTACTGTATCCTCATCCATCCCTTGTAGACCGTGAGCCCTCGTGGGCAGGTTCCTCTCTCCTCACCTACTGTATCCTCACCCATCCCTTGCAGACTGTGAGCTCTTGTGGACAGAGTCCCCTCTCCTCACCTACTGTATCCTCATCCATCCCTTGTAGACCGTGAGCCCTCATGGGCAGGTTCCTCTCTCCTCACCTACTGTATCTTCACCCATCCCTTGTAGACTGTGAGCGTTCGTGGACAAAGTCCCCTTTCCTCACCTATTGTATCCTCATCCATCCCTTGTAGACTGTAAGCCCTCACCAGTACGGTTCTCTCTCCTCCTGTACCTGTGTGCCTTGTATTGATCATAATTATTGTATTTGTCTATGTGTATCATATGTACAGCGCCATAGAACAAATGGCTCTGCAATAATAAATAATAATTATTTATTTCTTATACCGAATCGGCATCAATTTAGTGCTGTAATTTAGAGGCTTAATGGAATTATGAACTCTGTGAATAAATTAGTTTCTGTCCACAGTTTTCTTGTTTTCCAATCAATTCATCCTTATGAGAGCTTGGTTTTTATGGGTCGAGCTTTAGATTTTAATGCTATCATTTTTTGGGAACATACAGAGTTTTAATCGCATTTAGTTGCCTATTTTTAGGGAATGCATTCACCAAAAATGATAATTTGGTGTTTTCATTTTTTTTCTTTACAACTTTTATCTTATAGGTTAAATAATTACATTTTAATGAATTGGACTTTTACAAGCACAGCACTACCACAGTGATTTTCTTTTTATTTTTATCGGGGTGAAAATGGAGGGTGATTCAAATTTGTATGTTTTTTTAAACAAAATCCTTGCTTTTCATTTCGTCCCCTGAACATGTGATAGTTTGATCACTTCTTCTATATACTGCAGTATTGCGGTGCAAAATAAAAATCATGGTCTTCCATGAAACCCAAGATGTGGCTGAACTTTACAACAGTACCAGGATAGCCTTCAGTAGGCTTCCGGTTGCTATGGCAACCCATTGACTCCCACTCATTACATTGCGGAGGTTTTGGAGGGGGAGATGGGCTCCCAAACAGATGTGATTGACAGCAACATTCAATGGGTTAAACAGCTGGGATCAGAGCTAGCTCCAATTCCTTTAATTAGAAGCAAGTACTAAATATATAACACAGAGAGTACCTCCCATCCAATGTTTCATAACTTAATGGGGTTATGCAAGACTTTGTTTTTTTTCCTATCTGGATAAGAAATTACTGCCAGGATGTTCTGACCTTCAATGACTTCTCCAAGTTCAGTCAACAATTCTTCTACTTCCTTTGACCTCATATCGACAGAGTAGCTCTTTCTCATCTGCTCTGATCTATTGCAGGGACGTCACTGCGGACATCATGCTGATTGACAGCTAGCACCCACCAGTTAGGCAGCAGTGGAACTGGTCGTCAATCAGCATGACGTCGGCAGTGACACCCCATCAGCAGAGCTCAGCGAAGGAGAAGCCGCTATGTCAATGTGATTTATTTATTTGATTTTACTCACTTATATAGCTCTAATAATTCCACAGTGCTTTACACATGTGATCATCACTGTCCCCATTTGGGTTCACAATCTCAGTTCTCTATTAGCATTTATTTTGCTTGTGGGAAGAAATTCATGGAACATGATTTAAATAGATCATTGAGACCTTAGGAGACAGGTGTACTTAGTTCAATATTATAAGTGCATCTCAATTAATTAGAATTTCATAAAAAAGTTAATTTATTTCAATTTTGCACTTCAGTAAGGAAGTGGAAGAACTCCAGTGCCACCTTTAAGTAGCTCCTCAAAGTCATAATCCTTTATGACTTTTAGGAGCTACTTAAAGGTGGCACTGGAGTTCTTCCACTTCCTTACTGAAGTGCAAATTTGCATATTTACTAGAGGAGGGATGTGGCTGCAATCTCCTCACCTACTTAACTGTCTTCTTATGGTTGCAGGAAAACATCTTTCCATAAGGTAGATAGCAAGTTCCCAGACCTTAATTTATTTCATTAATTCAATATGTAAAGTGAAACACATAAATTATATAGAGTCATTGCAAGCAGAGTGATCTTTTTTAAGTGTTTAATAATGTTGATGATTATGAAATCCAAAAGGCATTATCTCAGAAAATTAGAATAATTAACACAAAACACCTTTAAAGGGAACCAACCATCAAAAATTACCTATCTAACCTCTAAATATCTGGCCCTGGGCCCTGGGCCCTAAATGACTATTCTAACCATCCCTGACTGACTAAATCTAACTAAGTACAGGCACAATAAATCACTTTTATACTTACCAAATTCTTGTCGCCTGGGCGTTCCTCCAGGCTCTCTGTCAGCGAGGCGGGTCTCCTCGCTGCTGTCCGTCTTCCTTCCAGGGCAGCATCTTCTTCCTACGAATTCAAAATACCCGCCCATTGCGTCCTCGCAATGAGCGGGTCACGTGCTGCAGGCCCCGCGTCACTTCCGCCCGCCGCGTCACTGGTGCACTCAGACCGGCTTCTGAGCATGCGCAGCCGGCCTGGGCGCGTCACAGTCCCAGCGACGCGGTGGGCGGAAGTGACGCGGGGCCTGCAGCACGTGACCCGCTCATTGCGAGGACGCAATGGGCGGGTATTTTGAATTCGTAGGAAGAAGATGCCGCTCTGGAAGGAAGACGGACAGCAGCAAGGAGACCCGCCTCGCTGACAGAGAGCCTGGAGGAACGCCCAGGCGACAAGAATTTGGTAAGTATAAAAGTGATTTATTGTGCCTGTACTTAGTTAGATTTAGTCAGTCAGGGATGGTTAGAATAGTCATTTAGGGCCCCAGGGACAGATATTTAGAGGTTAGATAGGTAATTTTTGATGGTTGGTTCCCTTTAAAGACTTACTAAGTATTTCAAATGGTCCCTTAGTCTGGGTCAGTAAGCAACACGATCATGGGAAAGACTGCTGACTTGGCAGATATCCAGAAGGCAGTCATTGACACACTTCACAAGGAGGGAAAGCCATGAAAGGTCATTGCTAAAGAAGTTGCCAGTTCACAGAGTGCTGTATCCAAGCATATTAATGGAAAGTTGAGTTGAAGGAAAATGTGTGGTAGAAAAACGTGCACCATTAAACGGTATAACCACAGCCTTGAATGGATTGTTAAGAAACGCCATTCAAAAATTTTGGGGAGATTCACAAGGAGTGGACTGCTGCTTGAGTCAGAGCTTCAAGAGCCATCACACATAGACGTATCAAGGACAGGGCTATAAGGGTATGTGCACACGGGGGCGGGTTAGTGGCGGCGGCGGCTGGGCGGGACCCGACAGGAAGCTCCGGAGCCGTCCACCAGCTTCCTGTCGGGTCCGTGCTGCGGGAGACGGGCGGGTGTGCGGCGGTGCACAGCGGGTTAGCGCCGGCGATTCTGCAGCGGCTGGAAGCAGCACATGATTCTGCTTGCAGCCGCTGCAGAACCGGCCGGAATATAGAGCAAGCTCATTCTTTGCTAACCCGCTGGGAACCCAGCGGGTTAGCAACGGATGAGCATGTGTAAACCGCCGCTGTGTGCACAGCGGGTGTCGGTTTACATAGGTTTCTATGTTAATCCAAACGCCGGTTTGGATTAACATAAATTTGCATGAAATTTATGTAAACCGACCGGCGGTTTCCGCTGCTAAAACGGCCCTAAAACTCCCTGTGTGCACATACCCTAACTGTCACATTCCTTGTGTCAAGTCACTCATGACTGATAACCAACACAAGAAGGGTCTTACCTTGGCCAAGGAGGAAAAGAACTGGACTGTTGCTCAGTGGTCCAAGGTGTTTACAGATGAAAGTCATTTTGTATTTCATTTGGAAATCAAGGTCCCAGAGTCTAGAGGAAGAGTGGAGAGGCCACAATCCAAGCTGCTTGAGGTCTAATGTGAAGTTTCCACAATCAGTGGTGGTTTGGGGAGCCATGCCATCTGGTATAGGTCCACTGTGTTTTATCAAGACCAAAGTCAGCGCTGGCATCTACCAAGAAATTTTAGAGCACTTCATACTACCCCCTGCCAACAAGCTTTTTGGAGATTTCATTTTCCAGAAAGACTTGGCACTTTTCCACACTGTCTAAAGTTCCAATACCAGGTTTACTATCCACAGTATCACTGTGCTTGATTGGCCAGCAAACTCACTTGACCTAAACCAGAGAATCTATGGAGTATTGTCAGGAGGAAGATGAGAGACACAAGACCCAACAATGCAAACGAGCTGAAGGCAGCGATCAAAGCAACCTGGGCTTCCATAACACCTTAGCAGTACAGATGAGCGGTGTTCGACTCGAATTGTTCGCCAATCTCAAATTCGAGTTGTTTTTGGCAGTGTTCGAGTCATTTGGTTCAAATTCGGCAGTTCTAGAAGCTGTTCAATTTTGGTTCGAAAATGTGGCAGATGCAGTCAGAAAACCGCATCTGCTGCATTTTCAGCCAAAATAAACAGCTATTAAGTAAAATAAAGTGTTAAAAAAAAAAGTGTGCTCACCTGTCCAGCGGTCCACAGATGGCTCCGGCAAGGTCCTGTTGCTGATAGGACCTGTGACGACGTCACAAAACCGGTCACATGACCAGAGTTCCCACGATAACCGGTTTTCTGACGTCACCAAAGGTCCTATCAGCAAGAGGACCTTGCCGGAAAGGTTAAAATTATTTTATTATTATTTATTTATATAGCGCCATTGGTTACATGGCGCTTTACATAAGCAGTGGGGGTAACAAAAACAGGTACAGTACATATGAGCAGTCAATGCTTGCTGATACACGACGGGAGAGGGTCCTGTCCACGAGGGCTCACAGTCTACAGGGGTGGGGGAGGACACGGTAGGGGGGGAAGCGCCAACCGTTTGGTGGAGCGGCGCTGGGTCTCATCATAGGTTGTAGGCTTGGAATAGATGAGTTTTCAGGTTCTTTTTGAAGCTCTTGAGGGTGGGCGAGTGTCTGACGTGCTGGGGGAGGGAGTTCCAGAATCTAGGGGAGGCGCGGGAGAAGTCTTGTATGCGGTTGTGGGAGGATGAGATGAGGAGGGGAGGAGAGGAGGAGTTCTTGTGACGAGCGTAGGTTGCGTGCAGGTTGGTATTGGGAGACCATGTCGGAGATGTAAGGGGGGGACAAGTTGTGGATGGCTTTGTAAGTCAGGGTGAGGATTTTAAATTTAGATCTTTGGGGGGTGGGGAGCCAGTGAAGTGCCATGCGGAGAGGGGAGATAGGGGAGTAGCGAGGAGACAGGTGGATTAGACGGGCAGCTGAGTTCAGGATAGAGCGGAGAGGTGCAAGGGAGGAGGCAGGGAGACCGGTGAGCAGTAGGTTGCAGTAGTCAAGGCGGGAGATGATGAGGGCGTGGACGAGAGTTTTGGCGGTGTCATGATTAAGAAACGGGCGGATGCGTGAGATGTTCTTGAGTTGGAGTCGGCAGGAGGTGGCAAGGGCTTGACTGTGGGGTTTGAAGGAGAGGGAGGAGTCGAGGGTGACCCCGAGGCACTTTGCGTGGGGGACTGGGGAGAGGGAGCAGTCGTTGACTCGGATTGACAGGTCTGGCAGAGGGGGAGGGCGGCTGGGGGGGAAGACGATGAACTCTGTTTTGTCCATGTTCAACTTGAGGAAACGAGCAGAGAAGAAAGATGAGATGGCGGACAGGCATTGGGGGATTTTAGACAGAAGGGAGGTGATGTCGGGCCCGGAGAGGTAGATCTGGGTGTCGTCGGCGTAGAGATGGTACTGGAGGCCATGGGACTCAATGAGTTGACCTAGGCCGAGGGTGTAGATGGAGAAAAGTAGCTGTCCAAGTACCGATCCCTGGGGGACGCCGACAGTAAGGGGGTAGGACGAGGAAGAGGTGTCGGAGTGGGTGACGCTGAAAGTGCGGTCCGTAAGGTATGAGGAGATCCAGGAGAGGGCGAGGTCAGTGATACCAAGGGATTCAAGGATTTGGAGTAGGAGGGAGTGGTCGACTGTGTCGAATAGACATTTTTAGATTTTGAACACTTTCTTTTACTTAAGTAAAAGAAAGTGTTCAAGATATAAAAATGTCTATTGTAACCTTTCCGGCAAGGTCCTCTTGCTGATAGGACCTGTGGTGACGTCAAAAAACCGGTCACATGACCGGAGTTTCCACGATAACCGGTTTTCTGATGTCACCACAGGTCCTATCAGCAACAGGACATACATTTTTTTTTATTATTAACACTTTATTTTATTTAATTTAACTTCCGCAATGTATGTATATACATTGCAGAAGTGAAAGAGCCCCTGTTTATTTAGTGTTCCGGGGTGTTTGACAAACATTTGATGAACATTCATCGAACACCCGCCGATTAGGGATGGGCGAATCTACTCGCTAGGACTCGTTACTCGGCGAGTAGTAAGGGACTCGCAGGACTCGGTACTCTGCGAGTTTCCCAGTGATTACTCGCACGAGTCCAATGCAAATCAATATCAATCCTAGTTTTGTCAGAAACGCTGACAAAACTAGGATTGCCATTGTTTGCATTAGACTCGGCTACTGTGCCAGTGATAGCAGGGAAACTCGCAAAGTAACTGCTGTTTCTTTGCGAGCCGAGTCCAGCTGTCTTCTCTGTGCAGCTCCAGGGTCCTAGAACCTGCCTGCTCACAGAGATGATGTAGCAGTGCTGAGATTGTTCTCAGTCTGCTCATTCCCTGTGCATAGACATCTATATTTATGCACAGGGGATGTAGCAGAGAGGACATCGCGTTTTGGACTACGTCGGACAGAAGAGGATTTTTTTAATTAAAGATGGCGTCCCTAATGGCTTTTTTTTTTATTTCAAATAAAACATTTTCTCTGTGTTGTGTTTTTTTAACCCTTTATTGGAGATTCTTAGTGGCTGGGTCAAACGTGGCCTGACATTAAGAATCTCGGGCTTAATACCAGCTTGTATAACAAAGCTGGTATTAACCCCTTTATTACCCAGCGTGCCACTGCCACCAGGGCCGCTGGAAGAGCGGGGTTCAGCGCCAGAGGATGGCGCTTCAATGAACGCGCCATCTTCTGGGGCGGCTGCGGGCTGCAATTTGCAGCTGGGGGTGCCCAGAAAGCTTGGGCATCCCTGCGCTGCGGATTCCAGCCCCCAGCTGCTTAGCTGTACCTGGCTAGACATAGAAATTGCGCGGAGCCCCACGCATTTTTTTTATTATTTAATGAATTTCAGAGTCAGAGTCTCAGAGTCAAAGTCTCAGAGTCAGAGTCAGAGTCTCAGAGTCGGAGTCTCAGAGTCGGAGTCGCCTCAGAGTCGGAGTCGCCTCGGAGTCGGAGTCGCCTCGGAGTCGGAGTCTCCTCAGAGTCGGAGTCTCAGAGTCGGAGTCGCATCAGAGTCGGAGTCGCCTCGGAGTCGTAGTCGCCTCGGAGTCATCTCGGAGTCGGAGTCGTCTCGGAGTCGGAGTCGTCTCGGAGTCGAGTCGGAGTCGGAGTCGTCTCGGAGTCGGAGTCGTCTCGGAGTCGGAGTCGTCTCGGAGTCGAGTCGGAGTCGGAGTCGTCTCGGAGTCGGAGTCGTATCGGAGTCGGAGTCGTCCCGGAGTCGAGTCGGAGTCGGAGTCGTCTCGGAGTCAGAGTCGTCTCGGAGTCGGAGTCGTCTCGGAGTCGGAGTCGTCTCGGAGTCGAGTCGGAGTCGGAGTCGGAGTCGTCTCGGAGTCGGAGTCGTCTCGGAGTCGTCTCGGAGTCGGAGTCGTCTCGGAGTCGGAGTCGGAGTCGAGTCGGAGTCGTCTCAGAGTCGGAGTCGTCTCGGAGTCGAGTCGGAGTCGGAGTCGTCTCGGAGTCGGAGTCGTCTCGGAGTCGGAGTCAAAAAAATGCGTGGGGCTCCGCGCAATTTCTATGTCTAGCCAGGTACAGCTAAGCAGCTGGGGGCTGGAATCTGCAGCGCAGGGATGCCCAAGCTTTCTGGGCACCCCCCGCTGCAAATTGCAGCCCGCAGCCGCCCCAGAAGATGGCGCGTTCATTGAAGCGCCATCCCCTGGCGCTGAACCCCGCTCTTCCAGCGGCCCTGGTGGAGGTGGCACGCTGGGTAATAGTGGTTAGGGCCAGCTTTGTATTATCAGCTGGCCCTAAGCCCGAAATTTATGGCGGTCACGCCAATATTAGACATGACCGCCATGAATTTCTATTAAATTGTTTTAAAAAAAAGACAACACAGAGAATTTTTTTTATTAGAAATAAAAAAAAAAGCCATTAGAGACTCCATCTTTAATTAAAAAAATCCTCTTCCGTCCGACGCAGTCCAAAACGCGATGTCCTCTCTGCTCATCCCTGTGCATAGATATAGATGTATATGCACAGGGAATGAGCAGACTGAGGACAATCTCAGCTCTGCTACATCATCTCTGTGCACAGACATTCATGTCTGTACACAGGGAATGAGCAGACTGAGAACAATCTCAGCTCTGCTACATCATCTCTGTGCACGGACATTCATGTCTGTACACAGGGAATGAGCAGACTGAGAACAATCTCAGCACTGCTACATCAGGCAGCAGGCAGGCTCTAGGACCCTGGCAGCCAGCACACAGAGAAGACAGGACTCTTATTTGTGCGATTTTCTCAGCGATTACAGTTGCAAAGTAAACGAGTCCAATGCAAATAAATGACAAAACTAGGATTGCTTCAGGCTGAAGCTTCCGAGACACATCTGCGATTTGTAAATCTCACACTACTCGCTATTACTTGCTTCCCCATTCATTAACATTGGACTCGCTAGACTCGCAACGAGTAGCGAGTCCTGTGCTTGGACTAGCTAGAGTCAAGCGATTCCGAGTAATTTAGGATTCGCCCATCACTACCGCCGATTCGATGAATCAAATCGAACACGAACACTAGGGTGATGGCTCATCTATACTTACCAGTGCCACAAGCTGATCGACTCCATGCCATGCCACATTGATGCAGTGATCCATGCCAAAGGAGTCCCGACCAAGTATTGAGTGTGTTTACTGTTTTACTGTACTGTACTTTCAATTCTCTAGTCTGTCCTGCAGCACCTTCTCCCTCTACTCCTATCTCTGCTGAAAACTTTGCCTCTTTTTTCCAGCTGAAGATTGATAACATCAGAGAAACCTTTGATCCACTGTCCCCACAGCCCATCCTCATAACTGCACAGCCTCTTCTTCCAAAGCCAGCTTTTCCACCATGACAGAAGATCAGCTCTCCTCCCTTCTGTCAAGATCACACCTCACCACCAGTGCCCTTGACCGGCTCCCATCCCACCTCATTCCCAACCTCACCACAGTCTTCGTCCCAACCCTAACCCATCTTTTCAACTTATCACTTACTACTGGTGTCTTCCCCTCATCCTTCAAACATACCTTGATCACACCTATCCTCAAAAAGCCCTCCCTCAACCCATCCTCTGTTCTAACTATCACTCTATATCACTTCTCCCCTTTGCCTCTAAATTACTGGAACAGCATGTCCATTTTGAACTTTCCTCCCACCTCTCCTTCTGCTCCCTCTTTAACCACTTACAATTAGAGACGAGCCACCACTCTAGTGTTCGATTAGTCGAATTGGGGGTGTGTTCATCGAATGTTCGTCGAACACTGTCGAATACTATTGAAAACAATGTCAGGCCAACACAAACACACAGAAAACACATAGAAAACACCTTCTAAGGTGTCCAAAAGGTGACACTACTCAGAAGACACAACAAACACATGGAAAAGTGACAAGTACATATAAAAATGCGAAAAGAAAGGAGCTGGACAAATAAAAGAAGGAGGAGATACATATATAGGCATGTCATGCCCTTCTAAAATCATGTAAAACACAGCAAGGGGACTCCAACAAGAGTCTCCATTTTTTCCAAAAATTGGGGCACAGACCTCACTTACAGTGTTGGCTAAAAGTATTGACACCCCTGCAATTCTGTCAGATAATACTCAGTTTCTTCCTGAAAATGATTGCAATCACAAATTCATTGGTATTGTTATCTTCATTTAATTTGTCTTCAATGAAAAAAACACAAAAAGAATTGTCCTAAATTGGATATAGTTCCACACCAAACATAAAAAAGGGGGTGGACAAAAGTATTGGCACTGTTAGAAAAATCATGTGATGCTTCTTTAATTTGTGTAATTAACAGCACCTGTAACTTACCTGTGGCACCTAACAGGTGTTGGCAATAACTAAATCACACTTGCAGCCAGTTGACATGGATTAAAGTTGACTCCACCTCTGTCCTGTGTCCTTGTGTGTACCACATTGAGCATGGAGAAAAGAAAGAAGACCAAAGAACTGTCTGAGGACTTGAGAAACCAAATTGTGAGGAAGCATGAGCAATCTCAAGGCTACAAGTCCATCTCCAAAGACCTGAATGTTCCTGTGTCTACCGTGCGCAGTGTCATCAACAAGTTTAAAACCCAACGCACTGTGGCTAATCTCCCTAGATGTGGATGGAAAAGAAAAATTGACTAGAGATTTCAACGCAAGATTGTGCGGATGGTGGATAAAGAACCTTGACTAACATCCAAACAAATTCAACCTGCCCTGCAGTCCGAGGGTACAACAGTGTCAACCCGTACTATCCGTCGGCGTCTGAATGAAAAGGGACTGTATGGTAGGATACCCAGGAAGACCCCACTTCTTACCCCGAGACATAAAAAAGCCAGGCTGGAGTTTGCCAAAACTTACCTGAGAAAGCCTAAAATGTTTAGGAAGAATGTTCTCTGGTCAGATGAGACAAAAGTAGAGCTTTTTGGGCAAAGGCATCAACATAGAGTTTACAGGAGAAAAAAAGAGGCATTCAAAGAAAAGAACACGATCCCTACAGTCAAACATGGCGGAGGTTCCCTGATGTTTTGGGGTTGCTTTGCTGCCTCTGGCACTGGACTGCTTGACCGTGTGCATGGCATTATGAAGTCTGAAGACTACCAACAAATTTTGCAGCATAATGTAGGGCCCAGTGTGAGAAAGCTGGGTCTCCCTCAGAGGTCATGGGTCTTCCAACAGGACAATGACCCAAAATACACTTCAAAAAGCACTAGAAAATTGTTTGAGAAAAAGCACTGGAGACTTCTAAGGTGGCCAGCAATGAGTCCAGACCTGAATCCCATATAACACCTGTGGAGAGATCTAAAAATGGCAGTTTGGAGAAGGCACCCTTCAAATATCAGGAACCTGGAGCAGTTTGCCAAAGAAGAATGGTCTAAAATTCCAGCAGAGCATTGTAAGAAACTCATTGATGGTTACCAGAAGCGGATGATCGCAGTTATTTTGGCTAAAGGTTGTGCAACCAAGTATTAGTCTGAGGGTGCCAATACTTTTGTCTGGCCCATTTTTGGAGTTTTGTGTGAAATGATCAATGTTTTGCTTTTTGCTTCATTCTCTTTTGTGTTTTTTCATTGAAGACAAATTAAAGATAATAATACCAAAGAGTTTGTGACTGCAATCATTTTCAGGAAGAAACTGAGTATTATCTGACAGAATTGCAGGGGTGTCAATACTTTTGGCCAACATTGTAAGTGGCATCAATTGCCCCATAATTGCAAGCTTAAAATTGTTGGTGACTGTCATGCAGCACATTCAAAAATCCACAAGCCTTTAGTCTCCCCAGGATGACACAGGGGTAGAAAAGTCCTTGCGGATCCATGACTTGTTCATCTTGATGAATGTTAGTCTGCCCACATTCTGGCTGGACAGACGCGTGTGCTTATCTGTCAACACACCACCAGCATCGCTGAAGACACGTTCAGAGAGAACATTGGCTGCAGGGCACGACAGGATCTCCAAGGCGTGAGTAGTGAGCTCAGGCCTTTTTTCCAGATTGGAAGCCCAAAATGAGCAAGGGCCCAGTTCCACAGTCATGGCATCGATGTTCACTTGGAGATACTCCTGTAAGATTCACTCTGTGTCCCACTGGTGTTTTGTGGAAAAGCCGATCTAAGATTGTGTTACAGCTTCTGCTGATACTCCTGCATGCGTGCATCCCTTTCTATGGCAGGAATTATTTCACCAAATTTTGTCTTGGATCGGGGATATAAGAGTGTGGCAACCCAATAGTCGGCATTACTTCTAATTCGGATAATCCGAGGGTCATGTTGCAGGTAGTGCAGCAAGAAGGCGCTCATGTGTCTTGTGCATCCAGGAGGACCAAGTCCTTTTTTGTGTTGGTGGTGGCAAGGTGAGAATCATGCTTCCTTCCTCTGCCCTCTCCCCCCAACCTCGCACAACAGAAATGTCATCAAGGTCTCCCTCATCTGCTGAGTCTTCCATACCCATCGTCAGTTCCTCCTTCAGTTCATCCTGGGCTCCTGCACCTTCCTCAACAGTTTGGCTGCTACCATGCGCCCTCGTTAATCTGTCTCAATGCCTGCCGTCTTAGTGCTGCTGACCGTGAGGACCTTGGTGATCTTGTTATTACTTCTGCATAGGACTCCTCCTGTACTTCCTCCACCTCCTCTTGTCCCACCACTTGACTCCGAATACTGTTTAGAGTGTGCTCCAGCATGTAGATGACTGGAATAGTCATGCTGATAATGGCATCGTCAGCACTAAACATCTTCGTCGCCATTTCGAAACTGTGCAGAAAGGTGCATAGGTCGTTGATCTGAGATCACTCCAGCAGTGTGATTTGCCCCACCTCTGGATCTCGTTGTCCTAGGCTATACATCATAACGTATTGCACCAGGGCTCGGCGGTGCTGCCACAGTCGCTGCAACATGTGCAGAGTGGAATTCCAGCATGTCGGCACATCACATTTCAGACGGTAAATCGGCAGGCCGAAGGACTTCTGGAGCAATGCATGTCGTTGAGCTGCGGGATGCGAATGCCGGAAGTGAGCAAACAGCGACCGTGCCCTCTGCAGAAGCCCATCTAGGCTGGGATAGCGTGTTAAATATTGCTGGACAACCAGGTTCAACACGTGAGCCATACAAGGCACGTGTGTCACATTGCTCCGGCGAAGGGCCGCACCCAGGTTTTCAGCATTGACGCACACTGCTTTCCCTGGCTGCAGGTTGAGTGGAGACAACCATTGCTGAAACTCGGTCTCCAGAGCTGACCACAACTCCTCAGCTGTGTGACTTACATTTCCCATCCACCCATGCACCCATGCATGCATGCACCTACCCACTCACCCATCCATCCACCCATGCATGCATGCACCCACTCACCCATCCATCCATCCACCCATGCATTCATGTATGCATGCACCCACTCATCCATCTATTCATTCATGCATACTTACCTCATCCAGAAGGAGGAGCCCGGTAGAGGAGGAGGGGCTTACACCAGAGCTGGCTGGTGGGTGCACTGGCGGGTGCAGCCTGACGGGAGGTGAGGGGGCGGGGGACACGGGGCACAGGGGGAGTGTGTCAGCTTCCTCATCCCCCTCCGTGATCGCACCAGGAGGGGGCTGAGGAAGCTGACCGGTGGGTGCACAGGTGGGTGCAGCCCGCAGGCGGTAACAGTCATTTACCGTCGGCAGGCATACCACCGGCAGATGACTGTTACCGCCGGGTGGGGGGGCTCATCAGCCCTGGAGTGGAAGGGGGCTAGGAGGGGGAGGGCACCTACCATCCCGCCCCTCCAGATCTGATTGGAGAGCTCCAATCAGATCTGGAGGGGGTTGCTTGCTCTGATTGGCAGTCTCAATTTCAACTGCCAAACAGAGTGAGTTTAGCCATGGGGGGCTAAGCCACCCCCCCTGGTCTAAAGTATGGGTCCTTGTGATCTTGAAGCTCCGGTGACTTCTCACTGGCCCTGTCACCGGAGCTGCAGGAGCGCAAACTACCCTTGATGTTATAGAGATAGGTCGGGAACACACCGACTTTCATGACGTCTCTATAATGTCATAGGTCGGGAAGGGGTTAAAGAGAACCTGTCAGATCTCTCTACCCCCCTAGTCTACCACTACCTGTCCCTGCACCTTGCTAGCTGATCCCTAACCATCCCTGTCTCATCTAAAAGTGCCCTAAAAAGATTGAGAAAAATGAGTTATAAACTTACATCGAGTCTGAATCTGGAGACTGGAAAGATGGGCTCTGGGGCAGGCTGAATGTGAGGATAGGAGAATGGAGCCTGGAGTCCGCCTTTCCAGTCTCCAGATTTAGACTCTATGTAAGTTTATAACTTTTATCACTTTTAGGTGAGACAGGGATGGTTAGGGATCTGCTAGCAAGGTGCATGGACAGGTAGTGGTAGACTAGGGGGGTAGAACGACCTGACAGGCTCCCTTTAACAGAAATAAACTATTGAAATAGATCACTCTATTTGTAATGACTCTATATGCGTTTCACTTTATGTATAGAATTAAGGAAATACATTTTTGGTAATATTCACATTTTTTTAGATGCACTTGTATCTGTTATAGTGATTGTATATTCATTTTTTTAAGTTTCTCCACTTAATATTAAAATAAGCATACTATTATATGTTGTTCGAATTGTCATATATGGTGACAGCTCAACCCTATTTCCATACATATTAATAATGGTGTATTTCCTTTACATATGTAAAGTTTATGCAAACAGTTAATTTTGTTATTAAAGTAACACACAAATAGCAAACCAGCATTTCCTTTTTCATGTTAAAGATTTCCTGCTGGTAAACTTGAAGTATCCTAGAATATCTGAAAAAAAATCTTACAGATTAAGAAAACAGTCATTACCAACACCAAGGTCAGATTACCATATCACTAGCGGGGTGCAGCAGACTCCATTATAAAGGTGGGGGCAGCACAGGGGCGATATACTGATGAAACAACCACTCACAACAACTATCAATCCATGGAGGAGGTGACTGCCAGGGGTGTAAGTACAATAGGTGCAGGGGTTGCAATCGCACCCAGGCCCTGGATCCTAGAGGACCCCAAAATTCCCTTTGGCCTATGGAAAAAGACAAACATAATTAAAGATTTGAAATAATTGGGGGCCACATTGGAGCGTTTGCATCAAAGCCCAGGGCTTCAAGTTATGTCACTGTTAACTGCTATTATTAAACATGCATACAGATGAAGCTTGTATAGACACACAGGTATGTGTCATGCACAGTGTATGGCTTACAGGATATTGATGATGCCCATACTATTAGATCAGGCAGGCTGCCTATCCACTATGTAAATGCACCCCAAAAGACAGACACCCCAATACCCCCAAACAACACTATAGGGCCTGGCTTCATCCATAATATCTTTTGTATGAGGGGAGATCCAGGTGTTTAATGCTTTCCTGCCCTGCTCTGTATATATACAACATACACGAAAGATCCTTAAAGCTATTTGCAGAAATTGTCTGAAAAAATCAGCATATCCTGGTAGAAAAACATACCAAAAATGCAATGTGCTTTGTGCATCTGTTGCGTTTTCAGTGTTTTTTGCATGTGTTTTATGGCACGTTTTTACCATGCATTTTAACACTAAAATAATGAGATAGAAAGAGAGAGAGACATAATGATTGGAAAAAATGGCATGCGGTTACCCGTATTTTTATATCCAGTGTAGATAAGCAAACATCTGGAGGCAGGGGCTGGCTGGTGACTCTGGCCCCGGGTGGCAGTTTTGGTCTGCCAGCCCTGAGTTGAGAAGCGGCGGAGGGGGGTGCTATCAGAAATTTTTGATGCCTGGGGGTGATATGTAAGGGTGCTATCAGAACTTTTGATGCCCGGGTGGGGGTGGGGGGTGCTATCAGAAATTTTTGATGTTTGGGGGGGGGGGGGGTGCTATGAGAGATGTTTGATGCCCGGGGGGGGGGCTCACCTACCATGTCCGACGCCGTCTGCTGCTGTATGACCGCGCCGGCCGCAAAGTGCCGCCGGCCCATTTCTCCGCCCCTGTCTGGAGGCCACACTCTCCAACCGTGTGCTTTATTTTGTCTGAGTAGCAAAATACGGGTGATTCCAAACCAATTTTAATTATGTATATAAATTGTTTAAAAAAGGTGTGCCCCCCCCCAATTTTGATACCCAGCCAAGATGAGGCACACAGTTTACGGTTGGTATTCTCAGCCTGGGGAAACCCATGGTTATTGGGCCCACGCCAGGCTAAAAATAACAGCCTGCAGATTGGGCGCATCCATCAGATACCGCTGCTGGATTGACAGACTGCCTGTCTCTCTCAAAATTCGCTTGTCTAGCAATCCGGCAGCAAGTTTAACTGAGTTTACTGATGGCAGCGGAGGAGCCCCCAAGTGAACTTCGGTGACTTGTCTGCTGGATTGCCAAACAGCTGTACCGTCATGTCCTGTAATCCGACAGTTCACACTTGGGGGCTACCCCGCTGCCATCAGTGAACTCAGTTGAACTCACTGCTGGATTGCCATTTTTTTAAAATGATTTATTTAAATAATTAAAAAAAAACAGCATTGGGTCCCCCGTATTTTGCTACTCGGCCAAGAGAAAGCACACAGGTTTGGGCTACAGCCTCTAGCTGTCAGGTTTATCTGTGCTGGGTATAAAAATACCTGGGACCCCATGCCATTTTTTCAGCTATTTATTTTTATACTGGTTTAAGGGCAACTAATCACAGATACCATGTAACGAGGGTAAAACATGGGATTGAAGAGGTGTATCACGGTCCGCGCTGCTATATCCAGAGAAGACACTCACATGGAAGGCAGGATTTCAAAAGCAGTTTCTTTCCTTTATTCCAACGTGCTTCGGTGCACAACCTGGCACCTTCCTCAGGGATATTTGAATATGCACCTCTTCAATCCCATTTTTCTCTGGATGTTTCCACGTGCGAGTGATTGGTGGAGGTCCTGCAGCAGCTTATTTGTTGATGCCCATCAAACCAGTTGCGGGTACCACAACTGAACTAGGTGAGTGGATCCATAGCACCACCTTTATATCTTAGTGTCACTAGTGATAGGGCAATATTGCGCCTCTTTTCCCCTACCCCTCTGTAGCACAGAGGGTAGGGGCACAGTCTGACTGCAACCAATCACAGATGCTGATAGAGAAGGTGGGTGAGGGAAGCAGGGAAATATGCATTAGGTTTAATGAGTGGACCCGTAAGCAGTGACATCAGCGTGGAAACTGGTAAGCATAATTGTCTTGCGAATTGCTTGCTTTTGCAATTCCCTAGCCCTTACTACCACCATTTTATAGCACAGAACTTCAGATCCCTATAGGTGTATATGGGATACATGGTTCAGGATCAAGTTCGGGTCAGGTTCAGTTTTAATCATTAATATAGCTTGATCCCACCTGCCCATTAAATTTTAGACTCTTAGCCCAGGTAGCGGCATTCAAGGATAGAGTCCCAACAACAGGGTATGCCTTGTCACTGGCTGTTGGGCTTATCACGAATTGGCCAAATTGTGTATCAAGTTCGGGTCAAGTCTGGTCCCAAACTAGACTCTTTTTTTTAAGTCCGGCCGGATTTGGCGACCATGAACTTCTGCGGGTTCACCCATCTCTGTTCTTCACAGAAACACATACAGCTTGTCATTTCGGGTTATTTTGGTTATATATTGAACTTTCTCACTATTTATTTTTAGCAAAAAAAAAAATCAAGTGCACTAAATTAATATCCTACTGTGCCACATATAGAAAACAATAAAGTATAAAACCTGTAAATGATGGAAGGCAAACCAAAGTGAATATGCTAAACGTCTTCCAGATGCAGCACTCCAAGAGAGAATATAAGTGGAAACCTAGGGCACATCAGGGAGATAAGAAACAAAGATCATGAGTTCAGTCATCAGTTCATTAGACAAGAGGTTCTCACATCTCAGGAGCATATTGATAGGTTTAATGCTTGAAAGGAGAAGATGAATCGGCTACGTTAACACCTTTTTGGTAGATGAAGCATGTTAATGTTCACACATATGAACTATAGCTTTATGTATCTTACAGAGACTTAGTTTTGATAAGGCTTTAGTAAAGTTGAAGAGTAATTTTAAGACAAGAAAAAAACATCAGCAAACCACACCTGTGACGATCTGGTCAGTTATTCAGCATGTATTAAGTCTTTGCAGCAGGTGAATAAGTATTGAACACTTCACCAATTTTCTAAGAAAATACATTTCTAAATGTACAATCGACATGAATGTATCACCAGATGTCGGTAACAACCCATCCAATTTACACAGGAAAAGAAATCAATCCATAGATGTGCATACATTTAGTGATGTGTAATAATGAGAATAGACACAGGGAAAAAGTATCCTTACTGCAACTTACTTAATACTTCGTACAAAAGCCTTTGTTGGTGATGACAACTTCAAGATGCCTCCTGTATGGACAAACTAGTCACTTGCATTGCTCAGGTGTGATTTTGTCCAGACATCTACACAAACACTCTTAGGTAAAAAAAAAAAAATAGAAATGGAGTATATATGCCATGTTACTATTGACAATAAAAATGTTCAAAGCCTAAAACATATGCGATCTTTATTTTCTACACGTTTCGGCTTCTGCATGTCCCTTCTTCAGGAAATGATCACAAGATGTACCGAAACACGTATCCTCCTCTGCGGGCATGCCTTTTGGCTGGAGGCCCCACCTCCCTCTCATCTGCACTCTCAGTTTCTGGCTCCTGTCACAGTACTATACTCAAGCCACAGGGTGCCTGGCAAAATTTGAATTGGAGATGAGAGGGAGGGATTGGCTTACAGCCAAAAGCCATGCCCACAGAGGAGGAGAAAAAAACCAACCCCAAATTGGGACGCAGCACACATCAATCACCTGCTGCCCTATTTTCCAGGAGTTTTATGACACTTTTCTCTACAATCAAAGATGTAATCATTCAAGTAAAGGTATGGTTGCATTTAGCATTCCAGTACCTGTAAGCAGGGGTGTAAGTACAAGAGGTTCAGGGGTTGCAATCGCACCTGGGCCCTGGAGCCTAGGGGCCCCCCAAAAGTACCAATAGCCTATGGAAAAAGACTATTGCTATTAAAATTTTACAATAATTGGGGGGCCCAATTGAAGCTTATGTATCAGGGCGCATGAGCTTCATGTTACACCACTGCCTGTAAGGCACTGACTTCACTTTATAGCCCTAAATCCTGCTGGTTGGTTCCCTTTAAGTTTCATGAGCAGATTTTTACCATAGATTGCAATAGATATGTAAAATCTACAGGCAAAAAAAACACATAAGCATTCTTAGTGCATTTCTGCCGTGGAAGCACACTAAATCCCCATAGAATCCACACATAACTACAACAATATAATGTTTTGTGAAAACTTAATACCAGGATATATCAAAAGACAAAGCAGTTTAATTTCAAATAAGACATAACCAACAAAAAACAAAAGCCACAGCGTCCAAAAACAACTTAAAAATATATATAGAAAAATGCACAAAAAAATTACCGTATATACTCGCGTATAAGCCGAGTTTTTCAGCCCAAAAATTGGGCTGAAAAGTACCCCCCTCGGCTTATACGCGAGTCAGTGCTGTATACCGATGTATACATCGGTACATACCGATGTATACATCGGTATACAGCAGCCCCCGCATCCCCAGTAATGCAGGGCCCCCCCAGGGTCTCTCCGGTCACCTGTAAAGCAAGCTATACTTATCAGTGTCCCGCTCGCACCCGCCGCTGCCGACATCCACGATCCTCCATCTTCATGCGACTCCTCTTCCTGTTTCTGTGCGCGTCGCCGGCAATGACGTCATTCCCGGCGACGCGCACAGGAAACAGGAAGAGGAGTCGCATGAAGATGGAGGATCGCGGATGTCGGCAGCGGCGGGTGCGAGCGGGACACTGATAAGTATAGCTTGCTTTACAGGTGACCGGAGAGACGCTGGGGGGGGCCTGCATTACTGGGGCTGCCTGTATACTACCGCTGGGGCTGCTATATACCTCTGGGGCACTGTATACTACCACTGGGGCTGCTATATACCTCTGGGGCCCTGTATACTACCACTGGGGCTGCTATATACCTCCGGGGCACTGTATACTACCACTGGGGCTGCTATATACCTCTGGGGCCCTGTATACTACCACTGGGGCTGCTATATACCTCTGGGGCACTGTATACTACCACTGGGGCTGCTATATACCTCTGGGGCCCTGTATACTACCACTGGGGCTGCTATATACCTCTGGGGCACTGTATACTACCACTGGGGCTGCTATATACCTCTGGGGCCCTGTATACTACCACTGGGGCTGCTATATACCTCTGGGGCCCTGTATACTACCACTGGGGCTGCTATATACCTCTGGGGCACTGTATACTACCACTGGGGCTGCTATATACCTCTGGGGCCCTGTATACTACCACTGGGGCTGCTATATACCTCTGGGGCACTGTATACTACCACTGGGGCTGCTATATACCTCTGGGGCCCTGTATACTACCGCTGGGGCTGCTATATACCTCTGGGGCCCTGTATACTACCACTGGGGCTGCTATATACCTCTGGGGCCCTGTATACTACCACTGGGGCTGCTATATACCTCTGGGGCCCTGTATACTACCGCTGGGGCTGCTATATACCTCTGGGGCCCTGTATACTACCACTGGGGCTGCTATATACCTCTGGGGCCCTGTATACTACCACTGGGGCTGCTATATACCTCTGGGGCCCTGTATACTACCGCTGGGGCTGCTATATACCTCTGGGGCCCTGTATACTACCACTGGGGCTGCTATATACCTCTGGGGCCCTGTATACTACCACTGGGGCTGTATATACTACCACTGGGGCTGTATATACTACTGGGGCTGCGTGTATACTACCACTGGGGCTGCTGTATCTACCTCTGGGACTGGTGTATACCACACTGCTGGGGGCTGTATACTTGTGCTAGGGTCCACCCTCGGCTTATACACGAGTCAATAGATTTTCCCAGGTTTTGGGGGCAAAAGTAGGGGGGTCAGCTTATACACGGGTTGGCTTATACACGAGTATATACGGTAAATGGAAAACACACAAGTAACCTGACTTACCTAGTAGGTGCAAAAGTTGTGCAGGAAACCCCCAACATCAAAAGTCACCAAATACTCAACCTGGGAACGTAAGTGTGCGGAAAACGTTACTTGTTAGTAGGGAATAAGAGCATGTGAGAGAAACATACAGCTAAAAGAACAATGCCAACATTGCTATATCATAATTTCTTTGCTTTACAAAAAAAAAATCAAGATTAAGGAATAAAAATAAGAATTTGACAATACAAAAATAAATTATTTTTTTTACCAAAAGTAGTAAAACAAAAGGAAGTATAATCTTACTTAACTATAGAATAAGGTAAACCTGTAATTTATACCACATAAATTACATTAAAAATGGTATAAAAATATTTCAGTATTTTGTTAGTTTTTTTACCTCAGGATTTGTAGCCAAATCCAGGAGTGGAACAATCAGAGGGAAAGTCTAATAGAAACACGTCACCACTTCTGTATTTATCACCCACTGCTGGGTTTGCCTATAAGTACTGAGGTAGAAAACTCACCAAATACTCAATGTGTGCACGTAGTCTTAGAATTGCACAACTGCAGGTGTTTTCTAACACCCATCAAAAGAATATTCTGTTAAAGTATTAAAATGGTGCAATTGAACATACAACTTATAGCTCCCAAAACCAAACCAATCTGGCTTACACTAGATACAGCTTAAAGGGGTTGTCCAAGATAAAGAAGAACCTGCACACATGCACCAATACATGGGTAATGTGTACTCACCAGGGGCGTAACTACAACAGGTGCAGGGGTTGTGATCGCTAGAGATGGGCGAGTCCGAAAAGACTCGGAATCGCAAGACCCCAACGAGTCCGAGTCAAGGACTCGGGACTCGTTGCGAGTCCAGCGAGTCCAATGTTAATGAATAGGTACCCGAGTAATAGCGAATAATGACATTTACAACTCGCTGATGTGTCTCTGAAAGTGTGCGAGTCCAAACTCGCTGGTTTTTCTCTTATTTTGAGGCTTGTAGCCGATGATGCGAGGGAAGGGATTCTCCAGCACACACCATGCTTTAAGGAAACAGGAAGCGAGTCGCGCTGACAGGCGCACACACAGAGCGATCCATTCATCAGTGCAATCATGGCAGCAGGACGTGGCACGGTGAACACACTGCGTCTTATTGCACTTGTGGAGGCTCGTCCATTTCTATGGCTCCCTACAGATCCTGACTATGGGGATACGACCCAAATTAATACAGCCTGGAGAGAGATCGCCCAAGAGATGTTCCCTGCGTTCCATCGGAGTGACCATGAGGAACAGAGCAATCTAAGTAAGTTAAATGAGTTTACACGTTATATATTGCATTTACTGTATATATACTCGTGTATAAGCCGACCCGTGTATAAGCCGACCCCCCTATTTTTGCCCCGAAAAACTATGAAAACATATTCACCGCCATCCTGGTATACAGCGGCTATCACTGGTAGACAGCCCCCCAGCAGAGTATACACCTCCCCCTGCAGAGTATACAGGCCCCCAGCTGGGTATACATGCCCCCATATTGTGGTATACAGGCAGGGGCGGACTGGCCCAGGTGCCACGGGTCATGCGGCTGCAGGAGCATGAATAATCCGCATGTCCCTGAAGCAGCAGGCGGAAACGGAAGCTCCTGGCCGCGCGATGACGTCATCAGCACACGGCTGCGTCCGGGAGTGAGCGTCTGTGAGTGGCGTGCGGCTGCGACTGTTAGCGAGCGGCTGTGAGGAGCGCGAGGCTGCGGCTGGGAGCGAGCCATAGGATAATGCGGGAGCTGCGGTGACTGTGAGGCGGCCGCCAGTCATCACCCCCCCCCCCACACCCCGTCCTCACCTGTGTCGGGCCAGTGAGGGAGGGTTGCGACCCAAACTGTAGGGTGCCAGTCAGTCCCTGTATACAGGGCCCTCAGTGTGTGTACAGGCCCCCCCAGCAGTGGGTATACAGGGCCCCCAGCAGTGGGTAGACAGTGGCCCAGTGGGTTTACAGGGCCCCCAGCAGTGGGAATACAGGGCCCCCATAGCAGGGTATACAGGACCCTGAATGTGTTATCATGCTCCACCGCATAGTTGCCTATATTTGGATGGGGTCACAACAGTACAATGAGTTTAATGTCTGATCCTCCTGGCTCTTTCGGCCAAGGGGTTGGGTGTATATAAATACCACTAATGACCAGAGTCTGGTGCCCGCACTATTACATTCTCTATGCGTTGACATGTGTCCTGCCTCATTTGTGATTGTGGCCACGTGAGCTCAATGTCCGTAATGCTGTTGATGATGTTCCACACTGTCGTGTCACTGTGCCTTGTATACACATTACACACACAAAATGAATAAAATGTTATTGTTGATTTGTACACATACTTTTGTTGTTTCAAATATTACACATCTCTAAAGCCGGTTTCAAATCATTTCACAGTTGACCATCTTAAAAAACGGTGGAGGAGCTGCCGGGACCAGCATAAGAAGCAGTACCGGCAGTACTCAGAGAGACAACCGGGAGCCGCTCCATTGCTCAACCACTACCACTTTTATGACCGGCTGTCCTTCCTTCACCCGGTGGCCCGTATGCCAAGGTATGTGTCTGCAGCACTGTTGTGTACATTTAGTATATTTATTAATATATACATTAGTTCCATTTCGGTTGTGGGTACATAGTATACACGTGGCTCTGTGGGTAGCAGAGTATACAGGCGGGTCTGTGGGTAGCAGAGTATACAGGCGGGTCTGAGGTAGCAGAGTATACAGGCGGGTCTCTGTGGTAGCAGAGTATACAGGCGGGTCTGAGGTAGCAGAGTATACAGGCGTCTGTGGGTAGCAGAGTATACAGGCGGGTCTGAGGTAGCAGAGTATACAGGCGGGTCTTGGGTAGCAGAGTATACAGGCGGGTCTGTGGTAGCAGAGTATAAGCGGTCTGTGGGTAGCAGAGTATACAGGCGGGTCTGTGGGTAGCAGAGTATACAGGCGGTCTGTGGTAGCAGAGTATACAGGCGGTCTGTGGGTAGCAGAGTATACAGGCGGGTCTGAGGTAGCAGAGTATACAGGCGGGTCTGAGGTAGCAGAGTATACAGGCGGGTCTGAGGTAGCAGAGTATACAGGCGTCTCTGTGGGTAGCAGAGTATACAGGCGGGTCTGTGGGTAGCAGAGTATACAGGCGGGTCTGAGGTAGCAGAGTATACAGGCGGGTCTGAGGTAGCAGAGTATACAGGCGGGTCTGAGGTAGCAGAGTATACAGGCGGGTCTGTGGGTAGCAGAGTATACAGGCGGGTCTGAGGTAGCAGAGTATACAGGCGTCTCTGTGGGTAGCAGAGTATACAGGCGGGTCTGTGGGTAGCAGAGTATACAGGCGGGTCTGAGGTAGCAGAGTATACAGGCGGGTCTGAGGTAGCAGAGTATACAGGCGGGTCTGAGGTAGCAGAGTATACAGGCGGGTATGTGGGTAGCAGAGTATACAGGCGGGTCTGAGGTAGCAGAGTATACAGGCGGGTCTGTGGGTAGCAGAGTATACAGGCGGGTCTGAGGTAGCAGAGTATACAGGCGGGTCTGTGGGTAGCAGAGTATAGAGGCGGGTCTGTGGGTAGCAGAGTATACAGGCGGGTCTGAGGTAGCAGAGTATACAGGCGGGTCTGAGGTAGCAGAGTATAAAGACGGCTCTGTGGGTAGCAGAGTATATAGGTGATGAGAATAGGGTTAATAGATGGTGCTACAGTGTTGGGGCGTGCTAGAGGGAGCAGAGATCCGATTACTGCCATAATTTCTGACCTTATTAAAGATAGCGGCCGCAGCTAAATGACATCATGGCAAAGGTAAACATGGGGTGTGGTTAGCTGCAGGAGGTTAGTGAGAGGTGTGGGTTGTTTGGCAGAGGGCGTGGTGTGGGCGTGGTGAGCGCTGCTCCAGCGTCAGATACGCTGCGAGCGCGGAACCGCGGCACATCTCCAGGAGCAGAGGACGTATCCGGTACGTCCGTAGCCCCCGGCCTCCCCGTTGTCCGCACACACAGCCCCGCTGTGACCTCTGCAGTGTCACAGGCCCCGGCGGGCGTCTGTCATCTCCTCCTGACACTGACCTCCTCCTGATTTGATTGTCTGTGTTGTCCCCCCCCGCTGTCAGCATCAGTGATCTGCTAAGACCTGTGGGTGCACAGACGGGGGAAGTACAAATGCCAGCATGCCGGGGCGGATTGGGCGCTGTGAGGGGCGCAGGTCTTGCTGTGAGCGGAGGGCGCGAGGCCGCTCGAGAAAACGCTATAGCGGCTGTGTGAGTTAAGCGTCTGCGGCTCGCGAAGGCGCATACGCGTCTCCGCTCGCAGTGACGCTAAGGAGTTTGGGATTAGGCTACAGTGCCGGAATTTCAAACTCCCGATTATATAAATAGATTATATATATATATATTGTATACCTTTCAACCCCTTCCCTGCTTTATATAGATGATATAAGCTAAAAGTTTTGTGAATTAAGTATGTCAAGTAAAAAGTGAAATCAGGGGGACTTTTTTTTTTCATGTGAACCATTGGTGTTATTGATCGTCTAGATTAGATGGGATGGGGGGGGTGGGTGTTAATCAGGGGGTGAAAAATTATGTATTAGTATGGAATTAGCAAAGAAAGTCACGTATTCCTTTATGTTATGTACAGTTGGTTATTCTTTCATAATAATAACAAATATCTGATTAATAATACACAGATACACAGAGTCTAAAAAGCGTGCAACTTAATGTTTGACCTATGTTTTTGTTTCCAAATGCAATGCATTCACCAAATTTTTTTTTACTTTACCCACAGAGAAGCTTACTACAGAGGGCGGCGTGCTGTGAACCCTCCACCGCCAAACAGAAGGCGGCGTGGAGAACACCCACCACCACCACCACGGCCGGCGCCACCACCACCACCGCCGTCGCCGCCGCCACCACCACCACCACCAGCATCGCCGCCAGCAGCGCCAGGGCCAGCACCACCACCGCCGCCACCAGCGGCCGGGCCAGCACCACCACCGCCGCCACCAGCGGCAGGCCCATCAACACCACCACCGCCGTCCCCGCCACCACCACCACCACCGCCACCAGCGGCAGGGTCCGCACCACCACCGCCCCCACCAGCGGCAGGGCCAGCACCACCACCGCCACCACCAGCGGCAGGGCCAGCACCACCACCGCCACCACCAGCGGCAGGGCCAGCACCACCACCGACGCCACCAGCAGCAGGCCCAGCTTATGGTCCCATCCCGGGGTCTGCACAATTAAGTGTGCAACAGAGTAATGCTGACTTTGCCCGCAGTATTATACCATTCATGGATAATATTCCATTTGACAGGCTACTGCGGGCAAGGTCAGCATTACAGATAGTGCTGGAAGCCTGTCAGCCAGGAAACGACCCCGGTGATGTGTTCCAATATTTGGATGGGTGGAAAATAAAGTGTAACAGGCTGGGCAGGCCCACAACACGGGACAGCCAAGTCCCACCCCACAGGGCTTTGCCTCACTGCCAGTGGCCAGCGAACAGGGACCTACCACCGTTCCCTACACCTGTTCAGATGATCCACCCTGAAGGGTTCAGCCAGGCCATCCGTGGGGCCCTTGACCTTTTGCAGGACGGACAGCCCACCTACCAGGACCTGTAGGGCTCCATTTATTGTTGTTGATGTAGTTACCTTAATTAAAGGTAGTATTTTTTGGAATGTCCAAACAGTGCTGCCATTTTTTTTTTTTAAACACAGTTTTAAAAACCAGCTTTGTGTCTGTCTTTTTTTCAAGGAATGAATGTGGAGTTTTTTTTTTGGTTGGGCTTCAAGTCATCATAATTATTATAATTATTTATTTATATAGCGGCCATAGGTTCCATGGCGCTTTACATGAGGAAAAGGTAGAGAAGGACAAGTACAATAAACATAGACAATAAGGTCATACAGGTACAATAGTAGAGGACCCTGTACGCGTGGGCTCACATTCTACGAGGGGTGGGTGGGGATACAATAGGGTGGGGAAGGTGTCGGTCGTGGGGCGTGTAGCGGGGTCTCATGGCAGGTTGTAGGCCTGTCGGAAGAGGTGAGTCTTTATAAGTATCTTTAAGGTTCAGAGGGTAGGCGACTGACTGATGAGGTGGGGCAGGGAGTTCCATAGCATGGCGGATGACCGGGAGAAATCCTGTATGCGGTTGTGGGAAGAGGAGATGAGGGTGGACTGTAGGACAAGTTCTTGGGATGAACGCAGGTTGCGTGAGGGATGGTATCGGGAGATCATGTCGGAGATGTATGGTGGGGATAGGTTGTGTAAGGCTTTGAATGTCATGGTCAGTGTTTTAAAGTGAGCTCTCTGTGGGCCGGAGGGGCCAGTGAACGGCTTGGCAGAGGGGGTAGGCAGGGGAGTAGCGTGAGGACAGATGGATTAGCCGGGCAGCAGAGTTTAGTTAGATTGGAGAGTTGCAAGAGAGTTGGCAGGGAGACCTATGCGAAGGAGGTTGCAGTAGTCAAGGCGGGAGATGATGAGGGCATTTATGAGTGTTTCAGCAGTGTCAGGATTGAGGAACGACCGAATTGGTTAAATATTTTTGAGTTGGAGTCACAGGGACTTGGTTAGGGACTACAGGTGGGGCTTGAAGGAGAGGGAGGAGTCAAGGATTACCCCGAGACAGTTGGCGTGGGGGACAGGGGAGAGAGCATCATTAGCAAGTACTTTACGGCCCGCATGGCGCATGAAGTCACCTTGGTTACTAAGTGTCAAATCATGACTCCACATACAACTGTTGCTGACAAACAGTGCCTGTGTTTGGGGGGTTACTTTATGCCTCGCTATGGCAACAAGACTATGAACACACATGTGAGAGGCTGGGACGTCTACATGCTACACATCGCGTCTACGCGTTTTGTATGGAGCGTACAGTGGGACCCTTCAACAGGCTCCAGCAGGATGATAGTCCAAGCAACGCCCACGATGCAGGCATAGGATTGGTGCCTGGAAAAATTAGCCCAAGGGGCTGTTTCCCATTTTTGGTATAAATGTAGGCCTAAGGGCCATAAAAAGCTTGTTAGCCAGGGTGTCTCCCAAACCATGATAAGCTTGTTAGCCTGTGTGGCTCAAAAAATTAGCCCAAGGGGCTGTTTCCCATTTTTGGTATAAATGTAGGTCTAAGGGCCATACAAAGCTTGTTAGCCAGGGTGTCTCCCAAACCATGATAAGCTTGTTAGCCTGTGTGGCTCAAAAAATTAGCCCAAGGGGCTGTTTCCCATTTTTGGTATAAATGTAGGTCTAAGGGCCATACAAAGCTTGTTAGCCAGGGTGTCTCCCAAACCATGATAAGCTTGTTAGCCTTTGTGGCTCAAAAAATTAGCCCAAGGGGCTGTTTCCCATTTTTGGTATAAATGTAGGCCTAAGGGCCATAAAAAGCTTGTTAGCCAGGGTGTCTCCCAAACCATGATAAGCTTGTTAGCCTGTGTGGCTCAAAAAATTAGCCCAAGGGGCTGTTTCACATTTTTGGTATAAATGTAGGTCTAAGGGCCATACAAAGCTTGTTAGCCAGGGTGTCTCCCAAACCATGATAAGCTTGTTAGCCTGGGTGGCTCAAAAAATTAGCCCAAGGGGCTGTTTCCCATTTTTGGTATAAATGTAGGCCTAAGGGCCATAAAAAGCTTGTTAGCCAGGGTGTCTCCCAAACCATGATAAGCTTGTTAGCCTGTGTGGCTCAAAAAATTAGCCCAAGGGGCTGTTTCACATTTTTGGTATAAATGTAGGTCTAAGGGCCATACAAAGCTTGTTAGCCAGGGTGTCTCCCAAACCATGATAAGCTTGTTAGCCTGGGTGGCTCAAAAAATTAGCCCAAGGGGCTGTTTCCCATTTTTGGTATAAATGTAGGCCTAAGGGCCATAAAAAGCTTGTTAGCCAGGGTGTCTCCCAAACCATGATAAGCTTGTTAGCCTGGGTGGCTCAAAAAATTAGCCCAAAGGGCTTAATAAAGTATATTTTTAAATAAAGCAGGGCGCTTGGCCCATTGCATATTATTGCTTGGACTAGGAGCATAGAAGAAGCAAGGCCAACTATGCAGTCGTAGGCTTGGTGCCTCAAAAAATTAGCCCAAAGGGCTTAATAACGTATTTTTTTACATAAAGCAGGGCGCTTGGCCCATAGCATATTATTGCTTGGACTGGGTGCCGAATGAAATCAACAGAGCTACGGGACTTGTCATTAATTCCTGTCCAAAATGGGCATATTGTTAACAGCGCAATATCCCAATCATATAAATTATGATTAGGTTAATCTAGGATTGTGTACTGTCGTCAGGAGGGCTTAGGAACTGTGATGATATCCAATCCTTGTTGAATTTAATTAGAGTGAGCCTGTCGGCATTTTCTGTGGTGAGGCGGGACCTTCTATCAGTGACTATACCCTCAGCGGCACTGAAAACACGCTCTGATGTCACACTAGCAGCTGGGCATGCCAGCACCTCCAAGGCATACAATGACAGCTCAGTCCAAGTGTGCAGCTTGGAAACCCAGTAATTAAAGGGTACAGAAGGGTCGGTTAGGAAGCTGGTACTGTCACTGAGATACTGCTGCACCATGTTGGACAATTGTTGTCTCCTACTCAAGGTCACCGTTGGCAAATTACGTTCTTGATTGGAAGGTCTGTTGAACATCGCCCAGTTGGCGGACATCTTACCCCCACCTCTTCTTGTCATTGATGGCGTTTGTGTCCCAACCAAAGGCTGCTGTTGGAAAGAGCTGGTTCTTCGATGTATAGCGGATTCAGACGGTGATATTGCCAGCAAAATATCAAGAAGAACCCTCTTTACATGATCCATCGTTAAGCCCCTGGATGAGTGCGACAGCAGCGACTGAAATTTGTCTTTGTACCGTGGGTCCAAAAACGTTGACAACCAGTAGAGGTCGCTGTCATAGATGTGTATGACGCGTGGATCTTTGGAGACACATTGACACATTACTTCAGCCATGTGTGCTAAGCTGCAAAGACTCATCTCCTCGGTTACAACAGAATGAAGATCACTACGCGTTGTGGCCTCTAAATCGGTGTCCGCCTCCTCCTCTTCAGCCCACCCATGCTGTACCGACATAAACGTAGGGTTGGGAGTACCATCAGGGTTCACATCAGTACCAGACAAAAATAAATCTTCTTCATCATCACCCTCATCACCATCTTCCTGAACCAATGTAGCCTGCTGATATTGGCTAGGGTGGCTAGGATCAGCGATGTTCAATTCTGGCTCCATAGCCATCCGCTGTGCTCTCAAAGCATCTGTTTTGAGATTCAATAGGGATTCTTGGAGCAGGCAGAGCATGGGGATGGTGAGACTTATAATCGACTGATCCCCACTGACAAGTTTGGTACAGTATTCGAAGTTATCCAGCAACTCGCAAAGGTCAGCGATCCAGACCCACTCGAAAGTAGTGATGTGTGTGGTATGACTTCCAGGTTGACGGGCATGTTGCAGCTGAAATTCCGCTATTGCCTTCTGCTGCTCATTAAACCTTGCCAGCATATGGAAGGTGGAGTTCCATCGCGTAGGCATGTCGCAAATTAGCCTGTGTTTCGGCAAGTTAAATTGGATTTGAAGGGCAGAAAGACTTGCAGCTGCTGTGGACGAATGTCTAAAGTGGGCGCAAATTCGCCTCACCTTATCCAGTAGCTCAGATAACTCTGGGTATATTTTGAGGAATTTCTGAACTACCAGGTTCAGGACATGAGCCATGCAAGGCACATGTACAAGTTTACCGTGCTTTATTGCCGCCACAAGGTTTGCACCATTATCGCTCACAACTAGACCTGGTTGTAGTTCCAGTGGGGCCAGCCACTCATCGGTCTGTTGCTTGAGACCTTTCCACAACTCTGTTGCAGTGTGACGTGTGTCACGTAGGCAGATAAGCTTCAGAAGAGCCTGTTGTCGCCTTGCAGAAGCAGTACTGCAAAGCTCCCAACTCAGACGTGATGGTGCTTGAGGCTCAGCAGTGGACAAGGAAGTGGCAGAAGCAGATTGGGCACTGGACATATATGAGGAGGCAGACACCCGGAATGATGTTGGGCCCGCTATTCGTGGAGTTGGAAGTATGTCAGATGGTACAGTTTTAGAAGTTGGGACACTCTCCACCAGGTTGATCCAGTGAGCCGTTAGTGAAATGTATCTGCCCTGTCCACAACTACTTGTCCACGTGTCCGTTGTTAGGTGGACTTTGGCGGTGACAGCATTTGTTAAAGCACGTTTTAAGTTGTTAACCACGTGCTGGTGTAAGGCGGGAACGGCACTACGTGAGAAAAAGTACCGGCTGGGTACAGAGTATCGTGGTGCTGCCTCAGCCATCAACTCCCGAAAAGACTCTGTACCCACAAGCCTAAACGGCAGCATTTCCACAGCTAACAACTTGGCTATTTTTGCTGTCACTTTTTGGGAATATGGGTGTGTCGGTTGGAACTTCCGCTGTCTTTCATACAGCTGTGGCACAGACAACTGCACGTTTGGACCAGACTGACAAGAGGATTGACTACTGTCATGTCTGTCTTGTAAAGCACCTTGGGAGGAGTACGCTTGAGCAGGAGCTGAAGCCTGAACACTTGCTGGTGAAGGATGTATCTGAGGTGGCCTGGAAGTGTTTGGATCTGAAGGCACTGATTTTGAACCCTGATAGGGTGCCCACTGAATTGGGTGCTTAAGAGACATATGCTTGCGCATACTGCTGGTGCTCTGGTTTCCTTTTACCGTGCCTCTGCTAAGCCTTGCCTGGCACATCTTACAGATAACCATATTTGGTAATGTTGGGCTATCCTTAAAAAATTGCCACACACTGGCTGTTCGTCCTTTATTTTTAATTGGAGGAAGAGGAGGATGACTCTGTTCAACACCAACTGTGGACACATTTTGGGCAACTGTGTTTGCAGTTTGTGCAACAGTTGGCACAGTTTGTGCCACAGTTGACGCTATTTGGGCAACTGTTCTCACAGTTTGTGTTCTGGAGACAGTACGCCTTTGTGATTTTGCCAGTGGTACATAGCCACTTTCATCCTCCTGGCTGCTCTCTTGGCTATGCAATTCAGCAATCCAGGTAGGATCTGTGGTGTCATCATCCACCCCTTCCAGTTCAAAGGATTCTGGATAAACTGACTGAGCAGGCTGGCCAGATGAGATGTGTGTCTCATCATCCTCATCATCATCCACCTCCTGAGATACTGTTTGCATTTCGTGAAAGTGTCTTTCCTCAGGACGCGCTACTTCCAAACTTTGGCCATGAGTAGACATTTCGTCTACTTCAAGTATGTCGTCAGGCAGTGACAAAGAAACCCCTTGATAAGAACCGAATAAGTCATCCGAGTGACCAAGGTCCATATCCAAATTTTCCTCTGGCTGCCGATGGGTTGAGGCAATATGACGACTTTGAGGATTGGATGGCGCTGCATTGTCTGTAGCGACACTGGAATGTCTTGCCACGGATGATTGCGTACTGCAAGAACCAGTGGTCGAGGGCGTCTGAGCCATCCAAGATGTTATCTTGTCATGCTCATCCGGCCTCAACACACGTTTTCTTTGAGTACTGGGATTTCTAGGTAGAAAAAAGGACGTTCTATCAATCCTAGGCTGTGTACTTGTACCAGTGCCTTCTTGGGCAAGACTGCTGCGGCCACGAGCTCGTCCCTGTCCCTTTGCAACATCCTTTTTGGTAACTGTTTTTTTTTGAGACATTGTAGACGAATGCACAGTCACCGAGTTGGAGTTAGGTGTTGCTGTATGCGTCACTTGCTGGCGGGGTAAGTGTGCGCGCTCACACTTGGCAGTGAAGCCGCACACTACACTCCCTAAAAAAATTAGTTTCAAGTGCGCACAGCCACCGAGATGTGGTTAGGTGTTGCTGAATGCGTCACTTGCTGGCGGGGTAAGTGTGCGCGCTCACACTTGGCAGTGAAGCCGCACACTACACTCCCTAAAAAAATTAGTTTCAAGTGCGCACAGCCACCGAGATGTGGTTAGGTGTTGCTGAATGCGTCACTTGCTGGCGGGGTAAGTGTGCGCGCTCACACTTGGCAGTGAAGCCGCACACTACACTCCCTAAAAAAATTAGTTTCAAGTGCGCACAGCCACCGAGATGTGGTTAGGTGTTGCTGAATGCGTCACTTGCTGGCGGGGTAAGTGTGCGCGCTCACACTTGGCAGTGAAGCCGCACACTACACTCCCTAAAAAAATTAGTTTCAAGTGCGCACAGCCACCGAGATGTGGTTAGGTGTTGCTGAATGCGTCACTTGCTGGCGGGGTAAGTGTGCGCGCTCACACTTGGCAGTGAAGCCGCACACTACACTCCCTAAAAAAATTAATTTCAAGTGCGCACAGCCACCGAGATGTGGTTAGGTGTTGCTGAATGCGTCACTTGCTGGCGGGGTAAGTGTGCGCGCTCACACTTGGCAGTGAAGCCGCACACTACACTCCCTAAAAAAATAAGTTTCAAGTGCGCACAGCCACCGAGATGTGGTTAGGTGTTGCTGAATGCGTCACTTGCTGGCGGGGTAAGTGTGCGCGCTCACACTTGGCAGTGAAGCCGCACACTACACTCCCTAAAAAAATTAGTTTCAAGTGCGCACAGCCACCGAGATGTGGTTAGGTTAGCTGAATGCGTCACTTGCTGGCGGGGTAAGTGTGCGCGCTCACACTTGGCAGTGAAGCCGCACACTACACTCCCTAAAAAAATAAGTTTCAAGTGCGCACAGCCACCGAGATGTGGTTAGGTGTTGCTGAATGCGTCACTTGCTGGCGGGGTAAGTGTGCGCGCTCACACTTGGCAGTGAAGCCGCACACTACACTCCCTAAAAAAATTAGTTTCAAGTGCGCACAGCCACTGAGATGTGGTTAGGTGTTGCTGAATGCGTCACTTGCTGGCGGGGTAAGTGTGCGCGCTCACACTTGGCAGTGAAGCCGCACACTACACTCCCTAAAAAAATAAGTTTCAAGTGCGCACAGCCACCGAGATGTGGTTAGGTGTTGCTGAATGCGTCACTTGCTGGCGGGGTAAGTGTGCGCGCTCACACTTGGCAGTGAAGCCGCACACTACACTCCCTAAAAAAATTAGTTTCAAGTGCGCACAGCCACCGAGATGTGGTTAGGTTAGCTGAATGCGTCACTTGCTGGCGGGGTAAGTGTGCGCGCTCACACTTGGCAGTGAAGCCGCACACTACACTCCCTAAAAAAATTAGTTTCAAGTGCGCACAGCCACCGAGATGTGGTTAGGTTAGCTGAATGCGTCACTTGCTGGCGGGGTAAGTGTGCGCTCTCACACTTGGCAGTGAAGCCGCACACTACACTCCCTAAAAAAATTGGTTTGAAGTGCGCACAGCCACCGAGATGTGGTTAGGTTAGCTGAATGCGTCACTTGCTGGCGGGGTAAGTGTGCGCTCTCACACTTGGCAGTGAAGCCGCACACTACACTCCCTAAAAAAATTGGTTAGAAGTGCGCACAGCCACCGAGATGTGGTTAGGTTAGCTGAATGCGTCACTTGCTGGCGGGGTAAGTGTGCGCTCTCACACTTGGCAGTGAAGCCGCACACTACACTCCCTAAGGTGGAGTACGTGCTAGCAGCAACACACTGGTCTGCCACAGAAAAAATAACGCTCTATGGCTTATTAGGAACAAAAATCGATCTGGTGCAAAAACAAAAAGGAAACAGCACCTCAGCTAAGCCTCTGACTGCAGCTGTTAGCAAAGCTGAGTGAGTAAGCTAAGCTATGAGGTCCGTCCTGTGTGCACTCTAAGGCTTCTCCTTCCTTCCCTCCCTGCCTGCCTACACAGCACTACTCCGTCCTCCTCCTAGCTCTCAGAAGAGCTTTTTGGGTTAATAAAAGGAATCTTCCCTACACTGACAATCCCTGATCTGCTCCAGCATATATCTCTCTCTCCCTATACTAGGTCAGATCGTCTCAGGAATGTGCCCAAAATGGCGGGGACAAGCCTTATATACTGCCTTGCCTGTCATAGATGACATAGGCATGACGCTGGACAGCAGCCAATCATAGTCCTGACACAACCAACTTTGCTATGCCATTACTGACTATGATTGGCTATCTTCACAAGTTTTCTGACCTAACACGCACGCTGTGCTGACTCGGAACATAACAGATTCTGTATTCCAGAGTCCGAATCCCGAATACAGTATACAGGACTCGGAATCGTAGACTCGTAGGACTCGGAATCGTAGACTCGCTCAGACTCGCTGCTGACAGCGGGTATCTGTGACGAGTCAAGCTTATTGCCATTGAATTCCATTGGACTCGTCACTGTGCGAGTCCAAGCTGGGAGATTCGCCGAGTAACGAGTCCTGCGAGTACCTTCAGAATCGCCGAGTCCCGAGTCCTAGCGAGTAGACTCGCCCATCCCTAGTGATCGCACCCGAGCCCTGGAGCCTAGAGGGCCCCAAAAGTCTCTTTGGCCTATAGAAAAAGGCTAATGCTATTAAAGATTTGTAATAATTAGGGGCCCCGTTGGAGCTTTCGCATCGGGGCCCATGAGCTTCAAGGTACGCCACAGCCGAGCGCAGGAAGTCAGAGCGTGTGCTCGCGACCCGGCTGTAGCTGATGACGTGTGCACGGGCATGAGATCCCGTGCACCAGGCTCAGCAGGCTGTGACGACAAGAAAGGGCTGGCCGTTACTGCTGCGAGGGGAGACAGGAGGATGACTGGCAGCTGCAACCCGGCTTTAGCCCCAGCTAAGTAACGCCCACCCGTCCCTTCGTTAAATACTTTATAAATCATTATCTCAACTTTTAAAAAGCAGTTTTTTTTAGCAAAAAACCTTGCAGCACATGTATGTGCTGGGTGTAGGGAACGATATTAATAGTCCGGGGGGGTCATTTGGGGTGGTTGGTTCCCTTTAAGTTTCTATGCATTTTTGCACTGCATTAACGCACAGAAACGCAATGAACGCACCCATTGATTTCAATGGGAAACGCATTGCAAACAGAAGTAAAAACGCATGTCATTTTCTGTAAACGCAGAACGCATGCGGTTTTGCAAACGCAGACCAAACCATGGTTGGTCACGTTTTGGCCTGCGTTTGTAAAACCGCATGCGTTTGCAGAAAATGACATGATTTTTTTACTTGCGTTTGCAATGTGTCTCCCATTGATGGGTGCAGTAACGCACGAGTTTCATTGCGTTTCGCGGTAAAAACACAATGAAAATGTAATGCAGCCAAATGCAATGCCTGGCATTGATGTGAAAAAGGCCATACACTGAGGCCAGTGGTTGGTTGCAAACACTTTACATGGGGTATACAATGGTGCTGCCTTAATATTACCTTAAAAAACACAAAAAGGTATTTTCATACATTTTCTATGCTCCATGTTTTCTTCACTATGTCCTGACTAAATGAGATAGAAGCTAGTCATCAAAATGTTAAAAGACAAATTACTTGTTTATCTCCTGATTGCTGCCACGAGCTGCTGAAATGGCTGGCGAGCCCCAGATATGGTTCTGCACATGCGCGAGCAAGGTCACTGCACACATTAAGATGTCATGATGTCATGACCTTTTGCGCACTTCAGAGATGGAAGTTCCAACCTAGTGTGAGAAGCCCTGGAATTTTAGCATTTCTTGGCAGCAATCAGAAGATACCATGGGTGATGGCGAGGAGCAGATAGACCGGAAAGGTGAGTGATGATATGAGCGTAAATATTTCTTTTATTTTTTTTACATATTATGTTTATTATACTTTGATGTGTAGAGCAAGAAGCAGCATAGCTAGGGTGGACAGGCAGGGCATTTGCCCCAGGTGCAGCCAGCAAGGGCCATTGTCATGCCATCAAATGTGGCGATCCAAACTGTCTCCCCAGTTGCTGCATTTCAGTGCCCCCAATAGTTGGACTTGGTCGTTCAATGAGTCGACTGTCAAGCTGACAGCCAGCTCAGTAAAAAAATGCAGTGTGATAGCACCTGGTGACCGATTATACTCTCATCTTTAAGGCGCGAATGCAATTAAACCCATGAACGCTGAGTCAGAGCAACGTCAGTACCATGATCAAGTCATCTGATCACACTACTGACATCACTCCTCGGTGCTGCAGAGGTATAGACAGCATTGATGGCAAGCGCTCAAGTGGAGCTGAAGGCATCTAATATTTATTGTAATTATGGCTAGGGGGATAAGAAATTTGAAGAACAAGTATGGACAGAGAATGCGGGGAAAATTTATTGGATACAGTATGGGGAGAGAGTGAGGGGAATGTAAACAGACAGTATGGGGTGCAAGGGGTGAGTATATACAGACAGCATGGGGAGTGAGGGAAAATATATACATAGTATGGGCAGCAAGGTGTGGAGTGTATAGGGACACAGAACAGGAAGCTATGATGGGAGTGTATGTGGACATAGTATGGGGAGAATGGGTGGGAAGGGGAGTGCATATGGACACAGTATGAGGAGTAATCGAGGGAAGAAGTTTGAGAAAACAGTATAGGGAGTGAGGGGAAAAGAAATTAGAGGACTATATGGGAAGTGTGTGGGTAAATTTGAGGACACAGTATGGCAAGCAAGAGGGCAGTGTGTGTGGATACAATATGGAAAGCAGGGGGGAAATGTATGTAGACACAGTATGCAGAGGGAGGTGTGATGGGTGCAGACACAGTATTGGCAGTGAGTAGTGATGGGCGAACCCAAACTGTAAAATTTGGGGTCCGTACCGAACACCTAGTGTTCAGGCACAGATCTTTAACACAGACTTTCCTTGGAAGTCCGTGTTACAGTTCAGGGCTATTAATCAGCATTATAGTAGTAGTTATTAATCAGCATTATACTTACCGCTTCCCACCGCCCCACTGCGTCTACTTCCGGTGCTGCTCATTATCTAGATATTCACTGCAGAGGGGACCAACAGCCAATCACAGATACTGTTACAGAGAATGTGTGTCTGCTCACAGAGATATGCAGCAGAGCTGAAGAAGTTACCTGTGGATTATGCCAAAGGGAAGGTTTTTATTATTAATTAAAAATGGGAAACAGTGTTGTCTTGTATTTTATTTCTAAATGTTTTTTTCAGTGTTTTTTTTTACTGCTTACACTATGAATTTCAGGCTTAGTGCCAGCAGCCAATACAAAGCTGGCATTAACCCCTTTATTACCCAGCGTGCCAACACCACCAGGGCCACTGGAAAAGTCGGGGTACAGTGCCAGAAAATGGCTTTTCTCTGAATGTACTATTTTCTGGGGCAGCTGCGAGCTGCTATTCACAGTGGGGAGGCCCCCAAAAGCATGGGCCACCCTGCGCTGAGGATTAGGGTACCTTTACACGTCGCAACATTGCATGCAATTTCACTTGCAACTTACTGGTTGCAGTGAAATCATGGACACATTGTTACATTTGTACACGGCAACAAAGTGGAACAATGTGTCCATGATTTCACTGCAACCAGTAAGTTGCAAGTAAAATTGCATGCAATGTTGCGACGTGCAAAGGTACCCTTACAGCACCCAGCTGCCTAGTTGTACATGTCTTGAAACTAAAAATATTGCAAAGTCCTACGGCATTTTTTTTTTTATTACTTCATGAAGTTCATGAAATAACTAGAAAAAAGGTCTTCACTATATTTTTGGTTTCCAGCCAGGTAAAAATAGGCAGCTGGGGGCAGGTGGCTGCTTGTACCTGCCTGCTGTATCTGGCTGACATACAAAAATATGGTGAAGCCTTATGTCATTTTTTAAAAAATTATTTCAAAGAATAATTTTATAAAAAGGGCTCAACTATAGTGTGTTTTTTTGGGCCAGGAGTTTGGGGTTCGGACTCAAGTTCGAGCCACTTTTGACCCTGAACCTGAACTTTTTAAAAAAAATAGCTTATAAGGTTATGCGATACATGACTATGTTAATAAAGTATTGTGCCATTTGACAAGTTAAGGGTTACTATGTTTTTATTTATGTTAGGAGCATTAAAGGGGTTGTCGCAAGTTTGTGATTAGTCTATTTGACTGCAGACTTCTGGATTCTCACACTGCACACACTCAACACTGTTAGGATTCTCTGGCGCTGGTGGTGAGAGTGGGAGATCACAAAACAGTAAGTATGCAATTTACATACATGCAGTGATGTCTTAACTAGACATGCACTGCCTCACTCAATAAAAATGAATTGAGGCTGAATATGTTTATTTGGAATGGGGCCAGACGTATACAAATCTGACCATCCAATCTTGCCATTGGCAAAGAAGAATCCTAAAGGTGTGCACTGCATGTGCTGTGAGAATTCAGAGGTCTGCAGTCACCTAGAGTGACTACAGATTTTCATCTCAAATCTGGACAAGCCCTTTAATTGTAACATTGAACCCTGTAGCAAAATCCTAACAGCGTGTAATATACTCACTGTCAGGATTGAGCTCTTGCTGGTTCTAGCAGTCATCACATGACCACCCCACTCATTTGATTTTCATACTTACGGTCATGTGACAGCTTTTCTTCCTGCTTCTCACAGTTTGTCACTGAACATCGAGAGAGTTAGAAAGAGCAATATGATGGCACATGACAGTAAGTATGAAAATCGCATATGAGAGATTGGTCACATGATGACTACTCAAACTTCTTGTTGGGGGGGCAAGCTGAATTCTTGCCTAGGTGTAAACCTAGATCCACTTCTGTCTAGAGAAAACCATAAGGGACATTAAACTTGCAGAGAGTAACTTTTTTGCAAATTGAATTTCCTGGGAAATCAGTGTGAAAAGTTACATAAGAATTTTGTTTGATCCACTCATCTCTACCTATGAGGAAGACTGTGATTATAATGTATTTAAAATACTGCAGAATATGATGGCGATACAAATAAGTAGTACTTAGTAACTTCTGGATGAATTGTACTTCTCAGGAAATGTTTGTGCTTCCAAATGCTAATAACAATTATAGTTTGATGATTTAAGACCCTGACAATAGGATTATGAGCAGGATGATGATTTAGGTGTGTCAATTGTGAAGCATATGTGGATTGTGGGGAGGGTGGAGGTGTGCCAGCCACCAGGGCTAAGAAAAAGAACATATGAATACCAACCTTTAACACTTTCCTCACCAGGTGATTTTCCATTTTTGAGTTTTCATTTTTCCTACCCTTCTTCCAATAGCCAACTTTTTTTCGATTTTTATTTCTCTATCTATACGAGGTCTTTTTTGTAGGATGAGTTTTAGTTTTTAACAACACCATTCATTTTACCATATATTGTATTAAAAATATATGAAAAAATAACTCAATGTCCAATCAAGTGTGGGAAAATTATTAAAAAAAAATGCAATGCCGCCATTGTTTTTGGATATTGTTTCGCCTCAGAGGAGAACTACCCCTTATAGCGCTGAGAGAGAGGAAAACCACCAGAGACTGAGACACCTTGAGAGGAAGGAAAGGGCACCAACCGTCGCTTGACTGTACTAACTCGGCTCTGGAGAAAGAGCCTTACTGGAGAGTGGCAAGGAACGTACCCGGCGGCCATGTTTTAACGCCTCAGTAAACGTAATGGAACGGCAGCTGTGGTGTGTGAGACTTTTATTTGCGGCATCCATCGGCCACAGAGACCGCCTGGAACACCGAGGGTACTGTTGACAGAGTGAACATTTGCCAAGGTACGAGCCATGGGGGAACCACTCCACTGCCCTGGGGACTACGCTCTGAGGCGGTCGACAGGGTAGAGGGTACTCGGGTACCGGGGCTGATGGCGACTTGGATGGGAGATCACGGCTGGTCGGTCCCCGTTCCTGTGCTCTGGACCCTCAATGGCGGGGATGGTGGAGAATAAGGGGATTGGTTACGTGACACCACCTGTGGTACCTGGTAACAGGTATACCAGCGCTGCGGCTGGCCGCAGAGGTGATGGAGGTGCAGCTCAGTGTAGTACAACTCCCTACAGGTGGAGCTTTACCTCAGTGCAGCGGGGATGGATGAGGGGAGTTGTAGTCGCGTCTCTGCAGTCAATGCTAGGGATAGCGGCGGTTAAGCAGGCACACACACACACACTGGTCTTTGTTTCGGTACCTTTTACTGGTGACCGGGTAACAGGTACAGTCCAGAGAACTAACCAGGTCCCCAATGCAATTTGGGACTTTCACCTTAGAAAGTTGTGAGGCCTCCTCTGTCTCTGTGTACGGTGAGTTGGGGTAAGTTCTACATGTAACTGAACTCGCCGCTCCTTCTCCCTCTCAGGGTATTTACTCTATCACTGACAATGAGGTCCTTCTGCGGGGTCCCTATTCCTCCTTTGGCCCCTGGTCCTGTGTTTGGTCAGTTTGAGTGTCTCTTACTTGTACTTCTCAGGGGGTTTTGGTCCTCCTGGTTCTCCTGGGCTTTTACTGCTGCAATGGATGCTGGCAGCGTCGGACTCCGGTGTCCGAGTGTACTAAAGGGAAACTTGATTTGTTTCCTTCCTTAATTCTCCTACTCCTCTGCTGGCCTCCGACCCTCTCCCAAGGGTGCAGCACAGCTGGGTCAGTGTTTCCTGGTCCTGGGCCCGGATCGTTCCCAGCGACCAGCTCCTCACTCCTGCTCTCTCCACAGACTGACTGAAACTAACTGACTCCTCCCCTCAGGCCTGGATCTTTTATAGGGGATCTGGCTTAAGGCAGCCAGTAGAGCTCCACCTTCAGGTCTGGGGTGGAAGGTGTTGTGTGCTGTGTGTACCAAGGTGTAAATCCCTCCTTGCACTGATGGATCCTGTGGCAATCCCCTGCAGGGGTGCCACAGCTCCACCTGCGGAAAGTGGAACCATCCAAGCTGCCGGCCATCATCCCCAGAGCAGCGGCGGCTGCACTGGCCGCATACCGCAGTTGGTGTCATGAATACCCTTTATGCCTAAGGGGCACGTCACACCAGGTGGACACTGGAGACGTCGGAGACAACGGGTGGGAGTGCGCACGTTTTTGGCGCCCCGCCAGCATCGCCATCGCATGTTTACATGCGGCGACACCTCCGGCGATGCACCGGCGATGTCACTGCTGGGGTGTCTAAAAACCCCATCTGCGATGCCGTAACATGGGAGCCTATAGCTCCCATCACCTGTGAGATCGCCATCCCCCGTTTACATGGGGCGATGAGCACACACCGCCCCAGAGTGCTCGCCTGGTTTCAGAGCGCTGCTGTGAAACCAGGCGACCACTCAAATGCATCGCCCTCTCCCATTCACATTAGGCGACGCATCGGCGATGTCGGCGGTGATAGGCCACGCCCCAGTATCGCCTATAAAATCGCCGCTGACATCGCCAGGTGTGACGGTACCCTAAGACTTTCACTGTCATCCCCCCATTTATTTTAAATGACACCACCAGGGTCACGAGACTGAGTGTCGGCCTTGGTCTCTTCCCGTGAATAAACTGAGAAGTGAAGAAGAGAGAACATCTAGTAACTGCCCGGTTCCTGAGTTTTCCCCGAGCCTGGAGTGGGCGTGTCACCAGGAGTAGGCTGCAGCTGCGGGCCGTGGTCACGTGGGGAGGCTCATTATCTCCTGTAATATGCAGTGCATCCCACTGTCAATCACCGGCAGTGTCTATTGTGTGTATTGGAATAAAGCGAAAAAAAAACTGAAAAAATGCCAATTTGGACATAATTTCAAATAACCCCCCCCCCCCCCAAATGATTTGGACAAAATTGTTGCCAGCCTCAACTTAATATTTGGTTGCACACTCTTTGGAATAAAAAAATTAAATCGATTGCTGCCTATAACATCGCCTTTGCACTGAGTGATGTGCTGCCTAGAACAAGCATTTTTGTTGCACCATAAGCAATCCAATCACCTGATGACTAGCAGCATTTTGCTGACATGTTTACACCTATGAACGCACTGCCAGGATTTGTAATTGTGAATGCTACATACACACAGGATGTGACACCAATACTTTTTGTTGCACCCACATATGTATACACATAGTAAACACGCATGTATACACTAAGCATATTCATACACACAAACACACATACAGAATCTACTATATAATCTCCTAATCGTTGTCTATCTGACGCCAAAATTGCGAGCCAGCGCTCATTGGCATCCAATGAGCGCCGCATATGCAAAAAGCTGCGTGCATTCAAAATGAGAAGATTATACAGTAGCTGTAACCTGGCAACAGTGACGCTATGCATCGCTGTCGCCAGGCTACATGTACGGCCGTGGCGACCACCGGCACCAGTACTCTCCACCTCCCTCCTCGCATCCTCACCTCCCTGCCTCCCTCCTCGCATCCTCACATCCTCGCCTCCCCTGCCTCTCCTGCCTTCTTGCCTCTCTGCCTCCCTCCACGCCTCCCGCTGTTCTCACCCGTCTTCTCCCTGTACAGCTGTCATGTGACAGGACGGGCAGAACAGAGGGGGCCGAGGGGGATATTGCCCCCCCCCCCCGCAGCCATCCTGCCCCCCCGCATCTATTCTGCCCCCTTCGCAGCCATCATGCCCCCCCAGCTCCATCTTGCCCCCCCCCCGCATCCATCCTACCCCCCGCATCCATCCTGCCCTCCCCCGGCTCCATCCTGCCCCCCCCCGGCTCCATCCTGCCCCCCCGCTCCATCCTGCTCCCCCTGGCTCCATCCTGCCCCCTCCCTGGCTCCATCCTGCCCCCCCCTGGCTCCATGCTGCCCTCCTTGCTCCGTCCTGCCACCCTTCCCGGCTCCATCCCGCCCCCTCGGCTCCATCCTGTACCACTCGCTCCTTCCTGCCCTGTTCGCTCCCTCCTGCCCCGCTCGCTCCTTCCTGCCCCACATGCTCCGTTCTGCCCCACTCGCTCTGTCCTGCCCCGCTCACTCCTTCCTGCCCCACTTGCTCCGTCCTGTCCAGCTCACCCCGTCCTTCCCCGCTCACTCCATCCTGCCCCGTTCGTTCAGTCCTGCCCAGCTCGCTCCGTCCTGCCCCGCTCGCTCCGTCCTGATCCGCTCACTCCGTCCTGGCCCTCTCCTTCCATCCTGCCCTGCTCTCTCTATCCTGCCCCGCTCACTCCATCCTGCCCTCCTGCATCCATCCTGCCCCCCCCCGCATCCATCCCGCCCCCCTACATCCATCCTGCCCCGCCGCATCCATCCTGCTCCCCTGGCTCCATCCTGCCCCCCCCCCGCCTCCATCCTGCCCCCCCCCGCATCCATCCTGCCCCGCCGCATCCATCCTGCCCCGCCGCATCCATCCTGCCCTCCGCATCCATCCTGCCACCCCGGCATCCGTCCGGTCGCCCTGCATCCATCCTGCCCCCCCGCCTCCATCCTGCCCCACTCGCTCCATCCTGCCCCGCTTGCTCCATCTTGCCCCCTACCTCCATCTTGCCCCCTGCCTCTATCCTGCCCCCCCGCCTCCATCCTGCCCCCCTGCCTCCATCCTGCCCCCCCCCCGGGCTCCATCCTGCATCTTTGGCTCCATCCTGCCCCGTTCAGTCCATCCTGCCCAGCTTGCACAATCCTGCCCCCCCACCATCATCCTGCCCTCCCCCCCACCATCCTGCCCCGTCACCAGCCTGTCCCCCTGCTCCATCCTGGCCCCCCAGCAGTTTGCGGCCATGTGACTGATCAGCTGATCGGTTTCCCAGGCAATGACACGTCCTAAAGGCCTGTAGGACCTAGAAGATGGAGCTGTCGGACAGGTGAGTATCCTGAGGATTTTTTTATTTTTATTTTTACTGAGGAGGAGCGGGGGAGCCAGGAGGAATGGGGGGGCCGCAGGGAGCCGAGTATCACCATATACCATTGAGCTGCTATACATGTTCTATAATGTGCCGCCCTATACCATAGCGCTGCTATACATGTACTGTAATGTATGGCTATATACTATAGTGCTGCTATACATGTGCTGTAATGTACCGCCATATACTATAGCGCTTCTATACATGTGCTGTAATGTACCGCCATATACCATAGTGCTGCTATAAATGTACTGTAATGTACGGCCATATACTATAGCGCTGCTATACATGTGCTCTAATGTACCGCCATATACCATAGCGCTGCTATACATGTACTGTAATGTACCGCCATATACTATAGTGCTGCTATACATGTGCTCTAATGTACCGCCATATACCATAGCGCTGCTATACATGTACTGTAATGTATGGCCATATACTATAGTGCTGCTATACATGTACTGTAATGTACTGCCATATACTATAGCGCTGCTATACATGTGTTGTAATGTACCGCCATATACTATAGTGCTGCTATACATGTACTATAATGTACCGCCATATACTATAGTGCTGCTATACATGTGCTGTAATGTACCGCCATATACCATAGCGCAGCTATACATGTACGGTAATGTACCGCAATATACTACAGTGCTGCTATAATGTACCATCATATACAGTCATATGAAAAAGTTTGGGCACCCCTCTTAATCTGACTCTTTTTTTTTTTTGTTGTTAAGATTGTTTTTTTGCAACAGCTATTTCAGTGTGATATATGTAATAACTGACGGACGCAGTAATATTTCAGGATTGAAATGAGGTTTATTGTACTAACCAAAAATGTGAAATATGCATTATTTCAAAATTTGACAGGTGTCAAAGTATGGGCATCCTTCTGATTTTCATGATTTGAATACTCCTAACTACTTTTTACTGACTTACTGAAGCACTAAATTGGTTTGGTATCCTCATTGAGCTTTGTACTTTGTATCATGAGAAAAGCTATTTCAGGTGTCCACTTGCAAGTTGTTCTCCTAGTTGCATCTTCTCTGAGGAGTGGCATCATGGGCTCCTCAAAACAGCTCTCAAATAATCTGAAAAAAAAGATTGTTCAACATAGTTGTTCAGGGGAAGGATACAAAAAGTTGTCTCAGAGATTTAACCTGTCAGTTTCCACTGTGAGGAACATAGTAAGGAAATGGAAGACCACAGGGACAGTTCTTGTAAAGGCCAGAAGTGGCAGGCCAACAAAAATATCAGAAAGGCAGAGAAGAAGAATGGTGACAACAGTCAAGAACAATCCACAGACCACCTCCAAAGACCTGCAGCATCATCTTGCTGCAGATGGTGTCACTGTGCATTGGTCAACAATACAGCGCACACTGCACAAGGAGAAGCTGTATGGGAGAGTGATGTGAAAGAAGCCGTTTCTGCATGCACGCCACAAACAGAGTCGCCTGAGGTATGCAAAAGCACATTTGGACAAGCCAGTCTCATTTTGGAAGAAAGTCCTGTGGACTGATGAAACAAAGATTGAGTTGTTTGGTCATACAACAAGGCGTTATGCATGGCGCTACAAAAACACAGCATTCCAAGAAAAACACTTGCTACCCACTGTCACATTTCTGGGAGGGTCCATCATGCTTTGGGGCTGTGTGGCCATTGACGGCACTGAGAATCTTGTTAAAGTTGAGGGTCGCATGGATTCCACTCAGTATCAGCAGATTCTTGAGAATAATGTTCAAGAATCAGTGTCAAAGTTGAAGTTACGCTGGGGATGGATGTTTCAGCAAGACAATAAGCCAAAACACCGCTCCAAATCTACTCAGGCATTCATGCAGAGGAACAATTACAATGTTCTGGAATGGCCATCCCAGTCCCCAGACCTGAATATCATTGAACATCTTTGGGATGTTTTGAAGCGGGCTGTCCATGCTCGGCGACCATCAAACTTAACTGAACTGGAATTGTTTTGTAAAGAGGAATGGTCAAAAATACCTTCATTCAGGATCCAGGAACTCATTAACAGCTACAGGAAGCGACTAGAGGCTGTTATTTTTGCAAAAGGTGGATCTACTAAATGTTAATGTCACTTTTGTGTTGAGGTGCCCATACTTTTGCACCTGTCAATTTTTGAAATAATGCATATTTCACATTTTCGGTTAGTACAATAAACCTCATTTCAATCCTGAAATATTACTGTGTCCATCAGTTATTACATATATCACACTGACATAGCTGTTGCAAAAAAACTATTTTAAGCAAAAAAAAAGAGAGTCAGATTAAGAGGGGTGCCCAAACTTTTTCATATGACTGTACCATAGTGCTGCTATACATGTACTATAATGTACCGCCATATACTATAGCGTTGCTATACATGTAATGTAATGTACTACCATATACCATAGTGCTGCTATAGATGTGCTGTAATGTGCTGCCATATACTATAGTGCTGCTATACATGTGCTGTAATGTACTGCCATATACTGTAGTGCTGCTATACATGTGCTGTAATGTACAGCCATATACCATAGAGCTGCTATACATGTGCTGTAATGTCCCGCCATATACTATAGTGCTGCTATACATGTACTGTAATGTACCGCCATATACTATAGTGCTGCTATACATGTGCTGTAATGTACCCCCATATACTATAGCGCTGCTATACATGTACTATAATGTACCGCCATATACTATAGTGCTGCTATACATGTACTGTAATTTACCGCCATATACTATAGTGCTGCTATACATGTGCTATAATGTACCGCCATACACTATAGTTCCGCTATACATGTGCTGTAATGTACCGCCATATACTATAGCGCTGCTATACATGTACTGTAATGTACCGCCATATACCATAGTGCTGCTATGCATGTACATTAATTTACCGCCATATACCATAGTGCTGCTATACATGTACTATAATGTACCCCCATATACTATAGCGCTGCTATACATGTACTGTAATGTACCACCATATTCCATAGCGCTGCTATACATGTACTGTAATGTACCGTCATATACTATAGTGCTGCTATACATGTGCTGTAATGTACTGCCATATACTATAGTGCTGCTATACATGTACTGTAATGTACCGCCATATTCTATAGTGCTGCTATACATGTGCTGTAATGTACCGCCATACGCTATAGTGCTGCTATACATGTGCTGTAATATAACGCCATATACTACTATGCTGCTTTACATGTAATGTAATGTACCACCATATACCATAGCGCTGCTATATTTGTATATGTGTAGTTCACTCACGTTGACTGAGCAAGTTCTGTCAGTCACAGTATGTCAACTACATACATATTCTAGAATACCAGATGAGTTAGAATCGGGGCAACCATCTAGTACATATTATGTATCATGGGTACGGAAAGTATTCAAACCCCTTTAAATTTTTCACTCTTTGTTTCATTACAGCCATTTGGTAAATTCAAAAAAGTTTATTTTCTTTCTAATTAATGTAAACTCTGCACCTCATCTTGACTGAAAAAAACAGAAATGTAGAAATGTGTGCAAATTTGTTAAAAAAGAAAAACTGAAATATCACATGGTCATAAGTATTTAGACCTTGTGCTCAGCATTGGGTAGAAGCATGTTTTGAGCTAGTACAGCCATGAATCTTCTTGGGAATGATGCAACAAGTTTTTCACACCTGGATTTGTGGATCCTCGGCCATTCTTCCTTGCAGATCCTCTCCAGTTCCATCAGGTTGGATGGTGAACATTGGTGGACAGCCATTTTCAGGTCTCTCCAGAGTTGCTCATTTGGGTTTAGGTCAAGGCTTTGGCTGGGCCAGTCAAGAATGGTCACAGAGTTGTTCTGAAGCCACTCCTTTGTTATTTTGGCTGTGTGCTTAGGGTTAATGTCTTGTTGGAAGGTGAATCTTCGGTCAAGTCTGTGGTCCAGAGCTCTCTGGAAAATTTTTTCATACTAGGCTGCATTCATGTTTCCTTCACTTGCAACAAGTCATCCTGTCCCTGCAGTTGAAAAACACCCCCATAGCATGATGCTACCAACACCATGTTTCTCTGTTGGGATTGTATTGGGCAGGTGATGACCAGTGCCTGGTTTTCTCTACACATACCACTTAAGGTACCATTACACGTCTCAATGTTGAAACAATATCACTAATGATCTCATGGGAGCACAGTCGTTAGGACATCGTTTAGATATCGTTGGTGAGATGTCACACATCTAGATATTGTGCACGACGCACCAACGATCCAGTGGGCAGGTATCATTCGCACAACCCAGCGAACGATACTTGTTCACTGTTGTGAATGGGTGAAGTCGTGAACGACATCGTTACTGCGGTGTCACAAAGAACAATGCAGCAGGTTGGCTGATCGAGGATCGTCTGATTTGAGAACATGTTACAAATGTAGAAATTAAGGAGGTACCATAATTCTATTTACATTTTATAGATATGATTATTTTTTAGTTTCTCAGTAAACCCATCATAAACATCTGAAGTAGGAAGCCCTGCTGCTATTACTTGTATATGGCTATTATGAGGGTTTTAACCCTTTCACGAATATCCATTTTACCATTTTGTTTTTTTCCTCCCCCTCCAAGACCCATAATAATACCAAAGGATTTGTGATTGCAATCATTTTCAGGAAGAAACTGAGTACTATCTGACAGAAATGCAGGGGTGTCAATACTTTTGGCCACAACTGTATGTGTATTTTTTTTTTAAAATTATTGTTTTAATGTTATCAGTGTTTTTCCCGCTGTAGAGCCTGGGGGCCCCCAAGGAAGTGGGGGCCCTGGGTATTTGCCCAGTTTGTCCCCCCACCCCTCAATGCTGATCCTATGGGCTTCTGACAGACGGCTGTGAAGCTGATAGTGAATTCCCTCGACCTCCCTGCTCTATTGTCAGTTCTCTTCTGCCTTCAATGGGACTGACTGTTAATGACAACATTACAAAGAATTGTTTTATTCTTCACGGTATTATCATATTTTATGTAAATTGTCTCCAGATCAGAGGTATTCTTTGAGTTCATCGAATTTTCTTGCTTGAAAATTGAAATTTCACTCTGCTATTTTATTGCTTTATTTTAACACTGCTGCCTTTCAGTCTGGTTCAGCGCTAACAGTCTATAAAGACGATCGGCCTCATTCCATTCCAAAATGTTTCCGCTCTTGACCCATTTGACTAATTTGATTTCCTTGGAGCTTGGCATTGACATATTGTCTGCTGTGTGCAGTTATTAGAAGCTTTACTATAACACTATGTAGATAGAATTAGCCTGTGTGAAAATGGGGACGTAGAAAGTAGGAAACATAGAATAAATCTGATTTCACTCATCATAAACTAGATTAGTTCTATCTATCTATCTATCTATCTATCTATCTATCTATCTATCTATCTATCTATCTATCTATCTATCTAACCATATGGTGCAAAATTCTAGTAATGCAATGTCCAAAGGATGAATAAATCTAGTTGTAAATCCAGGCAGCACTCCAAAGCATATAGAAAAAAGTGGACTTTTATTTGCTTGAGAAAGGTGTCACTGCACCGAAGCGTCATGCCACGTACTTGCTAAATAAGAGTCCACTCTTTTCTATATGCTTTGGAGTGCTGCCTGGATTTACTTCTATCTATTATCGATGCACATCTTTAAAACATGAACATCAGTAATTTCTTCAATGCTTTTAATTCTGGTATTTGTCACATGGACGGTGCAAAGATGTCAGGCTGGCTTCACACTGCGGTCAGGTCAGGTCAGATCAGGTCAGGTTTTGTGTTCCAAAACCAGGAGTGACTCCAAAACCTAGAACAGGTGTGCATCTTTCAATTATACTTTTTCTCTGCAAGTTCCTATCCTGGTTTTGAAACACAAAACCTGACCTGATCTGACCTGACCGCAGTGTGAAGCCAGCCTCATCCGTTTGCTGTCTGTATTTAAGAATGGGGCTCCCCAAAAAAGCTTTGTTATACCAAAATGACTATCACATAAAATTATATGAACAACTGGATATAACCTACAATGACATACTTGAGGAATACCTAGAGTTTCAAAATTCTAACTAAAGTAATTTTGCAGAAAATAGAATATAAAATAAGCTATCAGGCCTAAAAATCCCAGGTTACGCATCCTAGGGTTATAAGGACTCATTGACTTGTGTGGGTCTGTGTGATCCGTGCTTTCGGGAAAAAACTGAAATGTCTCTGTTTGGTTCCCACTATCTATATTTTAAATAATCCTCTTTTCCGTGGATGCAGTTGTAATGTAGTCGGGGGCTGTAGCCAGGGGTGAGGTACTCATCTTGTACGTCCCGCCACACCAAATGAAATTGGGGATACTTGCTTGGTGTGCTTGCCTTTGTAGTGATCTTTACCTAGGTGCAACACCTCCGAACACTGCATGTTGCTCTTGGATACAGCAGGCAAGGACCAGATGATTCACAACAAATAAAGAGAGAGCAAAGTCCAAAAATATATATTTTACTGAACTCAATAGAAACTATATACATCTGATAAGAGGCACATTCCTTCATGTACAATTATTTTGCTGTCAGCAGGCATCAGCACATCTCAATTACACATAACGGCCCTTCATTTTCATTTCCAGTCAACCATCCTTGACGACCTCGTCTTCCCATTTGAGGACCGCATGGGTCAAGTTGTGACGCTATGGCCACTCCCAGCTACTCTCAGTTCCCAATTGACATGGGAGGCCTCCTCTAGAAAGGTCACATTGGTCCAACACCTCACTGCTATTGACAAAGTCTATTCCCGAAGGGGCACAGACTTCTGGCTGAGATGCACCCTCATCTCCCTGTAGGTGAAATTGTGTCCCAATATGGCTACTATAACATACTTCCAGTATTCACAATTGAGATCCTTGTCCTTGTAGTGAACTGTTCACTAGCATCCAATAGAGTCCTGCTCTTTCAGATCTCACTTTATATGGGCCTTCCACTTCCCCTGGGCTTATTATCTGATGATGTCTTTCTTAGAGGGAACCTATCAGGTCCCCTAGGCAACCAGAACCATGAGCAGTTCTAGGTAAATATCTCTAATCCCTGCCTAATAGTCCAAACATGTCCTAGCATACCTAAGCAAATCTTTAAAAAAGAATTTCTAAAGTGTGTTTATTACTTGGTAATTAGGGCTTTGACTAGTTTAGGGGGCATTAGTTACCCCAACTAGATGGCCCACATAGCATGTTATCACAGCCCTGTGGGAGTGATAAAAGGCTTTACATAGCAGCGGGATTTGCATCACCATACAGAGTCGTGCATGCGCGTGGTTTTGTATCACTCACCATTGAGTTTATTTTTCACCAGGAGTAAGCACCCCTGGCTTCAGAGAAGCTCACTGCACATGATCGGAAGTTGTAGTACGTCTGTTCATGCACAGTACTCTGACGTGGGTGTATCCATCCCGGTTTCAGAGAGGCATAGTGCACATTACTGATAATGTGCAATAAGCCTCTCTGAAGTTGGTTGTACATACAGTTAGGGCCAGAAATATTTGGACAGTGACACAAGTTTTCTTATTTTAGCTGTTTACAAAAACATGTTCAGAAATACAATTATATATATAATATGGGCTGAAAGTGCACACTCCCAGCTGCAATATGAGAGTTTCCACATCCAAATCGGAGAAAGGGTTTAGGAATCATAACTCTGTAATGCATAGCCTCCTCTTTTTCAAGGGACCAAAAGTAATTGGACAAAGGACTCTAAGGGCTGCAATTAACTCTGAAGGCGTCTCCCTCGTTAACCTGTAATCAATGAAGTAGTTAAAAGGTCAGGGGTGGATTCCAGGTGTGTGGTTTTGCATTTGGAAGCTGTTGCTGTGACCAGACAACATGCGGTCAAAGGAACTCTCAATTGAGGTGAAGCAGAACATCCTGAGGCTGAAAAAAAAGAAGAAATCCATCAGAGAGATAGCAGACATGCTTGGAGTAGCAAAATCAACAGTTGGGTACATTCTGAGAAAAAAGGAATTGACTGGTGAGCTTGTGAACTCAAAAAGGCCTGGGCGTCCACGGATGACAACAGTGGTGGATGATCGCCGCATACTTTATTTGGTGAAGAAGAACCCGTTCACAACATCAACTGAAGTCCAGAACACTCTCAGTGAAGTAGGTGTATCTGTCTCTAAGTCAACAATAAAGAGAAGACTCCATGACAGTAAATACAAAGGGTTCACATCTAGATGCAAACCATTCATCAATTCCAAAAATAGACAGGCCAGAGTTAAATTTGCTGAAAAAACACCTCAAGAAGCCAGCTCAGTTCTGGAAAAGTATTCTATGGACAGATGAGACAAAGATCAACCTGTACCAGAATGATGGGAAGAAAAAAGTTTGGAGAAGAAAGGGAACGGCACATGATCCAAGGCACACCACATCCTCTGTAAAACATGGTGGAGGCAACGTGATGGCATGGGCATGCATGGCTTTCAATGGCACTGGGTCACTTGTGTTTATTGATGACATAACAGCAGACAAGAGTAGCCGGATGAATTCTGAAGTGTACCGGGATATACTTTCAGCCCAGATTCAGCCAAATGCTGCAAAGTTGATTGGAAGGCGCTTCATAGTACAGATGGACAATGACCCCAAGCATACAGCCAAAGCTACCCAGGAGTTCATGAGTGCAAAAAAGTGGAACATTCTGCAATGGCCAAGTCAATCACCAGATCTAAACCCAATTGAGCATGCATTTCACTTGCTCAAATCCAGACTTAAGACGGAAAGACCCACAAACAAGCAAGACCTGAAGGCTGCGGCTGTAAAGGCCTGGCAAAGCATTAAGAAGGAGGAAACCCAGCGTTTGGTGATGTCCATGGGTTCCAGACTTAAGGCAGTGATTGCCTCCAAAGGATTCGCAACAAAATATTGAAAATAAAAATATTTTGTTTGGGTTATGTTTATTTGTCCAATTACTTTTGACCTCCTAAAATGTGGAGCGTTTGTAAAGAAATGTGTACAATTCCTACATTTTCTATCAGATATTTTTGTTCAACCCTTCAAATTAAACGTTACAATCTGCACTTGAATTCTGTTGTAGAGGTTTCATTTCAAATCCAATGTGGTGGCATACAGAGCACAACTCGCGAAAATTGTGTCACTGTCCAAATATTTCTGGCCCTAACTGTACACCTGGCAACAGAGAAACTCAACTGTGAGGGATACAAAGCTGCGTACATGTGCGGCGGCTCTGTGTGGTGATGCGGGTCACGCTGCTATTTAAATCATGATATCACACCCACAGAGGAGTGATAACATACTAAGAGGACTAACTAAGTCTAACATACTAAGTCGGAACTAACTTCTCTCAACTAGTCAAATCTCTAATTAGCATGTAATAAACAGATTCTTTTTCTAAAGATCTATTTATGCATGCTAGTACATGTTGGGACTCTTAGGCAGGGAATAGAAGCGTGCACCCAGAACTGCTTGTGGTTCTGAGTGTCCAGGGGACCTGAAAGGTTCCATTTAAAGTTCACATCTGTAAAATAGCAGTCTACTAACTGTGAGGTCCTAGGCCTTGCCCACTGAAATCTCGGAACTGATTGTCCCAGGAAACAGCTTGTTACCCCTCGGGGGTCTGCCGCCCGTGCCTGCGGCCTGCTGCCCTTATACCCTCTGCTGGAGCAACATTGCTCCTCTCACTCCTGGTACCACTGCTAGTACTCATGAAACGGTCTCCTACTCAGGTTCTGCTGGAGAGACTGCAGGGATCTGGCTCCTCCCTCCAGCCAATCACCAAGCCCCTGTGCCCGGCCAATCAGCCCTGCCCTGTCCTGATTTAAACCTCCTGTTTGCAATCAGTCGGGGCCAGGGCAACTTCTACCTTCCCCTTGGGGAAGTTGCCACTTCTGGTCTGTCAGGTCGCTCCTCGTTTGGTCTGTTACCTGATCTTTCCGTGTTACCTCCTCCAGATCTTGTTCCTGCCGGCTCCCGGTTGATCACCGTGTTCCTGGACGTCCTCCTGGTTCCCTCCAAGCTGATCGCTGGTTCTCGCCCGGCTCCGGATCCCCCGTGGTCCTGGATCTCCCTGGTTCTTGGATCTCTCTGTGTTTCTGGATCTCCCTGGTTCTTGGATCTCTCCGTGTTCCTGGATCTCCCTGGTTCCTGGATCTCTCCGTGTTCCTGGATCTCCCTGCGTTCCTAGTTCCCCGTGTTCCTGCTTCCCGTCTCTCGTTATATTCTCGATTCTGTTTTGTTACCACGTCGCCTGGGGTCGGTTGAACACTTGTGTCCGTTGCATTGGCCCCTTCGAGGCTGATCCCGGCGGTATCCCTGTACAGGGGTCAAGCGCTCCGGGGTCTCCCTCGCTGGGTCTCCAGTGTTGCGGCCTTGTGGCCCTCTCCAGGGGCGTGTGTTTCTGTGTTATAGTTCTGTTTAATAAACCCGTTGACTCTACGGTACGTGTCTGCCTCTCTATCACCCGGTGTCAGCATCCGCTTTACGCGGTCCAGTGGGTCCACGTGAGTAGTCCGTCCGTAGCACGTGACAGATTTTGCCCTGGCCATGGACTCCGCTGACGCCAGGTTTGATGTCAAAAGAGAGCTGACCGCACTCCACCAGAGTCACGACCGGGTTACGGCGCTTTTCCAGTCGTTAGAGGCCCGAGCGTCCTCTTCTCCCTGCACCCGCAGCAGCCGGAGAAGGACTCCCCGCCGGGCACCCACAGTCTTGGGGGCGCCCTCTACTGTTGATCCCACTCTCTTTTCTCAGGTGCTGAGTCTCCACCAGGAGTGGGACCTTCTGCGTGAGCTACAGACTCAGATGGCTTCCCAGGTGTCCTCTTTGGATGATTGGCTTGCCAGCCTACCGAACACGACAAGAGACCCAGGTACCGTCCCATCGTGTCTTGTTCCTGGACCGGCTCCTCCTCCGTGTTCCTGGGGAGTCTCCAGCCTTGATCCGGTGGGTGTCCTGCCGCTCGGGGTCCCTGATGTCACCCTGCCTGTCGGTGTCCCAGATGACGTCCTGCCTGTCGGTGTCCCCGATGACGTCCTGCCTGTCGGTGTCCCCGATGACGTCCTGCCTGTCGGTGTCCCGATGACGTCCTGCCTGTCGGTGTCCCAGATGACGTCCTGCCTGTCGGTGTCCCCGATGACGTCCTGCCTGTCGGTGTCCCCGATGACGTCCTGCCTGTCGGTGTCCCTGATGACGTCCTGCCTGTCGGTGTCCCTGATGACGTCCTGCCTGTCGGTGTCCCTGATGACGTCCCTGATGACGTCTTGCCTGCTGGTGTCCCTGATGACGTCTTGCCTGATGGTGTCCCTGATGACGTCTTGCCTGCCGGTGTCCCTGACGGCGTCCTGCCGCCTGCCGGTGTCCCTGACGGCGTCCTGCCGCCTGCCGGTGTCCCTGACGGCGTCCTGCCGCCTGCCGGTGTCCCTGACGGCGTCCTGCCGCCTGCCGGTGTCCCTGACGGCGTCCTGTCGCCTGCCGGTGTCCCTGACGGCGTCCTGTCGCCTGCCGGTGTCCCTGACGGCGTCCTGCCGCCTGCCGGTGTCCCTGACGGCGTCCTGCCGCCTGCCGGTGTCCCTACCGACATCCGGTTTCTCCTGTGCTCGTCCCATGACGCCCATGCCACTGCCCTCGAGACCCCTCTGCCCCGGACGGTGCCCCAGGACCAAGGAGGCGGAGGTCCTTACCCCGCGCCTGCTGCGCAGGTTCCCGCCCAGTTTCCGTCTGGGGAGGGGGGCGTAGAGGGGGGGGTACTGTTACCCCTCGGGGGTCTGCCGCCCGTGCCTGCGGCCTGCTGCCCTTATACCCTCTGCTGGAGCAACATTGCTCCTCTCACTCCTGGTACCACTGCTAGTACTCATGAAACGGTCTCCTACTCAGGTTCTGCTGGAGAGACTGCAGGGATCTGGCTCCTCCCTCCAGCCAATCACCAAGCCCCTGTGCCCGGCCAATCAGCCCTGCCCTGTCCTGATTTAAACCTCCTGTTTGCAATCAGTCGGGGCCAGGGCAACTTCTACCTTCCCCTTGGGGAAGTTGCCACTTCTGGTCTGTCAGGTCGCTCCTCGTTTGGTCTGTTACCTGATCTTTCCGTGTTACCTCCTCCAGATCTTGTTCCTGCCGGCTCCCGGTTGATCACCGTGTTCCTGGACGTCCTCCTGGTTCCCTCCAAGCTGATCGCTGGTTCTCGCCCGGCTCCGGATCCCCCGTGGTCCTGGATCTCCCTGGTTCTTGGATCTCTCTGTGTTTCTGGATCTCCCTGGTTCTTGGATCTCTCCGTGTTCCTGGATCTCCCTGGTTCCTGGATCTCTCCGTGTTCCTGGATCTCCCTGCGTTCCTAGTTCCCCGTGTTCCTGCTTCCCGTCTCTCGTTATATTCTCGATTCTGTTTTGTTACCACGTCGCCTGGGGTCGGTTGAACACTTGTGTCCGTTGCATTGGCCCCTTCGAGGCTGATCCCGGCGGTATCCCTGTACAGGGGTCAAGCGCTCCGGGGTCTCCCTCGCTGGGTCTCCAGTGTTGCGGCCTTGTGGCCCTCTCCAGGGGCGTGTGTTTCTGTGTTATAGTTCTGTTTAATAAACCCGTTGACTCTACGGTACGTGTCTGCCTCTCTATCACCCGGTGTCAGCATCCGCTTTACGCGGTCCAGTGGGTCCACGTGAGTAGTCCGTCCGTAGCACGTGACACAGCTCTTTTGTCTGCCCATATAATTCCTCCAACTCTAGGCCAGTCCCAACCATTAACCCTACATGTATCCAACCAAATGAATGGCAAAATATTTAAAGCAGTGTACTGCATTGCAGAATATCACATTTTCTTCATGGCCATTTCAGCTCTACCTCCACAAATGCTCTGTCACACATCAAAATGTTCCTTTTGTGGTCTGGTCTGGACTCACCTACACTTGGGATTGTTGGCAACTGTGTAGAAATAGAATGCCTTTGTCATACACTCACACCCTGAAATAAGCAGAACACAGGCTATAAGTATTGCTCAGAATGTTCCTTTAAATTTCACAATATTTGCAACAATGATGTCGATGTACTATGGAGTCGAAAAGGTGCATAAAGGTCATAGTATTACATAGCATAAACAATCACTAAGAACATGGAGATAGTCTGTGGAGCCTCGGTTAGGAGTCTCAAACACAGGATTAGCCAGATATCCCTCCAGGGAAGGATCCAGTCAAGGGGTGGCTCCTTGCAGCCAGTCAAGGGGTGGCTCCTTGCAGAGACCACCATAACCACCATATTAAGTGGCGCTTTCAGTCAATATCCAACTCTTTTACAAGTTTAAAGATATGACAAGGGAATACCAAGGCCAGGTATCCATCCACAGACAGCTGTTTCGGGGTGTTGCCCCTCATCAGTGTGGAGTAGGATTCTGGCTGGTAGACCAACATCACGAAGCATTCACTGATCTCAGAGAGACCAGTCCATGAAAACACTGCGGGCAGCCGGCTAAAGCGCTCAATACAGTGAATTCCTAGGTGCATTGCCCCCTGGGAATTATGAATATGTAAATAGTCTGTGGAGCCTCGGCTAGGAGTCTCAAACACAGGACTAGCCAGATATCCCTTCAGGGAGGGACCCAGCCAAGGGGTGGCTCCTTGCAGAGAACACCATAACCACCATGTTAAGTGGCCCTTTCAGTCAATATCCAACTCTTTTACAAGTGGAGTTCAAAAGGTGCATAAAAGTCATAATAGTATTACATAGCATAAACAATCACTAAGAACATGGAGAAAAGTGACAACTAAACAGGTCTCTATAAGGACATAGTGGTCTTAGGATAGGACACGGTCCTGTGAGGACCCCGGATACCTTCATGACTCATTTCCTGTGGATGCCCGGTGAACACGTGCATCCACAAAAAGTGATCATTTCTCCTGTTCAGAGCACTGCAGCAGCACGTCTGTGAACAGGGGAAGCAAATGGACACTGCAGTGCTGAGGCCCCCTGAGGAGACAAGTAACCTAAAGAAAAGGTAAAAACAAAGAGTTTTTAAATATATAAAGAAAAAACTAAATTTGAAAATAAAACCATTAAAAAACAAAAAAAACACATGTTTGGTATCGCCGCGTTCAGAAATGCCTGATCTATTAAAAATAAAATTCAATTAATCAGATCTGTAAACTGCGTAACGGAAAAAAAGTCCAGATGTTAAAATTACGTTCTTTTTGGTCACCACAACATTGCAATAAAATGCAATAACAGGCGATCAAAACACTGTATCTACCCAACAATCATTAGAAAGGTCAGCTCAAGAGGCAAAATATAAGCCGTCACACAGCCCCAGACCCCGAAAAATAATGATGTCATGGGTCATGGAAAATGGTGACAAAAGGGGAATTCTTTATGTTAAAAAATTCTGAATAGTTTTTCACCACTTTGACAAAAGTAAAAGTATACATATTTAGTATCTACAAACTTGTACCGACCCGAAGCATCATATCGTCAGTTTTACCATATAGTGAACATGGCGAATAAACAAATAAAAACAAACAAGGAATTGCACTTTTTTGCAATTTCACCACAATTAGAATGTTTTTTGCTGTTTTCCTGTACACTTTATGGTAAAAATAAATAATGTAATTCAATAGAACAACTTGTTCTACCATGAACAAGCCATCAAAAATAAAAACGTTATGGCTCTTGGACGAAGTTAGGAAAAGATGAAAGTGCTAAAAAGTGGAACGACAAGGTCGTGAAAGGGTTAAACATGCACACATATGAGGCTTGCATAGGGTGCCAGTTATACAGGTAGGTGTGATGCACATTTTGTGGCTTATAGCCCATTGATGATGCCCATACTATTAGATCAGGCGGGCTGACGAGCACTATATAAGTGCAGCCTACAGGACAGATGCCCCAATACGCCCAACCAACACTAAACTGCCTGGCTTCATCCTGCATAAAAATGGAAAAATGTGCAATGAAAAGACAAAAATTGTATATAAGATAAACTATATGAGGTGTTGGTCAATAATTTGTAAGCTTGCAACTGACGTCAAGGATCCCCATACTTGAACTAAATTCAAAAATGGCTCACAGAATAGGACATACACTAAATAAAAAATCACAGAAAAAGAAAAGGCCATTACCATCACCAAGTCAGATTACCAATGCACTAGCAGGATGCAACAGACTTCCATGTTAAAGGTGGGGGTAGCACAGGTGCAAAATGCTGATGAAACAACCATTCACTATTATGCACTCATAGTAATTCAGACAGGAAAAAGGGTTTATCTAAGAGCAAACACATAAGAGCAAGGGTGTACCCAGCATGGGGCAGGGGGGGGGCAGCTGCCCCCCCCCCCCCAAAGAGAAAGGGGTGAGCGGCACTGAGCGCGCGCCACGCGCATTTATTATAATGTCTGAGGGCGGCTGAGCTGAGGCCGGCCACCCAGTGGCGTAACGATCGCTCCTGGTTCACATGGATGTGTGTCCCCGAGGACACACATCCATGTGACAGCGCGGCTCCGACACTCCGTGTGTCAGAGGAGAGGAGGTGAAGGGAGGGGTGCTTCCTGCTTCCTGCTGCTGCTCCTGCCCCTCCCCTCCTCTGATCTGCCGGCTTCGTACCCTGCGCTCCACTGGGGAGCGCATACAGCAGGCGGCACCTCCTCCTCCTCCATGGACATGGGAGAAAGCAGGTGAGAGGGGGGGCCTGGGACACAGCAGGTGAGAGGGGGGGCCTTGGACACAGCAAGTGAGGGGGGGGCCTGGGACGCAGCAGGTGAGAGGGGGGCCTGGGACACAGCAGGTGAGAGGGGGGGTCTGGGACACAGCAGGTGAGAGGGGGGGGACACAGCAGGTGAGAGGGGGGGCCTTGGACACAGCAGGTAACAGGGGAGCCTGGGACACAGCAGGTGAGAGGGGGGCCTGGGACACAGCAGGTGAGAGGGGGGTCTGGGAAACAGCAGGTGAGAGGGGGGACTCCCATATCATATACAGCCTATGATATAGGAGCCCTATGGAGGGCTGTTGTATATGATATGAGGACTGTATGGGGTATTAAGGGGCTGAGATGGAACTCCAATATCATATACAGCCCCCCCATAAGGCTCCTATATCATATACATCCCACCCCATAGGACTCCCGTACCATATACAAACCCCCATAGGGCTCTCATGATGGAAGCCCTATGGAGGGGCTGTATATGATACAGGAGCCCTATGAGGGGGCTGAATATGATTTTGGTGCCCTATGGCGGGGTTATATATGATATGGGAGCCCTATAAGGGGACTGCATATGATATGGGAGCTCTATGGGGGCCGTATATGAGATGGGAGCCCTATGGAGGGCTGTATATGAGATGTGAGCCCTATGGGACATTGAGGGGGCTGTATATAAGATGGAACTTCCCCCTAAGGCTCCCCAGTGCCTTAACGAGTGTGATGGGCCCCGGTACGTAATTTAGGCCCCCCACCTTCCGCGTACACGTTGGTCAGATGCATGGGCCCCGTGTAACGTTCTAAATGCTATAAAGACTCACAAATTGACCCCTCTCCCCCTTCATTATGTATTAATGTCCCTTATCCTGCTGTATATGGTCCTCCTCCTGGAATATGGCCTTTATCGTGGTATATATGTCCCCCATCATGGTTTATATGGTCTTCCTCCTCTGCCACCATAGTCCTCCATTTATTTTAATGCATCCCCACATTCCTCCATACATTACAATGTATTCCCATAGTCCTCTATGTATTATAATGCATCTCATAGTCCCCCATTCATAAGGTAGCCCCCATAGTCATCCAATTATCATAATGCAACCCCACTATATTCTATATAGTATAATGTAGCCTCATATGGCTCCATACATTATAATTCACTGTTCTAAAATTTAACAACCTGAATGACCATGGCTTGCCCTCGCCCTAGTCTTCATCCTGGGAACGCCCATGCATCAGAGTCAACTAGTTCCTGTATACTCTAAGGTTCCAAGCTGTGAGTTGCTAGTGGCTAGGGATGAGCGAGTACTGAAGTAATCGGTACTCATTGCGAGTATAGAGAGTCCGATTGAAATGCGAGTACTTTCCAGTGTATCTATATATACACTGCGAAAGTACACTAAGAGTGAAGAAAAGTTGTTAAAAAATAAAAAAAACCATCATACTCACCTTACGACGCCTGCACCGGGACCTGAAAACCTCACCTCACCTCATGTGTGGCAAGGACCTGCCAGTCTAATAGCCAATCAGATGGCCAGACGTCACAAACCATGTGATCGCTATCAGCCATCTGATTGGCCAGATTGCAGGTCTTGAACGTGCATCAATGACCTGGCAATCTGGCCAATCAGGTGGCTGGTAGCGTTCACATGGTTTGTGACGTCCGGCCATCTGATTAGCCAGATCTCTCCCAGCCATCTGATTGGCTATCAGATGGCCGGACGTCACAAACCATGTGAACTCTACCAGCCACCTGATTGGCCAGATTGCCAGGTCATTGATGCACGTTCAAGACCTGCAATCTGGCCAATCAGGTGGCTGATAGCGATCACATGGTTTGTAACGTCTGGCCATCTGATTGGCCAGATCGCTCCCAGCCATCTGATTGGCTATCAGACTGGGAGGTCCTTGCCGCACATCGGAGGTGAAGTTTTCAGGTCCCGGTGCAGGCGTCGGAAGGTGAGTATTATTCTTTAACAACTTTTCTTCAGTTTTAGTACACATTCGCAGTGTGTATATAGATACACTGCGAAAGTAAAAGGACTACTCTCTAATCCCGAGTAATCACAAGAGACTCGGCGAGTAGCGAGTAGCCGAATATCGTTACTATTCGGTGAGTACCGAATAGTAACGATTATACTCGCTCATCCCTACTAGTGGCCCCTGCGCAGGCTGGAATACCCATAACCATATAGCCTGTATTCCCATAATTTTGAATGCTGCTGTGACCTGTCATAAATAGAACTGTAGCACCCACAGCATCACCAGCATCTCCCTGCTGGCCCTCCCACTGCATCTGCCAGGCTCTGTCTCATGCTTCCTTTTCCTGGAGCCTGGACACACCGCACAGGTCACCCAGGAGCGTGTTTAGATCACACGCACAGCAGTCTTAAAGGGCCAGCACACTTTACCCAGAAGTGCTTCTCAGCCTATGGCTGAGTAGCACAGAGTATTTAAGGCACCTTCCCCGTATGAGAGGTGCCTGAGCAACATGGTCTATGCCTATAGACACGCTGCTAGGCATCAGGTACTCATTACTTCTGCTGTATCCAGTATTCCATGCCTTTCCTTACGCTTCTCTGTTCCTAGTACCGCTGTACCTGCAAGCAGCCATCTATACCGGTCTACTGCCACTCACGCTGCACCAGCATCCAGCCATCCCAGCTGCACCCACTCAGACACTGTACCTGCACTTGCATTCAGGAGTCCCGGCTACACCTTTCTAGAGACTGTTCCTGCCTGTATCCCCGACTCCCTCAAAGTCAGCTGTTGAGGTACCATGATCCCCTGAAGTAGCACCTGGCAGCTACCTACTAGCACAAGCCAATCTTCACAGTCCAGGGCTCAAGTGAAGACAAGGTAGCCCCTTCAAATCGAGATCGGTGCCTCAACCTAGTTGGTCCATTCTTCCATGATCGTACCTGTGAGCGTTACAAGTATTCCGCAAGAACTGTTAATAAATAAAGAAACAAAATTATTTTATAAACCGCTATAATATTATAAGGAGGAAAATGTTACCAGATCTCCGCTAATGGGAGAAGAGGGTAAAACCTGTGTATCATGAGGCTATAAACCCAAAGGGCAGAACTAAGTGTTTTGGCTAGGATATTAAACAAATAAGAAAATACAATTAAAAAGGTAGAAGGAGGACACTTTGCTGAGATACACCCCAAACATCTAAACGTCAGGCCAAGGAAGTGTTGGGCAGAAGAAACCCACCTTTAGGGCAGTCCCCACGTCTTGACTGGAGGGAGGAGTTAGGTTAGGGGAGTGAGGAAATAAGGAGGAGAGTTCTAGTCGAGTCTAGGCAGTTTGAGAGACAACATGGAGTGCGGAGTGAAGTGCTAGGCCGAGGGCCTGGAGAGACTAATCTGCTGCCAGCTGTTGAAGCTGGGCAGAGGAACTAGCTGCAACAGGTTCCAGCTCCAAATCGACCAGGGATATTTCAGGACCAGTTGTGAAACTGGATGTCACTGAGCTTCAAGCTCACCTTGTGGACCTTCCCAGGGCTCAATGGCCTATACAGGGTCAGAGGACAAAGGACTATCGCTCACAGGACCCACAGCTACCTGTCCGGCAGGGAATGGCAACAACAGACACTTAGGAAAGGGGTAGCAAGTGTGAATGGGAAAATGCAGCTGAAAGGCCATATACCCTTTGTCTCAGAAAGGTGGACTTTAATTAACTCTGAGCTGGCCAGGCTGCGCTCTTGGTAAACATCTTATGCTGGTTGGGTTATAATCCTAAACTACAAGTAAAGGGTAAGAGCCACAAGAACTGTGTCGTCTGTCCTTCCTGCATCCTCCTGCGCCTCTACCATCCTACTCCTCCTCTGCACCACCCCACCTATCCCTCTGCACTTTCCAAGGGACCCTGCCCTGACTGGAGAGGGCTTACCACCTGGCCGCTCTCCCACCTCCCCTTGGAAGCCTCTAACCTCCCCAGACGTATTTGGGAACTCGGCACCTGGGCGTTAGTGTTGGGGTGATGTCTCGGTGGCCGGTGCCTGGGCCCGTAACCCTGGGGTCACTTGGAAAAGAGAAAAATGATAAAAATAAAGAATAAAGTCTCGTGACGCCACCTGCAGTTTCTGGTGATCTCACCAGCGCTGCTGTCAGTCTGCCAGGGATGGTGGTATTGCAGCCAGTTGATAACACTCCCTGCAGGCAGAGTGGGGTCTCCGGGGCAGTAATGAGGTGATGGGGATTTGTACAGGGAGGCGGTTAGATGGCTGGTCCGCTGCTACAGTCTCTAGGCCAGACAGGTTCAGGGATGGACAAACTGACACACACACTGTGAATCGTTTCTGTATCTTTACTGGTGTTAGGGGAGGCACTGTCCAGGGTACACTCCAAGTGGTCGGGAAGGCACTTCTTGATTTCCACAGTGAGTGTTAGATAAGGCCTCATTGTCTCTATTCCCTTGGTGAAGTCCCCTGACCTGTGTAGAACTAGGCCTGACCTCCTCTGTGTCTCTCTCTCTCTCACCCGTGTTGTAGTGTCGAGAACCTTTGTGTGGGCTACCACTATACTTCTCCTGTGGTCCCTGGCTCCCCTGTTGGTTGCGTTAAAGGTGTCAGGGAGACTGGAGTCTCCTCGGTGAACCAGTGTTTTCTGCTGGGCTTGATGCTCTCCTGCAGACTCGGACTCTGATGTCCGGGTTGCTTCCTGGCTAGGCTGGTCTAATGGCTCCGACACACCAGGACGTCTTAACAGTACTGCTCCGTACTGCACGGACTGACTAACTCCTCCCCCAGTACCGGTATTTATAGGGGATCTTTCTTAAGGACAGCAAGTGGAGCTCCCCCTACAGGTCTGGGGTGGATGGTGTTGTATGTGTAAGGGTACCTACTGAGGAAATCCTTCCATGCTTTAGGTGGTTCTGTGGCTACCTGTAATGGCAGGGTGCCACACCCCCACAGCAGCCCCTGGACATTTATGGTCAGAACTCCACTTGGCGTCACAAACTACTACTAACCACAACCTCCAGAGACCGCCACTGTGACTGCTGAACTGTTTGCCCCAGATGGTTGAGTACCCTGGCCCTTACGGTCACGACAATTGCAGATGCTTTCACCTTATTCATCAATTGCGACTTTTTTTTTAAAAAGATCTAAAATTTGGTGAATCTTCAGTCCAGCTTCTTCCCTGCTGTTGATTTTGAGTATGTCGATGTTTGAGAGCAATTTTTGCTATCTTTGGCACAAACGTTCAACTTTTGGCACCAATAGCTGCAAAACAATTCAAGACAGGAAGAAAACCTATGTTTGACTGTCACCAAATTTATTAAGCTTGTGCACCATTTTGATGAATTTGATGCCCAAAAAATGCAACCAATGACAAAACCGGGAAGTGACTTACAAAAAAACACAAATGATGAATCGCGGTCATAAAGAATTTAAATAACAGTCTTAATAATGTAATAATAATAACAAACATTCCCCTATGTCAAATAAGTATTTCTTGTTAAAGTACCATCCTGGTGTTTTTATTTTTATTTTACTGCTGACGTGGTGCTGCTAATATAAGTTGCCATCACTTGTCATCATCTTCATCTTTGTCGACACTGCTTCACCTGATCTCCAGAAGTTTGTGACCTGCTGGATCTCGCTAGTGTTTTTTTGGGAAAAGCAGAAATTACAGTGAAATTACAACTCAATGTAAGTCTATGACAGCCAGTACAAGGCTAACATAGACCTACAGTACATTGAGAGCTTATGACCATTACCTCTGACTTCCCGTCCGTCAGAATTTTTGCTTACAAGTTGGTGGATAGCAGCGGGGGTAGGACCATGAAGAGCTGAAGATTGCGGCTGGTAAGTATAATACTAGAGTCAGAGACCTTATGTTAGCTGGAAACAGGGGCATAACTACAATAGCTGCACGGGGTTGCATCACCTAGGGTTCCCCAAAAGTCCCTTTGGCCTATAGAACTATAGAAAAAGACTACAGATATTAAAGATTTGTAATAATTGGGGGCCCTGTTGGAGCTTTCGCATCGGGGCCCTTGAGCTTCAAGTTACTCCACTGGTTGGAGAGGTACGGTACTTAAAAAAATATTTGTAATTGCTCCTGCCAATCATAGAGCATTGATTCTAGTCATTGCTTAATAACAGCCAAGGGCTTTGACCCATAATAAAAGATCAATACTAATAATGGCGGGTGAAAGTTGACGTCCCTGTTAGACATTTTTCATTGGGACCCACAAGCTTCAAGTCACCATTGGAAATGATATTACATTATAATAGATGCTATGTACTAGTCATAGAATAATTATTCTGAACTCTGCTTTTGCTTTACTACCAGAATACGTAAGACTTGCTTTACTGCTAAAACAAGTTTAACAATAATTGTGTCAGATTTATGGCGCAGTAAACCTGTATAGACATTAGCACTGCATATCACAGATAACATTACTGACCTGTTTAATTCCATATGACAAACTTAACTTGTAAAGCTTTGATTTGCCAATACAACAATAAAGCTTTAAGCCCTGAGTATTTTTTTACATGTTTTATTCTATATACATAAAGGGGCAGGTTTTATATAAAGTGATTTTGGAGTAGATATCAAGGTTAACACGGCATAAACACATATGCCATATTATAGTGGTTCTGGCCTGGTTTCCTTGCAGATTACTTTATTTTTTCTTTCTTAGGTTTAGGTGTGGTCTACTTTTCCATAGACGTGCACAAGATTTACAATGCATATGTAACATTTTCCAGTTGAATGCTGTTTGCTAGTATTTGCCAGTTTAGGCCTGTCATATCAAAGTTGATATTCCATCCTAATTTTACACATATTTTACCTGTACATATATGTTTGGGACTGCTTAGGTTAAAGAGGACCTGTTACCAAACCAGGCATGGTGATCTAATTACAGCACTGGATGCAACATGTCTGCTGCATCCAGGCAAGGGGTCCCCCAGCACTTGAGCCCCCCTGTACCCCGAGTAAATACACTTAGAAAACTTACATCCTGCAGCCAGAAAGGAGGAGGCCAGAGGCTGGAGCCAAAATTCAGATTCACACCCCCTGCATGTGTAATCTGCCCACCGCTGCCAATCATTGTCTCCCTCTTCTGCAGAGTTTTTTTTTTCCCCCTAGAAATGGCGGCTTAGCCCCGCCCTCTGCGGTGACATCACCGCTTATACCCGCCCTGCTCTATGGTTAACATAGAGCAGGGCGGGTATAAGCGGTGATGTCACTGCAGGGGGCGGGGCTAAACGTCCATTTTAAAAAACAAAAACAAAAAAAAACTCTGTGTTATACTGCAGAAGAGGGAGACAATGATTGGCAGCGGTGGGCAGATTACACATGCAGGGGGTGTGAATCTGCCCTTCAGCTCCAGTCTCTAGCCACCTCCTTTCTGGCTGCAGGATGTAAGTTTTCTAAGTGTATTATCTCAGGGTACAGGGCTGCTCAAGTGCTGGGGGACCCCTTGCCTGGATGCTGCAAACATGCTGCATCCAGTGCTGTAATTAGATCACCATGCCTGGTTTGGTGACAGGTCCTCTTTAATATAAATGTAATTACCGTAAATGTCTGTGTCAACTTGAAGTGAAGTAACTCCGGGGGTCATTAATGGACTTCATGTAGGTTAAGGATGGTTTTACACTACTGCTTTTTAGAATCTGGAGGAATTAGGGTAAAATCTTCATCCCTACCGAATTCCCCCGCAATGGTAATACCTGATGCAGCTGGATGCTCACGCACCGGTATTATCACTGATCCGTTTCACCCACATCCGTTTTCCGCCCCATTGACTTTCAATGGGGTTGCAGGAACTTTCAGGTGCATCCGGTTTTAATGGTTCCCCCTGGATCCAGGTGTCCATGGTTTGTAACTGAAACCAAAAATGCATGTCGAAATGTTTTTGGTGACTGTTTAAAAACCAAGAACACCCAGATCTGGGGTAATGCGGGATAAATTATAATGATGCTCTATGGAATGCCGGATCAGGGGTTTTTGGACTGAACATGCCAAGAATCCACTTTTAAATGACAAATCCACTAGGGGACGTGTTTTCCATCAGATTCAGCAAATTAACACAACCTGATGCAACTGGATGCTCAAACACTGGTAAAAACCAGTAGTGTGAAACCAGCCTAAATTGGGGAGTAGTCTGCAGGCAAGGAGGCTTAGACTTTCCCACAAGGAATTCCCAGGTTGCTGCACTCAGAGAGGTTTTTGCTGACAGTGACTTCTATTTGGTACCAAAGCAATGAGTGAAACTGTGGTAAAGAGACAACAGGTCAGTATACGTTCAGGCCTACATGGTAGACAGATTGACGTCATGGCAGATTACAGACAATGAGACGTATGAGAAGTAATAAAGGTAGGGTGATCTTTGAGAACCAGTGTTGCATTAGTCCAGCTGCATAAGGGTGTGTTTGCTCTAACCTAGCTGGTTCTGGACAAGGATTATCTGCGGCGGTTTCCGTCCTGAATGCCTTTTCCATGCCCACAAGTATTGTGTTTAGGCCACAACAACATATGTTGAAAGTAGATATCCTAGGAGACAAGAGATCTCACCAACCCTAGCCTAATGAAGCACTTTTCACTCATCTTTTTCCTCTAGCAATGAGACAATACTACTTCACCTTCTCACTGTACAGAAACCAATAGAACATTATCAGGCACAGGATGAAGGTAAAAACAATCTGGGCATTGGCTGAAAAAAAGTGCCTGGAACCCATTCTCCATTAACAATGAAGTATGAATCCTGGAGAGATGGCATACAGCTGCACTGGTGATGACACAGACGAATGGGGTCACAGCAAGAGGTAAGTGTGTGGTGGAACATGGCCGTACCCTCCCTCTTTACTTGTCCTTTCTTAGGATCAGGAGAGAACCATTGATAGAATGTTCAAATGAGAAGATAGATATTTTTCAGCTTACAGGACCTCTACTTGAGACCAATTTTTCAGTCAGTAAGACAGAATAGACCATGTATGACATCATTTGTTACTGTTACCTTTTGTGCCTCCCCTATTTCCTCTAGATTGTAAGCTCTTGCGAGCAGCGACCTCACTCCTCATGGTTTTTTAATTTTTGTTACTCTGTATTGTCTCATATTATCTGTACATGTCCCCTCCGAATTGTAAAGTGCTGCGTAATATGTTGGAGCTATATAAATAAAATTATTATTATTATTATTACCTCCAAAATCAGAATGGAGGAATTGAAAGATTTCTGTACAAACAATTTTTGCGCGATTCATATGGGTATTTGTGTTGGTCGCAAGGGCTGGGGTACTCAGTAGTCGGACTGACAAGTTTCTATTGCAGTGTAATTTGCCCAGTACCTTGGCCCGCACATTGAAGGAGAGTGTATTTAAAGGGAAGAATAAAGTTTGTAAAAGTTTGTGACGCCAGCTGAGGTGTCCGATTATTGGTGACTGGCACTGCAGGTGGGATCCCCAGGGGATAGATGGTATGGCAGCGAGGTGTAATACTCCCCTCAGCAGAAGCAAGCCCTTGGGTGGGATGGATGTAGGGGTGATGGGGGTTGTAGTGAGAGGGGGTGAGATGTTGCAGAAGGTGACAAGGAGACAGATGCTCAGTTCTGTACCTTTACTGATGACTTTGTAGCACAGCTGGGACTTCTGTGTAAAACCAGATATGCAGCTCAGCCAGTCCAGAGAGAGATAGGACCACCCTGCTGGAATAAGGTGTGTCGCCTTCCTGCTGTCTTCTAACTCCAGGTTAGTCTCCCCTCTGCGTCGTCCTCTATTATTCTCTGATCTGTGGCTACCCTCCAGCCGGACAGGTGGCACAAGCCCTGCGACTGCTCTCTTTTGGGCCTTTGGCTCTGTCATAGCCACTGTGTCCTGGACAGGTCCATGAAGGTGACTACCAGATTTGAATTCTGATAGTCTCCAGGATCTGTGACTATGTCCTCGAGACCTGGACACTTAGGGCCTGGCCCTTGCTTGCAGCAACGTTCCTCTGCCTAGCTGCTCTGCGCTGGCAGCAGATACTACCAGTCGGCCTCACGGCCTGACATCCATTTTGGAACTACACCTTTGTCTACCTCTTCCTCACCTAACTCCTACCTCCAACCAGAAGTGTGATCTGCCCTAAGGTTGGTCTCTTCCACCCTGCAATCTCTGAGTTTGGACTGTGTTGGGTGTTTTCGGGGAATTCCAGCAGCCTGATTCTTACCGCTCTCCAGGCATGACACTGCAGGATGTTGAGTGTAGTATCAATTGTGGCCAGATTGCAGGGGTGCCACATATATTTCATAGTCTAGCAACTGCAATGCCTGGATTGACCGTGGATCTCGTAATCCAAAGTTACAGAAACTTAAAATGTAAAAATAAATTAACAATTAAACATATTTCTTATCACCTGGTCTGTAAAAGTCCAACCTATCAATATATAAATTTATGTAACCAATACGGTAAACTCCATAAAGCAAAAAAAATGAAATGCCAGAATCATTGTTATTCAGTTGCTGCAAAATATGCACAACATAGTTGATGAAAACTTTGTATTCACTCCAAAATTGTTTCAATAAAAATGTCAGCTTGCCCTACACAAAACTATTCATCATACTGCTCAGTTGATGGAAAAATAAAAATGTTACGAGTCTCAGAAAATGATGCACAAACCAATTTTTTTTTACCATTTTCAGAATTTTTTAAAACAATAAGAAAAAAAAATGATGCAAGTTTTCTAGCAACATAATCGTATCCTGGGAATTCATGTTGCCACGTCATTTTTACCACACAATGAATGCCATAAATTCAAAACCCAAAACACTATGGCAGAGTTGCTTTTTTTTACCATTGCACCTAACTTTGATTTTTTTTCCTGTTTTTCAGTTCATTGTATGGTAAAGTAGAAGGTGTCATTCAAAATTTATTGCGATCATAAGGATTTCAAAATAAAAATGAGAACTCTTGTCATTTTCATAGTGGCCTAAGGGTCTGTTTTAGATTTTATCTTCTTGTTGTTTCATGATATTCACATATACAGTGGGTACGGAAAGTATTCAGAGTCCTATACATTTTTCACTCTTTGTTTCATTGCAGCCATTTGGTAAATTCAAAAAAGTTCTTCTTTTTTCTCATTAATGTACACTCCGCACCCCATCTTGACTGAAAAAAACAGAAATGTAGAAATGTTTCTAAATTTATTAAAATAGAAAAAATTAAATATCACATGGTCATAAGTATTCAGACCCTTTGCTCAGACACTCATATTTAAGTCACATGCTGTCCATTTCCTTGTGATCCTCCTTGAGATGGTTCTACTCCTTCAATGGAGTCCAGCTGTGTTTAATTAGACTGATAGGACTTGATTTGGAAAGGCACACACTTGTCTATATGATGGTGGGTTTACACACACCAATCATTGTATCCAATCTCTGAACCAATCTCTGGTTGCAGTGAAATCATGGACAGATTGCTCCATGTTGTACACAGCCACACAATGGAACTATGTGTCCATGATTTCACTGCAACCAGAGATTGGTTCAGAGATTGGATACAATGATTGGTGTGTGTAAACCCACCATGAGACCTCACAGCTCATAATGCATGTCAGTCCAAATGAGAATCATGAGGTCAAAGGAACTGCCCAAGGAGCTCAGAGACAGAATTGTGGCAAGGCGCAGATCTGGCCAAGGTTACAAAAGAATTTCTGCAGTACTCAAGGCTCTTAAGAGCACAGTGGCCTCCATAATCCTTAAATGAAAGAAGTTTCGGACCACCAGAAGTCTTCCTAGACCTGGCTGTCCAGCCAAACTGAGCAATCATGTGAGAAGAGCCTTGGTGAGAGAGGTAAAAAAGAACCCCAAGATCGCTGTGGCTGAGCTCCAGAGATGCAGTAGGGAGATGGGAGAGAGTTCCACAAAGTCAACTATCACTGCAGCCCTCCACCAGTCAGGTCTTTATGGCAGAGTGACCCGATGGAAGTCTCTCCTCAGTGCAAGATATATGAAAGCCAGCATAGAATTTGCAAAAAAACACATGAAGGACTCCCAGACTATGAGAAATAAGATTATCTGGTCTGATGAGATGAAGATAGAACTTTTTGGTGATAATTCTGGAGAAAACCAGGCACTGCTCATCACCTACCCAATACAATCCCGACAGTGAAACATGGTGGTGGCAGCATCATGCTATAGAGGTGTTTTTCAGCTGCAGGGACAGGACGACTAGTTGCAATTGAAGGAAACATGAATGCAGCCAAGTACAGATATATCTTGGCTGAAAACCTCTTCCAGAGTGCTCTGAACCTCAGACTTGGCTGAAGGTTCACCTTCCAGCATGACAATGACCCTAAGCACACATCTAAAATAACAAAGGAGTGGCCTCAGAACAACTCTGTGACCACATTTGACTGGCCCAACCAGAGCCCTGACCTAAAGCCAATTGATCATCTCTACAGAGACATGAAAATGGCTGTCCACCAATGTTCACCATCCAACCTGATGGAACTGGAGAGGATCTTGCAAGAAAGAATAGTACTTAGATTAACTTCACTGGAAACCTCTAAGGGGGTATAAGAGAGAAAAAGTCCCGGTGCAACTCTAAGTGCAGTAATTAAATTTCAACATAGAGATGTTATAATTCGATATTGCTCAACTTTTAGGTGTCTTGGTTATATTGCATATAAGATCTCTTTTGGTGTGCAGCTCTCCCACTCCGGATGGATCAGATCTAGGAAACCTGGTTTGTCACATGTAGTAATAAGTATACCGGTCTATTGGTACAGCGCTTCCAAAGGAGACCCGGAGTTCAAATACATTTTCCTTTATTCTTAAAATGTATATCACAGTGGGCAGTGCAACGCGTTTCAAACCTTTTAATGGGTCTTCCTCAGGTACAGTTGTATAATTTCAACTCATGAAATCCTAAGTAACTCTGACACCCTTAAACCCCTCTCCAGGTATCTGGATTTAAAACAGGGTCCTGTGGAAGGCAGCAGTCCAGAAACAAAAATGGTTGCCAAGCAAGGTCAAAGCCGGGAGGTCAGGGAAAGAACAAAATCAGGATCCGATAGGGGAGCTGTGTCTAAACCGAGAAGGCAACAAACTACAAAGTGGTGAGGAAGAAGACTACAAAAATCTGGCCGAGATCAAACCGGAAAACACTAAAATGCAATGCAGGACTTTAAATAGCGAAACTATTTCTGACAGCTTGCAGGAAGAGGCTGATGGTATATGTAGGATGAGGAACTTTCCAATGAGGCTGGAGCTTAGGAAGTAATGACCTCACCTAGACAGCGCCCACATGCTAACACTATAAGACTGTGAAGTACTACAGGTCCCAGCCATTCTAACCCTAGCGGATGAGAATTTCCTTCACAGACTTCTCCTCTATCACCAACACCACCTATAGAGTGAATACGGCAATGTTCATTAATGGAAGCAGAAGTCACTGGAGCAGGCAACATGGAGGTCAGGCAAAAGAAGTCTTAAAATACCAGAAACTGGCTGCACTACACCGGAGAAAGAGCAGGTATAGTTGCATCCACATAAGACAATGGCATTTCCAAATGAACCCTTTTTTCCCACTATTGTGAGAGTTCAGAACTAGAAGGGCATGGTCTTCAAAGTAGGACTTTCTACTATCACTTTAACACATGTTCTGCAATCTTTGCCAGGAGGCATCAAGTAGGGGTCAGAAATGTGAATTATATAGCAGGTAGCCCCAATGAAACCAATCCCTTTGGTGCATGGGACATATCCATAGAACAGTGTTCCCCAACTCCAGCCATCAAAAGTGACCAACAGTGCATGTTTTAAGGATTTTTAGAGATAATTGAATTACTTGCACAGGTGATTATTCCAACATCGTAGACTGTGAGCCTTTGTGGACAGGATTTCTCCCCTCTTGTATCTGTATGACCGAATTGTCAACACTTATTGTTACTTGTATTGTTACTATGTTATTTGTCCTAGTCTGCCCTTTTTAGCATGTAAAGCGCCTTGGAATATAATGGCGCTATATAAATAAATAATAATAATAATAATAATAATAACATCTGAGCATTGCAAGTTATGCACCCCCAGACTATGGGGTACTCGGGAAACGGGCCGGTGCTGTCTCCCTGGGATCAAGGTAGTCATGACTTGGTCTGGTGGCCTAGGATCAGTCCAGAAAGGGGTATTTAAAGGGATTTGTTGTGACGCCACTCGGGGTATGCGGTTAGTGGAACCACCTCTGCCGTATTCCTGCTGGAGATGGTGACTTGGGGCAGCGTGGATGGTAAGCCCTCCTCGGGTAGGGCTGAGGGTCCCCAGGGCAGGTGTAGTGGTAATGGATGGGCCTGGTGAGTGATTGTGTTTGGTGCAGTTCACTTACTTTGCTGCTGCAGCTCCTCCAGCCAGTGTGTGGAGAAAGCAGTCTCCGGCTTCTTAGGTGGGATTCTGCTGTGGATTACAGGGCAACAGGCGCAATTAACAGGCAGACTCACTGTTGTAGTTTTTTCAGTCCCTTTTACTAGAGCAGAAGTTAAATGCTGTCTACAGAGTCTGTAGAGCAACTTGGGGTTATTCTCATCACCGGGTCTTTTTGCTCCCTTGCTACGCTTGTAATATGGCTCCTGCAGTTGCTTAAGCTAGGCTGCCAGCTCTGTCTCTTCCTGCGGGGTACCAGTATAACAGACAACTCGAGTCCTTCACTTTCTCTACCCTGCTCCTGGGTTTCAGTGTTGCTGGAATTTATGCATTGCTGTGTCTCTGGTATAGTGTAGCTGGAGAATTTGGAATCCCCACTTTCCGGTGTTGACTGCCAGGATGTGTGATCCTGCACAGTCTCGGACTCCGGTGTCCGTTCTATGCGCTTTTCCTCTGGGGAGAGCACGGAGCTGCTCAACCTCCAGGTGTGTTTCTTCCTCCTTTCCTCAGACCCTAGCCTTAGGCCTGGTGTTAGTCAGTGGACCTTGGGATGAGCTTAATACAGCTCCTTTACACCCAGGTCTTCTTCACAGTTCTCCCAGGAACTGAACTGACTTCCTCCTTCCCAGACCAGAATATATAAGGGAGCCCACACTGAACCCGGGTTTGGTCTCCTCCTTCTGGCTTGGAGGTGTTGGTGTTGTGTGTGTGTTGCCTGATGAGAATTCCCTTTGTTGCTCTCTGGTGACACCACTACCCGGGGCCAGTGATGACATTGTAATTGTAGCACTTTGACCCAGGGGTGCCACACAAGGAAACCCTGAAAACCTGGATTTCACAAGGAATGTGCATAAACTATAGCTGAGCTGCAGCTGGCTGTACACGTATAGGGGTCTGCCAACTGATCCCTGACAATTGAGCCTGCAAGTTTATGGTGAACTCAGTCCATGTAATCTGAAATGCAAATTCAAGAGTTGAAGTCAAGATATTACTATGGAGTATAGATAGTTTTTACTTGTGTAAATTAGCAATGTAAATGTCATTTTTATTACAGCAAAGTCTCCAAACACATTGTAAAGGTGTCAATCTTAAGGGGTGTATCAGAGCATAGTAGGAGTGTGACAAAAGCTTAAAAGGGCGTCTAGAACATAACACCAGTGTTTTAGGTGAGGAAAGTGAAGCACAAGCATAACAGGTCAGACTTTCTTGGAGGTTGTATCTGTTTCATAGCAGACGTTTAACATGAGTCATGTATAGTTTTAATATCAATGGACAAGACGTGTTCAAATTAATAACAGTTTACAAATCATGTCCCTACACTAGTCCTAATAAACTAGGTCTCAGATGCTAAGCAGTGTCTACTGTGCTAAAGTCAGAATACAGGTTACTAACAAAGGCCTGCATTCTGTTCAGACATGATAAGCAGCAGTTAATTTGATTTCTACTACTAAGTTTTATTATCAGATCAACCTTCTTTTTGGATGCTTACCGTTTTGGATATTTAGGGTGTGTGCTCATAGTCAGGAATTGCAGCGTTTTTGACGCAGCAAATTACCACTGCGTCCAAAATGATGCATTGCACTGTAACAGTATAGTGGATGAGATTTCAAGAAATCCCATGCTCGCTTACTTCTCCCCTCCGCAGCATGTTTTCAGCTGCGGTGCGGGTTCCCATGCTCCCGCATTTCTGCTGCATATTAATTTCATGTTGTGGAGTCGGAAGTGGTCACCATCAGGTGAATGCAAGGAGAAGCTCCTCAGCACCCAACCCAGATTGTGAGTACAGGGCGGATTCGGTCTCCTTGCGTGCAGGTCCAGAGGCACTGTGGATCGTGAGCACACAGCCTTACACAATATTCACAAAAAATTCCTCATTGTCTGATAGATGGGGGTCACTCTTGGGAGACTCTTATTGGGAACAGAGTTGTTCAATAGCAGCCCCATCTAGGCACAGGTGGAAGGGAGAGTTGTCCATGCAGGTGTGTGAAAGGCCATTAAGCTCTATGGGAGTTTTGAAAACAATCCTGCTCCCTCAGGGTACCGTCACACTGTGCGATGGCACCGGAGATGTTGGCGACAACGGGCGGGAGCGCGCACGTTTTTGCCGCCCCCGCCAGCGTCGCCGTCCCCCATTTACATGCGGCGACATCTCCGGCGACTTCCCGGCGATCTGACAGGCGGCATTGCCACTGGGGTTTCTTACAACCCCAGCGGCGGTGCCTTAACATGGGAGCCTATGGCTTCCATCGCCTGGCACATCACCGTCGGCCGTTTACATGGGGTGATGTGTACACATCGCCCCAGATCGGCCGCCTGGTTTCAGAGCACTGATCGGAAACCAGGCGACCACTAAAAGGTGTCGCCCCTAATTACATTAGGCGATGCAGGGGCGATATTGGTGCCGATAGACCACGCCCCTGCATCGCCTAATAAGTCGGCGGTGCCGTCACATGGTGTGACGGTACCCTTAGACATAAATTTAGAGAGAGATGCACTTGCGTTGCCAAACTGTTGATTCTTTCACTGCCAGAATAATCCTGGATAGGCCTGGATTATACTAAATACTTTTGTAAATCACACATAAGGAATCAATAAAATAATCCCATGTTATGTAAAGCAGGAATGTGTTCCAGAGAGTCTATTAAAGATTGACAATCCATTTAAAGTAAGCATAATGCTGTTAGTAATGTCTGTTTTTTGGCCTTTACACAAGTACATCTTTGTCCTGGTGCCAAATAACTCCTATTCTACCAGTATATGAGCCATAGTAATGCGAGACATTGATTTGTAATGGTAAGCGTTGGTGTCCCTTGATGAAGATTTTGTCATTTGTCTTGGCCTTGTCAGTCGTTCTCTACCATTTCTCCACAACTGAAGTATGTATGAAGCAGTGTGATAATTGAGAGCACAGTTCTCATCAGGACAGGACTCTCTTTGGCCTAACAGAATAGGCCTTCAGAGATACTCTTGTTGTTGCACATAGAGGAATGCAGCCATAAATGAAGGTACTAGGTGTGGCACCCTGTGGTCTCGGAGAAGATGAACATGCCCTGCACCCTGAGGGTACACAGATGAACGTGAATAATATCTATGATTCACCTACGTTTGTTCTTAAATGGGAATCCTGTGTGTCTGCAAATGTGTGCGACTCTAGGTGTGCCCAGGCTTGTCTGATCCCTGTCAGAGAAGCAGACAGTTTCCATATAAAGACCTGATGATCAAAAAAAAGTGTTGAAAGAAGCAACGATATGTGCTTTTTGTCCTGCTCATAGCACCACCCTCCTAGCTTAGTGTGAGATTCCCTCTGTCACTGTGAAATGAACCTCTTCTCTTCTGCTTAGATTGTGCCTTCTCATTTTTCAGCTTTCCTATTCCTGAGCGTCCAATGCTGCCTCCTTATGTCTGTTCGGCCTCGCTCTACCGTCCCTGACTGCTGTCTCTGTACTTCATCATTATGGTCTTCACCATACCTAATACAATTAGGTCTCCCCATGAAAGTGGGCCCTCCATTGACTTATTAGTGTACCAAGCATTTGGGGTCTGTTTTTGAATGTTCTTCTTCTTTTTGAATTTTGTCTTGATCATTTATGAAGACATGGCTTTGTCTGGCCCAGGTTTATGCTCGGATCTGTAGAGTCCCTTCTTCCACATGCACATGCATGTCATACAAGCACGGTAATATTACTTGGCCTCACCCTCTTTCAGCTCCTCAGCGCTTTTCACCGGTTAAACCTGTTTGAAGACCTGGGGCTGTTTATCTCTGTTTTCCTGCAGCAGCTGCTTCTTTTGCCTAACTCCTGCTCCACTCAAACATTGCGATTTCCAACCGTGAACATGTACGTGTATATATACATGACAAAATGTAACCAAAAGATTCATCTGTCTTCCTTCTCCTGGTTAACTGTTTCCATTTTCTTCTACTTTACTAGACATGATGTGCTTATGGTCTGTATGTACACTTTTACACAAGACGTGTAGTTCTAGAATTATGCTTGCAAATATCTTCCACTTTGATGTCTTATATTTCATACGTCATAGTATTATGGTCCACTTTCATCAAAGGGGTTGTGCCACGAACAAGTGTACATTTTAATTAATAAATCTTAATAAGTTACACAATTGGATATGTTAAAAAAATGTTCCTGTTTCGAGATATTCTTATATATGTGTCCCTGTGTAATGTATGTGTCTGATCATGTGGGAACAGGTTGGATATACCACAGCTCCTGGGCAGGGGAGAAAGTAACAGAGTATACAGTCCATACCCACCCACCCCCTCATTCACACCTGATCGCCCTTAGATGAAGATATATTGAGAACCATGAGTCTGATCCAGACTAGTCTGATCCATGCATTTTCCAAGTACAGTTTTCTAAGTGCAAAACTTTGAATAAGGCTAGGGTCACACTTGGCTGCGTTCTTTAAGGTTGTTCCTGACAGCCTGCAATTTTGGGCTGCGTTTTTGCAGTTAGGTCAGGAGCAGCCTTAAAAAAACGCATGCGAAAATGCATGGTACCATTTAGTGCCATGCATTTTCGCATGCTTGACCCATAGGGCCCCATGTTACAAAAACGCATGCGTTTTTGAAAAAGCACCAAAAAACATCTCAAGAGACATTTTTTGGTGCTGAGCCAAAAACGCATCCAAAAAACGCATGGCACTTTAGCCATGCGTTTTTGGCATTGGGGCATGCGTTTTTTGTATTGGGGTCTTTGGATGCGATTTTGCATGCGATTTTCACACAATGCAAGTGTGAAAATCGCATGGAAAATCTCATCCAGCCCTCAAGTGTGACCCTAGCCTTAGACTCGAATTCTATGATGCATTTGGTCATTCCTCACCATCATCTCCGCTGTATTGTTATCATCATCATCATCACCATCTATATGATCTAATCAAGTTGTTTGCTCTTCCCACAGGTACGCTTTGAATCTGCCTAGCTTTCCCTGGCTTCTGACTGTCTGTGTTAAGTGCATATTATCTCTCTCTGGTACTATTTTCTTACCTATCATTTCCATGTTTAGTTTCATTCCTCATGATTATTCTGGGATATCTTTGACTGGTCACTACAACCCCTCTAACCCCTCCCTCTCTTTTAAGGCCTGTGTTTAACTCTCAGGCTACGTTCACCCGCTGCGCATTTGGCGCGTCTTTTTACGCACGCTTTTTTCCCAAAAGCTCATCTGCCATTCAGACAATGTATAATTCAAGTCGTTTTACGCGTGCATTTTTACAGTCGTTTTTCCCCCTCAAAACGCACGCGTAAAAATACGCAACAAAATACGCAGCGTGTGAACGTAGCCTCAATATCTGGCCAGTCCATGCCCACCCCCCCCATTCACACCTATTTGCCCTTAGCTGAAAATATATTCAGAACCATGAGTCTGATAAAGACTTTAATCTAATCCAATGCATTTTTCCAAGTGCAGTTTTCTAAGTGCAAAACTTTAAATTAGCCTCAAATTGGACTGGAATGGACTGGAAGTTAATGGAATAGAAAGCCACTACAATGTTTCTGTTCACTTTCTCCCCCATACTACTTCATTTCTTTCAAACGTCTCTAATCCCTCTACCTAGTAAGGAACTAGTCATCTCTCCCTCCATCCTCCACAGCCATCTCACTTCTTCCTCAGCACTGTTCCTCCACATACCTTATTCTCCAGACACATACGGCTACATCATGCCCCATCCTGCTCCTACCTTTCTAACGCTCTGTCTGCTGCTCGTCATTGCTGGTGACATATCCCCAAATCCTGGTCCCCCTAAACACATCCCCACACTCATTTCTAACACCCTGCCACGATCCTCTAAAAGGTTTCACAACTCTGATAACCTCATACCCATTTAGCCAGCCCCCCATTCCCCCAGTATCCCTACCTGGAGCACTATGGAACGCATGCTCTGTCTGCAACAAACTGTCGTACCTCCATGACCTCTTTATCACTAACAAACTCTCCTTCCTTGGTATCACTGAAACCTGGCTCACCCACTCTGACACAACCTCTCCAGCTGCACTTTCTTATGGCGGATTCAATCTCTCACACCCCTCGCCCCAACAACAAGCATGGTGGAGGAGTGGGCTTGCTGCTGTCCGATAAGTGCTCCTTCACCCCAGTTCCACTACCAACCTCCGATACTCTTCCCTAATTTGAGGTACACTCCGTCCGCTTCTACTCCCCTCCAATCTGCAGCTGGCTGTCATCTACCACCCCCCATAGCTAGCCCTCTCCACCTTTCTCAACCACTTCACTACCTGGCTACTTAATTTCCCTTCTGCTGACATCCCCATTATCATCATGGGTGACTTCAACATCTCTATTGACACTTCCACCTCGGCTGCCTCTAAACTTTTATCACTGACTGCCTCCTTTGGCCTCACTCAATGGTCCTCCGTGGCCACTCACAAAGATGGCCACACATTGGACCTTATCTTCACCCATCTCTGTGCCCTTACTAACCTCTCTAACTCACCCCTCCACCTGTCTGACCACAACCTACTGACTTTCTCTCTTCCCTCTCCTCTCCTAGTGTGCAACAGCCACTCCACAAACTCAATCATAGTCACAGATACCTCAAACACCTTAATTTAAACTCATTCTCAGAGTCCCTTCTCCCTCTTACAGACATAGCTTCCTTACATAACACAGATGCTACTGTCACTCTATATAACAACACAATATCAGCAGCGCTTGAGTCGGCCACCCCCATCACACACAGCAAAACTCGTACAATCAACAGGCAACACTGGCTGACCTGCCTGACCAAAGGATTGAGACGAGCCTCCAGGGTAGCTGTGCAGAGGTGGAAGAGATCCTATTCTGCCAAGCACTATGTCGCATACAAGGAGTCCCTCGCCAACTTCAAGTCCATGCTCACTGCCGCAAAACAAACTTACTTCTCATCTCTCATATCCTCCTTGTCTCACAACCCTAAACAGGTTTTCAAGACTTTCAATTCTCTCCTCTGTCCCCCAGCACCTCCTCCCTCTCCTCTCATTTTTGCTGAAGACTTTGCCTCTTTCTTTAAGCAGAAAATTGATAACATCAGAGAAAGATTTGGGCCGCTTCCCCCTATGTGCCTCCTCATAACTGTTCAGCCCGGTTCTTCCAAAACCAGCTTCTCCACCATGACAGAAAATCAGCTCTCCTCTCTTCTGTCAACATCACATCTCACCACTTGCATGCTTGACCCTCTCCTGTCCCACCTCATCCCCAACCTTGCCACAGTCTTCATCCCAACCCTAACAAATCTCTTCAACCTTTCATTTACAAATGGTGTCTTCCTCTCATCCTTCAAACATGCTTCGATCACACCCATTCTCAAAAATCCCTGCCTTGACCCATCCTCTGTGTCTAGCTATCGCCCGATATCACTTCTCCTTTATGCCTCAAAACTGCTGGAACAGCAAGTCCATCTTGAACTGTCCTCCCACCTCTCCCCTTGCTCCCTCTTTGACCGGTTACAATCTGGCTTCCGACTGTATCACTCAATTGAAATCACCTAACTAAAGTCCTACTAACCACCAAGAGCAAGCGACACTACTCTGTCGTCCTCCTCCTGGACCTGTCTTCTGCCTTTGACACTGTGATCCATTCCCTCTTATTACAGATTCTCTCATCTCTTGGTATCATAGACTTAGCCCTATCCTGGCTCTCGTCATATCTAACAGACCGGACATTCAGTGTCTCCCTGTCCCGCACCACTTCCTCACCTCGTCCCCTGTCTGTCGGTGGTTCCCAAGGCTCAGTTCTAGGACCCCTACTCTTCTCCATCTACATCTTCTACCTGGGATAGCTCATAGAATTGCACGGTCTTCACTATCATCTCTACGCTGATGACACGCAGATCTGTCTCTCTGGGCCTGACATCACCTATTTACTAACTAAAATCCTACAATGTCTGCCTGCTATTTCATCTCTCTTTTCTGCTAGATTTCTAAAACTGAACATGGGCAAAACAGAATTCATCATCTTTTTGCCATCTTACTCTACCCCTCCACCAGACCTATCAAAGTCAACGGCTGCTTGCTTTCCCAAATCCCACATGCTCGGTGCCTTGGGGTGATCCTTGACTCTGCCCTCTCTTTGAAGCCACATATGCAAACCCTTGCCACCTCCTGCCGACTCCAACTCAAAAATATTTCCGTACATTCATTGACTATGAAACTGCAAAAACACTCATGCATGCCCTAATCATCTCTCGCCTCGACTATTGCAACCGCCTACTCCCTGGTCTCTCCTCTAGCACTTTTGCACCACTTCAATATATCCTAAAGTCTGCTGCCCAACTAATCCACCTGTCTCCCCGCTATTCCCCAATCTCTCCTCTCTGCCAATCCCTTCACTGGCTTCCTACTGTTCAGAGGCTCCAGTTCAAAACCCTAACTATGACATACAAAGCCATCCACAACCTGTCTCCTCCATACATCTGTGACATGATCTCCCGGTACTTACCTACACGCAAACTTCGATCCTTTCAATATCTCCTTCTCCACACTCCTCTTATCTCTTCCTCCCACAACCGCATACAATATTTCTACCGTGCTTCTCCCATACTCTGGAACTCTCTACCTCAACACATCATACTCTCGCTCACCATGGAAACTGTCACGCTGGATAAGGGAATGTCCGACAACTGTGCGTGACAGCGGAGCACGGACCAATGATGTCCAGTGCGTTACACAGAACAACAGACAGGGAGACACCAGGGGGATAAATACAGTAGAGTTGACCTCCTGCACCCACCTGCGGCTGTGCCCTCATCTCCCTAACGTCCCTATACGAGTTCTTTCAACTCGTCGCCGAGCAGGATACCTAGAGCCCTCGCTGGCCCTGATGTTAGCCCTCACTAGGGAATGAGCCCGGAGGGAACACTAGTCCACAACCACTGCACTATAGGAGACATGAGGGAAAGGAAAGACAGACAAGGTACAAGACAGCAACTTCACATCTGCTGTCACTTCACCAGACAGCAGATGACTTCACAGCAGAAAGCTTCCGTCACCTCCAGAAGTTTTGGCCAGTATGAATTCAATCTCCAGCAAGGCATGCTGAGACCAAGGGATATATAAAGGGGAAAGAACAATTGCAGAAAGGTCACACCTCAGCAAGACCTAATGAGCTTGCTGGCAGCAGACCGACATTAACTCTTCCATTGTCTAAGGTAAAAAGGACGTTTAACATCAAGTCTCAACACAGACATGAGACTGAGGTCAAAAGCTGTCACAAGTCTCCCTGGTAAGAGAGACCATCGTGACAGTACCCCCCTTTAACAAGGGGCCTCCGGACCCTCGAGAGTGGATTAGTCAGGACACCACCTACGGAAAGAACGCCACAAACTACCAGCATTCACCTCCGTAACCCCCCTTCCTTCAAGGAAATCCCCTGCGCAGCGAGGTAGACGTATGAAACGTCGGCTCAGGAGACACGACAGATCTCCAGAGCCATGACCTGTGAAACACGGTACGGGTACCAAGCACTGAGGGCAGCTCCAACCTGAACAGCTGAAGGGTCAACAATATCTGTCACCTGATACGGGCCAACAAACCCAGAACCCCCAAAGCACATGTCTATTTGACGGCATTAGTGGACACCCACACACAGTCATTCACACGCAGGTCCGGACCTGCATGTTTATTACCAGGCATGCTTCTGTTGGAACGTCAACATCCCCTTGAAGGACCGACAACCGAATAGGCACCCCGAAACCGGCAACTCCCACCCTCAGGACGAGAAACTTCTGTAGGGACAACCACGCCCTCTCCACCACCTCTTCTGGGGGGGCACATAGGTCCAGAAAAGCCTTGGCAGAGGGAGAAACAGTGCGCCTTCTCTCTGGTCACACCCTGCAGACATTAACCGGAGGTGAGGGAGGTACAGAGAAAATGTATACGCCCAGGTCGCCTTCCTCAAAACGACCTGGGGAGGGCAGCAGATAGTGTAGTGGGAGCATACACCTCTGATCGAACCAGCTGAGGAACCGTACATTTAGGGGCCGAGTCCCCAGTATGGACAACTCCTCCCTTGGATCCCTGGAGGAAAGACTGAGGCCTAACAGAATCCCGAAGAGTGGGAATGAGATACCCTCTTTGTCCCAGAGAGATAACAGCCAGAAAAGAGGGAAAAACGGAGGAATCATACACGCCCAGGTCGCCATCTTCTACATGACCTGGGGGAGACGGCTTTTGGGATGGGCGACTAGGGATGCATGGGCAGACACTCACGAGGTGACCCTTAAGCCCACAGTAAAAACATGCCCCCACCCCATGGCAAACCACAGGCGACCCAACACAAGGGGACACCCCCCCTATCTGCATAGGTTCATTCACCTGCACCTATGAAACCTCCGCCTTGGGGAGAACAGGGGTCTGGGGCCGAGTGGGCCTTTCCCTGAGGTGTTGATCTACTCTGATGGCAAGGGACATAGCGGCCTCCAGCGACTCTGGAGTAGAGTGCTGAGCCATGAAGTCCTGGAGTCTATTAGACAACCCATGACAGAACTGACTCCTAAGCGCCGGGTCATTCCATTGAGTGTTCGTGGCCCACCTCCGGAACTCTGAACAGTACTCCTCAACTGGCCGCGTCTCCTGCCCGAGTCTACGGAGAGTCGACTCTGCCAGAGAGACGCCATCATGATGCCCATAGGGCCAAAGCCATAAAAAACTCATCTACAGACAGCATAGATGGAGAGTCGATCGGTAGAGAGAAAGCCCAGGACCACGAATCTCCTCACAACAGGGAGACAACGATCCCCACTCTCTGTTCTTCGCTACCTGAAGAATGCGGGCTGCGCCTGAAGTATAACTTGTGACCTTCTGGAATGCTCGAAAGCCTATCAGGGAGGGGAATCTTGGGTTCCGGCTGGGTCTGAGCCTTGGCAAAGACCAGTAAACGTAGCTGCTGTACCACCTGTTCCCACAGATCTGTCACCTCCTGTGACAGAGTCTGCTTAAACTGGGCAAACGCTGCTGCAGGATCCATAATGGGTCCAAAAAAAAGTATCTCGGGCTGGAGATTATGTCACACTGAACAAGGAAATGTCCGATAACTGTGCGTGACAGCAGAGCACAGACCAACGATGTTCGGTGCATTACACAGAACAACAGTCAGGGAGACACCAGGGGGATAAATACAGTGGAGGACTCAGCTTATAGGGAACGGGGAAGAGGTGGCCTTCTGCACAAACCTGCGGCTGTGCCTTGATCTCCCTAGCCAAAGGCCAAAGACCAATACGATCCGTGTTGCTGTATATAAGATAACAGATGTCTGTGGTGTTTAAAAACGGTGCTCTTTATTCCATTCCGACGCATTTACATGATATCTGAATCATGTAGCAATATCAGATATCCAGTGGCATTGAGGTTTCCATTGATGAAGAATGGCCCCACTATCTTTGTGCCCCATATACCAATCAATACCATCAATTTTTGTGTTCCAACAGCCTGGGAGGGATCTATCCACTGTGGGTTAGTGTCAGACTAATAGCGGTGGTTTTGTTTGTTAACTTCACCATTCACAAAAAAGTTTGCCTCGTCCCTCATCTGAAGGCAATTGTTTATGCTGTGAAGATATGAGAAGAGGGTTGCATTGACAATCCAACACAATGGGCAGCACTTTGAACACATTTTACAGGTGGTCATAAACTTGTAAATAACTCGTGAAAGAATAAAGTTATGTTAAAACCAAGCACACCATTGTTTTTCTTATGAAATACTCAATAAGTTTGATGTGTCACATGACCCTTTTCCCATTGAAAAAAATAAAGTTGAATCCAAAATGGCCGACTTCAAAATGGCTGCCATGGTCACCACCCATCTGGAAAAGTTTTCCTCCTCCCATATACTAATGTGTCAAAAACAGGAAGTTGATATCACCACCCATTCCCATTTTATTTAGGTGCATCCATATAAATGGGCCACCCTGTAGCACTAAATAGTGCAGGGTATATTGATAAAGGACTAATTCTAGGGATAACCAAAAGCAAACAACATTATTATTATTATTATTATTATTATTTATTTATATAGCGCCATTATATTCCATGGTGCTTTACATGCTAAAAGGGGCAGACTAGGACAAGTAACATAGTAACAATACAAGTAACAATAAATGTGGACAATTCGGTCGTACAGATACAAGAGGGGAGAAATCCTGTCCGCGAGGGCTCACAGTCTACGAGGGGCGGGTGGGGATAGTGTGGGAGGGGTAAGTTCCAGTCGTGAGGCGGTGTGGTGGACCGGGTCTTATTGAGGTGGTAGGCTTGGTGGAACAGGTGGGTCTTCAGGTTTCTTTTGAAGGTTCCCAGGGTAGGAGAATGTCTGATGTGTTGGGGCAGTGAGTTCCAGAGTATGGGTGAATCACGGGAGAAATCCTGTATGCGGTTGTGCGAAGAGGAGATGAGGGGGGAGTAGAGGAGGAGCTCTTGGGAGGATCGCAGGTTGCGTGAGGGTAGGTATCGGGAGACCATGTCAGAGATGTATGAAGGGGACAGGTTGTGAATGGCTTTGTATGTCATTGTTAATGTTTTAAACCGGGATCTCTGGGAAGTAGGGAGCCAGTGAAGGGCTTGGTAGAGGGGGGAGACAGGGGAGTAGCGGGGGGACAGATGGATTAGGCGTGCAGCGGAGTTCAGGATAAATTGGAGAGGTGCAAGGAAGGTATTGGGGAGACCGATGAGCAGGAGATTGCAGTAGTCGAGGCGGGAGATGATGAGAGCGTGAATAAGGGTTTTAGCAGTATCGTGGTCAAGGAAAGTGCGGATCCTATAGATGTTTTTGAGCTGGAGTCGGCAGGAGGTGGCAAGGGCCTGGATGTGGGGCTTGAAGGAGAGGGAAGAGTCAAGGGTAATCCCGAGGCACTTGGCGTGGGGGACTGGGGAGAGAGAGCAGTCGTTGACGACAATGGATTGTTCAGGTAGTGAGGGGGAGCGTCTTGGGTGGAAGACTATGAACTCGGTTTTGTCCATGTTCAGCTTAAGGAAGCGAGCAGAGAAGAAGGATGAGATGGCGGACAGGCAGTGTGGAATTTTGGATAGAAGGGAGGCGATGTCAGGACCAGACAGGTAGATTTGGGTGTTGTCGGCGTAGAGGTGGTACTGGAGGCGATGGGACTCAATAAGTTGCCCTAGGCCGAGAGTGTAGATTGAGAACAGTAACGGTCCAAGAACCGAGCCCTGGGGGACCCAGACAGGTAGGGGGTAGGGCAAAGAGGATGTGTAGGAGTGGGTGACGCTGAAGGTCTGGTCCGTTAAGTATGAGGAGATCCAAGAGAGGGCAAGGTCCGTGATGCCAAGAGATTCCAGGATCTGAAGTAGAAGGGAGTGGTCAACAGTGTCGAAGGCGGCAGACAGGTCGAGGAGGAGGAGGAGAACAGAGTAGTGGCGCTTGCTTTTGGCAGTCAGTAGGTCGTTGGTGACTTTGGTCAGGGCTGTTTCAGTGGAGTGGAGGGGTTGAAAGCCAGATTGCAGGCGGTCAAAGAGGCAGCAGGAGGAGAGGTGAGAGGACAGCTCAGAGTGGACATGCTGTTCAAGTAGTTTAGAGGCAAAAGGGAGGAGAGATATAGGGCGGTAGTTGGAGACGGTTGTGGGGCCCGGTTGAGTGCAGACCAAAAGCTGAAGACGTCTTGTAGGAACAGATTAAAGGGGTTTAATTTATTCGTGACGCCACCTATGAGTAGTTTCGGTAATCATTACCGACGCTGCGGAACCTCCGGGGGATGGACAGCAGCAAGATGGAACGCTCCCCACAGGCTGAGCGGTGATCCCCGGAGGCTGGAGCTGCTTAAGATGTTGTGCGGCAGCTGCGGTTACCTTGTAGTGCGGACGGACAGTTCATAAGGAAGCACGGACACAGAAAGTCTCTGCAACGGGTCTTTACTGTAACCAGCAGACAGTACATGGTATACAGTTTACGGGTAGTGGCAGGGCCGGGACTACGACTAGGCGACCCTAGGCGATCGCCTAGGGCGCCATCTAGTGCAGGGCGCATTTTTGCCCGCCCCCTGGGAGGCCCCGTGCTGGCCGCCGGCGGCCGCGGCGCGTCGGCCAGAGAGGGAGGAGGGCGGGAGTCCGACTTCCTGTCCCGCGGCTCTGCCCGCCCCTCCTCTCCTCACAGCCAGCGCCCAGCAGACGCACGGTGACGGCATCTTCGGTGACCGGAGGCGGTGAGTGTGTAAAGGCGCGCCCCTCCCCCCCCAGTCCCTGTATTCACCACCACTGGGCTCTGCTTTATACACCACCTCCACCACTGGGCCCTGAATACACTAGCACTGGGCCCTGTATACACCACCACTGTGGCCTGTATACACCACCACTGGGGCTGCTGTATATAGTGCTGGGGCCTGTATATACCACTGGGGCTGCTGTATATAGTGCTGGGGCCTGTATATACCACTGAGGCTGCTGTATATATTGCTGGGGCCTGTATATACCACTGGGGCTGCTGTATATACTGCTGGGGCCTGTATATACCACTGAGGCTGCTGTATATATTGCTGGGGCCTGTATATACCACTGGGGCTGCTGTATATAGTGCTGGGGCCTGTATATACTGCTGGGGCCTGTATATACCACTGAGGCTGCTGTATATATTGCTGGGGCCTGTATATACCACTGGGGCTGCTGTATATATGTGGGGGCCTGTATATACCATGGAGGCTGCTGTATATATCCACTGGGGCCTGTATATACCTGGGGCTGCTGTATATAGTCTGGGGCCTGTATATACTGCTGGGGCCTGTATATACCACTGAGGCTGCTGTATATATTGCTGGGGCCTGTATATACCACTGGGGCTGCTGTATATAGTGCTGGGGCCTGTATATACTGCTGGGGCCTGTATATACCACTGAGGCTGCTGTATATATTGCTGGGGCCTGTATATACCACTGGGGTGCTGTAAAGGCTGCTGTATATACTGCTGGGGCCTGTATATACCACTGAGGCTGCTGTATATATTGCTGGGGCCTGTAAATACCACTGGGGCTGCTGTATATAGTGCTGGGGCCTGTATATACTGCTGGGCCTGTATATACCTACTGGGCTGCTGTATATATTGCTGGGGCGCTGTATATACACTGGGGCTGCTGTATATACTGCTGGGGCCTGTATATACCACTGAGGCTGCTGTATATATTGCTGGGGCCTGTATATACCACTGGGGCTGCTGTATATACTGCTGGGGCCTGTATATACCACTGAGGCTGCTGTATATATGCTGGGCCTGTATTACCACTGGGCTCGTATAATCGGGGGCCTGTATATACCACTGAGGCTGCTGTATATATGTGCGGGGCCTGTATATACCACTGGGCTGCTGTATAACCCCTGGGGCTGCTGTATTACCCCTGGGGCTGCTTATAACCCTGGGGCTGCTGTATACCCTGGGGCTGCTGTATAACCCCTGGGGCTGCTGTATAACCCCTGGGGCTGCTGTATAACCCCTGGGGCTGCTGTATACCCCTGGGGCTGCTGTATAACCCCTGGGGCTGCTGTATTACCCCTGGGCTGCTGTATAACCCCTGGGGCTGCTGTATTACCCCTGGGGCTGCTGTATACCCCTGGGCTGCTGTATTACCCCTGGGGCTGCTGTATAACCCCTGGGGCTGCTGTATACCCCTGGGGCTGCTGTATACCCTGGGGTGCTGTATTACCCCTGGGGCTGCTGTATACCCCTGGGGCTGCTGTTTTACCCCTGGGGCTGCTGTATAACCCCTGGGCTGCTGTATTACCCCTGGGGCTGCTGTATAACCCCTGGGGCTGCTGTATAACCCCTGGGGCTGCTGTATAACCCCTGGGGCTAACCCCTGGGGCTGCTGTATAACCCCTGGGGATGCTGTATTACCCCTGGGGCTGCTGTATTACCCCTGGGGTGCTGTATTAACCCCTGGGGCTGCTGTATAACCCCTGGGGCTGCTGTATTACCCCTGGGCTGCTGTATAACCCCTGGGGCTGCTGATACCCCTGGGGCTGCTGTATACCCTGGGCTGCTGTATTACCCTGGGGCTGCTGTATAACCCCTGGGGCTGCTGTATACCTGGGCGCTGTATACCCCTGGGGCTGCTGTATACCCTGGGGTGTATACCCCTGGCTGCTGTATAACCCTGGGGCTGCTGTATAACCCCTGGGGCTGCTGTATAACCCTGGCTGCTGTATTCACCTGGGGTCTATATATACCACTGGGGAGGCTGCTGTATACCACACTGCTGGGGGCTGTATACCTGTGTTGGGGTCCACCCTTGGCTTATACACGAGTCAATAGGTTTTACCAGGTTTTGGGGGCAAAAGTAGGGGGGTCGGCTTATACACAGGTCGGCTTATACACGAGTATATACGGGTAGTAATCCTACAATGTCTGCTGGACATGGTATGAGGAGGTTTATGGCTCAGTTAGTACACTCCATACTTCATGGTAAGGGGAGGGTTTATGGCTCAGTACACACTCCATACTTCTTGTTATTAACCAGTTAATGCTCTCTTGTCCACCGCACTGCAGTTTCAAAAGAGGACAACAGCGAGACAAGCAGCAACATGGCATCAGAGAGTCCCTGACCTCGAAATAGAAGATCCTCAGATCCTGGTATTGTGACATAATATTAAGAATAATACTTTTTTCATTTATATTACACTATGAACTCCACAGCACTTTACATACATCATGAACACTGTCCCCATTGGGGCTCACAATGTAAACAACCTATCAGTATGTCTCTGTAGTGTGGTTGGACGAATCTTTTATAGGTCCCCGTTAAATTAAATTTACTTTCAAAGTATGCTGACATTTTTATTCCCAGACATATTTCGGGGGGGGGCCTTACCTGCCTAGGGCACCAAAATGCCTTGTCCCGGCACTGGGTAGTGGACCGGGTGGTCTCAGCAGTGATAGTGTCCCTCAGAGATCTGCAAGTGTTCCTCCATTCTAGCTAAGTGCTTTGCCATTGTCGCCCAGGAATACCAGATCGGGTACGGGGAGGCTGCTTCAATGCCCTATCCAAGATGTACGTTGTGGATGTTTTGGGGAGCCTTGGGTCCCTCGGTGGGTACACCGCTTGTTAGACGACTGGAAGTTGGCTGGTGGTGGGGTGCTCCTGTGAAGCTGCTCCTCCACTCTTCTGGTTCGCGTAGCAGAGGTGAACTGCTGCCAGCTTCAGTACCAGTGAACCGGCTGTGAGGTTTTGGGGCACGGGGTATTTTGGAACCCGTGGTTGATGGTGCCCGATCCCGGTTGTTGAGGCCTCAGGTGCTGACACCCGACCGGTGACGGCCCGGGGGCTGTACGGGGTGCGGAGCCCCCGCTCCTACTCCAAGTTCAAGTTCTCTGTTCTAGACTCTGATCTAGACTAACTAACTAAGTGTCTGTTCTCCCTACACACTTCCCTAGCACTCCGCCCACCAGGACCCTGGATTGGCCCTCTGTTCTAGGTGATGCATGCAGGGTTGGATCTCAAAGTTAACTGGATCACTGCTGTGTCAGAGAATATTGCGGCTGCATTTATGGCTGCAATACCCTCTTGTGACGCACTCGTTGCGGGGCACCACAAGTGTAGATCTGTGACGACCATCCACCGTGAGGCCGAGCTGCTGGTAGGCAGCACCCCGAGAAACCCCGAGACCCTTAACCCCTATACAGGGATCTGGAATTATAGTGGAGCCCAGGGGGTAGCTGCCTATATGAGCAACAGAGCCGGGGAGGTGACCAGGGGAAAATCAAGACCCGAAAAACGAAGTCAGAAGTCCGAGTCAAAACCGAGAGGGCAGCGAAGGTACAAAATCGTCAGGCAGTAGCAGAGTCAAAAATCCAGGCAAAGGTCAAGGGCAAAAACCAAGAGGGCAGCTGAGGTACAAAATCAATAGGCAGAGGCAGAGTCAGAAATCCAGGCAAGGTCAGACACGAAACTAAACACACTATCACTGGGGAACCAAAACTATATCTGGCGGCCTGCAAGCCAGGCTCCAATGTACTTGAAGGGCACGGCTACCTCCCATAGGCTGGAGCTCACAACCTGATGACCTCATCCGGACCGCCCCTAGATCCAGGCCAGATGGAGATGCACGACTGGCTCCACCCACGCCACCTCTGACAGAAGAACGCAGGCTGCGCCTAACGGACACCTCTGCAGGGCCCTTTCCTCTGCGACCAACACCACCCAGAGGGGAAACACAGCGGCGCTCAGCGACAGAGGCAGACGTCGCGGGAGCAGTTCCATATGAGGACAAGGCCCTCCTATCACCGGCGCCACCAGCCGAAGGAATCCGGCTCCTCCCAGCGGCCGAGGCAGGAACACCAGCCACCGAGTCCAATGGCGATGTGACAAGATCAATGTGTTTTAGGTTTCTGCGGGGATGATCAAGTTTGCGGAGAGGAGGTGGTGTAGTAGGGGAGGTGAGGGAGGAGAAGGTCAGCAGATTGTGGTCAGACAGGGGGAGGGTTGAGTTTGTGAGGTTAGTAAGGGAGCAAAGACAGGTAAAGATGAGATCCAGCGTGTGACCATCTTTGTGGATGGCAGAGGAGGACCATTGTGAGAGCCCAAAGGAGGAGGTCAGTGAAAGAAGTTGAGAGGAGGTTGGGTGGGCAGTGTCAATGGGGATATTGAAGTCGCCCATAATGATGGTGGGGATGTCAGTAGAGAAGATATGAAGTAGCCAGGTGGTGAAATGGTCAAGGAAGGTGGGAAACACCATAGGAAAATATGATAGTGAGCCCACAACAGTAATAAATATGACAAAGAACATTGCGTTTGCCAAAACACGTGTCAGGGCTGGCTTCATTCCAACAGGTGAGGACACCTATGGGTATATTGCATGTTATAAACCTGTAACCAACCTTTATCATATATTTTTCTTAATTCATCACTGTCCTTGTGTCTGACGTCTTTTTACACTAATATATTCAAGCTTAGACCTACATCGTTTTTTAAATAATAAAGTTCATATTTATGGGCACTGTAATTTTTTCTTTTTTTCTTTATTATGAACAGTAGTAGCTGACACAATACATTTCATTCATTATGCACAGACAAAAGCAGCATCTCATCATTCATTTAACACATTACTCAGTTTATTATTGTATAAAAGCAATAGTAAATACTGTATATACTCGTGTATAATCCGACCCCCCTACTTTTGCCCCCAAAATCTGGGAAAACCTATTGACTCGTGTATAAACCGAGGGTGGACCCCAGCACAGGTATACAGCCCCCAGCAGTGTGGTATACAGGCCCCCCCAGTGGTATACAGGCCTCCCCAGTGGTAGTATACAGCTCCAGCAGTGTGGTATACAGCAGCCTCCACAGTGGTATATACAGGCCCCAGCAGTGTTACAGCAGCCTCCCCAGTGGTATATACAGCAGCAGTCCCAGTGGTAGTATACAGCAGCCCCAGAGGTATATACAGCAGCCCCAGTGGTAGTATACAGCAGCCCCAGAGGTATATACAGCAGCCCCAGTAGTAGTATACAGCAGCCCCAGAGGTATACAGCAGCAGCTCACCCGCCACCCCATCAGTATCCAGGGCCCCCCCCCTTGCTCCGCAAACCTGTAAAGTAAGATCATAATACTTATCACTGTCCTGTCGCCGCCGTCCCCGCCGCTTCATCCAGCGTCTTCCGGCTTCTTCCTCTGGCGCACAGACAATGACGTCATTGCCTGCGCCCACCAGAGGAGGAAGTCGGAAGAAGCCGGATGAAGCCGGAGGAGCGCGATGGCAGCGGTGGGGACGGCGGCGACAGGACAGTGATAAGTATAATGATCTTACTTTACAGGTTTGCGGAGCAAGGGGGGGGGGCCCTGGATACTAATGGGAGGGGGGCGCCTGTATACTGATGGGGATGGCGGGCGGGCGGCCTGCCGTATGACTCGCGTATAAGCCGAGGGGGGGACTTTTCAGCCCAATTTTTGCACTAAAAAACTCGGCTTATACGCGAGTATATACGGTATGTGAATTAAGGTAATGGCAAAATTGCATGTAGCTGAACAGTGGGCCACCAGTCAATGTTATTGGTGGGCCCTTTCCCCCAGTTCAACACTGTAAGTTCTGACAGATGAATTGTTCAGTTATTGAAGTCAAAGCTTGACTATTAAGGTCTAGTCATGTATTAAGGAGAGAAGGATAACACATTTGATGCAAAAATACAAAGATAGTCCAGCTCACATGTCCCTTAAGTGCACCAGATAAAAATGTTCCATCAAGTAGAAAAAATCCCCCCAAAATTGAGCACTTCATAGGATAAAATGTATTTAAATAAAATATGTTACAAAATTGGGAAGCAGACAAACGATGGAAAAACCGCATAGTGCACTTGTGGCGCCCCTGCAGACCGGTCACCACTAGAAGGTGCAGCAACCGGGATCGGTAAGTCCAGCACCCAAACACACACCCAACTCACTTCAATGCCAAGACTAGGGACTCTATGGCCAGCAACAGGATGGTGGGAGAGACAAGTGGAGGGTGGGGAAGTTAGACAGGAAATGGTCAGGAAGGAGCCAGAATAAAAGCAACAACATCACAGGAAGTAGAGAGTCTAGTTCAGTAGTTCAGTCAGTCAAGTTCAGTGAGAAAGAGAGGACAGAACACCATCACTACATGGGACTGAAAGGACACGGACACGGAGGCCTGTACCACCATGAGGCTTGTCCGGGTTCTACGCTGCAGACTGTAAAGAGAAAGAAGGAGTCCTAGGGGCACAGAAAGTGAGCAATCCATTTGTGTGTCTGAATTAGAGGGAAAGCTGAAGGACTGGGCAGAAACTAGGGAGCAGGCCCTGAGGAGGCCAGGACGCTCCACGCTCCAACCACAATGCCGGTCGGTTGCGGGGTCTTTATACCCCATGACCCAACACCGGCACAGCGAAGAAAAGTCTGCCTTAGTAGGGCTAGGGAACCAGGCAGGTCACCCACCAAAAACCCGTGGCCGCTGGATCGTAGCTTTGCATGCGGAAGAGTAGGAAGAGAGGCCCATGGAAAGGAACACAAAAGGGGGTGATCTGGATGAGCCATCCCGGATGCTAAGAGACTACCAGAGCCGGCACTGTACTGTCTTGTAACTTGAACATCTGCCGAGAAAGCTAAGCAAATCGGGTTGAAGCTCAGCACTGTGTGAGACTGTTATTTTTGCGCCTGAGGAGAGGTAGACTGAATCGCCGAGCCGACAGCAGCAGCCTGACTGAGAGTGACTCTGATCCTTGCCACATAGCTAGAATGGCTTCGCTGGCAACCCATTACCCAAGTCATCACTACAGAATACACGGTTTCCCTGGGGACCTGCTCTTCCCGTGGAGAGCTAAACCATCCTAGCTGCTACTCTCATCATGACACATGGGAAGTAAGCTACCACTTGAGGTGCCTGTGTCAAGAGTGCATGCACCCACTTTAACTAGGGAACGGGTGCCCAGGCTAAGAACTCTTAGGGCGGCTTCATGCTGCGGTGTGATCCGGTCCGCAACTGTCAGGGATGAACCTGACAGCCCTGGACTGGATCAGCACACAGACCTGTAGGGCTAATTTGCCCTACGGTCCGGTGTGCAGCCGCACGCAGCTCCCTCTGCTGATAGGTCTGAACCGCGGCTAGCTCGTGAGCCGCGGTCCTGACCTATCAGCGGCTGCAGCTGCATGCGTCAGCACACCGGACCGGAGGGCATATTAGCCGTCCAGTTCAGTGTGCTGATCCAGTCCAAGGCTGTCAGGTTCATCCCTGACAGCCCCGGACCGGACCACACCGCAGTATGAAACCGCCCTGAGAGTTCTTAGCCTGGGCAGATAAACTGTGACAACAGGAGAAAATGGACCATACAATTTGTTGTGCAATTTCTCCTAAGTACGCCGATAACCTATATGCAGTGGAAAACTACAGTTTGGGTGAACAGCAGGGCTTGAAAGGGAAGGAGCGCCATTTGACTTTTGTAACAAAATAATTGGCTGGAATAGATAGTGCACGCCAAATTGGAGAGCCTCTGATATGCCTAAACACTGGAATCCCCTGACAAGTGACCCCATTTTGGAAACTATACCCCTCAAGGAATTTATCTAGATGTGTGGTGACCACCCAGTTGCTTCACAGGATTTAACTACATTGAACCGTGGAAATGAGAAAAGACATTTTGGCACAAAAACTTAGCTTTACCCCAAATTTTTTATTTTTACAAGGGAAACTAGAGAAAATGGACCATACAATTTGTGTGCAATATCTCTTGAGTACAACAATGTCCCATTTGTGGGGGAAAACTACTTTTTGGGCGCACTGCAGGGCTCAGAATGGAAGGAGCACCATTTGAATTTTGGAGTGCTATTTTGTCTGGAATAGATTGTGGATGCCATGTCACATACGAAGTAAATTTTTATACAACACGATTACAAGGGAGAAACACGTTCAAGTGTTGGAAAAAGGAGCACATAGCTTCCATATGTATTTTTGTTCTCATGTCTTTGTTGGGATGGGCCTTTGTTTTTTTGACATTTGTGGGTTTTTACCTGTTCTAATAAAAGTTAATTTTTATATTTGCCTTGGGGCTGTTTTTCAGATATTGGTTATAAGTACCCCCATGACTCTCTTGAGAGTATTTGATTAATTAATGACTACGCTAACACCTCATATGTTGTTGAAAACTACTTTTGAGGCACAGTTCAAAGCTCAGAAGGGAAAGAGCATTAAGTTGGAGTTCAGATTTTGCTGGAATGGTATGAAGGTGCCATGTCACATTGGCAGACCCCCTGAGGTGCCAGTACAGCAGAGCTCCCCATAACTCATGCCATTTTACCAACTACACCCCTCAATGAGTTCATCTAGAGCTTCACTGATCAAATTAACCCCACAGGCGCTTCACAGATTTTTATATCCTTGGGAGGTGAAGAAAAACATTTTTTTTCACTAAAATTTTGTTTTAACGCTAACTTTTTTAATTTTTAAAAAGGCTAATATGAAAAATGGACCACAATGTCAGTTGTGCAATTTCTACTGAGTACACCCCTATGTGGCCATAAACTACTTTTCAGTCATAGTGCAAAGCTTAGAAGGGATGGAGCGCCATATCATGGCGCACATTTTGCTGTTATGGTTTGCAGGTACCATGTCACAGTAGCAGAGCCCCTGAGGTACCAGAACACCCCATAAATGATGCCATTTTTCAAATCACACCTATCAATGAATTGATCTACAGTTACAGTGAATATAATTACATAACAGCTGCTTCACAGTATTTTACACCATTGGGCGGTGAAAAAAAACATAATTACATTTTTATCAAAAAAATGTTATTTTACCCAAGATTTTACATTTTCACAAGAGGAAATAGGTAAAAATGGCACCAAATATTGTTAAACATTTTCTGCTGTACCTGGCAATACCTCATATGTGGCTCTATAGTACTGTTTAGCCACATGGCAGGGCTCAGGAGGGAAGGAGCACTATTTAACTTTGGAGAAAATATTTTCCAAGATTAGTTTGCAGACTCTATTTACAGAGCCCCTAAGTGCCAGAAGAGTGGAATCTACCCTCAAAAGACCCTGTTTTACAAATAATACCCCTCTGAGAATTTATCTATGGGTGTAGGGAAACGTTTGACTCCATGGGTGGTTTCCAGAAATGAGCAGGGGATGTTGTAGAATGAAATTTGAAAATCTGCCATAGCAGTGCCCATGCATTGTAGTGCCTGTACATTGTGCTCAACTCATGCTTCTGGAGAAACACACACTGTAATTATGTGGTGTCTCCTCCCTACTGTACTGAGAAACATATTGATACGAACTGCATTTTGGGCTCACTGCGGGGCTCAGAAAAGAGGGGATCATTTTGGATTAGGAGCACAGATTTATCTTGATTTATTTTGGGGGTTTGAGAAAGATGATCCATGGCACTCTTCCAGAGTCTTTGTGCTACCAGTGCTACTAGATGACAGACCTGAGTACACACTTGCTTTATTTTAGTGGAATATGTTGAAACTTTTACTGGGAACATTTTACATGACATTTGGATCATAATGAGTCCTTTGTTCTACGCTGGGAACTTACATTGGGGTTTACCCCTAAATGTTCAAATTATGTGGTTGAGTTAACCCACCAAGATATCCATTCAGTATAATGAGGCTGCAGAGTTACTCTGGAGTCACTCTGGCCTCTTTCCAGTGGTGTCCTTTTAAGCATTGCACCACAAAAATTTGGACACCGCCAGATCATAGAGACAGTCCACAGAGTCTCCATCTGCTTCATTATAGGGAATCTTTAATTGGGGGTTTCACCTGAAACACGTACTTCTGAGAATTACACAGAAACTCTGATGTAAATGCTCAGTGTAGAGCACAGGATACATCTAAGCCAAGCCTTACTGTGTTCTTTGGGAGGATGAGTGTTTAAATCAACGGAGGGTCAAGAATTGCCTTTATTTATTTAATTCGTCATTCACCATGCGGTATATGTGATTTTTCTGTATTTTTGACGACAGACTCATGGAAGAGTTTTTTTTTTTATGGGATGAATTGAAATTTTTATTGGTACCATTTTGGACATTGTGCATAGTTATATGATTGTAGGTTTCTACTATAGGAATTGTGTTTTGGTTGCTGCGTATTACCGCTGCGTACAAAACGTTGCATTGTACAGCATAGTGGATAGGATTCCTAGAAATTCTATACCCACTAGGCTTCTCCCCGCCGCAGCGTGTTTTCAGCTGCGGTGCGGGATGCCGTGCTCAGTGCTCACGCAGCTCCTCTGAATGTTAATTTATTGCTGCAGAGACTGCAGCGCTCTCCAGTGGGTGAACACATGTTGTGGGCCCAAGGCGGTTGCGGTTCCCTCAAGTCTGGAGGCACTGCATCCAAAACGTAGTGCTTTTGAACCGTGTGCACACACCATTAGTCTAGCTTCAAGAAAAAACCAAGTGAGTGATAGAGGAATGAAAGAATTCAGAATTTTTAACAATATTGAATATTTCTTAATGTTGAATAATTCTGATATATTAATTTTATAGTACATAATAATACATGATAATGAAAGTGAAGTGCTCAGGGCACCACTGGAAAATGTGAATGCTTGAAGTTTGATAAAAATGCATTCCAGTATATGGAGGTGCAGAATGAGAGAAGGCTAAGAAATGGCAATAAGATGTGTTAAGAATGTATATATTTTTTTTTATATAGGAATATCATCTATATAATCTTCAACTCATTTGCAAATTTTGCTCAACTGACAGAAACAATCAAGAAAGTCTGACATACTGTATCATAGGCAATAGAGCAATCATAGGCAATTAGTGGACACTGATCGCGTCTGTGTTCGGGAATGTCCTTCTCCTGCATTAATTTACGGTAATTCACTGCTCCATTTACAGAACATATAAACAGAATTCCTAATACAGATATGAACATAGTCTAAGGCCTCATTCACACAGTGCGTATTTTTCGCGCAGTTTTGCGCACGCTTTTTCCCCCAAAGCGCACCTGTGTCTGCGTTTCACAGCAAAGTGTACGGACTTTCACTTTTGTTTTTCACACGCAGCGCTATTTCGGCTGCGCTTTTATGGGAGTAAAAAGAATGAACATGTTTATTCTTTGCGCTTTTTAGCGCACGCTTTCTACAATAGGTGCCATTATAACTGCTGGAATTACGGATCCAAGTTCAGACGATGCGTAATTCCAGCGGGAATACTCCGGCGCTGATGTCACAGAGGGGAGGAAGAATCCTGTTCCTCCTCCCCTGTGCGACATCTGTCACAGCCTCCATTTGATTTCACAGTGCATTATACACTGCGAAATCAAATGTAAAATTAAGCCAAATGTATTAAAAATAATAAAGATTGTTATACTTACCCTCCACCGAGTGACCGCGAGTGGGCCAATCACAGCACTGAACGCTGATGTCATTCTGACATCATGCAAGATCCTAGCAGGTCAATGCCTGCTCCCGTCTCCCGGTTACCGGTTGCTGATCATGATGGGCGGCATCATTCCTTCAGGACCGATGTCCTGATTTAAATCTCCCACCCCGCACTTCCTGGTGTATGACATGAATGCCGGCCGCCGTGTCACGCCGCGTCATACCCAGGCATGCGCAATCCGCCGGGTGTACAAAGCTTGCTGCCTGGTGACCTTGCGCCGACACAAGGCCGCCTTCAGCGCATGTGCAGATCGCATGTTGAAGGCCACCTGGGCGTTCCACACCCGGCGCACTGCGCATGCGCGGGGTATGACGCGGTGTGATGCGGCGCCCAGCATCGCGTCATGCACCAGGAAGTGCGGGGCGTGAGATTTAAATCAGGACATCAGTCCTGAAGGAATGATGCCACCCATCAGGGTGTCATTAGAGCAGTGAGGCGAGGGTAGCGCGGCCCTGGAGACACCGCCTACCTATCAGGAACGCCCTGTCGTCAGAGATTTTGTAAGTTTAACAACTGTTCTATTCCACTGATATAAATGCTATATTGGTCAGAGAGGGATGGTTAGGACAGTAGTAGGTGGCTGCAGGGACAGGTAGGAATAGGTTCGAAGGGTTAAAACAGCTGACAGGTTCCCTTTAAGAACCTCGAGTAATGGTCTACCATGGTCAACGCTTATGTGTAGCCAGATCTATTTGGAGTCAGTTTACGTGGTTCAAGGCTTCTATTTCCAGGGGCTGAATCGTCACGATGGGCTGGAGCGGTGCTTTCTGGCTCTGCAAGTCCTTTCTTCTCAGGCTGCAGGGTTCACAGTTCTTACACCATCTTTCAATGGATCCACGCATGCCGACCCAAAAGAACCTATCCTTCAGTAGCATTTCTAGCTTCTTCCACCCGAAGTGACCAGTCTGGTTGTGATAGGCATTTTGGATAAGGCATCCGTGTTTCCATTCTGGTGCCCAGCCTGATACTTGATGGTAATTTGGTAGTTGGATAATCTGGCCATCCATTCTCTGCTCCATGGCTCACAACTTCGCAGTCTCCAGGTGGGTCAGCGGATTGTTATTTATGTAGAGTGTAAACTTGCTAGAGGCCAGGTAGTGTTTGAACCTCTCTGTGATGGCCCAGACCAAGGCCAGGAATTCTAGCTTGAAGGAACTGTAGTTCTCTGGGTTCCTCTCTGTGGGGCGCAACTTCCTACTGACATAGGCAATCACCCTTTCTTTGCCTTCTTGCCTTTGAGAAAGGACGGCTCTGAGTCCCACATTGCTGGCATCCATATACAGCAGGAATGGCAGGTTGTAGTGCGGGTAAGCAAGGATTTCTTCTCCTGTTAGGGCTTCTTTCATTATCTGGAACAATTCCTCTTGTTCCTTGCCCCACCTCCACGGAGAATCCATAGGCTTGCCCTTCGTGGGTTGGCCTACTAGGAGGTCTTGCAGGGGAGCAGTCTTCTTGGTGTATTCTTTATGAACCTCTTATAGTAGCCCACCAATCCCAGGAATTGACGTACTTCCTTCAGGGTCTTGGGTTCAGGCCACTCCTTGATAGCTGTCACTTTGTGTGGATCAGGGGCCACGCCTTCGGCACTGACTATGTGTCCCAGGTACTGTACACTTGTCTTCAACAGGTGGCATTTGGATGGTTTCAGCTTCATCCCGTATTTGGCCAGAGCTTCAAACACCTCTGCTAGATGAGCTACGTGTTCCTCATAGGTCTTAGAGTACACGATCACGTCATCCAGGTAGAGCAGTGCCGTCTCAAAGTTCTTATGTCCCAGTCAACTTTCCATCAACCTCTGGAAGGTGTTGTGAATGCCGTCTTCTCGTGGTCTTCCTCGGCTACGGACACCTGCCAATATCCACTAGTGAGATCTAAGGTAGAAAAGTAATTGGCAGACTTCAACACAGCTAAGGATTCCTCTATATGAGGTAACGGGTAAGCATCCTTGTGTGCTATCCGGTTTATTTTCCTATAGTCTACACACATTTTCATACTGCCATCCTTTTTCCTGACTAGGACTAATGGGGCTGCCCAGGGGCTACAGCTATCTCGTATAACCCCTGCATCCTTCATGTCTTGTAACATTTCTTTGGCTATCTGATAATGTGCAGGTGGAATAGGCCTGTACCGCTCTTTAGTTGGTGGATGTGTACATGTGGGGATATGATGTTTCACCCCTTTTATGCTACCAAAGTCAAGTGAATGCTTACTAAAGACTTATTTGAATTCTTTAACTACCCGGTAAACACCTTGGTTCTCATACACAGGAGTGGTGTCAGTTCCGACATGGAGCTGCTGACACCAGTCTTCCAGTGGCCCTGTTGTTTGATCAGGTTTTTGGGTCCCACTGTTTGGATCTCGTTGCTGCTGACTGTGTATAATTTAGAAACGGTTGCATACCTGGGTAATTTGACCTCTTCACTGCCACAATTTAAACAAGTACTCTCCCATTGTGTACATCAACCACCCCTCTGGCTGTCAAGAGTCTAGGTCTGTGCTCTGTGCTGATGGGCTCCACTAATGCCTGGTAGTCCTGCCCTCTCAGACCTATGGCTGCTCAACACCAAATCATCATTTCACTGATTGGGGGAATCACAATAGGAAACGGGTCTGTCACCCGTGCAGTACCAATTTCGCCACCTGTAATTGTTACCTGTTGATGGTGCAGGAGGGCTCTTATTTCACGCTGAAGGACCTTCCTCTGACCAGGTTTGGCAGTATCTGCAATCTGTTGAAGCAAAGACAAAACTTCTCTCATGCAATTGCCAACAACATTAGTGCCAAGTATTATATACGGGTCATTTGTATTACTTGCTTCTGCTACAACTATGACTCCTTGGTTCTGTAACTCCACCCTCCCCACCTTTATTGGTACTTCCTTTACCCCCACTACAGTGATTGGTTCACCGTTAGATGCATTGAGGGTGGGTAGGCTGTTTCAGTTCTGCGTCAGCCCAGTACTTCTTATAAAGGATATAGGGGATGGTGGTCACCTGCGACCCGGTGTCCAGCAGAACAGGTGTCGGGATGCCACCTAGTACGATGGACAGAAACGGCTTCTATCCGATGAAGGTCTTGTACCAGGTGGCTGGGCCCTGTTGATCTATTCCTGAGGTTTGGCCCCGGCCCCCAAGGACTGCCCGTTTAAAGGACAGCTCCTGGCGAGGTGGCCGGTTTGGTTACAGCGGCGGCAGATGGGCTCCCCAGTGTAGCTGTTGGTGGTTCCACTCGGTACGCCGTGGCTTGCTTCGCTCTCATTCAGGGTACATCCTCCGGACTGTCGGCAAGTTGAATCAGCGGTTGAGGTCGGAACTGGGGTCTTGTCGCTGGCTGTTGATTTTGCTGCAGCTGTAGAGCTTCCATTAACTTTGTTATGTTTTTGCTCATCTTGCGCTTCTCAGCACGCATCTCGGCATGCAGGGAGTCATTCTTGTCAGGCTGAGCAGATTGTACATTGTGCGTGGCTGTAGACTCACCGCTGCACCACCGTTTGATGGTAGCTTCTTGGGTTTCTACTGGCCGCAACCCTTTAATGGCCATTTCCTCCAGGGTGTCGTAAAGTCAGCTTCCGGATTGCTCAATAACCACCAACGTACAGTCTTATTGTCCTCGAGGGATAGCAGTCCCCGGGTAAATTGTTCAATCAAGAGCTTGTTTTCATCGGGTACACTGTCAGGGCTGACATGCTTAAGGGCTTGCAATGCTTCCTCTAGGTGCCAAGCATAAGCTCTGATATCATCTCCTGGCCTCTGGTAGCAGTGATGGAAGCACATGTGTATATTAGCCTCATTGCACTCCTCAAAAGTAGCTCTCAATTTGTCAAATATTGTAGCCGCTGATCTCCGTTCAACAGCAGACCAGGACTCACTCTCTTTCTCTGCTGCGCCAGTTAACTGTCCGAGTACCACAGAAGCGCGTTGTTAACTGGTCATCTAATACATGTCCAGGACACTAGTGATTTTCCTCCAAAAAGCATCCAGTGTGTCAGGGTGACCATCATACTGGGGCAACCTTTTAGCCCCTGGAATGTATGGGAGTGAGATTGGCATTATCGGGGCGATCGCGCCCGGGGCACCAGTGGCGCTGGCAGTGCTACTGGAGGCAGCCATAGTTGCTTCTGGGTAATTCCTAGGGTCAGCGAACGCACTGTCGTCGTCGCTGGAGGAGGCCGACATACTGGAGGCCCCCCTAGTTAATTACAGCCAGTTCTCAAACAGTTAAACAGTTCAGGAGTTTCAGGAGTAGGCCGCGGCGCTCGGGAATGCTCGGCTGAGCGAGGGGCGGGCTTCAGTGTCACGCTCTACAGGCTGACATGCCCCCTTTCTTCCCGCACTTCGGCGCAGTAACAGCGGCGTAGTTTTAACAGACACTCAATACAGTTGAAATCACGGCACACAGTACCCGGTAATACCGGGGATTTCACAGGTGGCAGCGCCTGAGCCCGTGGCCTGGGTGACACTTCAATATGTGGTATATGTACAGGGGATTAGAGTTTGTCATGTGACGCCACCTGTAGTACCTGGTGATGGGCCACCAGCGTCACCACAGTCCTCCAGAGGTCGATGGTAATGCGGCTGAGATGGCTAAGCTCCCTACAGGTGGAGATGGTGCTCTGGGGCAGCATAGTGTAAAGGGGCAGCTTGGAGTGGAACTTTAAGTCGGGATAGGGAATGATGGAACAGTCTATAATGGACACCGGGAGCGGAGAGGAATAACACACACACACTGTAGAAAGTCTCTTTTACCTTTTACTGGTGGTATAGCAGGTAAAGGAGTCCAGGGCACTGTCGGGTGACCAGGTGCACAGTGAGCTTTCACAGCAAGTGGGTATAAGGCCTCCTCAATTCCTCTACGCTTACTGAAGCCATGTCTGCTCGTAGCCAGACTGGCCTCCTTACTTCCTCTGGTCTCTACTCTCCCTCCTCCTGCACGGTCCACGGGTTACCCTCTCTGATCACTGCGGTAGCGCACTGCAGTGTCTGGCTCCCTCTCACTTGGTACGCAGGTCCTCTGCAGTCCTAAAGTGTTCCTACAGGTGCAGATCCCCAAAGTCTGGTACGTCTGTGGGTGAACCTCCACCGGTTCCTCACTCCCTTGGCTCTGCTCCTTGCCTTCTGTCCAAACTCCTAGGCTTGCTGGATGGCCACTCCGGGTCACTGGCTCGGGCCTAACCGTGGCACCAACCACCAGGACTTCTTCGCAGCTCTCCTAACGTCTACACACTGTCACTAACTCCTCCCCCAGCAGCAGTATTTATAGGGAAACTCACCTAAAGTTGGTGAGTAGAGCTTTCCCTACTGTGCTGGGGTGGAAGGTGTTGCATGTAGTAGGTACCTGCTGTGGAAACCCAGCTGTGCATTAGGGAAGTTTTTGGGTACCTGTGTGAGCAGGGCGCCACAGCAGCAAAAACCTGCTGACAGATACCCTTTAACCCCTTCACAACCAAGGAAAGTATATATGTCCTTAGCCATGTCCCTCCCTCTGATGTGAGCTCATGTGATGAGCTCACATCCTCCCCCACACATCTTAGCAGATCTCATCAGCTAAGATCTGTAGCTAACAGCATCGACTGGATCAGCGATCTTATCCATGCTGTTAACCCTTTGGATTGTGCTGTCTGTCACAGTATGGAAAGCAAAAACATAAACGCTTAAATCACCCCCCTTCCTTTTGCCCCATTGAAAATAAAATTATTTTAAAAATACACATATTTGGTATCGGCGCGTTCAGAAATGCCCGATCTATCAAAATATAAAATCAATTAATCAGATCGATAAACTGCGTAACTGAAAAAAAGGCTAAACACCAAAAAGGTTGTTCTTTTAGTCGCTGCAACATTGCAATCAAATGCAATAACGGATGATCAAAACATCACATCCACCCAAAGATGGTATAGTTAGAAACGTCAACTCAAGATGTAAAAAAATAAGCCATCACACAGCCCCAGATCCTAAAAAATGAGGACGCTACAGGTTGTGGAAATGGTGCAAAAGCTCAATTCTTTTTTTTTTTTTAAAGTTCAGAATTTTTTTTCACCACTTAGATAAAAGTAAAACAATACATGTCTGGTATCTACAAACTCATACCAGCCTGAGGCATCATACCGACATGTCAGTTTCAACATGGTGTTTAAAAAAAACCAAAAAAACAAGTGCACTATCTTTTGCAATTTCACGACAGTTGGAATTTGTTTTTCTGACACTATATGGTAAAATAAATTATGTCATTCAAAGGCACAACTCGTCCTGCAAAAAACAAGCCATATAAAAACGGCATATGTGCATATTGACGGAAAAATAAGAAAGTTGTTACCGTAATAAAAAGTTCTTGGTAGAAGCAGAGTGAAAAACAAAAAATTAAAAATTGCCAGGGGGTGAAGGGGTTAACACAATGGGACCAATATGGCTCCTCATATGGTTAAAGTGAAGGCTTACATTGACAAGGGATATGGGAATGGTATGGGAAACGTCTATTGACTAGGTCTCCCCTGTGCCATAACTATGTGTTGAGATAAGAAGGTTGTAGTATTGAGCTAAAAGCACAAAGATAGGAGCACGACTGCTATAATGGTTGTCAGGAAATCACAAGCTTTCCCGGCTTCCGTTAGCAAACCATACGTCTGTAAATGCCCTGAATGCAATTCTGTAATTTACAAGTGAAGGTTCACTAGAGGTAAAGCTTTGCTTTACAACCTTATACCAAGGAGGAATAATTCCTCTGCTGAAAAGTAAATGTAGCACCTATATTCAAAATGGGATTAGGTCGCCTCCTGACTGTACTGACTACAGACCGGTACATTTAACATATACGGTGAAAAAATCACTCGAGGGTTTCATAAGGAATCATGTTGAAGGATATGTTCAAAAAATAATATAGTCAGCAGTAGTCGGCAAGGCGTTATGAAAGGGCGGCTTTGTCAAACAAATCTGCTTGGTTTTTATGAAGTGAGCAGGAATTTGGGAAGAGGGCTGGCAGTGGATGTAGTATATTCCAGAGCACGGTGACACCAAGCCTCACAGGCACTTAATGGAGAAGTATAAAGTCTGCTGGTCTGGAAAGTACAATTTGTAACTGGAGAAAGAAATTGGCTGAAAGATTTTATCCAGGGATGGCTTATGAATGGTTTATATGTTAGTTAGGTTAATAATATAAGTGCTGCACCTTAGGGATCTGTACTGGGACCAATAATATTCAATGCAAAAATAGAGGATGAAGAGGTTGGAGTAACGGTACTTTCTTGCTATCTCCTATTTAGTAGATGACACCTATGTGTTGATCATCACATGATGTCTTGGATGACATCATGTGATGTCTATTACTAGCTTGATAACAAGTGTAACAGCTATAGGACTTCGAGGGGTCCACATACTCTGTGGAGTAGGAATTAGCAATGTATCCTTCTATACCAAAGGACCCCAACTCCAGGCCTCGAGGGCCGCCAACAGTGCAGGATTTCAGGATTTCCTTAGTATTGCACAGGTGTTAATGTGATCAAATGCACAGGTAATGATTCCAACCCCTATGCAATACTAAGGAGATCCTGAAAACATGTACTGTTGGCGGCCCTTGAAGCCTGGAGTTGGGGACCTCTGTTCTATACAATAACATGAGGAATACGCAGTAAGCCATTTACATGTAAGTACCAGAGTGTAAGATTGCGCTGTGAGAGTTTGACAGCATGATCTAACTAGTTAGGCTGGTTTCACACTACAGTTTTTTCTCTGATCAGGTTCCATCAGGTTTTGTGTGCCAAAACTAGGAGAGGAACCAGGAGAGGAAGATTCAGAGAAAAAGTATAATTGAAAGATTGACACCTGTTCTGGGTTTTGGAGACACTCCTGGTTTTGGCACCCAAACACTGATGAACCCTGATCAGGGAAAAACTGCAGTGTGAAACCAGCCTTATCTCCAATCTACCCAGATCTTGGCTGAACAGATCAGCCGACATATGCAGGGAACAATGCGAGCTCAGTGTGTTAGCTCACATAAGTAGGACCTATGGTAAATAAGTACGTAATAGGTTGTAAAGGGGTTAAGGGAACCCTTCACCAGGTTTCTGCCACCTAATCTTTGAGCAGCATGATGTAAAGACAGAGACCATAATTCCAACGATGTGTCACTTACTGGGTTGCCTAGTGTAGTTTTCATAAAATCACTGTTTTGACAACAGGAGATTATCACTAGAGGAGTAGTAAGCCTTCTGTCACATAGCCATCCATATTCACGATCTGTGTATAACCATGCTCATACCACTCATTGGCAGCTTTCTGCCTATGGAGAGTGTACACAGAAATCTGCCAATTAGTGCTGTGGATGGGTCAGCATTCAGAGAACTTTTACATCTAAACAGTGATTTTATCAAAATGGCAGCAAGCAGAGCAATGTGTTATATAAGGCTGGCTTTACACCGTTGTGTGATCCGATCCGGGGCTGGCAGGGGTGAATCCGACAGCCCCGACTGGATTTGCAAACAGAACCGGAACCAAATATGCTCTCCGGTCCGGTGTGCAGCCGGATGCCACTAATAGCAACCGCAGCTGCTGATTTTTCAAGATCGAGGCTAGCAGGAAGCAAGCCGCGGCCCTGAAATTACAGCAGGCTGCAGCCGCCGTTGTCCGGTTGCCGGATCCTTCCGGATCGGGGCACTCCGACCCCATAGGCTCCCATGTTAGGGAGCGCCGGATTTCCCCAGGTCTGGGAGGATCCAATTTGGTGCAAGCATTCAACACAATGAACACGGATCAGTCGCTGGGTTGTGTGAACGATCTCTGCGCGCAACATCGCTGCAAGCAGCATTTTTGTGTTCGGGAGAAAAATCCGAATACACCCGGATTCTCCCGGAGAGATGGAAACCGGATGGCAGATAGCTGCCATCCGGCTCCATAGCGTACTATTGGGCTAAAATCTGATCCGGGGCTGTCAGGTTCACCCTGGACAGCTCCGGATCGGATTTCACCGTGGTGTGAAGCCGGCCTAAGTAGTGTCAGGGTTTCCTTCCCCACATCATGCTTCTCTCAGAATACATAGCAAAAGCGTAGCAACAAAAAATTGTTAGATTTGCAGCAGATAAAATAGTGATTGTATCCATGCTACAGCAAGAACCCAGTAAGTGACCCATCACTGAAATTTCAGATGGAGTGTCAGAAATTTGGCAAAAAATTCCCTTTACCCAGATTGCCCCTAATTTGAGGGTACTCTGGAATATTTATGGATTTTCCTAATGTTGACTCTGCAATATATTTCCACCTAAACAGATGATTTTTATAGCATATTAGATTATGTACCTAAACAATGTTTTATTACTCTTAAGGCACCGTTACGCGCTTCAATGTCGTTAGGATATCTCTAACGATCTCGGGAGAGCGCGGTCGTTTAAGACATCGCTGTGACTTCGTTGGTGAGATGTTACACGCCTAGATATCGTGCACGACGCACCAGCGATGTTGCGCGCAAAGATCATTCACACAACCCAGCGACTGATCTGTGTTCATTGTGTTGAATGGGCGAAGTCGTTATCCACATCTTTATCGCGGTGTCACACTGAACGATGCAGCAGGTTTGCTGATCGCAGATCTTCAGATTATTGAACATGTTTGCAAATCTGCGATCAGCGATCCAATAATTTATCGCAGTCTTATCTCGGTGTCACACGCAACGACGTACTAATGATGTCGTTTGAGCGACTCCTAACCTGTGCCTTTTCAGCGATATCGCTCATGATATCTTTGCATGTAACGGTACCTTAGCCTCCCTGGCGGTATGATTATGTCAGGAATATTGTACTATTTTTTTGGTAAAAAATTTCTTTTATGGGCAGAAATTTTATACTTTTTTATTATGGACAGAAATTTTATACTTTTTTATTTCCCACCCAGTTCCGCCTCCAATGAGCTGCTGCGGCTCACAGAGCCGGAACCAGGAAGTCATATGGAGGCATCCGAAGGGGCTCTCACCGGCGATCACAGCGGGGACATTGCTGGATCACCAGGAGAATGTAAGGCTGGCTTCAGACTACGGTATCATCAGATCCGGGGCTGTCCGGGATGACCCAGACAGCCTCGGACCGGATCAGCACACAGAACCGGAGGGCCAAATGTGCCCTCCGATCTTGTGTGTAGCCGGATGGCTGTAATTGCAGCCGCAGCTGCGGATTTTTCAATACCGCGGCTAGCATGGAGCTAGCCGTGGTCCTGAAACAACAGCGGTGTTCAGCCGCAGGTGTCCGCTTCTTTCCTGGCCGTCCCCGGGTGCGGAGCCGCTCACTGTCAGCCCCCCAAATCCCTCCCCGCACCTCATCCAAGGCTGCAGGCGGCGGAGCTGTGCTGTGAGCTGTCAGAACCCCCCCTACCTCACCCACCGGCACCAGCAAGCAGCTCTGCTGGCACCCAAACCCCCCCCCCCGCCATTGGCACAAGCAAGCAGCACCAGCACCCCCCTCCTCACCCACTGGTACCAGCTGCTGCTGGCACCCAAATTCCCACCCCCACCTCTCCCAGCACAAGCAAGCCGCACAAGCCGATCACAACCCCCCCTTACTCCTCACTATGAGCTGCGGCACTCTCCAAAGGTCGGCGGTGACGGCGGGACTGCAGGAGGAGGAAGACCGGCGGCGGGGACCGGAGCACAGAAGGAGGCGGCGGCAGCTGGATCGGGTGAGCAGGAGGAAGCGGCGGGTAAAGGCTGGTCAGTGGCAGAGCACAGGGGGACGAGCTGGGATCGGGGAAGCCGCAGGGGGACAGGGAGGATGAGCGGGGGACAGGGCACTGCTGCTAGCACCCCCAACCCCCCCCCCCAGCTCCTCACAATGAGCTGCGGCACTGCCAGCGGGTAAACCAGAGCGTGACTCGGGGTTACCGCTTCTGCAAGTGAAAGTTAACCCCGAGTTACACTCGGGAATACCGCTAAGCAGGTTAAGAATGATTTTTTCCATATAATAATAAAATAATGTTGCACCGTTTGTATTAATGACTGTAAGAATTACTGTACTTCTCAAGGTCCATGTTTCTTCATAATATTTGCAAATCATAATGATTAGCAATCAATAATCGATACTGAGCATCCAGATACATTTTCAGACTCTGGTTGCACACATCCATAAATAAAGGGGTTATCTGAAATTTAGGAAAAAAATTGTGCCTAAGCACTAACAGGCAGGTAACCGCCTGTTGTGCCCGGCACCATTCAGCGCTGATAGGGAGCAGTTTTAGGCTGCTCCACTCAGTGGTTTTTGCCACTTCTGCTGACGTCTTGTGAACAGAGGGGTGGATCCTCCACTCTGTTGACGAGCGTCAGAGCTAACGTCATGATGATTGACAGCCGGCTCCCCCAATTAGGTAGCAAGGAGTCGGCTGTCAATCAGCATGATGTCGGCTGTTTCGCCCCTTCACAGAGCAAAGCGGAAAAGAAGCCGCTGCTCTGTTTACAAAGCCACACTGTCCCCGGCAGGAGCTGTCTGTGACCGCTATGTGTTAGGATGAACGATGGTGGGTGGTGCCGGTCACAACAGACAGGTAGGTTGCAGCTACCTGCCTGTTGGTGCTTAGGCAAATTTTTTTTTATAAAAATCACGAATAACACCTATAATAAATCATTCATACTTCTATGTGTTTAAATTTTGATAGGGTGACCTGCAGAGATTTTGCTATTGAGACTGTGAGAAATAAATACTACTGAAAAGGAAGAAATGCTTCTAGGGGATAAGAGATTCTTTTTTGGAGGCTCCATTTGGTGCTATGAGAGGATAATAATATATAATATTTAACTCTATAGTGACTTCATGTGACATAAAGGGTCTGCACAGATGACTTTGCCAAGTTCATAAGGTTTTCAGACCAATTTTCCCCAATTCTTAAAGACCACAAGTGTTGTTTGCTCTTAGTGGGAGAAACAAGATTAGAATCTTGTAGTTGTGATACCTTTTAATAGCTAACAAAAATAAGATAAGTGATGTTACAAGGCAAGCTGTCAAGACGTCTCATGTCACTTCATCAGGTCTCTTTACCTTGCATCTGCTCTAGTTGTTCATGTATATATTTGTGTTTCTTTGAATATTTTGTCATACCATGAAGAGACCTGAGAAGTCTCGAAAGCTCGCTTTGTAACATCACTTATTTTATTTTTGTTAGCCATTAAAAGGTATCACAACTACAAGATTATTATCTTGTTTCTACCACTGAGAGCAATCAACATTTTTTTAACTGGCTAACACGGTCCCAAACCTATTTTTCTTAAGACCAGAAGCAAATTGCTGAACTTCTCACCATCTCTAGTGTGGGGTCCAAGCCTCAAGTGTTTTTTTTTTCTGGTTATCCTGAACCTCTTTAGTCTTATTGTCCCCTGACTCTCTGGTGGTACCTCTTCTCATCACATGCTGGTGGATATATGCTCTCATTCTATCCAGATGTCTGAAGGGTTGTGTCTCCACACATGTTGAACAGTTGTCTTCTTGTTCTTGTATTGTAGAATGAAGACAAGAATCCTTCATCATTGTAGGATCCAGCGCCGGTTCCAGTGACAATCGCTCCTCTTATCTTCTCAGCTTTATACTCAGTGAAATCTACAGGATTTAGCTAATATATAAAATAATATATTTGTTATAGTCATTTTATTGATAGGGTTTGGTATGAATAAAATATAAACAATCAATCCTCTTTAATTCCAGAGGCATGTTCTATGGATTCTTTCCGAGTCCCCGGTTTCCTTTCTTACACTATAACTTAACCACAGGAGCCACAGAATGATTTTATTAATGTACATGTCAGACCTAAGGATGAACTGTCTCTCACACTGTTTTTAGAATTGTTCCCATGGATTACATAAGATATATAAATACATAAACTATTTCAACCTACAGTTGTGGCCAAAAGTATTGACACCCCTGCAATTCTGTCAGATAATACTCAGTTTCTTCCTGAAAATGATTGCATTCACAAATTCTTTGGTATTATTATCTTCATTTAATTTGTCTTCAATGAAAAACACAAAAAGAATTGTCCTAAAGCCAAATTGGATATAATTCCACACCAAACATAAAAAAGAGGGTGGACAAAAGTATTGCCACTGTTAGAAAAATCATGTGATACTTCTCTAATTTGTGTAATTAACAGCACCTATAACTTACCTGTGGCACCTAACAGGTGTTGGCAATAACTAAATCACACTTGCAGCCAGTTGACATGGATTAAAGTTGACTCAACGTCTGTCCTATGTCCTTGTGTGTACCACATTGAGCCTGGACAAAAGAAAGAAGACCAAAGAACTGTCTGAGGACTTGAGAAACCAAATTGTGAGGGAAGCATGAGCAATTTCAAGGCTACAAGTCCATCTCCAAAGACCTGAATGTTCCTGTGTCTACCGTGCGCAGTGTCATCAAGAGCTTTAAAGCCCATGGCACTGTGGCTAACCTCCCTAGATGTGGACGGAAAAGAAAAATTGACTAGAGATTTCAACGCAAGATTGCGCGGATGGTGTATAAAGAACCTTGACTAACATCAAAACAAGTTCAAGCTGCCCTGCAGTCCGAGGGTACAACAGTGTCAACCCGTACTATCTGTCGGCGTCTGAATGAAAAGGGACTGTATGGTAGGATACCCAGGAAGACCCCACTTCTTACCCCGACACATAAAAAAGCCAGGCTGGAGTTTGCCAAAACTTACCTGAGAAAGCCTACAACGTTTGAATGTTCTCTGGTCAGATGAGACAAAAGTAGAGCTTTTAGGGCAAATGTGGCACCCCAGGGGTTAATGTGCCACAGTAACATCACACGGGTTCCCTCCCCACAACACACTGACTTACACTAGCACCTCTGGGCCAGGAGGGGGAGCACAACCAGCTCCCTTATATACTCCAGATCCACAGGAAGTAGTTAGTTAAGTACTGTGAAGAGCAGAGTTTAGTTTCAGTTTCTGGGAGTACTGAGAGAGGCTGTAGTGTCAAAGGAGCTGTGCCAGGCTTCTCCACAATCTGCTCATCGATTCCAGGCATAGCCAGGGTCTGAGGAGAGGAGAACTACAGGACAGAGGAACACATCTGGGAGTTTGAGTGCCATCATCACTCGCCCCAGAGAAGCGCACAGAACGGACACCGGATCCGACACTGTGACTGACACACACATCACAGTGAATCCAGGAGTAGTGGAGTCTCTAGACCACCACAGTACCAGAGCAAAGCAACACGGTGGGGTCAGTACAACACAGAAGACTCAAGTTGCCTAGCCAAGTGGTACCAGCAGAGAGAAAGAGAGAGTGAGACAGTGTCAACAGCTCAGCTAGAGGCAGCAGCAAGGACACACACACTGCGCAGCATGAGGAAGCTGAAGACCCAGACAGGGTGGGAGCAACCTGGCCCCCGTACAGACTCCGTGGACAATCTGCAACAACATCGCAGTAAAGCTTTGGAAACTACAAAACGTGAGTGTGTGTTCCTTAACCCGTCTCCACTATCATCCCCTACTATTACATCCACAATAGACTATAACAACCACTGCCCCGGGGACCTTGCTTCTATCTACGGAGAGCAGTACCATCTAAGCTGCCTAACATCATCCCCGGAGGTTCTGCAGCAGAGGTGGTCCCCCATACTGACCACACACCGTGGGTGGCGTCACGATAAACTCTATCCCCTGTACATATTACCCTTTTACTTGCCAGGGCCCGGGACACGGTCCGGACCAGGACCCCGTGACATCCCCAGCAGCAACGCGGCCCGGTACCGAGTACCCCTGTCCCAGTGGGCTCGACACAAAGGCGTCAACGTAGATTTTACAGGAGAAAAAAAGAGGCATTCAAAGAAAAGAACATGGTCCCTACAGTCAAACATGGTTCCCTGATGCTTTGGTGTTGCTTCGCTGCCTCTGGCACTGGACTGCTTGACCGTGTGCATGGCATTATGAAGTCTGAAGACTACCAACAAATTTTGCAGCATAATGTAGGGCCCAGTGTGAGAAAGCTGGGTCTCCCTCAGAGGTCATGGGTCTTCCAGCAGGACAATGACCCAAAACACACTTCAAAAAGCACTAGAAAATGGTTTGAGAGAAAGAACTGGAGACTTCTAAGGTGGCCAGCAATGAGTCCAGACCTGAATCCCATAGAACACCTGTGGAGAGATCTAAAAATGGCAGTTTGGAGAAGGCACCCTTCAAATATCAGGGACCTGGAGCAGTTTGCCAAAGAAGAATGGTCTAAAATTCCAGCAGAGCATTGTAAGAAACTCATTGATGGTTACCGGAAGGGGTTGATCGCAGTTATTTTGGCTAAAGGTTGTGCAACCAAGTATTAGGCTGAGGGTGCCAATACTTTTGTCTGGCCCATTTTTGGAGTTTTGTGCGAAATGATCAATGTTTTGCTTTTTGCTTCATTCTCTTTTGTGTTTTTTCATTGAAGACAAATTAAATGAAGATAATAATACCAAAGAATTTGTGATTGCAATCATTTTCAGGAAGAAACTGAGTATTATCTGACAGAATTGCAGGGGTGTCAATACTTTTGGCCACAACTGTATGTAAGGCTATATTTACACTATGCATCGTTTTTGTAGAATTTTCAGCAGCAAAATTGGATTTGTTTTTTGGAGAAAAAAGAACAGACCCCAAAAGTATCACGTTTTTTATGCGTTCTTGATGCCTCTTTTGCTGCTTGATTTTCATTACAATGGAGTCAATGGAGAAAGCATATCATTAATTGACAGAAGCATTCTTTTTCTAGATGTGCGTTTCCGCCCCGATATGCACCAGTAAAGAACGCAGCGTCGGAACGGCATGTGTGAAAACTCATTGACTTTGCTGGGCATCACCGAAAGTGCAAAATGGATCACAAAAAACTGATCAAAAATGCACAGTGTGAACAAGCCCTTACTGTATAGAAATGATGGTCTCCTCTACTTTGCCGGGACAAAGAGAAGCTGAAGGGGTCTGCTTCTGTATTAATTGCATCGCTTAAATAAAGACGTTGAAGGACCCAGATTCAAGATGTCAGAAAATAATGAACAAAGAGAATTCAAGAATGCATTAGAGGATATACAGAATTATGCAATGTGTATACATATATATGTAATCCAATAATCATCTGCTGAGTAGCAGACAGAGACGGTTGCACAGTTTGATGACCAGTCAGTGGGGCAGTGAACGGGAGCTTGTAGTCCTATTAGTGGGAGATGGAAGTGGAATTTTAACATCATGGGATTTAGCGTTTTACTCTGAAACATATGAGAATAATGGCCACTTTACACATCCCGATATTGGCGTCCAACTCCAATAAAAAGTCACGTGGTTCGTGCATTGTCCCCAATATCATTCGTGCATTGTATGGTTTAAATGTCCAATGCGATGCAAGAACGATATCGGGGATCAAATGAGCCTGCTCTCCAACGGCCCTATATTGGATCGACGATGTGGCAGGATCGTGCTGTGTGACAGCCCAACAACAATTTGGAGTACAACTTCCCCTATTCTCTCCCATGTTAAATGGTCGTTCCTGGGTCGCCCGTACAAGGGGGTGTACACATCTCAGTGGCGTTGCCTGCCGATGCAATCTTGGAATTCTGCCCAGAAAAAGCACGCTCCCGCGGCGTTGTATCCAATATCGGACCGACGTTGGGACGTGTAAAGTGGCCTTTAGGGCACATATGTAGCTTGGGCCCAGACACAACTGCATAAGGGTATGTGCACATGACATATTTTAAGACACACAAGTACCAGCTACGTTTTTTTGCTGCAGAAAATGCTACATTGACATTGCTGTGCATGTTTTTATTTTTTTTTTAGTTTTTTTAACACTTTTTGAGAGAGTTTTTATAAAGAATCAGTGTTAAAAATATGTTATGTGCACATCTCCTGAGTCTGCCATAATAAAACTGACAGCCAGGGAAACACCTATGTTTGCCAGTTAGTAACTGACCTCTTTATAGTGCCAGCTAGATGCCCCATATATTGACACATTTCCCATGACAGTGCCAGGTTCATATCAGTCAAATATGAGGACACCGTGTGATTATAATGATCATCTTATTACAGGTCTCATTCCCACACTGCATATTATGCCGTGTTTTTGATGACTTTTTAACAAATGTGCATCAAAATCTGCATGTCTCTCCTGAAGCAAAGTCTATGAGAGTCCAGAAGTGCTGTGCCAACGTTGCTTGTTCCTCCTTGCACATTTGCTGCAGAACAAATCTGCAACATGTCAATTATTGGTCCATTTATTGCAATATTTTTTTCTCCATAGACCCCTTCTAATTTTCAAAATACGCATATGTGTTCACAATATGCACTTTTGGTTCCTAATTGGTGTGTATTTCCCCAAATTTCTGCACCAAATCTGCAGCATGGGCACATAGCCTTAATACTCCCAATGACCTCACACCAGCATTCTAGGCTATTGACATACAGTAGAGCACTTGAAATCTTCATTGTACATTAATATTTTCCCATTTGTCACACGTGTCACTCATTTTGTACAGACAGTTGAGATAATGGTCCAATTTTTATAGAGTGTTCCTCAATTTACCAAGGGTTGGCAACTGTGATAGCAATGCTACCTACCGGGCAGAGACACACTGAATTAGATGTGTGCTACATTCTCACATGAGTCTTGCATGCCTCACCTGGGAAGTCCATCGTCTCTCTGGGCATGAGCGTGGAGCTACAAAGAAAAACAAGAAGCTGATGTGCTCTCATCCATAGAGCCAGCGGCCATGCTAGGTGAGGCATGCGTGACTCCTGCGAGTATCTCACATGCAACTCATTTAGGGCCTTTTCACATCTGCATTTTCCCTGCGTTTGCATTTCTATACATATTTACGACAAACACTCATTGAAACGCATTCAAAAACACACCCATAGGTTTCAATGCAAAATGCATTTTGCAAACGCAGCCCAAAACGTGGGCTGCAATGTTTTTCAGTGCATTTCAACAGAAACGCAATATAACGCAGTGCTCCAGATCTGTGCAAATCTGCAGCATTGCGTTATATTGCGTTTGCAAAACATGATAGGATCCATAGAAAGCAGAGAACAGGTGCAAGAATAGCTTTACAGCCTCCCTGCTCTGTCTCCTGGCTCTCTGCTGCTACTTTCAAGGCAGCCTATTAAGCTAATTGCATATTCACTGCACTGTCAGCCAAACAGCCAATCACAGATCCTCACACCCTGTGAGAGCCTCTGTGATTGGCTGTTGGAGTCAAAGTGGATTTCCTCAATCTGAACAGTAATTCTGCTTAGTTGCCATACACATTATTAGTGTATGGCAACCATTCTGGTGTTTTAGGGTGTTGAATAAATAATGAAAAAAAAAACGCATGGGGATTCGCAGCATTTTTAAGTCTGACCCGATGAAAGCCAAACAGCTGTGAGCTGCCACCCTCAGCTGCCTAATTGTGCCTTGGATGGCAAAAAAAAAATGTGTGGCTCTGCCCTATTTGTAATTGCCAGCCAAGGTAAAACTGGGCAACTGAGGGCTGGTATTCTCAGCGGGGTGAGGGTCCATTGTTATAGGGCCCAACATGCTAAAGAATAGCAACCCACAGTCGTCTCTGAAAATGGCGCATTTATCACCGCGCCATTTTCAGGCACCTTACCAGGCTCATCCAGCGGCCCTGGTGGCCAGTGGCACGCTGGCTAATAAGAGGTTAATACCAGCTTTGTTATACCAGCTGGTATTAAGCCCTGAGATTCTTAATGTCAGGCCAAATTAGACCAAGCCATTAAGAACTTCAAATAAAGGGTTAAAAAAAGACACAACACTGAGAAAAAAACACTTTATTAAAAATAAATACCCAGACACGCTTAGGGATGCAATCTTTACTACTCCCACTCATCCCTCCAGGATGTTCTGTCTTCTTTCTTCTTTCTTCTTCAAATGATGCAGCTCTGCTTCATCACTGAGAGGACTTTCTCCCCGTGCTTGGTGATTACTGAATGAGACTGTGGCTGCTAAGCGGTGATGTCACCACTGACACCATTGCAATAGTAACCAAAAGAGCAGTTACTATAGCAACGGTGAGCTCGGGATCCCCGCATGTCACCTCTTGCTTAGCAGCGCCTCTCTCACCGCGGCATTCAGTAGCAGCGTTGATAGCGGCGCCGGTAAACAGGGAGTTAAGTCTAGTGGCTCCTGTATGAGTGGTGTATAAAGGAGCCGCTGAACTTAACTCCTTGTTTACTGATGCCGCTATCAACACTGCTGCTGAATGTCGCAGTGAGAGAGACGCTGCTAAGCAAGAGGTGACATGCGGGGATCCTGAGCTCACCGTTGCTATAGTAACTGCTCCTTTGGTTACTATGGCAACAGTGTCAGTGGTGACGTCTACGCTTAGCAGCCACAGTCTCATTCAGTGATCACCGAGCATGGGGAGAGGACTTTCCCCCCCCTTGGCAGTGATGAAGCAGAGCTGCATCATTTGAAGAATAAGACAGAAGACCAGGATTCTGGAGGGATGAGTGGGAGTAGTAAAGATCGCACCCTAAACGTATCTGGGTATATATTTCTAATAAAGTGTTTTTTTCTCAGTGTTGTGTCTTTTTTTAACCCTTTATTTGAGATTCTTAATGGCTTGGTCTATTTTGGCCTGACATTTAGAATCAGCTGGTATAACAAAGCTGGTATTAACCTTTTATTACCCAGCGTGCCACCCGCCACCAGGGACGCTGTAAGAGCCTGGTAAATGCCTGGAAATGGCGCTATGATAAATGCGCCATTTTCAGGGGCGGCTGTGGGCTATTATTCTTTAGCGTGGGGGGCCCTATAACAATGGGCCCTCACCCCGCTGAGAATACCAGCCCTCAGTTGCCTAGTTTTACCTTGGCTGGCAATTAAAAATAGGGTGGAGCCCACACATTTTTTTTGACGGCCAAGGTACAGTTAGGCAGCTGAAGGTGGCAGCTCACAGCTGTCAGGCTTTCATCGGGCTAGACTTAAAAATGCTGCGAAGCCCCATGCATTTTTTTTTTTAATTATTTATTTAACACCCTGTAACGTCAGGATGGTTGCCATAGACCATTGTCTATGGCAACCAAGAAGAATCACTGTCCAGATCGAGGAAATCTACTCTGCCTACAACAGCATTTGGCTGTTTGTCTGACAGTGCAGTGAATATGCAATTAGCTTAATAGGTGGCCCCAGAAGTAGCAGCGGGAGTCTTGTAAGCCTGATCTAGCTATTGTATCATCTATGTATCTATTATATGCTGTATATCACACAGACCTTATGTTAATAGGCTCCACCCCACTTAATTGGCCATTAAAAAACACTGACAAACGCATAACAAAAATGCAAGTGACTTTGACCAAATGCAGGCTCTTGCATTAACGCATGCGTTAACGCAAACAACCTCTAGGCAAAAACGCAAGTCAAAAATACATGTGTTTGACACATCCGTTAAACGGATGCATTCTGAATGCAAAACCCCTTAGATGTGAACTGGGCCTTAGTGTGTCTCTAGCCTTAAAGTTCAAGCAGGTTCCATCCACATTCCCCATGTTAGTTAAATGTCTTGCCCATAACAGTACCAGCCAATTATCTATACAAACATAGCCAAGCCACATGGCCCAAACAGTGCCAACCAAACACTCCATAAAATTGTAGCTACAAGCCTTCTGCCCTTATTCTTGTCCTCTTTTTCAGTCCTAGAGGTCCTACTTTTTATACCTGATTTCTCTAGTAACGGGTTCATTTATTAGCCGCAGTTAGAGGGTAAATTCAGCTTCCTTGTTGCACAATAGGTCTGGGTCTGTTAGATGCCAGCAGCTCATGTTTCCTATGGGCACCTGGTGAACACGATAGCTGGTCTGAAAGAGAAAACTGTATCAAAAGCCCTTGTTCAGTGCTGTGTATGCAGTTGGCAGGAAGGCAGAGATGGTAATTAACCAGCTCTGCCTTCAATATGGGGAGTGTGTTGGATAGCTGGCTCCTACTTCTGCGTCGCATGATCTTATGAAGCTACTTACTCACATTGCAATGTTTAGAATGTAATTGTAGAACAATATATGGACCGTCAAAATGTTTAAAAGAAAACTCATTAGCTCAATCATGCTGTCCAAACCACAGGCAGCATAAATCAGAGCCTGACACATGATTGCAGCCAGGTATACTTTTCCCCGTGACATCAGAGCATTTGTATAGTGGGAAGATGTTGGCAGTGGATTATTCAGGATACTCTCCAAACATGTGACAACAGATCTTCTTTATTCAGCAGCAAAAAGGAAAAAATATGATAAGCTTAATAGATCAGGAATAAAACATATGTGTCTCAGTCTCTGTGCAGCATCTGCAGCTGCTTCTTCTCTCATACACAGACACAGGAAACTGGATACAGTCACATGCTCTTCCTGTGTGAGCCACTGGGCATTTTTTTTTGTTCTAACTTTAATTACAACATACAAGCCTAGCAACTAAACACTCATATACAGGAATGGAGTTGTTGCACTAAACATATTCCAACACCCCCACTCAACAACTACTTATCCTGTTAGTTCCATTTCCATTGCAGTTCTGAAGTCCACAAACCTGGCTCTTGATAATGGCTTTGTCATACCATCAGCTATCATTTTTTCAGACCACCAATAAACAAACTTGAGTACTCCACGCTCAACTAAGTCACGTAAGTGGTGATGTTTTACGTCAATATGCTTAGTCCTTGCACTAATCTTCTTACTGCTGGCAAGTTTAATACATCCTTGGTTGTCCTCATAGCTAACTGTCGGCTGACCTAGTGGCTTGCAGAAATCTTCCAAAAGTTGTTTTAACCAAATTACTTGTGAGTTGCTTCTGTAGAAGGTAATGCAACTGACACTTGTTTTTTGCTGGTTAATTGTCTCCTAACTTGAACAAGTAACCACTTGTTAATTTCCGATCACTTGGATCTGCAGCCCAATCTGCATCCCATCCACATAACCTCTGAGAGTGAGATCTCCTGAAGCAGATATCTTAAGATTTAGCCTTTGAGTTTCTTTAAGATATTGTAGAATTCTCTTAATTGCATTCTAGTCTCTTTTCGTGGCTTGCTTACACGTCCACAGAGAATTCTGATTGTGGCTGTAATAACTGGAAGAGATGTGGTTGCTATGTACAGAAGCGCCCCCCCCACTGCTTTTCTGTAACTCTCGTTGCTGGGTAGAAGATCTTCTTCTCCTTTCAACTTTAAGTAGGACGGATCCATTGGTGTTGATGCACCTTTGGCTTCTGACATTCCAAACTGGTTTAGGATTGCAGAAATGTTATGATGGCGTCTCCTCGATATGTAGTAGGTAGATTTGCAACATACTTCTTCCACTTTCACAGAGAGTATGGTTCTTTCTCTCTGCAATATCATTCTGTTCTGGGTTGCATGGAATGGTAGTTTGGAACACAATTCCATTCTTTTTCAAAATAGTTTGCACCTTACCACTTGTATATTCAGTCCCATTATCTGCACGCAGGGTTTTTGGCCTTTTTCCAAATTTGTTAAACACTACTGCAAGATATTCTTTAAGCTTCTGTGGAACTTCATCCTTACTATGAAGCAGGTAGGCGACTGTGTATCTGGAGTAATCATCAATAGATGTGTGAAAATATCTCTTCTTGCTTGGAGTTTGAACAATCATTGAACCGCAAACACTTGTATGTATTGACCCGCCCAGGGGTCTATGGGAACTCGGTACCCGGGCGTTGATATGGGGATGCTGTCTCGGTGGCTGGTGCCCGGGCCTGTAGCCCTGGGGGTCAGCTGAATAATGGGATAAACGATAAAAGTCTTGTGATGCCACCTGCAGGTTCTGGTGAGTTCACCAGCGTCGCTGTCAGACCACCGGGGACGATGGTATTGCAGCCAGTTGTTAATGCTTCCTGCAGGCAGAGCAGGGTCCCCAGGGCAGGATCGGGTAGCACTTGTTGTCGCAGTGCTGGATATGGTCAGCATAGCTGCTCTACAGCCTAGTGGAAAAGAGACACTCGAGTCGTACTTGCTCTGCATGGGCGTTTACTTGTCACTGGTTAAGATGGCACTCAGGTTACAGTTACACAGTGTTTAGCGGGTAGCTGGCCGGGTAGTCACTGGGGAAGATAAAGTCTCTTTGAGGTTCCCAGAGTGCTCCTAGTTTCACTGTCCTTTGCTGTCTTTCTTGCGCCTCCTCACTTTCCTTGCGCTGTCCTGCACAACCCACTTGTCTACCAGGCCCGTTGGGTGCTATGAGATTACCCTTCTTCTCTAAGGGGCTCAACTCGGTTTAGTGCTCCCGGTGGTACTGCACATTCTGGACGAGGTCGTGGCTGCTGGGCAAACCTGCGACCCCCTGGTATTGACGGCTCAGGGTTAAACTCGCCTGACTAGACTCCTCTTCTCTTCTCCTCTTTCGCTAACTAATTGTCTGTTTTCTGCTTCCCGCTCCTTCTACCCTAACACTTCTCCCACTGGGACCGGTTACCCTGGTAACGGGCTAGCCGATTGGTCCCCTACACTGGGTGTAGGGATGCTAGGAAAAGAGCCTCAGGTTGACTTTACACTCCCCAATGACAGGAATATTGCACATTCAGTTATGGGTGCAGTACCCCTACTGTGGCGCACTGACCAGTGGGGCGCCACATGTACCAAATCCAGTGGCTGTGCATATCTAGTGGTGCTTACTTAAGGAAAGGATTTTTAGACGTTTTTCCTTTAAGGCAGCTAGTACACTTCATCACTTCATCATTTGACTACACTGGTTGATTTCAATACCATTTGCAAGTTAAGCTACCTTCCTTACTGCTTCTGGGTCTCTGTGTCCAAGACATGGGCGGACCTACCGCTTGTGCAGCTAGTGTATTGAACCTGGGCCCCTAACGGTAGGGGACCCCCAAGGTCCACATGGCTAATTTTCAGGCTATGCAAATTAGCCATGTGGAGCTGGAGCAAACACAATGGCAGGTCCCGGGGCATTGACTGTGGGGGGGGGGGTGTTGCCTCTCTGCACCCCTGGGGGCCCACTGAGCACCGCTCCCCGCACCCCTGGGGGGCTTGTGAGCACAGCTCCCGCACCCCTGGAGGCCCCAATGGAGCTGCTCCTCCCCTTTTTACCTCCTGCCGCAGAAGTTAGGAGGGAGCGAGGGGGTGCGGGAGCAGCTCTCATGGGGCCCCGGGAGTGCGGGGCAGGGGCGTGCACACCTACCATGAGGAAACAGGCAGCGCAAACTGCAGCTAGACAGGGGGTGACAGATCGCCACTGCTAAAGGGCCCGTGACTCACCGTGGCCGGGACTCCGGTTTAGACAGGCTGAAGCTCCTTCCTCCTTGTCACGGGTGGGCCGCGCCTGCCGGTAGTGGGGCCCGGTTGACTGCAGATCAACAGTTGAAGAATTTATTCGTGACGCCACCTATGAGTAGTTTCGGTAATCGTTACCGACGCTGCGGAACCTCCGGGGGATGGACAGCAGCAAGATGGAACGCTCCCCACAGGCTGAGCGGTGATCCCCGGAGGCTGGAGCTGCTTAAGATGTTGTGCGGCAGCTGCGGTTACCTTGTAGTGCGGACGGACAGTTCATAAGGAAGCACGGACACAGAAAGTCTCTGCAACGGGTCTTTACTGTAACCAGCAGGCAGTACATGGTATACAGTTTACGGGTAGTAGACCGGGTGGACTCAGCAGTGATAGTGTCCCTCAGAGATCCGCAAGTGTTCCTCCATTCTAGCTAAGTGTTTCGCCATTGTCGCCCAGGAATACCAGATCGGGTACAGGGAGGCTGCTTCAATGCCCTATCCAGGTTGTACGTTGTGGATGTTTTGGGGAGCCTTGGATCCCTCGGTGGGTACACCGCTGGTTAGACGACTGGAAGTTGGCTGGTGGTGGGGTGCTCCTGTGAAGCTGCTCCTCCACGCTTCTGGTTCGCGTAGCAGAGGTGAACTGCTGCCAGCTTTGGTACCAGTGATCGGCTGTGAGGTTTTGGGCACGGGAGTCTTTTGGAACCCGTGGTAATGATGCCCGATCCCGGTTGTTGGGGCCTCAGGTGCTGACACCCGACCGGTGACGGCCCGGGGGCTGCACGGGGTGCGGAGCCCCCGCTCCTACTCCAAGTTCAAGTTCTCTGTCTCGACTCTCTTCTAGACTCTGTTCTGTTCTCCCTACACACTTCCCTAGCACTCCGCCCACCAGGACCCTGGATTGGCCCTCTGTTCTAGGTGATGCATGCAGGGTTGGATCTCAAAGTTAACTAGGTCACTGCTGTGTCAGAGAATATTGCGGCTGCATTTATGGCTGCAATACCCTCTTGTGACGCACTCGTTGTGGGGCGCCACACCCGCTGCCCGCAATATTTGTGCCTGTGCCCGCCCGGTATCTGCCCTCATTTCTCCTGGCCGCAGTCTGCACTCTGCAGCTCAGCATTGCGGGAAGCAATGACATCATGATGCACCCCCAGGCTATGGGGAACTCGGGAACCGGGCCGGTGCTGTCTCTCTGGGGTATCACGGTAGTCGTGACCCAGTCCCATGGCCTGGGATCAGTCCAAAAAAGGGGTTATTTACAAAGGATTTGTCATGACGCCACCCAGGGTATGTGGTTAGTAGAACCACCGTTACCGTATTCCTGCTGGGGATGGTGACTTGGGGCGGCGTAGATGGCAAGCCCTCCTTGGGTAGGAGTGAGGGTCTCCTGGGCAGGAGTGAGGGATCGTGATTCACACAGTCACTTACTTTGCTGCAGCTCTCCACGGTGCTGGTAGTCAGCATCTCTGCAGGTATAAGATTCCGTTATAGAGCATAGGGCAACAGGTGCAATCAATAGGCAGACTCACTAATATGTGTTTTCTCAGTCTCTTTACTGGAGTTAAGGCAGATGTTATAAACTGTCCACGGAGTCTGGAGAGCAGTTTGAGGTAATTCTCACCCGGCTAGGTCGTGTTGGCCTCCTCACTGTGCTTGTGTTGCGGCCCCTGCAGACTGAGGGCCCTGTCGATGTCTGTGTCTATCAGTATAACAGGCAACTCGAGTCCTTCACTTCTCTACCCCACCCTGGGAAGTCAGTGTCACTGGATTGTATACGTTGCTGTGTCCCTGGTATCGTGTAGCTGGAGAATCTGGAGTCCCCCACTCTCCGGTGTTGAGTGTCGGTGTGTGCAAACCTGCGCAGTCTCTGACTCTGGTGTCCGTGCTTGCGTTGTTCCTCTTGCGGAAGGGAAGCACAGGGTGGTGCAACCTCCCGGTAGGTTTCTTTCTCTTCTATTTCCTCGGATCCTAGCGTTAGGCCTTTAACAAGTTAGCGATCCTGGGACGAGCTAAGCAGCTTCCAGTCCACCAGTATGTCTTCAAAGTGCTGCTCCACACTGCACTGTTCTCAGTCCTCCCAGGAACTGAACTGAACTAGCTTACTCCCAGACCAGAATATAAGGGAACCTCACCCTGAACCCAGGCTTGGTCTCCCCTTCTGTCTGGGAGTTGTTGGTGTTGTTTGCGTGTTGCCTGAGTGCAATACCCCTTACTGCTCTCTGGTGACACCTAACAATGGTGACACTGTGGCACTATGACTCTGGGGTGCAACTTCATCACCTAGCAACACGTAGTTGTGCAATGTACAATTTAGAGGACTTTGGGCGGTGCATTATACAATATGAAGGACTAAGTAGGATGCAATATACTATTAATAGGATGATGTGGGGTGTATTATACAATGTGGAGTACTTTGGAGGTGCAATATACTATATGGAGTACTTTAGGGGTGCATTATACAACGTGAAGGACTTTGGAGGTGCATTATACTATACGGATGACTATGGAGGTGCATTATACTATATGGAGGACTATGAGGCTGCATTAAACTATTTGGAGAACTATGGGGGCAAAATATACTATCTATTCTATAGGATCCCACATCCTGGTATATAGCCCTCATCCTGTTATATGACCTCCCATCATGGTGCATAGCCTCTTCTCATCCTAGTATATGATTCCCAACCTGGCATATGATCCTCCCTTCCTGTTATATGATCCCCCATCTTGGTATATATGCCCCCCCATCTTGGCATATAACCCCCATCCTGGTATATGGCCCCCATCATGGTATATACCCCTCCCATCCTGGTATTTGATCCCCAATTCTGATATATTATCCCCCTTCTGGTTTATTATCCCCCATCATCCCCCATATACACCACCCATCCTGGTATATAGCCCCTCCAACCCAGTATATGATCCCCAATCTGGCATATGATCCCCTATCCTGGTATATGGCTCCCCTTCCTGGTATATGATCCTTCATCCTGGTATACATGCACCTCATCTTGGTATATAGCCTCCCATCCTGGCACACACACACCAAAAAATAAACAAATGTACTTACCTCCCATCGCTCCCCTGGCAGCACCGCAACATCCTCCTGTCTTCTTGTCCCAGCATCTGAACATGAGAGTGGTGCGCACAGTGATGAAATCACTGTTTTGCACCACTCCACGCACTGTCAGATGTTGGCACAAGGCAGGTGGGTGTTGCGGTGCTGGGAGTGATGGGAGGAGAGTATGATTGTCCGTTGCCGGGATGTGCACTACTACCCACGCCAATGATGATGCGTGGGAAGCAGTGAATATCCCCACACATGATCGCCTGTGGCTGTGGCCACTTATCATGTGTGCTGGCTAAAGTAATATAATATGCGCCGCTCCCCCTACCCATCATCCCATCCACCTCTTCAGTGCTGAGATGTGATGGACAGGGAGGTCCAGTGAATATTACATTAGCCTAAACAGCAGGCTACTTTACCACTGGCTACGTCTACAGCCTGCTCCGGCCTCTGGTGACGCGCTCTTCCACCTCTGCCCTCCAACAGCTACAGCCAAGTACCGCTATCCAGACTATAAGACACACCCCCACATTCCCCAAAAAAGTTTTGGGAAAAAAGTGTGTCTTATATTCTGAAAAATACAGTACATGCATTTAGGGGAAAAAAACTATCTCCATAGGTGGATAACCTCTTTAAATGGAACGTATCACCTGGATCTAAGCCCCTACACTATCACTACCTGTCCCTGCACCTTCCTAGCTGCTCCCTATATATCCCTCTCTGAGCTAAATCCACCCTATAAAACAGCAAAAAAATAACTTATAACTTACAGAAGTCCCTGAGGCTGGGGACTGAAAAGGCGGCGCCAGGTTCCATTCTGCCCCTCATCGATGCAGCAGCACACGCCCCACTGGGCGGCGTTATTCTTTCTTCATCGCCGCCTCCTCCATTTGGAATCTCCCACCCCTTTTACACTGTAAGGTAGCAGTTAGGATCGGCATGACAGAAGGCAGTGACTCAGGTATTTACTCACACAGCACACAGTTTAATGGCACAGTTCAGGTATTCACAGACCTCCAGGTTCCGGGGCGCAGCCGAGTACAACCTCATACAATGCCAACAGCTGATATAGAAGCTCTGTACTTTCCCCCGGGTAGGCTGTGTTAGGTCAGCACACAACCTTTCTCTCCTCACCGTCTGCTCATTAGCCTCATGAACGTCCACTCAGAGAGCTCACAGGCTGTGTTAAATCTTCACACAGATCTCTACACAGCAGCTCCTGCTGCTGTCCGGACACACTCCACCCCCTCCCCACAGCCCAGGGCAGCTCATATCATCTCCTATTCACCCGCACACCTGGGCGTCAGTGCTTTCAATCAGCACTCAGCTCTAGTAGCAGCTAACCCTGTGTGTGCTGCTACCGAGCAGAAGATACAATCTCCCATATGCTGTGTCCCGATTAGGGGACACATCGAGGTCGCATCACCACAACATGATAGGTGTAAAGCAGGCGGGAGATTCCAAATGGAGGAGGCGGTGATGAAGAAAGAATAATGCCGCCCAGCGTGTGCTGCTGCATCGAGGAGGGGCAGAATGGAGCCTGTCGTCGCCTTTTTAGTCCCCAGCCTCAGGGACTTCTGTAAGTTCTAAGTTATTTTTCTGCTGTTTTATAGGGCGGATTTAGATCAGAGAGGGATAGATAGGGAGCAGCTAGGAAGATGCAGGGACAGGTAGTGATAGTGTAGGGGCTTAGATCCAGGTGACAGGTTCCCTTTAACTCCTTGCCGACACAGGATGTTGTACAACGTCCTGGGCCGGTAAGGGGGCTTTGTTGTGAGCTCCAGTGCGGGACTCACATCAAAGCTCTGACATCTCAGCTGATCTCATCAGCTGAGATGTCGGGGTAACAGCACCGATCAGATCCGGGATCCGATCGGCGCTGTTAAACCCTTGGATCCCGCCGTCAATCTCTGACAGCGGGATCCAAGGCGGCCGCGGCGGGGAATGCTCTGTTCCCCGCCTGCTCCGGAGATCCCGCAATAGTATTGTGGGATCTCCGGCGCTCACATGACAGCCCGGGGTCCTGGCTAGACTCCGAATGCTGTCAGAGCCGCGATTCTGGGAGATACAGATGAGCTGCAGCTCATCGGTATCTCCCAGAAGCGATCAGCCTGTGCAGCAGGGTGCCTCTCTAAGAGGCAGTGTAAAAATAAGAATGAATTGATTAATAAAGTTTTTAAAAACCTGTAAAAAAAACAAAAAACATAAAGTTTCAAATCACCCCCCTTTTCTCCCAATCACAATAAAAGTATTAAAAAAATAAAAAAAACACATGTTTGGTATCGCCACGTTCAGAATTGCCCGCTCTATCATCCTTTTAAATTCGTTAATGAGAGCCGTAAACTCTGTAACGGAAAAAATGGTCCAAACACCAAAATTCCCTTTTTTTTGGTCGCTGCAACATTGCTATAAAATGCAATAACGGGCGATCAAAACTGCGAATCCACCCAAAAATGGTATCGTTAGAAACGTTAGCTGAAGACGCAAAAAATAAGCCACCACACAGCCTCAGAACCTGAAACATGAGGGCGCTACGGGTCACAGAGCATGGCGCAAAAAGTCTGTTTTCTTTTTTTTCAAACTTCTGAATTTTTTTTCACCACCTAGATACCAGTAAAGGTATACATGTTGGGTGTCTACGAACGTGTACCGACCCAAGGCATCACCCCGTCACATCGGTTTTACCATATAGTGAACATGGCTACTAAAATACCCAAAAAACAAATGTGTTATTGCGCTTTTTTTGCAATTTCACTGCATTTAGAATTTTTTTGCAATTTCCCTGTACACTATATGGTAAAATAAATTATTGCATATGAAAGTACATCTCGTCCCGCAAAAAACAAGCCATTATATGTCTATAATGACGGGAAAATAAAAATGTATTGGCTCTTGGAAGCAGGGGAGCAAAAAAGGAAAATGAAAAATGAAAAAATTCCCCGGTCATGAAGGGGTTAAAGTGAACCTGTCATCAAGTTGTTCCATGTAATCTGAAAGCAGCATGATGTAGAGGCAGAGATCCTAATACCTCTAATATACTGTTTATTGAGCTGCTTGCTGCAGTTTTGATATCACCGCCTTAGATCTAGCAACTCTCTGAGTGCTGAAGTTTGTATATATATATTGCTACCCCTGCCCCATACCCCCACACATACACCCAACACTGATTGACAGTTTTTTGTGTATACTGTGCATAGGCAAAAAGCTGCTAATCATTGGTGGGATGTATGATTGGAAAACATGGCAGCAGGTTTACTAGTCCTCTAGTGATAATCTCCTGGTGATAAAACAGTGATTTTATCAAATCTACAGCAACCAGACCAGTAGGAGACACATCACTGGAATCATGGTCTCTGTCTCTACATTAAGCTGCTTTCAAATTAAGTTACAAAAACCTGGTGAAGTCTATGGTAACATCAGCTGCAGAATCTGCAGTGAAATCTAATTGTATCACAAAAAAGATGGATTTGCCTTAGAAGAAAAACTTTTTCACATGTGAACCCAAACTGGATGGGCAACATGGCATCTTTCTTAAAGATAAACCCTAGTTTTGAATTTCTAATGCCCTGTGCCCACGGTGTGCCGCTTGATGCTTTTTTTGACGCATACAGTATTGTGATAATCTGCATCAAAATCTGGATGTCTATCCTGGGGCCAGCATAGTCTATGAGAGTTCAGAAGTGCTGTGCCAACATTACTTTTTTTTTCCTTGCAGATTTGGTGCCAGGAAAAGGAATCTGAACCACATGTTCAAGGTAAAAAAAGTAACTTGGGCACAGAACTTCTGAACTCTCATAGACTTTGCTGGCCCCAGGATTGACATCCAGATTTTGGTGCAGATTCTCAAAAAAAAGCATCAAACGACGCACCGTGGGCACAGGGCCTAACTCTGTGGTCCCAGACAGCAGCATGTTCCTTGTCTCCATACATGTGCAAATGACAAGCCCAGGGTATGGGGACTCGGGTATCTGGGCCCTCCGCTGCGGTCGGGATGTCACTGGTGGCCTGCCCAGACCCGTAGCCCTGGTGGTCAACTAAAAAGGGTAGTTGGAATGGGAATAAAAGTTTATAAGTTTATCGTGACACCACCTGCAGATTCTGGTGATGTAGCACCAGCGCTGCTTCAGTCATCCGGAAGGCGATGGTACAGCAGCCGAGATAGTACATCTCCCTATAGGTAGAGCTGGCCCTCCAGGGCAGGGATGCACCTGTGGTGATGGAAGTGCTGATGATGGATATAAACACGTTGCAGTGCAGTAGTGAAACAAGCATATGGAGACTCTGTCACTCTACCCGGGTACTTTACTGGAACAATTCTGGTGGTGATACAGTTCACAGTGGATAACAGTCATTAGGTAAAGATAGCCGGCCGGGTAGTCACAGTAGGCTGCATAGTTTCTCAGAGTCTCCCGTGGTATGCCTTCCTTGCTCTAGCATGTGTCCCGTTGCAGCTGCCTGTCCAGGAACAGCCTGCTTAATACCAGGCCCTATTGAGGTGCTTTCTTAGTATCCCGGCTTCCTGCTCTCCCTCTCTTCTGTACTGGGACTCGACCCCAGTGGGTTATCCTGGTGTGACTGGTTTCCTTGTGACAGGGTGTCGGGGCTGGTAGACGGACCCACGATGACCGGTGTTATGACTCAGGGGCTGAACTCCCCTGTGCCGCGTCTTCTGGATGATGCATTTTCTTCTCCAAAAATGAACCATTAAAAAACACAGCGATGGAGCAGCATTTCTGAAAACTCGTTGACTTTGCTGGCATTACAGAAAGGGGTGCATTTTTTTTCTATTAAGGCTGTGTTCACACTGTCCGTTTTTGATCTGAACGCATCACTCATTTGGAATCCCAGCAAAGTCAATGGGTTTTCCAGTTTTTCTGTGCATTTTTTTGACCTGATCCATTTCTTGGGTGGAAAAGTGATGAAAGTGAAAAAGAATGAGCTGCGTTTTTGTGTTCCGCTTTTCCTGTTGAAACCATTGTCTATGGGCTTAAAAACGGAGCCAAAATAGATAAAAAATGGATCCAAAACGGATGATCTGTTTCTGGGGTGTTTTTTGGAAATCCTGATCCAGCTGAGAAAGAGAGAAAAACGCACCAGAAAAAGATAAAAAACGCACAGTGTGAACGTAGCCTAAAAAGAATGAGCCGTCAATTCCTGCTACATTTCCCCTATGAAACCATTGTCTATGGGCGAAAAACTTACACCAGAAAAATGCACCAAAAACAGATCAAAAACGGATCCAAAACGGATCACTAATTGACAAGTTCATTCTGTTTCTGCCCCAAAAATTGAGCAGTAAAAAACGCCGCAGTCCTGAAACCTCATTGACTTTGCTGGACATCACAGAAAGGGATCCGTGTTCCATGCACAAATGGATCAAAAACGCACAGTGTGAACGTAGTCTTAAAGTCTGGAACAAAACCCCGTGTGTGCTTCCCTCCGCCCGGCTTCGTATGTACATTACGCTCGGGCACACATGTATTTATGTACACAGGAATGTTGTCCAGGCCTCTCCAGGAGGATGGTCATATAATGACTGAAATTACATTGCCTGGAATGGCACAGCCAGAAGAAGAAGAAGGGGGAAGGGGGGTCACATTTTCCGTGCTTTCCACTGAAATTCATTCTGTGGTTTGTGAAGAGAGAAAAAAAAATGTGCTTTATATTTTGTGAGTGGAGTCACATGACCCGGGTTATGAATAGCAGATTGTAATGAGTTGGTAGTGTAAGTAAGAGAGGAGGCGAGAGCACTGACACAGACACACAGACACTGTGTGCAGGATACGGACACGTTCACACGGACAGGTACGCCGGGCTCCTCTGACAAGGTGAGTGGTCGGCGGCTCTCCGCACTCATGGGGGATGGACGCCTATTGTTTTCTTTTAGCAGATTTTGCAGGGAGGAGGGGAGATTTCTCATCTCAGGAAGTTAGTTGAGATTTTTTCCTTCATTAATTGAACCCGGCTGGTGCCCTTCTTCCATGTTCTTCGTCTCCCGGTGTCCTCGTCTTTTGCCCCCTGGTCATTTTTGCCCTCCATGGTCGGAGCCCGGCGCAGACCTCTATTGACACGTTGCTTTTTTGTTTGGCTGAGGAAGGGCAGAGGTCACGGCTGTCAGCTCGCTGTCTACAAACCTCCTGCCAACACTTTGCTCGTCTTCTTGGTCCTCTCCGGACCTCATCCGCTCAGTGGGACTTTTACTACTTTTTCTGTATAATAATAATAATAATAATAATAATAATAATAATAATATTTATCCACTTATATAGCACTATTAATTTTACAGCACTTTACAATATTTCTATTCATCGAGTATCCCATACAACATACACAGCACATATCTCCATTTTCTTTCCTTTTTACCACTAGATCTCTTTTGCCTTTTACTTGTTCCTCCTTTACCTCTCCATTTCGGCTTCTTGTACTTCTCTTCCTGCCCCCTGAGATGCTCCAGGGCTTTCTCTCCTGACTTGTGGCTTCCTGACCTGCATCTTTGCACTAGAAGCCGCTTGTAGGAGCAGAATTTATCCACCCGGATAAGACTATTCATAGACACAAGGAAGTTTTTGATTTGAATTGCCATTTTTCGCTCTGCACCCTTTCCTTGCCATGAGGCTCATCGGATCATTATGGAATTTCACTTATTTATTGTAAATTTGCACTTTGCCTTTTTGCTTTTTTTTCTTTATTTTTTCAATTCATATTTTTTTTATTTTGTTTCATAAATATTTTATATTTGTTGACTAAAAGTTTTTTTTTTTTATTTCCAGTCAATGTGTGTAAAGTTAGGTATGTGATCACTTTGTGCATTAGCCATCACCACCATTTGGCACAACTCTTGGGTCAACATATGTTATTATTAGTTTTATTAGTTTTCATTAAGGTGACTGCATTATCTTACATATTTCTGATCAATCATTCACCAAATGATCATTCGCTACTTAACTATCAATCAACTTTTATCTAATGTGTATCGCCCCCATACGCAGCCACAAAGGGGTTAATGACGCCGATAATAGGATAACCATTATCCTTTTACCTATACCCACTATGCTACTGTCTATTGCATCTTGCCTACTGTCTATGCACTAGCTTTGCTCACCTTTACCAATTAACCCTTAGCTATGTTGGTACAAAAATTGATATTTAGTGCAATTCCCAGGATGACCAGCAGGAGTCTCCACTGACATTTCTTATTTTCCATCATGCTTTAATATTTTTTTATAGTGGACGAGGTTGAAGAAGAGGGTATTGGGGGAAGGAGGTGAGGTGAGGTGAACTCAGCGAAGGGGGGTTGGCATACGGGTAAAGAGCAGCACCCTTTCCTGCTCCGCCTCTTGCCCCCCGGAGCTGTGTCTGACTGCGGCTCTGTGATTTTGTGTGTGGTACCCAGGAGGATGATGGTAAAAGGAGGGAGTTCGGGGAAGAGCGGTTTAATGACCCTGTGATGTGGTGAAGTAACCACAGCGTTGGTTTGTGTGCTGAAGACACTTAGATTGTAGGGAGTGTGACAGAAATGGGAGATTGGCCGGACCGCTCAGTCCCAGGATAGAACTTCAAAGGAACAAATTAATAATTGAACGTTACCGTGTAATGTATTTGGATTTCTCATTTTTTTTCTCATCGCTGACTCATACATTTTTGGAGCTATTGGTATATGTGTAAGAGTCCATATTTGCAGACTTAGCCATACTGAACTTTAAGCTTTTATTATATTTCTTTACAGACAAGTAAGTACTACTAGTGATGAGCGAGTAGTAAGATGCTCGGGTGCAGATAGCTCTAACCAAATACTAGGAACGAGTAACAAATCCAATGCGACTCAATTGGGAACTCATATCCAAATACTAAAACAGGTCAAGGTATTCGATTAGAGCTGTCCCAACCCAAAGACCTTGCTACTCACCCATCACTAGTAAGCACATTAAGGGCCCCTTTACACACGGCTACATTTCTAGGGTGGCTACAGGTAACTTACTGGTTGCAGTGAAATCATGGAGAGATTATTCCATTTGTACACAGCAACAAGATAGAACCTTGTCTCCATGATTTCACTGCAACCAGTAAGTTACCTGTAGCCACCCAAGAAATGTAGCCGCGTGTAAGGGGCCCTTAGTTCTCACTTAGGCTAGGGCCACATTACCGTCGGGTGTTGCTAGACATATCCACCATAGACTACTTTTACCGCAGCCTTAATGCCATTGAATAATATGGGTGCCGGACTCCCCAGTGCATGTTAACACTAAAGTACCGGAGATTGTTACCTCGCGTTATTTTGAAGCAGACGGGAAAACGCTCCTTGTGACGAGGTTTCATTACGTGAATGATGATAAGCGCAGACCTGTAAGCAGATTGCCGAACGCAGAGCCGATCGTCATGTGCACCCAGCCTTAATGCAGGTGAAAAATGCATGTGTTCAGATGCAATGCAAAACGCAATGTGAACCTAGCCTAAGAACAGAAAAGAGAAATGCTAGTTCACCTGTTTTTACTACTCGGAACACAAAGCCCATGTAAATGAAAGTCGAAAAAAGAATACAGCAAGTCGTCACTACAAATGGTTCTGCTTAATTGATGCATTAAAAACATATTACCAAAGGGGACATGTCTATGTTTGTTTTGTCGGTTGCCCCTTTTTGTAATATTAGTATTATGTATTATTATAGCGCCATTTATTCTATGGGGCTTTACATGTGAAAAGGACATAGAAAGACAAATACAATAATCATGAACAATACAAGGCACACACAGGTACAGGAGGAGAGAGGACCCTGCCCACGAGGGCTCACAGTCTACAAGTGATGGGTGAGGATACTGTAGGTGAGGAAAGAGGATCCTGCTTGTGAGGGCTCACATTCTACAAGGGATGGGTGAGGATACATTAGGTGAGGAGAGAGGAACCTGCCCACGAGGGCTCATATTCTACAAGGGATGGGTGAGGATACATTAGGTGAGGAGAGAGCACCCTGACCATGAGGGCTCACAGTCTACAAGGGATAGGTGAGGATACTGTAGGTGAGGAGACAGCACCCTGCCCATGAGGACTCACAGTTTATAAGGGATGGGTGAGGATACAGGTGAGGAGAGAGCACCCTGCCCATGAGGGCTCACAGTCTATAAGAGATGGGTGAGGATACAGGTGAAGAGAAAGGATCCTGCCCGTGAGTGCTCACAATCTACAAGGGATAGGTGAAGATACAGTAGGTAGAGCTAGCGGTTTGGTGGACTGAGGATCACTACAGATTGTAGGGTTGTTGGAAGAGGCAGGTCTTCAGGTTCTGATGAGTTTGGGCAGAGAGTTCCAGAGTATGGGGGAAGCATGGGAGAAATCTTTTATGCAATTGTGGGAAGAAGAGATAAGATTAGAATAGAGAAGGAGAACTTGAGAGGATCAAAGGTTGTATATAAGCAAGTATCGGGACACCTTGTCACAGATGTACAGAGGAGACAGGTTGTGGATGGTTTTGTATGCCATAGATAGGGTTTTGAACTGAAGTCTCTGGTCAACAAGAAGCCATTGAAGGGATTGGCAAAGAGTAGAGGCTGGGGAATAGCAGGGAGACAGGTGGATTAGTCGGGTAGCAGAGTTTATGGTAGATTGGAGGGGTGCAAAAGTGCTAGAGGGGAGGCCAGTGAGTAGGGTGGTGTAGTAGTCGAAGCGGGTGATGATGGGGGCATGCACGAGTGCTTTTGCAATTTCTTGGTCAAGGAATGTATGGATCTGGGAAATATTTTTGAGTTGGAGTCGGCAGGAGGTGCCAAGGGCTTGGAGCAATATGTTTTTAACTCATCAATTAAACAGAACCATTTGTATTGCCGGATCACCTTCTTCTTTTTTGGACTTTCTAGTTGTTCTTTTGTGTTTCACATTTTTCACTGACTGATAGGAGAAGCTGGAGAATCCTCCATCAGTTTCTTTTTGCACATAAGAAATATTGATGAAACTCTGTTTAAAAGCTCAAACTTTGATGAAAATTGCTCCTTTTTGGCAAAATGTCAAAGAACAGAAATAATGAAACCGTGGACTTGTGAAACCAGCCCTACAGACTGAACACACTTGATACCAAAGGTTGAAGTTGATGGACCTAATGTCTTCCTCAATCTGTGTAAGGAAGGATGTTCCTTATACCATAGCTTCGGAGATTTATGGCCTATAGTGAATAGCTCCACTTTTGTGAAGTAAAATGTTATAATATGCAGTAAGGGTCATAATGCACCCCAAGGGGAAGCGAGCGTCCGTGAGTGGCCCCACTGGGCCATGACACTGAGCTTCCCTGGAGGAGCGAACCTGGGAGGCCACCAAGCCTTATGCTGAAAAATGTGAGGGCTTGGGTGGAGGTCAGATGTAGGGAAGAAGCTTGGTGCTAAAATAGGGATCCAATTAAATTTCACTGGTATTAGAAATATCCCAGGGTGGTTGTAGGGTCCTTCCAAAAATGTTTACTTAGGTCCAAATACTTCATCACATCTCTAGCTGAGAACATCATGATTAAGGTTCACCTACTAGCCGGTCCTGTGGGTCAAGTCCAGGTAGACTTTGTATAGTTATGGGAAATAAATCTTCAGGAACTGGTTAAGTCTGATTTGAAGTTCACTTTAACTAATTATGTACCAATTTGATCAGTGGCCAGGGGTGTAACTACCACAGGTGCAGGGGTTGCAATTGCGCCTGTGCCCTGCAGCCTAGGGGGGCCCTAAAAGTCCCAATGGATCATAGAAAAACGCTAATGCTATTAAATATTTGCAATAATTGGGGGCCCCTTTGGTGCTTCGCAATGGGGCCCATGAGTTTCAAGTTACACCACTGTCTGTAGTCATGTTTTATAATTGATCTTCATTTTGTTATCTATAATGGCTGATTTTAGCCTATTTATGCCCAGTTTTTGGCCCATGGACCTGATGTGCAACCTCCAGGGAAATGCCAACTTTATATACAGAGCCATGTCTCCCAGCATCACGATGGGGCCCCAGAGTACTCTGCTAGACCATAAATAGATGGTTTTTCTTCTTTTATGACAACATCATGGTAAATTATCCATCTTCCAAGGTGGTGTCATGTGCATGTTTCTGTCCCAATATTTATGTCTGTGGTCCCTGCACAAGGATTTCACTAGAAACAATAACACATCTCGGTAGATCTATTTTGGGTGGTTTTTTTTATCCAGTTCTGCATTTAAGGTTTACCTGTAGATTGAGGTGACTTTATAAAAGACGCTTTCATGTGTTTACATGATGAATACCACCATTTCTGGCCATTGTAGGTGTTGAAAGCTGTATTTCTTTTTATTGGTTTACCCCTCTGCAATTGTCTCTGAGCTACTGGGTGAAGACTAGCGGTTAGGATGTCCCCCATACATAGTACTCATAGTCTAGAAATTTTAAAGGCATCTTTCAACAGGTTTTTGTTACATAATCTGAGAACATCATGATACAGGGCAAGAAAGCATGATTCCATAGGTGTGTCCCTTACTGGACTTCTTGGTGTAGTTTTGACAGAATCCCTAGATGTAGCAGAGCTAAGACTTCTTGGCGGTGTATAACCGCCCACCGCACTGACTAAGGGTCCGTTCACACATTGCATATTTCCTGCGTATTTTGACGCAAGTGCTCTTGCAGTTTTTGTACCCAACACCAGGAGTAGGTGATTAAATACAGGAGTGGAGCACTTGTTTCTATTAGACTTTTCCTCTCATTGTTCCACTTCTGATTTTGGCTACAAAAACTGCAATAGCGCTCGCGTAAAAATATGCAGGAAATACGCAGTGTGTGAATTGTCAGCAAGCTGCAAATCAATGGTGGGGTTATAAAAATTAGCAGGACATGTAGGCAGACAATGAAAATCTCCTGTTGATAAAACACTCATTCTATTGAAACTTTGAAACTGTAACACGCAGCCTAGTAAGTGACACATAGATGGAGTTAGGCCTAATATTATGCTGCTCTAAGGTTAAATAGCAAGAACCTGCTGACAGATTCTTTATAATGCTTTATTGCATTTATGTCTGTGCTTATCTCTGTTCCTCCTCCCTTCTTTCTTCATACACTTGAATGGGCATTTACAATCCGATTGCTCATTGAGATGACAGTCTGACTAGTTTTCACAAAGAGATATTTCAGCAGTTTTTCAGAATTGATGAGTTCAGGATGCTTTGGGGATAGAAGGAAAAGTGGCTCATAAGCGGAGAAAGAAGCAGATTTTTTTGATTATTATTATAGCACCATTTATTCCAAGGTGTTTTACATGTGAAAAGGGGTATACATAGACAAGAACAATATACATGCACAATACAAGACACGGACAGGTACATAAGGAAGGAGGACCCTGCTCATGAGGGCATACAGTCTACAAGGGATGGGTGAGGATACAGTAGGTGAGGAGAGAGGACCCTGCCCATGAAGGCTCACAGTCTACAAGGGATGGATGAGGATACAGTAGGTGAGGAGAGAAGACCCTGCTCATGAGGGCATACAGTCTACAAGGGATGGGTGAGGATACAGTAGGTGAGGAGAGAGGACCCTGCCCATGAAGGCTCACAGTCTACAAGGGATGGATGAGGGTACAGTAGGTGAGGAGGGAGGATCCTGCCCTGGAGGGCTCACAGTCTATAAGGGATGGGTGAAGATACAGTAGGTGAGGAGAGAGGACCCTGCCCACAAAGGCTCACAGTCTACAAGGGATGGGTGAGGATACAGTAGGTGAGGGGAGAGAACCCTGCGTACGAGGACCCATAGTCTACAAGGGATAGGTGAGGATACAGTAGGTGAGGAGAGAAGATCCTGCCCATGAGAGCTCACAGTCTACAAGACATGGGTGAGGATTCAGTAGGTGAGGGTAGAGCACCCTGCTTGAGAGGGCTCACAGTCTACAAGGTATGGGTGAAGATATGGTAGGTGACGAGAGAGGACCCTGCTTACGAGGACTCATAGTATACAAGAGTTGGGTGAGGATACAGTAGTTGTGGGGAGAGGACCCTGCCTACGAGGGCCTATAGTCTACAAAAGATGGGTGAGGATACAGTAGGTGAGGGTAGAGCTGGTCGTGCGTCAGTTTGGTGGACTGCAGCTCATTGCAGGTTGAAGGCTTGCTGGAACCCAACATCACCTCCTTGCTATCCCAAATTCCGCAATGTCTGTCTGAAATCTCATCTTTCTTTTCTGCTCGCTTTCTGAAACTGAACATGGACAAAACAGAAGTCACCATTTTCTCCCCAACCCACTGTCCCCCCCCCACCTGACATTTCCATCAATGTCAACGGCTGCTCCCTTTACCCAGACCCCCACTCTTGGTGCCTTGGGGTAATCCTCGACTCCGCCCTCTCCTTCAAGCCACATATCCAAGCCCTTACCACCTCCTGCCCACTTCAACTCAAAAATATTTACCGGATCCGTTCATTCCTCGACCTCAACACTACAAAAACACTTGTCCATGCCCTCATCATCTCCCGTCTCGATTATTGTAACCTCCTGCTCACCAGCCTCCCCTCTAGCACTCTTGCACCTCTACAATCTATCCTAAACTCTGCTGCCCAACTAATCCACCTGTCTGCCTGCTATTCCCCAATCTCTCCTCTCTGCCAAGCCCTTCACTGGCTCCCCATTTCTCAGAGGTCCCGGTTTAAAACACTATGACCTACAAAGCCATTCACAATCTGTCTCCGCCATACATCTGTGGCATGGTCTTCCGGTACCTACCCTCATGCAACCTTTGCTCCACTCACGATCTCCTCCTCTGCTCCACCCTTATCTCCTCTTTCCACAATCGCATACAAGACTTTTCCCGTGCATCACTTTACTCTGGAACTCTCTGCCCCAACATATCAGACTCTCACCGAATATGGAAACCTTTAAAAGAAACCTTAAGACTCAAATCTTCCGACAAGCCTGCAACCTGCTGTGAGCCTCGGTCCACCAACCAAGGCACGACCAACTCTACCCTCTCCTAATGTATCAACACCTGGCCCCTTGTAGATTGTGAGCCCTCCTGGACAGCGTCCTCTCCCCTTTTGTACCTGTATGCCATATGTTGTCCATGTACCTTGTACTTGTCTTTGTATACCCTTCCATATGTAAAGCACCATGGAAGTAATGGCGCTATAATAATAAATAATAATAATAATAGTAATAAAAAAGAGGTGGGTCTTCAGATTCCGTTTGAAGGTTTCTAGGGTAGGTGAGAGTCTGATGGGGCAGAGAATTCCAGAGCATGGGGATACATGGGAGAAATCTTGTATGTGATTGTTGGAAGAGGTGATTAGAGGGGAATAGAGAATGAGATCTTGAGAGGATTGCAGGTTTCGTGTAGGTAAGTACTGGAAGACCACGTCACAGGCGTGCGTAGGAGACAGGTTGTGGATGGCTTAGTATTTTCTGGTTAGGGATTTGAACTATAGTTTCTGGGCCATGGGAAGCAAGTGAAGGGCTTGGCAGAGAGGAGAGACCAGGAAGTAGCAGGGAGACAGGTGGATTAGTCGGGCAGCAGAGTTTAGGGTAGATTGGAGGGTGCAAGAGAGGGAGACCAGAGAGCAGGAGGTTGCAGTAGTCGATGCAGGAGATGATGAGGGCATGCACAAGTGTTTTTGCATTTTCTTGATCAAGTAATGTATGGATCTGGGAAATAATTTTGAATTGGAGTTGGCAGAAGGTGGCAAGGGTTGGATATGAGGTTTCAAAGAGAGTGCAGAGCCAAGGATTACCACAAGGCAGCGAGCATGTGGGACTGGGGATAGTAAGCAACCAATTACTTTGATGGATAGGTTTGGTGAGGTGGTAGAGTGAGATGGGGAAAGATGACGCATTCTGTTTTTTGCATGTTCAGTTTTAGAAATTGAGCAGCAAAGAAAGATAAGAAAGAAAGATAAAATAGGGGACAGACATTGTGGTATTTTGGTTAGGCTACGTTCACACGTAGCGTAATTGGGGTGTATTCCCGCATTTACATGGTGATTTTGATTGCTTGCGTAAATGCAGTGATTTAAAAAGCTGGATACACCTGAAAGGCGTGCAGATGCCGCATTTTTTCGCATATTTATGCATGCAGGCTTTCACTGCAAAATCCTGGCGCAAAAATAATTGCCATGGCAATTCTTTGCGCTTTTTTCGGCATGCTTTTCCCATAGGCTACATGTTAAAATGGCCTTGGGTAAAGCACGCCTAGAAAAGCGTGGCGTCTGCATGCAGTCACACGCTAAAAAGTGCCACTGCAATATACGCGGCCAATAATGCTGCGTGTGAGCGTAGCCTTAGCAAGGAGGTGATATCAGGTCCAGAGAGGTAAATCTGCATGTTATCAGTGTAGAGATGATACTGAAAGCCAAGAGACTCTATGAGCTGTCCCAGGCTGAAGGTGTAGATGGAGAAGAGTAAGGGCTCTAGAACTGAACTTTGGGGAACATGGACAGATATTATAAAGTTTCTTTTATTCCATTCTACTATTGATACATGCAAAGTGTGTGGAAACGTCAATTACTGTAAAGCATATTAAGTCTGCATTGCTGCCACTGTTCTAGTGCACAAGCTGAGTTTAGTGTAAATCTGCCAGACATGCACAGTGATCTTTGTGTAGACATTTTTCTTGTTTGTTGCCCTGGGCTATATCTATGTGGCATGCATATTACCTCGACATATTCTGAGAGTTTATGGCTAAGTTCATTGAGCTGATGGTCTCATGCTTCCATAGATGTTTATCATCTGATGTTCTACTTTTACAGTTTCACTGTGGGAACATCTACATTAAGTCGCTGTGTAAATTACAGTCTGATTTTTTTTAATTGCAATGTGTTTAGTATGGTTGGGTGAATTATGTTCATTGCAGACGGGAAGAACATCTTTATTTTTCTATGGCAGTTCTAAATAAACTCTGAATCACGATGGAAAACATACAATTACCTTGGACTGAAGTGTGTAAAATTGGAGCTATTTTTAAAAGTGTAGCCTGCAAAATCACACAAATGCTGACAACTCAGTAATAAAGAAGTTGCCTGTTTCAGTCGGCTTCATGTCTTTTGTGGCTTTAGTCAAAGGAGGCTACAGAGAGCACAATCCCAGTCAAGTGATCAATGACATAGATGCCCATTGACTTTAAAGGATGTTCTGTATGGCTTTAAAATGAGCACTTACACAAATATGTTGCCCCATAATTATCAATTGAGGTCACAGGCTAAAATGACTTTTTCAAGAATTTTATCGATTTAAAGTTGTGATACCATATGTTGCCACCCACGTTGCACCGTTGCGTATCATTGATATTGATTACTCTCAGTGGGAGAAACAAAATTATCTTATAGCTGTGACACCTTTTAATGGCTAAAAAAATAAAATAAATGATGTTACAAAGCAAACGTTTGAGACTGCTTACATCACTTAATCAGGCATTGTGTACTCTGCCTAATGAAGAGACATAAGCAGTCTCGAAAGCTTGCCTTGTAACATCATTTATTTTATTTCATACTGTGTCTGAGGAAGAGCTTAGAATGCATGCTTTCTAATATTATTGATTTTATTTTTTTATACTATGCCTACTGAAGAGACGTAAGCAGTATCAAAAGCTTGCTTTGTAGTATCATTTATTTTATTTTTGGTATTCTGCGTCTGATGAAAAGTTAAGCAATCTTGAAAGCTTGCCTTGTAAAACCTTTTATTTTATTTTTGATATATTTTGCCTGATGAAGAGACATAACCGGTCTTGAGTACTTACTTTCTAACATCATTGATTTTATTTTTGTTATACTATGCCTGATGAAGAGACAGAAGCAGTCTCTAAAGCTTGCAATAAAACATCATTTATTTTATTTTCGTTATACCATGACTGATGAAAGGAAAGTAAGCAGTCTTGAAAGCTTGCTTTTTAAATTAATTCATTTTACTTTCTAACATCATTGATTTTATTTTTGTTATTCTATGCTTGATAAAGAGACACAAGCCGTCTCAAAAACTTGCTTTGTAACATCATTTCTTTTATTTTTGTTATACTATGCCCGATGAAGAGACATAAGCAGTCTCGAAAGCTTGCTTTGTAACATTATCTATTTTATTTTTGTTATACCACGTCTGATGAAGGGACCTAAGCAGTCTCGAAAGCTTGTTTGTAACAACATTTATTATTATTTTGTTAGCCATTAAAAGGTATCACAACTACAAGATTATTATGTTTCTCCCACTGAGAGCAATTAATCTGTTTTCAACTGGCTAACACGGTACCAAACCTTTATTTCAATGTACTAATCATATTCACATTTCATTGTCTCTTCCTTTTTATTTTTTTTTACTTTACCACATTATCCAACATTTATTGACCTGTTTACGACAATTTTGAGCCCCAGAAAGTTGATAATTGGGCAGATTTGCAGATTATGTAAAATGTTCTCTTTTAAAGCCACACACTCTGAGGATGAGCCATTTCCTCTACAAGCGCTATAATTTTCCTTAATGGGAAAGAGGAGGCGACATGAGTAGTTGATGTTATTGGCGGTCATTTCACGCCACTGTTAAAGCTTGTTTTATTATTCATTAATCCATAGCACAGCATTTTTTATTACTACGTTGACTTAACTCATAAAGGTCATTAGTAGAATGGTCTCTTTTTAGTCAACTTAACTAATTAATACTCTATTTCCTTTTTTACATATGTTATGTGTTTTTGTAATCCTAAAAATGTTAATGTTTTACCGAGGGGGGGTGTGATCAACAACATTTTAGATAGCCTTTAATGGTGCAAATGTAGGTGCACTTGCTCATAGAAGGCATGCGTTGAATATTATGGATTTGAAAATCCACCATAGTTATTAAAAGGTGTACACATTTTAATTATTTTTATTTCTACAGAACCAACATATCCCCAGCACTTTACAATTCAGAAGGAGCTTGTACAAACAAGATAAGACATTACAGAGTAACACATATCTCAACACATACCAAGACTGAAGGCCCTGCTCACAAGCTTACAGTCTATGAGGAAATAGGGGTAACACAAAAGGTAAAAATAAACTCTTATCGTGTGCAGTTCAGCCATCAGTATAATAATTACTTGCATTCAAAAAATGCTGCATGAACTAGTCACCAGCCAACATCTGTACAAGTACTGAGTATTTGGAAGAGAGGACAGGGATAGTTAGATAGACTACTGAGATAAGGTGACAGGCTAGTCTAAAGAAATGTGTCTTAGGGCACACTTTAAACTGGGTATACTGGGAAGTACCCTATTGTCAGGAGTAGCGCATTCCAGAAAACTGGTGCTGCCCAAGAGAAGCCCTGGAGATGGGAATGGGAGGCTCGGATTATAAAGGATATTAGTTTAAGGTCAGTAGCGGAATGGATAGAATGGGTAAGATGATAGACAGAGATGAGGGTGGAGATGTAGAGTGGTGAAGAACTGTAGAGGGCTTTGTGGGTGAGAGTGATAAGTTTATATTGGATTCTGTAGCAGGTGGGCAACCAGGGCAATGACTGGTACAGGGTGGTGGCATGAGTGTAGCAGGTAGTCATAAATCATAAATAAGAGCATGGCTGCTGCATTCATGATAGACTGGAGATGGGAAAGTTCAGTGAGAGACCGATTATCATAGAGTTGCAATAGTTCAGGTGAGAATGCATCAGTGCAATAGTAAGACATTTTGCAGACTTTTTTCCAGCTATCCTCTTTTTTTGCTGGCACATGAAAGCCAGTTTTAATAATTCTGCTACTAAAGACCTATATACATATCAGCTGAAAGTCATCCAAAATGGCAGATTTTGATGATCACCTCAGAGAAGCAATCCCCCAGTGACTAGTGCTCATAATCGTCCAAAAGACCGATTGGGTAGGTGGGATTTTGTTTGTCTGATTTTAAGCACTAGCTGTCCAAGTGCTGTCCAATAAAAAATCAGATAGCAGTCGTCCAATATTTGCAGTGGCATGAGTGAGCCCTTACAATGCAGATCTATATGCCATTCAGGGCCAGTGGAAAGCAGGTTGACGACTTTTATGGGCACAATAAAAATTACTCCTGACACCTTTGGTGTTCTGTGCAATGTTATGGAGAGAGGTTCACTTTCCTATTAGCCCAAATGGTGCAAAGAATATTGCAAGGTAAAGTTAATAGTAATTAAATATAGCTTTTTCATGGTTATGAATCCAATATATCCACGAGTGGTGCGCTCCTCTCTCCTAACTCTGCACCACTCAGCATGGATTGGTAGGATGCTGTCAGTGGCATAACTTGAATTTCAAGGCCCTGATGTGAAACCTCCAACGGGGCCCCCAATTATTGCAGATTGTTAATAACATTAGACTTTTTCTATATGCTAAAGTGGCTTTTGGGGCCCCCTAGGGCTCCAGTGCCAGGGTGCGATAGCAACCCCTCACTTATCTTAGTTACACCCCTCAATGCTGTGCTTGCAGATGAGAAAGATGCAATCTCCTTATGATCACAGTGGACTCCCAATTATGTATTTTGCAGTTGCTGCTGCAGGTATGGTAATATATACCATTACCTGGGGATCATTCATATGAGTGGCTTTCCATGAAATTAATGGATGGGCCAGGTCTGCCAGGTTCAGAGACACTCTAGAGAGGGGGTCCTAAGAAAGCATAAGGGCAGGGCTATCTTTATTACCAAACCCCTTTAATTTGCAGTTATAGATGCCAAGTATAATGCAGGAGTTAGAAAAAAATGGATCTATATATCAAATGCTAACATTAAAAAAAGATTAAAATGTCATGTATTTGATTCTCACGCCTACGTTTGGATTAATAAAATCTACATCAAAGACTGCAACCAAAATGACAAAACCCGAAGCCATAGTAGATTCAAAAATGAACTTTTCCAAAATATTCAAAACACATATCTAATTTTCAAGCTGTTAGAAAAATGTAGTAGACTGCGCACATCTGGGGAACAGTAGTAGCAAGAGATAGGAACAATCTGAATCCAGAGCTGTCTGGCTGAGTCCCTTTAGGGCCAGTGACCTGGCAAAGGTTTAGAGTCTCTTTAGTGAGCCTATAATTACTATGTAATATATACAGAAACACTCTGGGTGACATGTGCAAGCAGGTTTAACAAAAGTTCAAATAACACTGCAGACGAGAAAAGCACGTCCAAAAATTCTGCACCAACATTTAGACCAAAAGCTTCATAGACTTGTGTAAACGCATTCCATTGGGCAGAAATATGGAAAGTTTGTTGTTTTCAACACCGTTGGGTAAAGTACTCTAATAACAAAGCACATACAAATTACAAAATCTGTATTTTTGCCTTTAAGCTTTGAATTGTGCAAATGCAAAAATAATCGCACAACTCAAAATTTCTTTTGTAAATGAACTACTAACTGTAATGGATACAGGTCTGCTCTGCGGCATTCAAATGGTGTCTACTATATGTACTTATTGTCAACGTACATATATGAGGTTCCTGTGAAAATAGTACACTATGCTCAGAGCCTTTCATACACCTTACAATATTTAAGAGCATTACTAAGCTGGCAAAAATGTTATAGGACTGTCGGCCAAACAAAGCTTTGGGAGATCGTTCAGGCTACAGCCATCTTGGTTTTCTCTCACATACACAGGAGCACTTGTTTAGCTGTATTCTTTATGGATTCTTTATGGGAAAGATGCCCAAAGATGTGTCTGGCATCGGCTCATCTATGGGGGAACAAAGTGTTTGGTAGTCCGAAATTGGGCATGCATGATTGATATTTTCCAGGGCCCTTGTACACATTAGACTCTCTGTCTGTCGAACATGTCATTATCGGCAGGTAAAGCCAATATTAGTCTGTTGTGTATGGTGGACTTCAGTGTGGCCAATCCTTGCGGCCAATTAACCACCTGGACTAACCATTTTTAATTTGTCCTCTGCACCTTATAACCAAAAATAAGAGTGAATTTGAAGGGGCTAAATAAGAGCATGTGTTAAGACTGTGAGCCCTCGCGGACAGGGTCCTCTCCCCTCCTGCATCTGTATGACCCGATTGTCCATATATATTGTACTTGTCCTTGTCTACCCTTTCCATATGTAAAGCGCCATGAAATCTAATGGCGCTATATAAATAAATAATAATAATAATAATGTATTATATGAAAGGTCATTTATAGATTCATATCACCATGTGCTCTCCTGATTGGCAAATATTTGCTCCATGCCCACCAGAAACAGAAGCTATGGTCAAAAGTTCATTCCGTTCTCTGTTCAATTGCTTGACTGTCAACTTTCTCTCCTGATTCCTCCATACACAGGAACACCTAGCTTGGCCAAGATAAGTTCCTTATCGGCGGCTTATCCCTGCACCAAAAAATAGAGTAGCCTTTGAAATTTGACAGGCTGAATCCTTGTGTCCCCCAACATCATCTATTGGATGGGAGTCGGGAGAACCCATGCACATTTGTGGGATGAAGATTCATTCAACTTTTGGGCATTTACCTCCTCTAAAAACAATAAAATAGACAACCCCCAAAAAGCGGCAACTTAACCTCTGATTCACATTTATTCGTTAGCCAGTCATGCCAAAATTAGCGGGTTTTGTCGATGGTAGTTTATGACCACCATAAGATGATGACCTGTAGATCTTGGTCTAGTATACACCGTTCTGAGGAGCGGTGTTATTTTTCAAAATAGTTGACATTTTTTAGTTCTATGTTTTCTTTATTTGTTGAAAAGCAAACATAATTCATACAAGCCAATAATCTGCTTTCACAGTGGCCTAAAGCCGGCCATACACATGAGAGAACATGCCCAGTCCTTTGTTCCCCTATGGGATAAATGCTGTCAGATGTGTCGAGCAGCAGCCTATCCCCCTCTCCCTAGTGAAAAAGAGTTAATGGAGGAGACTGGGGTGGATGGGGGGATAACTATGACAGCTATCTGATGTGTATAACCAGATTTAGGTATTTTGGGCTCATAGACATTTTCTGTATGTTTCCCAAAGACATACAAGCTTCATTTATATATATATATATATATATATATATATATATATATATATATATATGCATTAGCTGAAGCTCTCTTGGTGTAGATACAAGTTTACTACCTTGTATAACCTTAGTTTTATATAGAAACTTTATATTACTCTGTAAATGTGAGAGTTTTATGTAGAAATACACAGGACAAAACGATAAGATGATGAGCTATTTACAGTGCAAAGCATCTTCTTCTAGGTTCTCCAATTTCTCCAGTATGAATACCCCTGACACAAACAATACTTGGCACCATATCACCCCTCTGTAAAGTGGTGGTGCAGGTAATGTAGTGTGCTGGTGTGGGTAGAGATGAGTGGTGGTGCTTGTAAAGTAGAATGATGGTGCGGGTAATGTAGAGTGATGGTGCAGGTCATAGTAGAATGGTGATGCATGTAATGTAGATAATGAAGAGTGGTGGTCCAGGTAAGGTAGAGTGGTGGTGCGAGTAAAGTAGAATGGTGGTGTGGGTAATGTAGAGTGGTCGTGCATGTAAAGTTAGTGGGGGTGTGAGTAATGTAAAGTGGTGGTGCGGATAATGTAGAATGGTGTGCAAGTAACGTAGAGTGGTGCTGCAAGTGAAGTCGAGTGGTGGTGCAAGAAAAGGAATGGTGGTCCAGGAAAATAAATATTAGTGGTGCAAGAAAAGGAATATTGATGGTGTGGGTAAAGTAGAGTGGTGCGGGTAACATAGACTTGTGGTGAACTGAAAAGTATAGTGCGGGTAATGTAGAGTGGTGGTACAAGTAATATAGATAATGTAGAGTGGATGTACTGGTAATGTAGAGTGGTGGTGCCGGTAAAATAGAGCAGTGGCTGGGGTAAAGTAGAATGGTGGTGTGGGTAAAGTAAAGTGGTGCGAGTAATGTAGACTGGTGGTGAACTGAAAAATAGAGTGGTGGTGTGGATAATGTAGAGTAGTATTATGAGTAAATTAGATTGGTGGTACATGTAATCAAGAAAGAGTCCAGTGGTTGTGTTGGTAGAGTAGTGGTGAGGGTACAGTAGAGTGGTGGTGTATGAAAAGGAAAATTGGTGGTGCTGGTAATGTGGTGGTGCGGGTAAAGTACACTGTTGGTGAACTGAAAAGTAGAGAGGTGGAGCGGGTAAGGAAGAGTGGTGGTTCAAGTAATGTAGAGATGTGATGTGGAGAAATTTGAATGGTGGTGTAGGTAACGTAGAGAGATGGTGCATGTAAAGTAGATTGGTCGTTCGAATAATGCAGATAATGTAGAGTGGTGGAGTGGGTAAAATAAATTGGTGGTGCATGTAATATACATAATGTAGAGTGTTGGTTCGGGTAATGTAGAGTTTTGGCTCAGGTAATATTGAGTGATGTTGCAGGAAATGTAGAGTGGTGGTGTGTTGAAAGTGGTTTAGGGTTCTGATCATTGCAGATATTTTTGATGAGAACTTTTGACCATCTCCATTTTGCCAAATAGCGATGATATTTCAGTGGAGCGAAGAACAGTAGAGAGTGCGGATGAAATCCCACTTATCCAACCTAATTTGTTAAACGACAGTCTAATTGTCTCCATTGACATAAATGTAACTATTGGCTCAATATAGTCATATATTCTATGTGGCGGCTTATAGTTGGGTTTGGCAGACACTCGTGAACTGGCACTTATATCTATTTTTCTGGTACAAGTTTATTTTAATTAAATTTAATTAGTAAAAAACTGGTTTGAAAATATTGTCAAAGTACAGGAGTGGTCTGTAGGCATGTTTGGTCTTGGCACTGTGCATGGGAGGAAACACGTAGGCTGTGCAAATCCTTTTTAAAAACTGTATAATGTACGGTAAATAGTCCAATATATTTTACAACAAATCGCTAAAAATATTCTAGTCCTGATTCATCATTGCCTTTGCTCCTGATTTTTTATTTAGTTTTGTTCGTCTTGCGCCTTTTTTTGTTTGTGTGCACAAGTAGGATCCAATCCCAAAGTAAGAAGTTAAACTTGGCACTATATGAAGAAACATGGAATTTATTGTAAAAATCCAAAATAAAACATGCAAAGATGTTTCGGTCTGAATCGACCTTCATCAGTCTGCAGACTTGTTTAATATTAATGGACTTCAGGATGGACGAGCGCTGGGAGCTGACCAGTGTCCGCTGCTGGAAATGTGAGCGCTCTTTGCGTATACTTCAGACCTCCCACTTATTGAGCTCTATAAATGTTACAAGAGCAGTGATGCATTTCCCACTTTGAGGTGACATGTTCTGTAATATATATCTGAGTTCAATAATTACTGCTCTGAGTTCATTTCAAAATTCATTGCAAAGAGTCAACTGCAGTCCAGACCGATGCAAATCTGGAAAAGCAATTGGGAGTAGCATCATCAATATCACCTAACATCACATATCCCACCAAAGAGAAGCAGCCCCAGCCATCACATTAGGGGTGAGTTAATTAAATGTTTGACCAAATTTAGCAGAATGAATTTTAAGTTGATAATTTTGTACTGCCACTTGAAGCTATTATATACTTAACTTATCCTGCCCGTCATCACCCTCCATCTGGTCGTACCCAGATGTCAAAATATGGCGACGTAATGTTCAGGGGGGGCAGAGAGAGCCCATACGGGGGCACAGAGACTGCACAGGGGGACACAGAGACTGCCCAGGGGGACAAAGAGACCACACAAAGGGGCACAGAGACTGCACAGAAGGCACAGAAACTGCAGGGGGGGGCACAGAGAGCTAACAGGAGGAGGGGTGACTGCACAGGGGGCAGACAGAGTGCACAGTGAGGGCAGAGTGTGATGGGTGTGCAAATAAGGCACTAACTGGCAGTACTGGTACATTGAGCAGTACGGCAAGCCCACAATCGCCACCACCAGAAACCAGAGCCGATGCTGCTTACCCATCAAAGCCTGATTAGGTGCTCATGTGCAGTGGCGCACCCAGAAATTTCCCAAGGTAGGGGTCCAAGAAACACACACCGGCCCTGAAAGGGGGGTGTCGCCCCCCAGCGGGGTTCCGAGGGGCAAAGCCCCCGGTGGGGTGGTTTGGGGGAGCGAAGCCCCCCTAAAAGCCAAGCGATTTTTGTAAATTTGAATACCTAATTAATGCTTAATACTGCACGAAAACGGCTTCTCAGCTTCTCAGGGCCGTCCAAAGGGGGGGTCCAGACACGTAGGTCCCCCCTTTGGGTGCGCCACTGCTCATGTGTATATCCAGAGGGCATGCACCCTTACTCAGCCAGCTGCCATCTTTGGACACATAGGCATACAAAAATAGCCGCGGACCCTGTGCACACATGCACACCTACACCACCGCCATCTTAGGACACCACAGGAGGGATTGAGCCCAAGGGAGGGGAGACAAAGCACAGTGGGGCAAGTGCACAGGGGGGAGAGAGAGCACACAGGAGGGCTGAGAGAGCACACGAGGGAGGGATGACACACAAGGAGCCAGAGACACCAAACAGGGAGCAGAGAGAGCACACAGGGGGAGCGAGCGGCAGGCGTACAAGGGGGAGAGAGAGCACACAGGGAAGAGGGAGCATACAGGGAGAGAGAGAGTGCACCGGGGGAGACAGGTGAAAAGAGAGAGCACAATGGGAGAAGACAGCACTGAAGGGAGAAGATAGCACAGGGGAGAAGACGGCACAGGGGGAGAGACAGCTGCCATGCCCAGCGCCACAGAGCCCACCTCCATTGTGACATCACCGCACACTCTATGTGATAACCCCCATCTGGTAATGATATAAATATTCAAATGGCTTTTGGCAGAAAAAGGGCTCCCCACGCCTGCAATAAATGATTGATTGTTTAGCAGTTGTTCAACCTCAGTCTTCTGTCTAATATGTACAGCCAGGTTTAGTCTCTTGATGATGTCTGTGCCATTGACTTTGTTCCTCTATCGTGTATATTACTATGCACAGTAGTATTAAGGAAAATAATGGAAGCATAAAAATGTAGTGGAGTTAAACATTTAAGTCCCAACGCAACTTTCTGTGGTGAGGACCGTAGTCTTCTTCTTTAAACAATAAGAATCTGTGGGACAATAAGTGTTCAGTATATTTATATGGCCTAATAACAAAATAATTACAAGTTTTAGAATTTCTGTAGAAATGGCTTGTGCCTTTTGGAATAAAGGAATACTTATGTTCCCATATAAAAAGGGCTTTTCAGGCAACTCAAAAACAATTCTAAAAGTGTCCATGCCCACTGTTTCTTGGAGTAGCACCCATCTGATGTGCCAACTGGCTTGTGATTTAGATTGGCCATCAACTTCATGTTGGACAGACAGAATGTTGAGTTACGGGGGCGCTCGTGCTGGGCAAACAACTGGTATAATGAGCTTATGTGCGTGTGGTCAACAATTGAAAAGAAAAATGTGCTGCAGGGCAGGATTAATGTACAGTGCTACAATTATTTGTGGGGTGCGGTAATGCTAAAAAATACATGGAGGGCTGCAGGGCAGGATTAAGACACAGAAAAAAAGAATTCAGTGCAGCATTTATAACCTCCTGAATCATAACAGGAAATGCAATGAAACAAGGGCTAATCACGTGTTCTGTCCTGGTCTGTTTGGACATTTTGTACATATATTTTTAGCTTTTACCTGTTTTCTAGTTATATTTGTCTATTATTTTCAGCATATGTGTATTCAGCAGCACATGGGCAGAACATGGTAAATAGGTGGTACACTTTTATGTGATATCTCCACCTTATTATATGGCTAAGAGGACAGAATTTTAATACAAGACTATTATTTATAGATTTAGAGAAAATATGTGGCGCCCCTGCGGATCCAGTCGCCACAGAGGTACTGCACCCCAGCCAGAGGTGTAGTACCCCACGCTCGGGTAAGGAGGGGACACTGACCGGTATCCAGACACCCAGATCACCACACACAACTCCAGGACAGGTTAGGGCGAGATTGCTTCTAAGGGAGAGCACAGTCCCTGATCTTATCCAGAGAGGAGGAACCACGGTAGTGGGGATGGCTGAAAGTGGAGTTTAGGGGAGCACCCAGGAGGGAGTGAAGTCAGGAAGGACACACGTTAGCGACGCAGGACATGTGACAGACATTATAAAAGGATGAGAGAAATATCTAGAAGACAGTTGGTGGATGGCTGGCATCAGCTGTGAGGGCCAGATGTCTGTCAGAGAGGGGAAACATCTGGAAAGAGACGTCCAGAGGACTGGAGCCAGTAGGAGCTCGTCCTAAGACCTGATAGAGGCAAGACCAGACAGAGGAGCCAAGAGAGAGAGATGGTGCTCCAGAAGACAGAAGGGGTCCCAGGGGACTGGGTAGTGAGCAATCCACCCAGGGATGCCTGCATCCACAGAGACTGAATTCGATTGGAAGAACCTGGCCGCAGAGTAGAGAGACCAGACCCTAGACTAGTGGAGAAGACCAGGCTCAGCTAGCAACCCGAAGGCTGCGGTATCTCCAAGTGCCACAGCCAAAACCACACACATCCATTAAAAGGTGGCCACATAGGGTCAAGGGACGGACGACATAGAAACCCAACGAAGACTGGTTACTGGCTCGGGGCACTGTGTGTGAGGCGCAGGGCAGGAGAGCAAAGCAAGCACAGAAGAAGAGTCAACCGTGAAAGGACAGTAGAAAGGTGTACCAGTTTAGTGCCACCACGATATCTGGGAGTTAGCTGGATCCTCCGCGGGCTGTTGCAACGGTGACGACTGCTGTAACTGGGAACGACAAAGCTGTGAGTAAATATCTTGAGACTGCATCCCGCTGTGTGACTTTCTTGCTGCACCCCTGCGCTGTAACATCTGCACCAACTCACCTATTAACATCTGCTGCCCTGGGGGTCTGCCCTACCCATGGAGGGCATTTCCATCCGGCTGCCTTATCACCAACCCCCATTGGAACTGTGCAGCAGCGGTGGTCACTATAATTAGCCACAACCTGCGGGTGGCGTCACATGAGCAAGTGTCCCCAAGTCCGGTACCCCTGCCCCAAAGTCACCTTCCCTCACCACTGATACCCAAAGAGGACCTCCTTCCCCTATTGATTGACTGCTCCGGGGCCACGGGTCGGGTTGCACCACCGTGATATCCCAAAGGCAATGTCTGCCGGCCCGATTCCGAGTACCCCAAGGGGCGAATCAAATAAAATCTAGGTGTTTAAAGTGGTTGTTAAAGACTTTTATTATTTTCATGTATGGGACTAAGAACTTACAGGCGGGTATTTCCTAATTACCCTGTTTCCCCTAAATTAAGATGGGGAGGGGGGGGATATTGCATGGGAATATTGATGTTTGCCAGGGGATGATGGAGATATTGGGGGCTGCATGGGAATATTGGAACTTGCAAGGGGATGATGCAAAAATAAGACATTCCCTGAGCTCCTTCTCTACTCCCCTCTTATTTCCTCATCTCACAACCGCATACAAGATTTCTCCCGTGCATCCGCTATACTCTGCAACTCTCTCCCTCAACACATCAGACACTCAGCTTCCTTGGGAGCCTTCAAAAGAAACCTGAAAACCCACCTCTTCCGACAAGCCTACAACCTACAATAAGACCCAGTCCACTGCACCATCTCACGACCTGCACTACCCCCTCTTACTGTATCCCCACCCGTCCCTCGTAGACTGTGACCCCTTGTCGAAAGGGTCCTCTCCCCTTCTCAGGGGCGGACTGGCCCAGGTGGCAGGGCCGCCCACCCACAGAAACGGGCCGGGTTCCCCTGGATCTCATCTATGGGCTGGCGGCCGCCGAAAATTTCCGACAGCAACACCCCCGCCACTCCTCACCTAAGGGCTGGCGGGTCCGAAACGGACCGCCGGGAATTTCTGACAGCACTTTCCCCCCCCCCCACGGTCCTCACCCAAGGGCTGGCCGAAAAGTATTGCCACCCAGGGTTTGCGTTGCCAGTCAGCCCCTGCCCCTCCTGTACGTTTACATCTTGATTGTCTGTACATATTGCTCTTGTCCTCGTCTGCCCTTTCCATATGTAAAGCGCCATGGAATCTACTGGCGCTATTTAAATTAATAATAATCACAAGTATTTGCAAATATCTGTAAACTCTGGTGGTGGGAAATCAGCTCTTTAGCTATTTTAATACATGCAGATATGATGAGTGCAAAGGGCTATTGTGAAGTATAGTGGTTAGCAGCCCAATAGGAGAACTACTGAGCCCTCGAGGAGCAGCGGTGTAGCTGCATTGGACATAGTGTCCTGTGCCACTAGGGCACAACTACCAGACAATGACAGTTAGGGATCGACAGTGAATAAGTGAGGGTGTATGTGGACACCTGCCTTGATGGGATCCTGAGTTGTTACCTTTGGAAAGACTCTGGTCTCTCATATCAGTGGCACAGTGCCCAAAGTCTCACGCCTGCACAGTGGAATCAATAGGGCACAGTGAGGTGCACCACTGCACAAGCACAAGACTTGGGAATTGTGTGGATGATGTCGCTATGTCATCCACTTGCACACACTCTGAAGGGGCAGTGTTGGCATGGAGCGGTGCATCACTGACTGCAATCTTCACACCCCCATACGACCTCTAAAGAAACTAGCGTATGGCGTGGGACAGAATAAAACTGTATTTCTGAGGTATGCAGGGGGACATCTGTAGATATAAAGAACCCCCAAAACTGGTGACAGGAGTACTTCAACACTAAATAGAAAGTCTCATATCACTGGAACCATATAGAGTATAAAAAAAGAGCAGAATATTTAACACTCAGAACAGCAGGGACAAAATAAGAGCAATAACTGTCCACTTTTGACCTGGTGACAGGTCCCATTTAATAGCTAATCTAATGTATGGGTTCTAGCTGTTGGTTATTTCTCCCATCAGTGAAACTCTCTATTCTGCAGGACTTTCTACATCACTCCTTAGATGTGGGTTACTTTGTAGTGTGCACTTTGGCTTACCCTTAGGTTCCACGCTCAGGTCAAAAAGTCAAGGCCATGAGATTCAGGTCAATGAATAAAGCTCTGTTTTGATCGTAAAGGGTTATAATTATATTCTGGAAATTCAGGAAAACATTCCCCACCCTCTTGGTCCATTAATACAGGATGTCTAACACTGAGCTTATAAGTGCAGGACATCCCATGCATCTCACACTCTTTCCAAGTCAAAGCAAATATCCATAATTTAGAGCATCTACGAGTGTAACTCACAAAGGCTAAAATTATTCACCGCTTTTGGGTTAATAATAAATCATCTGATGATGACACCTTTACTGCTCTCCAAGTTTGTGGCCAATGCACATAAACTGCCTGCTGCTGCCAAAGAGCATGAGGAAAGAGCCACCATTATCTGTCTCGGCTGTATCTACACTTGGACAAACATGCATTTTATATCTACAGAGGCAGAGGAAGATGGTCCCGCTTATCAATTGAGGAAAAGCTTAGGTCTCATTAAGACGGTCCGACCAAAATTGTAATCCGATTGTTCTGTGTGCATAAAACATCATGTTATCGGCAGCACATTCCCTGTTTACATAGGACACGTGCTTCCGAGAACAAGGATTTTACTGCTTTCTTAAAAATCATTGCAACTCCAGAACGAGCATTGCTTCTTCATCAGGTTGATTGCCTGCCTCTTTGGACAGGTGATTAGTTGGGAATGCTTGTTTCCCTAATGGTGGGTTTACACATCCCGATATCGGGGCGATATCGCTATACAACGGCGCGGGAGGGCGCATTTTTTGAGCACTTTTCCCGATATCGCATCGGCGGTTTACACGCTGCGATATCGGGAAACAACGTCCCTACGATGTGTACGCCCACCAACCCAGTAACGACCATTTAACATGGGAGTTAATGGGTAGCGTCGGCGTACACATCGGAGTTGGATGTTTACACGCAACGATCCGGCTCCAACAGGCATCCGATATCGGGCGGTTGAATAGCACGCTCATTCGACCCCCGATATCGGATTACCATCGTTCCTGCATCGTATTGTACCTTCAAACAGTAAGATGCAGGAACGATGTCGGGTCCAACTCACGAACCACGTGACTTTTTGTTGGAGTTGGATCGGAGTTGGACGCCGATATCGCGGCGTGTAAACCCACCATAATTGTTTTAGTTGGTCTTTACAAAAATCTGGTAGTAGGATCAACCTTCCCAAGCCATCTGTATGGGTAGGAAGTTCATAGAAAGCTGAATAAAATGATACCTTGATATCTACAATCCAATGTCTTATTCCAGAGAAATCCATACTTTTCTTAATATGTAAATACCGTAAGCAGTTAAGATCACATATCTTCCTGAGAATCTGCCTCTAGAGCTCATCTTAAATGAAAAGAGGCACTACCATTGTGAGACTTATACAGGTGCATCTCAATGAATTAGAATATCATCAAAGAGTTCATTTATTTCAGTAATTCAATACAAAAAGTGAAACACATATATTATATAGAGTCATTACACAGAGAATGATCTATTTCAAATATTTATTATGTTAATGTTGATGATTATTGTTTACAGTCAATGAAAACCCAAAGCTTATTATCTCAGAAAATTAAAGTAGGGAGGATGAAGGTTTAAGAACCGCGCTGCCATATTCCATGAGGCATCAAAGGGTGACTATAATATTGATTAGTCAATACGTTTCAGGAATCCCTGAAACTCCCTGAAACATGGCAATATGATATTGATTGGTTCTGAGAAAGGGGCCAGGGAGCCCTGAACCACGTTGACTAATAAATCAATATTATATTCACCTTTGATGTTCGTGGAATATGGCAGCATGGTTTTTAACCCCTCATCCTCCCTACTCTATATGCACCACGCTGGGGACTGCAGCAGCCGTGATCTGCTTTTATAGTGGTTGTGACTCTCACAACCACACAAGGTGAAGCCTCTGATACCTATTTAGGTCGTGTTTTATCTCTCAGACCCTTCATCCTCCCTACTTTAATTTTCTGAAATAATGACCTTTGGGTTTCCATTGGCTGTAAGACATAATCATCAACATTAACATAAATAAACACTTGAAATAGATCCCTCTGGGTGTAATGACTCTATATAATATATGCGTTTCACTTTATGTATTGAATTTCTGAAATAAATTAACTTTTTGATGATATTCTAATTCTCTGAGATGCATGTGTAGGTCAGGACATCCCTTTCAGTCATTACATGTCTTACACTGATAACGCCTCCTTTCATTTAAAGAATGCTCCTGAGACAGCTTCTTAAGGAGATCTGTGTCTGGCCCATTGATTTTAACAGATCATTTGTAAATTAAGAAAAACGTGGATTTATCTGGAACACGACATTGGATCGAAGATATCAAGGTATCATTTTATTCAACTTTCGATGACCAACATGTCCAAATAGGGTGTTGATGCTCCTGACAGTTTCCTTTAAAAAGTCAAAGGAGAATCGGGGTTCCCATCTTCACTGCCGATAAATGAAATGGTCCAAGAAGGTTTCAAAGCTTTACTTTGGCCAACGTGTTTTGTAGCGGTCCGCTGAACGTGCCTTGATGAGGTAGAGGACTGCTACGAAACGCGTTGGCCGATTTAAAGCTTTGAAGCCTTCTTGGACCATTTCAGTCATCTGCAGTGCAGAGTAGAACCCCCGATTCTCCTTGGTTTCATCAATGAGGGTCTGGAAATCCGGTAGCCTTTCAATTGGTAACCTATCCAGCCACAACAAATAGGATCTGTAGACAAGTATTTGTCATATTTCATCATTTCTATACATTTTTTTGCATTACTACTAGAAACCATGTATTTTTTTATTATATTTTATTACATATCCTTTGCTTTAGACTTTTAGAAATAATGAACCTGGAAAGCCTACATAATAATGACTTTATATGTTTTGAAATGAATGCAGATATCCCATGCTCCAATGTGAATGCGGATGATTGTTTCCTTACTTGGATGTGTAGGTTTTCTTTACTTTCCTGAATGTAGTTTGCCTTGCCTGTGGGTGCCTCTCGCTGCCAATTTCACCCACCCCCTTTCCTCTTTCCCTAATAGCCCTCCTGGAAATCAGGATACGCGACCTCCCTCTCTCTAGCCAGACATGAGCCACTAATGAGCAGCGGGTCTGGGCTCGCCTGGAATAAGAAGCATATATCACTTTATTTTATTTGAATAAGCCAAACATAAGAGGGATTGACAGAGGAGGGCTCCAGTGAATAGGAGCCTTGTTCATTCAAGCCCTGGCGTTTATTTTAAGGGGGGATCTTGGACACTGAACCAGAGAAGGTTAAGGGAACAGATTTACCAGCATACCTGTGCATGCATATGTATGTATGTCTGTTTATATTACGTAATTGTACTATACTCTGAGCTATCGCTCTATTAATGCTTTACATTTTCAATTCAGGGTCTGTTTATGGCCTTGCAGTTATGATTAGATGTTGGGATAAGGGTATTAGTACAGAATTTATTTAGTATTAGACATATTCTCTGGAATCTCTAGTGTCCTGGAAGTGGTCATCCATCCATAACCATTTTAAGCTTCAGGCTGATGGCGCAAACATACAGTATATTCATGGGTGTCTATTGTCACCATAGTAGCCATAATATTGCATTTAGACATTAGCTTCAAGACAAATAGGGGCCAATTCGTTAAAGAGGACCTGTCACCCCCTGGTGCTATACTAACTGAATGCAGCACAGAATGCAGCGTGTCTGCTGCATTCAGCGGAGGGGTCCCCCGTGTCTCTAGCCCCCCTGTAAGGTGTTAAAAAGACTTTATAAACTTAAGCCCCCGTCACACATAATGAGATCGTTAACAAGATAGTTGTTAAGTCCCAGGTTTTGTGACGTAACAGTGATCTCGCTAACGATCTCGCTACGTGTGACACTTATCAGCGATCAGGCCCCTACTGTGAGATCAATGATTGTTACAAAGTGCTCTGGGTCATTTTTAGGTCTTTTGTCTCCCGCTGTGAACGCTGCATCACTGTGTTTGAAAGAGACGACGACCAACGATCTCAGTACTAGGCCCGAGAGTGACAATACCCAACGACCTCTGTATCATTCCGGATCGTTGCTGAGTCGCTGGTGAGATCTGACTGTTTGACATCTCACCAGCTACCCCAAAGTGACGCACCAACGATCCCTACCAGGTCGTATCGTTGTTGGGATCGCTGTTGCGTCGTTGTGTGTGACGGGAGCTTTACTCGGTAAAGAGTTATCGCTGCTCCCTAATTTATGTGTCATTGCTGAGGGCTGTGGGCGGGGAGGACACCAGCAGCAGCGATGACACATACAGGAGGCTGAACAAAAGAGGGCTGGAGGTGGCACATAGAGGGATGGAGGCAGGGAGAACACCAGCAGCGATGACTCATTACTGAGTAAGTCCCTCCAGATTCCTAAAGTTTTTTTAACAACTTACAGGGGGGCTAGATACATGGGGGACACCTTGCTTGAATGCAGCAGACATGCTGCATTCAGTGCTGCATTCAGTTAGCATAGGGGGGTGATAGGTCCTCTTTAAAGGTTTTATGCTGGAAAAATGCTTTAAAAAGTTGCAGAATTTTTACTGTTTTCAATCCTGTTTTAAACAACTCCCTCAAAATGGCCAAAGCTGGGAAGGAGACGCTCGTCAAATTTATTAAAAGTGACAGAAGTGCTACTCCAGTTCCCAACTGGAGCTACATTGCTGGCATGGAGCATGACACAGAGAAGAGGCGCCAAATTCATTAAGTGGAATAAAAAGCATCTTAAAGCACCACTCCAGCGGGTTTTTTTATTTTACCGGTGGATTGTGCCTCTAATCTAAGTTTCCTTCACTTACCCTTAGGGTTCGCTTAAACTTACGTATAAAACGAACCAGTGCAATGCGAGAAGAAATTGCATTTAATTTGGATCAATGTTCTTTAATGAGTCAATGCTAATATGCAAATGTGCAATACCGCACCCAACTGCAAGCCCGAAAAATGAAATGAATGGGGCTTGCTGGATCGATGCCGCAAGTTGGCCGTTACACAGTAGATCCGGTAGATGCAGCGACATCTGCTGGATCTAGCACGAAATTGCAATCCGCTGATGTGAATGCACCCTAAGATAAAACCAGGAATGGAACAATCAAAGGGAAAGTATGATAGAAACACGTCACCACTTCTGTATTTATCATCCACTCCTGGGTTTGGCTGCAAATACTGAGGTAAAAATCTCACCAAATTCTCAATGTTTGCACATGGCCTTACAGTACCCTCTTGGCCCATGTGAACATGTTGAGCATTTGGTGAGTTTTTTACCTCAGAATTTGTAATCCAAAACCAGGAGTGGAACAATCAGAGGAAAAGTATAATAGAAACACGTCACCACTTCTGTATTTATCACCCACTCCTGGTTTTGGCTACTAATACTGAGGTAAAAAAACTCACCAAATCCTCCACATGTGCACGCGGCCTAAAGGGTCTGCTGTTGCTGTTAATGGCCAGGGTCAGACTACCGTTTTTAGCAGATGTCACGGACATCCACTAAAAACGTATTCATTTTTTCAGCAGCGCATATGCACTAAACATCACGACTGCAGCTCAACGCTGTCTCTGGTTACCCAATGTTGAACTTGGTAACCGCCCACACATCCAGATGAATAGCGTCCGCTTAAGCAGAGCAGACAGGGAAACGCTGCATGCATGTCCGTGACATCTGCTAAAAACCATAGTCTGACCCTGGCCATAGCTCCAAAGGACACTGTCAGAGGCTTTCGTGGTCACATCTATATTGATAGTATGATCGGGACATACATAATGTTACGCGGGTAGTTTCAATGTTATGTCTTGTCAGAGTATGAAGCTCTTATTGGCATTATGGACAATAAATACTATAAAGTTATTTTTTCACAGATAGACAAAATTGTTGATTTTACTGTATAAAAGCTGTTTCCCAACAAACATTACAAGTACGGTAAATGGTATAAGTTAGCAACTATAACAAAATGTGTGAAAACAAATCTGTCATGGATCCTGCAAACATGGAGCTTGTGACGCCAGTGTGAACAGTTCATCAGCTGGATTAGAGACAATGTATAACATCTGATCGAAAATGTAGCCCTCAGATGAGGTTAAAGGGAACCTGTAAACCTGGGGCGTGTGCTGCTGTATCGAGGAGGGGCAAAATGGAGCCTGGGCCTGCCTTTTCAGTCCCCAGCCTCAGGGACTTCAGTAAGTTATAACTTATTTTTCTGCTGTTTTATAGGGCGGATTTACCTCAGGGAGGGATAGATAGGGAGTAGCTAGGAAGGTGCAGGGACAGATGGTGATAGTGTAGGGGCTTAGATCCAGGTGACAGGTTCCATTTAAGTACAATAAAATGCCCACTCCTGATTTATGTTACATTTCACTGTCATAAATGTGAGACAGCGCTGGTACATTTGATAAAATGTGGTTAGCCTGTGAAGCAGCTAATGACATTTTGGCACCCAATTTATTTATTGATATCCTATCTAGTGCAAAGTTCTTCCATTTAACAACCTTTATTTTGTGCAGTACAAATAAAAAGTAATTATTGGCAATCAACAGTCATACTCCCCCATAAACATGCACGCTCAGTAGAATTCATCAAAAAGATTCCCAGGACCATAGTCTAGAGGACACATCCATGGTGTGTAATGCCGCAGCGAGGAAATGCTCAGTATGCGATACAACAGGAGAGGAACACCAGGTAAAAGGTAAAAGGGGGTCCTGGTGAAAGGGAGAGGGAAGAGGAGTCACCCCTTAACACTCATCTGAGTCTGACCCTGAGCGCTCTGTCATACCTAGATGGGTCCTTTCCACCGTGCATGATCACATGTCTAGGCCCTAACTCACCCTGGGCTAGGCCAAGCTAGTGAGTAGGACAGAAAGGTACTAGTCTTACTACTGCAATATGACAACACGGGCAGAGAGACAAACAAGCAGAACAAAAGACAAACAAAGGAACTCCTTAGCTTCTCCAGAAAGGGATTTCCCAGTTTCTACTGGAAAGAACTCCACAGCTTCAACTGGAACAACATCACCAGAATGGTCAGCATAGAAGATTTTTAACCAGCATATGAGAGAGCTAGAAGTGAGTTTAGATAGAGGAAGGGAGTGGTCATAAGGGCAGCAGCTTAGATTTAAAGCTATAAGGATTCTCAGCAGAAAAAAGAATTCCTAATCCATTCAGTACTAAAAGGAAATAATTCCGCTTTCCTCATTTTAATCACCGAACAGGCTTAAAAGAGGACCTGTGATCAGCCAAATGCTGTGAACTTCTGATCCCAGAAACATCAGAGGTCACAACAGGGAGCGACATACTTGTGGCACAGTGTCCGTCAGCCCAGAACCCTGCAAACCTTTTCCTACCTTTCTAGCACCTCCTCTTAGTTGAGTGTTCATCACACCACAACAATACTAATTAGATAAAGTTTTGGGGATGTTGGCAGGTAGGAAGAGGTTGGTTGGGCTTTGGTCTAGTGGTCATGGACTACCAACATGGCTGCTGAACCAGGGTTCTGCCAAACATTTTTCTCAACCGTAATTCTCCACCAGTATCAATTGGGAAAGGGCAGAAAGCCTGTGCTACCAATTAGACTTTCTAAAATACAACATGATGCACAATCCATTTCCCAAAAAAACATCTGTGGTTTGTGGTCTGAAGGCCCCTTCACACATTACTTTGTTTGTTAAATTTTATTGAATGCGTACAGCCCGCTGAAGTCTACCAGCAGTTAAACAGTTAAAGATCTGAGCCCGAAATTAGGAGAAGACTACTGAGCGGAGTGCGATGGTTTCATTTATGTAGAGCTCATCTAAGCTTTGTCTAGTTTATAGCATTACTCATAGGCTCGGCTAAGCGACCCATGGACTTTCTTGATTCTGTATTGTATAATTAAGCATGTCTTTCCTGCATTAGTGCAAACTATGTTGATTGTGATTGGTTCGTACATTATCATTGGGCCAGCTGGCCTGCAAAAGCGCTCATGGGTTTCAAATGTTTTCATTGATATGTCATATGCTCAGAAGGCATTGCGAGCAATCCTCTCATCATCTTCATTGGAGTCATTTTCAAAATGAAACCTTTGTTCCTGGATAATGATTCCAGGCTGTGTGTGCTTCGCTATGGTAGGTGTGTTCAGCTTGCCTTTCCCAGCTGTCTGGGGAGATCACCAGCCGTGGTGTTGTATAGTGTCTTCACAAGATGCTCATATGGAATTATACTAAACTCCACGATCTTTCCACTGGACTGCAGATCCTCAATACTCAGGACTCTCATCTGGGGTGGCAAAAAATTCACAGCTGTGAAAAATATCATTTGTGGTCATCTACAGTATCATGAACATTTATGATGTCCAGGAAAATTTGTTTTTATTCTAGTAATACAGACATAACTAATAACAAAAGCACTTAAACACTCACCCTCCCCAGGTCCAGTGATGCATCTTCACAGCTTCTCTGGTCTTTATTGACAGACAATGTCACTACTGCAGTAGTTGTGACCATTGAAATCAATGTCTCATGCCATTTATTCTGATTGTCTGCAGTGGTCACATTATGTCAATGCTGTAACTTATCAATACAAACTGGAGCAGTGGTAGAGAGGCAGTCCTGGACCTGGAGAGGGTGAGTATTGGTGTGTTTGATATTTTCCATGTCTGCAAATGTGTAATACAAAATAAATTATTCCCAGATGATGTATTTCATTAGATATTTGGAAATAATTTGTAGTTTTCAAAGCAGATTAAGGCTAGCTTTTTTGTAATTCTGCACATTGTTTTTATTTATTATCTATATTTTCAAATTGTAGCTATGCAATATGAAACAACTTTTCTTTTAGATGATTCATAGAGGAAAGTCCAATATAGACCCCTTCTTAGCACTCATTGACCTGGGCATCCAAAGACAGTGTTGACCTAATACTCTGTGAGCCCTCATGGGCAGGGATCTCTCTCCTCACCTACTGTACCCTCACCTATTCCTCGCCTACTGTAACCTCAACCATCCCTTGTAGACTGTGAGCTCTCGCTAGCAGGGTCCTCTCTCCTCACCTACTATATCCTCACCCATCCCTTGTAGACTGTGAGCCCTCACGGACAGGGTCCTCTCTCCTCACCTACTGTATCCTCACCCATCCCTTGTAGACTGTGAGCCCCCGTTGGCAGGGTCCTACTCACCTACTGTATCCTCACCCATCCCTTGTAGACTGTGAGCCCTCACGGACAGGGTCCTCTCTCCTCACCTACTGTATCCTCACCCATCCCTTGTAGACTGAGAGCCCTCGTGGGCAGGGTCCTCTCTCCTCTCCTACTGTATCCTCATCCTTCCCTTGTAGATAGTGAGCCCTCCTTGGCAGGGTCCTCTCTCCTCACCTACTGTATTCTCACCCATCCATTGCAGACTGTGAGCAATCGTGAGCAGGGTCCTCTCTCCTCACCTACTATATCCTCCCCCATCCCTTGTAGACTAGGAGCCCTAATGTGCAGGATCCTCTCTCCTCACCTACTGTATCCTCACCCATCCCCTGTAGACTAGGAGCCATGGCATCCAGGGTCCTCTTTACTCACCTATTATATCCTCACCCATCTCTTGTAGACTGTGAGCCCTCTGGGGCAGGGTTCTCGCTCCTCCTGTACCAGTCTGTACTTTGTATTGTTCATACATACTATACTTGTCTGTATTGTGTATTTCACTTTTTACATGTAAAGTAAATGGTGCTATAATAATAAATAATCATCATCATCGTCAGTTTGCTCCTGAGTCTCTGATCTACGTGAAATGAGCTGTGAGGAGACTTTTAAAGAGGTTGTGTAAGATCAGAAAAACCTGACTACTTTTTTTTTTTCAGAAACAGCAACACATTTGTTCTAGGGTTGTAGCTAAGACTTCAACTCAGTCCCATTTCTGTTAAAATGGATATTCAACTAAAAAAAATATTAAAATATCAAGTTATGCTAGTCATAGGGTTATAACGTGTAACGTATTGTAATTTAGAAATAACCCTTTAATATTTTTACTAATATACACTGCTTGCAGAATTATTAGGCAAGTTGTATGTTAGAGGATTATTTTTATTGTTGACCAACAACTATGTTCTCAATCAACCCAAAAGTCTCATAAATATCAAAGCTTAATATTTTTGGAAGTTGGAATGTTTTTTTTAGAATTGGCTAACTTAGGAGGATATCTGTTTGTGCAGGGAACTATTACTGTGCAGAATTATTAGGCAACTTAATAAAAACCAAATATATTCCCATCTCACTTGTTTATTTTCACCAGGTAAACTAATATAACTGCACAAAATTAAGAAAAAAACATTTCTGACATGCAAAAACAAAACACCCCAAAATTAGTGACCAATATAGCCACCTTTCTTTATGACGACTCTCAACAGCCTTCCATCCATAGATTATGTCAGTTGCTTGATCTGTTTACGATCAACATTGCGTGCAGCAGCCACCACAGCCTCCCAGACACTGTTCCCAGAGGTGTACTGTTTTCCCTCCCTGTAGATCTCACATTTTATGAGGGACCACAGGTTCTCTATGGGGTTCAGATCAGGTGAACAAGGAGGCCATGTCATTATTTTTTCTTCTTTTAGACCTTTACTGGCCAGTCACGCTGTGGAGTAGTCGGATGCATGTGATGGAGCATTGTCCTGCATGAAAATCATGTTTTTCTTCAACGATACCAACTTCTTCTTGTACCACTGCTTGAAGAAGTTGTCTTCCAGAAACTGGCAGTAGGTTCAAGAGTTGAGCTTCACTCCATCCTCAACCCGAAAAGGTCCCACAAGTTCATCTTTGATGATACCAGCCCATACCAGTACCCCACCTCCACCTTGCTGGCGTCTGCACTTTACTGATCCAGCCTCTGGCCCATCCATCTGGCCCATCAAGAGTCACTCTCATTTCATCAGTCCATAAAACCTTTGAAAAATCAGTCTTAAGATATTTCTTGGCCCAGTCTTGACGTTTTATCTTATGTTTCTTGTTCAAAGGTGGTCGTATTTCAACCTTTCTTACTTTGGCCATGTCCCTGAGTATGGCACACCTTGTGCTTTTTGATACTCCAGTAATGTTGCAGCTCTGAAATATGGCAAAACTGGTGGCAAATGGCATCTTGGCAGCTTCACGCTTGATTTTTCTCAATTCATGGGCAGTTATTTTGCGCCTTTTTTCCCAACACGCTTCTTGCGACCCTGTTGGCTATTTGCATGAAACGCTTGATTGTTTGGTGATCACACTTCAAAAGTTTGGTAATTTCAAGACTGCTGCATCCCTCTGCAAGACATCTCACAATTTTGGACTTTTCAGAGCCTGTCAAATCTCTCCTCTGACCCATTTTGCCTAAGGAAAGGCATTTGCCTAATAATTAAGCACACCTTATATAGGGTGTTAGTGTCATTACACCACACCCCTTCTTATTAAAGAGATGTACATCACCTGATTTACTTAATTGGTAGTTGGCTCTTAAGCCTATACAGCTTGGAGTAGGACAACATGTATAAAAAGTATCATGTGATCAAAATACTCATTTGCCTAATAATTCTGCACACAGTGTAGATGATATCTTGAACGGTGCCTTATTTTTTGATTTAAGAACCTGTCCCAGCATAATTGTTGCTGTATATGAAGGGGGCTGGCTCACTGATCCATTATAATTGCTAAGCCAACCTCCTAAATTAATACATAAGCTGTACCAGAGAGTTTGACTGACTTAGCTAATAAACTGAGCAGCCAGCCAGCCCCCATAACACATACAGTGCTGTGTAAATTAATTGGGACAAAGCAAGTGTTTTTCTTGCATTAGTTTTACTATTTCTGATGTGTTTTATCAGTTCTTGGTGTCATTTTCCTTTTTCTTCCACATTTCCATTTTCGTTTGGGAGAACATGATCCAGTTTCATTGTGTGTGCAAATTATTCTTGAAACGGTAGATTTTCCAATACCAACGGTAGAAGCGATTTCTCTTACAGTCAGACTTGTATATTCATTAACAGTAATAATTCTAGACCTCTTCCGTGGAGTAACATCCATTTTTACAGGCACAAATCACACTCCTCACAGAAACAAGCTCTCAACTGAAGCTGAGGGGGCAGCTAGCTGTTATTTTCTGACTAAGACCAGTCAAACCACATTTTGTTACTCAAGGTTGTACACTCACACCTGTTCAAAGCAGTTAAAACTGGTTTGAATCACTGACTGGTAACCAACTTACGATTTTACTTACAAAAATGCTTTGTCCCAATTAATTTGCACAGCTCTGTAGTATTGTCAATTGAGACAAAAAATAATGTTGAACTCAATCTGAAAAGGGACCTTTTGGAATTTGAAAACTGAAGAATGGGAAAACGTTCAGACATGAAGTGCGTTGGACAACAATAGGTTTATGTATCTAATACTTTTTAGTTGACCAACCCATTTAAATGGTTATTCTCAAAATTACAATTGCAGCACACCTGTGATGCTAGTCACACATGACAACTTGTGAGGCAGGGTAGTTAAGTGTTCTGGGTCAGGTACCTGAAGAGCACATCAAGGATTAATGGAATAAACAGAAGTATTGCCATTTACGTATGTGGTTCTACCATTACATTACGCTCGGTGTCTTGGGGTTATATTTGACTCGGATCTCTCCTTCTCTCCCCACATCCGGTCACTCGCTCGCTCATGCTACCTACACCTCAAAAACATCTCTAGAATTCTTACTGCTGATTCTGCAAAAACTCTAACTGTTGCCCTTATTCATTCTCGTATGGATTACTGCAATTCTCTACTAATCGGTCTCCCTCTTACTAAACTCTCTCCTCTCCAGTCCATCCTCAATGTAGCAGCCAGGATCATATTCTTCTCTAACAGCTTCACCGATGCCTCTATCCTGTGCCAGTCATTGCACTGGTTGCCAATCTGCTATAGAGTACAATATAAAATTATCACTCTCACCCACAAATCTCTCCACAGTTCTGTACCACCCTACATTACCTCCCTCATCTCTCTCTATCACCCTACACGTGCTCTCCGTTCCGCAAGTGACCTAATACTGACATCGGCTACAATCCGAACCTCACACTCCCGTCTCCAAGACTTCTCACAAACTGCGCCAGTTCTCTGGAATGGGTTACCAAAAACAATTAAATTAATTCCCATTACCAATAGTTTTAAGCGAACCTTAAAAATGCATCTCTTTAGACTGGCCTATTACCTCACCTCAATTGTCTAGCTATCTTACCTTTTACAAATCTGGCCTCCTGTGTCATCTGTCTGCACCTGCAGACTGTCTGTCTGTCTGTCCCCCATGCATAATATAGCACTTTATCTGTACTGCATAATATAGCACTTTATCTGTACTTGTACAAATCCCGACCGGTAACGGGTTTATGCAGCTTTATGTGAATCCCCTATTTATTATATTGATGGCTGTACCATATATGATGGCACTTTTTACCATTTACCTTTTGTGCCTCCCCTATATCCTCATAGATTGTAAGCAGGGACCTCACTCCTCATGGTTTTTGAATTTTTGTTACTCTGTATTGTCTCATATTGTTTGTATATGTCCCTTCTGAATTGTAAAGTGCTGCGTAATATGTTGGCGCTGTATAAATAAAATTATTATTATTTAAAATTATTATTATTATTATTAAGTGTAGTCAGATCACAGTCCGTAGTAAAAATATCTGAAGGTAGTGGATAAGAGCAAAAGGGCTAAACAAAAAGATGGTCAGGACAAGGTCCAAGGTCAGGCAGCAGTAGATCAATCAAATAGAGCACAGGAATACAGGCCAACAAGCACCCCCGAACAGAATGCTACAACAGGCAAAGTTCTAGGAGACTTATGTAGGGAATGGGAAGGGGCATTGCTGCTCACTACATGCTTCTCCTTAGATCCATTTGGCTACCGGTGTAGTGGCTGGCATCCACTAAAGAACAAATAACAGTTGCCCACTTTTCTCTTTAGAATTGAAAATCTTCTTTATGGAAGTTTCAAAATAAAAGTATTCTTAGGAATGGACCCACGCCTGGCATGTTGAACCCTTCATAATGAAGATTTTTCATTCTAAAGAGAAAACTGTTTGTTTTTTCTTTCTTCAAGTTATAGAGTTCTGGGAAAAACTGCTCAGCTAAGCAGCTGGACAATCACTGGGAACACTTAAATAACCCAGCACCTCCCAGAATCAGATTGGATGACTGAGCTGTCAATCATCAACACACCCCAGTACCAGACTGGGTGACTGAGCTGACACTCTCCAAACTGATAGCCCAGCGCGCCTTGATTCCATAGTTATAGTAAACAGTCACTCATTGCATCCTAGACTCACTGTGAGGAGGAATCGTGATAACACTGCTCTGCAGCTTCCTGGCTTTCTGCTTTCTGCTCACTCATCATGGTGAGGAACATTTCAGACCAGTGGCACGATCATACCATTGGCCTAAACTGTGTGCCTGTGTGCTCTCTCATGGTGCATACAGAGGCTGCTTTGCCTCTGTAACTTTTGACAAGTGCATAGGCTTAAAGCTGGCAGGATCCAAGAATTCCCCTAGTTTTGAATAGTGTTTGTAAGCTCTATAGCACGCACACTCCTTGCCTAGGAAACTGGCCAACTCTGTTCTTGACAATGGAGAGGATTATTAATAAAAAGTTAATTGCAAAGTTGCTTGTTTTTACTAGCACTTTGCAATTTTACCAATTTATAATGATGTGAAAACACCCTTTACGGGCAATCATAAGACATGACATGAGTGTATTGGCCAGATAATCAATGTGTCTATGCATATAATGAACACTCTTAGCCATTTTCTTGCTATTTATTTACAGTTCATTATATCAATGTGTAACTGCAACACATTATCTACTAACACACTATGGCAGTAATTGGGATTTCTCTATAAACACACTGGGATTATTTACTCTGCTGCATCTGTGTTAGTTTATACATATATGAGTGGCTACATGGTAATGTGTATACAGTTTGCTAAATTGTGTATATACAGAACCCTATACTGCTTCTTGAATTATGAGCATGCCAGCTTATTCTCTCAGTTTGTATATGTGCCCTGATTAGCGACATGATGATGACTGATGTGATAACGTCTTGCTTATTTAATTATATCCTGTGTACAATTTATCACAGGTAATACAAATATATGACAAAGGCAAACATCATGGTGTGGATCGCTTTTTTTCTTCCCAAAAGCAGTCAATCATAGTGCAGGTTTCAAGGACTTGGCGAGTCTTGTGGTGACAGTCTTAAGTCACTTTTTGTGACTGCAGACTTTTGAATCCTTACGGTGCGCACCACCGCCTGCAGTCAAGATTCTCTGGTGTCACTTCCCGTTCGGGGCTGCCATGTAATCACAAGTAGGTCATTTGCATACTGTAGGCCACATTCCTTCTAGACGTGCTCGGCCTTTTTCAATACAGCAAGGCTGAGCATGTCTACTCGACAGGTGACCACATGTATGTAAATTGCATATTTGTGTCATGTGACTGCCTGGTCTTGACAGCGACATAACGCATAGCAGTTGATTGATGGGGTGCCAGGTATCGCACACTCACGGATATTGATGACCTATCCCAACTATCCTAACCTATCCTGATATTCATGACCTATTCAACCATGTGACTGGACAACTCCCTTAAGGAGTCACATCAATATAAGATCTGTGAGTGTGCGACGCCTGGCATCCCATCAATCAGCTGCTATACGCTATGGCCAGGGGCGTAACTACAATAGGTGCAGGGGTTGCGATCGCACCCGGGCCCTGCAGCCTAGGGGGGCCCCAAAAGTCCCTTTGGCCTATAAAAAAAGACTAATACTATTAAAGATTTGCAATAATTGGGGGCCCCATTGGAGCTTTCGCATCGGGGCTCCTGGGCCTGAAGTTACACCACTGGCTATGGCAGTGGTCCAACTGTACATTCTACATTCAATGTATAGTTGTTTCTTCTGGTTACTGCAGAATACCTCTTGCCCTCTTAAATACCATTTAGTTCATTCCAGTTGTAATGTAATGGGTAGGTGGCACAACTCATTTAGGAACAATCATGGGTGAAATCATTTCTAATTTCTACCTGTTCTATTTTGAGAGGGAATTCTTCCATCAAAGTGATCAGCTGTGTAAACACAACTATGTCTAAAGCACAGACCTGATCCAACTTGTAAATGAATCTGATGGCAAACAGAGAAAATAAAAGAAAACTCTGCCCACAGATGAAAGCAGAATCACTATTGTGGTCTATAGGGAAATATTTTAATCTACTAGATCATAGACTTTAAGAGATGCAGTGACATAGCGGAGTGTTGCCAGTACACAGGACCAAGCAAATATTGCCCCCCCCATGATCCCTAGAATGCCCTCTTAGAAAAAAATAATGGCCACTGAATACCTCCTTCAGAATATATTAATACCCCTTTAGTGCTACCTTAAAAAGTAATGATGCCTTCAGCGTGCCCACTCCAAAAGTAATAACGCCAACGTTGAGCCGCCCACTGCAAAAGAAATAAAGTTTATACTCTCCCAATCTGACAAGCTGAGTCCTTTTATCTCCTGTGCACAGAGCTCTGACGCCAATACAGGTCAAAGTGACATTGCCAGGAGACCCAGGGTATCCAACCAGACATCTATGGCATGTGCACTGTCCGGATCTTTGGCACTAGTGACACCACTTCTTAGAATTGCTAAATTTTAAAAGAAAAATGTAAATTGAGGACCTTTTATCTTTTCAACTTTTGCTCTCCAAAGACGTTTGTGCTCAGGACAAATGCCCTTGTGCGTCTTCCACTACACTATGCCCCTAAAGAGATGTCATCACTTTAGTTATACATTAGATATACTCAGCGTTGGCCATGTTTAGAGTGTTGCAGCCCATGTCGGGCTCAGTGTGAAGAATGCTCATACAACGCGGTTTACAAAGACTCCCTATAATCAGATGGTGGAAGCCACTAATTAGACCGAGAGACACTTTCACTTGGTACACAACTTTTAATTACATAAGGAGTAAGATGCAATCCTAATTGGTGTATGTTGATAGATGTAAAATCTGGTACTGCGTCATCAGTTTAATAGTTGTAATGATGCTTAGCAAGGCTGTAGTAGCAAATCAGACCTAAATTTGGTTCAAGGTGCTGGTAAGAATGCTTTTTTAAATAATTCCAGAAAGGTCATTTTATCTTCAGATAATAGGTGTATGCCAGTTTGAACAAATGTCATAAATATTTTGGCCTAAAATGTGTAAAATGGCTACATATATGTAAGGTTTAATCACGAGATGTTCATTTTTGTTTATTGGTTGTTTTCCAGATGTTTTTTAGGGTAAGTGCACATCAGTCGTTTTCTGGGCTGTTTTTGGACGTTTTACGTCGGCGTTTTCTGCTGAGTTTTATGTTAATTTATGTTAATCCTAGCCACCGTCTGGGTTAACATGATACTCAATGGAGTTTAGAATACGGTGTCTTCATTAGAACGTTTTTCTTCTGGTCGTTTTCAGCCAAAACTGAGTTTTTTCAGTCAAAACTGAGTTTTTACAACGTTTTTCAAAGAATAGAGCAAGTGACTTCTTTCCTCCGTTTTTCCAGCGCTTCCAGCTGATCAAGTGCACTAAAAACTCAGTTTTCAAAACAGCCGAGAAAACAGCCGAGAAAAACGCTGGAAAACCCGGCGTAAAACGAGCAAAAAACGAGGGACACTGCTGAGCACAGAAAAATCAGTTTCTGCTAAAAAAACCCAGGTTTTTGGACGTTCTGCAGAGATGCACAAACGTCAGATGTGCACATAGCCTTAGAGGTTTTTCAAGCAAAAATGCAGGGAAAACGCTAAAAAATGTCTGTCCGTCTTTTGAACCACCCAATTGACTTGTATTGCAAAGTATGGAGGATCTTCAGGATGGAAAATGCCAGTTTCATGGTCAACTCATTTTTTTAATTGCTTGGCGTCTTTAGAATCCTGAAGCCGTTAAAACACGGTGAAAACATTTAAAACATTAAGTCGTTTTTACATATAAATGAATATGTTCCTTCTTTGAGCATTTACTGGGCACTTTTTCAGGCGGATTTCGGAGTGGACAGAACTGAAAAGAAGTTCTATGGCCATACCTCAAAGGCCACTTCACACGCTAGGATCTCGTTAATGATATTGTTGAAACGTCAAGGATTTGTGATCGTTCAATCGATATCGTTTGTGCATCGTTGAGTATAAACGAACGATGTAGGAAGGATAAATCGTTGGATCGTTCAGCAAAAATTTGAGATCCGGACCTCACATTTATCGTCCGTCGTCCAATTAACGTTCTGGGAAGCAGCAACATCGTTCAGTGTGACACCTTTGTGAACGATATCGTTCATAATTCTCCTATTCTTGCCGCTTTTTAACATCGTTCAATCGTTCTTCTCCAAGTAGCTGGTGCGTTGCCAAATTTAAGATCGTTAATGATATCCTTGTGTGTGACAACGCACTAACATGTCGGAAGGATCGTGGTCACGTGACATAGCTAATGATCTCGTTCACCTCTATCCTAGCTCGTGACGATACGTTTAAAGTCATAAGAAGACATTTCATGGTATATTTTGAGAGCACTATATTTTGAGTGCATTGCTTAGTGCACAGGTTGGCTTTCTGGGAGCCAGGCATGGCTGAGACTGAGACCGGTGCCCATGAGACTTGGGCACCGGTACTGTTATTTGTGGCTCCTTTCTAAATTACTGAACACAGCAGGGTGCACTAGTGGGGGTTGTTTTGATGCTGTTTAAATTAATGACTCCAGCATTGTACACCATTTTTTTAATAAGATGTACTAAATGTCAATGGGAGAATCTGTATGTAGGGGAGACAGGACAGAAGCTCAGAACTAGGATGAACTCTCATCGCCACACAATTAAAGAAAAAAAATACAGATCTACCTGTGGCCAATCATTTCTGTAGCCCTGATCACACCACAATGGTACCTTTACACGCCGCTACCGAAGGTTAGAAACCACCGGGTGTCGCACGTGCACGCGCGCGTTTCAACGGTTCCTAACAGTACCCGATACCGCAATTACACGCCGCTACAAGGTGCTCCACAGTAGGTTTTTTCGATCCCTGGAAGCACCGACGGGTGCCGCAGGTTACCTTCTGTAGAGCACCTTCCCTCATTTACACGCCGCTACCACAAGGGAATATGGGCGGACCTGGGGCAGCAGGGACAACACATAGGTGTGCCAGAGTTGTGGATTACGAGACGCTCGTACGGTGATTGGACAATGCAATAGCATCATGATTGGCCAGCCAGCGCAGGAAGGCTGGCTAATACATGATGCTATTGCAATTGTGTAGTGTGACTGGTCATCTCCTTAAATATGCCGCCCTATGCAGGGACAACCAATCGTAACGCAGGAGCTTCCACCAATGATCGCTGATGGGGCGCGGTATCCTGGAGGCTGTGTCACGCCCCAGGAAGTTCACTAGGTGTCGAAAATACCTTCCTGTTCCTCGATTACACGCCGCTACCATAGGGTTTATACCTACTTGTTTTTGAGCACGGCTGAAAGACAGGTGTCGACAGACACTGGTGGCAACAACCTTGAATTACACGCCGCTACCTCGCGGTGTTTTGAAGGTACAAGTTACAATTGTCTTCGACACCCAGTGGTTTCTAACCTTCGGTAGCGGCGTGTAAAGGTACCATAATGGATATGAAAATACTAGCATTGAAAATCATTTCAAATCTCAAAGAGACAGAAAAGTCTAGGAATACAAATTGATGATGACCTTTGACACATTCAGAGCATAAATGAATGTGTTGCATGGAGTAATTTTTTTTTTACATCTATTAATAAATCTACAAATCCAGGAGCAAACCACCAATCAAAGACAATAAAACTATAACGCTTCTTATCTCTTAACACTGATATTTACTGCCCCAGCTGCTCTTCTCTACTCCCAACATGGACCACTATGTTCTGCTTCATGTCACCAGTCTTATGTACTGCATTATCCAATCATTTATTTGTGTTTAAATGTGTGTCTTCAGAGTTTGTGTTATTATGAGCCTAATAAAGAGACCCTTGAGCCTGGAAAGTTTGCTATTTATTGCCATATTTTCAGTTATCCATTAAAATATATCAACCACTGAGGACTCTAAGGGTACCGTCACACCTGGCGACGGCCCTGGAGATGTCGGCGGCGACAGGTGGGAGCGCGCACGTTTTTGGCGCCCCGCCAGCATCGCCGCCCCCCGTTTGCACGGGGAGACACCTCCGGCGATGCCCCGGCGAGCTGAGAGGCGGGCATCGCCACCGGGGTGTCTCAAAACCCCAGCGGCAATGCAGTACAATGGGAGCCTATGGCTCACATCACCTGTCAGCTCGTCGGCGGCCGGTTTCATGGGGCGATGTGTACACATCGCCCCAGATCGGCCGCCTGGTTTCACATCACCAATGTGAAACCAGGCGAGCAGTCAGAGGCGCCGACATCGCCCCTTTACATTAGGTGATGCAGGGGCGATATCGGCTCCAATAGGCCACGCCCCTACGTCGCCTTATACATCGGCGGTGCCGTCGCCAGGTTTGACGGCACCCTAAGATTTAAATATATTCTCCAGCATTGTAAACAGAAATCCAACAGGATGGGAACTAAAGTCCTCTAAGAAAAGAGATTGGACGGAACTGTCTTGCAGTGCCCTCCATATAGCGGAGACCCTGAAATATAAGTACAGTGCAGCTCATAAACTGCTGTCTAATATGGGCAAATATAAAGCTTGCCATATATTGATGTACAAGTGGCTTTCATTTGACTGTAAACTAATGAACTCACAGATGTCTTTTGAGACATCTGGCCTTTGTACAGAAAGTCTAGATGCATTTAAGATGATCTGTGCTGACATCTGATGCATTTATGAGTCTGCTGAGAAGTAAAAGTGACAGTGACGTTGTAGTTGTAGATTGCTAGGTGCCACATAAGGCTGAAGGAAATAACGGAATCTAGACAAAAAATAATATTAATGTACAATTATAACTCTTGAGGGGTTAGTCTAAAAACCGCCGTTACTGATCCCGTATACATTGCTCCCCATTGGGAGACATTACTGCTCAGGCATGAATGCTTTGTCGACTGGTTCCACATATTGTAGACATGCTACTTTACTATTTTTTTTTGGTGTGTATGTGTTATATAAAAAGACTCAACAAGCTTAGTTCTGTAAATTCCCCTTTTTCCTCAGTTATTAGGACCAGTGAATGGATGATATTAGTATGGAGTTTGGATCACCTACCTGGAGATGTCACTAGGTGGGGAGACATTTGCTGACTTTGGGTTGTTTTATTGTCACTGGAGTTACAGAAGTCTAAATGACCACTGGATGGATTAGGACGTTCCATGATTTTTCATTATTGGCTTGTGCCATACTTAGACCTTCTCTATGAAGTCCACTTTACACTAGAATCTTCCTGGTTGCCCATGACTTTGCAGTAAAATTACAGCCTTACTACAACTCATGGTCAGACTTATTGTTTCTCTGTCAAGAGATTTATTGTACTTGTCAGGGAAATATGTCTCTGTGGAATCCTTGTAATAAAGTCATCTTCGAATAAATTTATCTGAACATTATAAGCTTCCCAATATAGGATCTGTAACAGGGCCCCGCTAGTGATGGGCGAATCCTAAATTACTCGGAATCGCTTGACTCTAGCGAGTCCGAGCCCAGGACTCGCTACTCGTTGCGAGTCTAGCGAGTCCAATGTTAATGAATGGGGAAGCGAGTAGTGTGAGATTTACAAATCGCAGATGTGTCTCGGAAGCTTCAGCCTGAAGCAATCCTAGTTGTGTCATTTATTTGCATTGCTCGTTTACTTTGTAAGTAATCGCTGACTCGCACAGATAAGATCCTGTCTTCTCTGTGTTCTGGCTGCCCCAGCTCCAGGGTCCTAGAGCCTGCCTGCTGCCTGATGTAGCAGAGCTGACATTGTTCTCAATCTGCTCATTCCCTGTGTACAGACATGAATGTCTGTGCACAGAGATGATGTAGCAGAGCTGAGATTGTTCTCAGTCTGCTCATTCCCTGTGTACAGACATGAATGTCTGTGCACAGAGATGATGTAGCAGAGCTGAGATTGTTCTCAGTCTGCTCATTCCCTGTGTACAGACATGAATGTCTGTGCACAGAGATGATGTAGCAGAGCTGAGATTGTTCTCAGTCTGCTTATTCCCTGTGCATAGACATCTATATTTATGCACAGGGGATGTAGCAGAGAGGACATCGCGTTTTGGACTGCGTCGGACGGAAGAGGATTTTTTTAATTAAAGATGGAGTCCCTAATGGCTTTTTTTTTTATTTCTAATAAAAAATTTTCCTTGTGTTGTGTTTTTTTTTAAAACAATTTAATAGAAATTCATGGCGGTCATGTCTAATATTGGCGTGACCGCCATAAATTTCGGGCTTAGGGCCAGCTGATAATACAAAGCTGGCCCTAACCTCTTTATTACCCAGCGTGCCACCGCTACCAGGGCCGCTGGAAGAGCGGGGTTCAGCGCCAGAGGATGGCGCTTCAATGAACGCGCCATCTTCTGGGGCGGCTGCGGGCTGCAATTTGCAGCGGGGGGTGCCCAGAAAGCTTGGGCATCCCTGCGCTGCGGATTCCAGCCCCCAGCTGCTTAGCTGTACCTGGCTAGACATAGAAATTGCGCGGAGCCCCACGCATTTTTTTTAAAATTATTTCATGAAATTCTGAGATTCTGACTCTGAGATTCTGACTCTGAGATTCTGACTCTGAGATTCTGACTCTGAGATTCTGACTCTGAGATTCTGACAATAATTAAAAAAAAAATGCGTGGGGCTCCGCGCAATTTCTATGTCTAGCCAGGTACAGCTAAGCAGCTGGGGGCTGGAATCCGCAGCGCAGGGATGCCCAAGCTTTCTGGGCACCCCCCGCTGCAAATTGCAGCCCGCAGCCGCCCCAGAAGATGGCGCGTTCATTGAAGCGCCATCCTCTGGTGCTGAACCCCGCTCTTCCAGCGGCCCTGGTAGCGGTGGCACGCTGGGTAATAAAGAGGTTAGGGCCAGCTTTGTATTATCAGCTAGCCCTAAGCCCGAAATTTATGGCGGTCACGCCAATATTAGACATGACCACCATGAATTTCTATTAAATTGTTTTAAAAAAAACACAACACAAGGAAAAATTTTTATTAGAAATAAAAAAAAAAGCCATTAGGGACTCCATCTTTAATTAAAAAAATCCTCTTCCGTCCGACGCAGTCCAAAACGCGATGTCCTCTCTGCTACATCCCCTGTGCATAAATATAGATGTCTATGCACAGGGAATAAGCAGACTGAGAACAATCTCAGCTCTGCTACATCATCTCTGTGCACAGACATTCATGTCTGTACACAGGGAATGAGCAGACTGAGAACAATCTCAGCACTGCTACATCATCTCTGTGCACAGACATTCATGTCTATACACAGGGAATGAGCAGACTGAGAACAATGTCAGCACTGCTGCATCAGGCAGCAGGCGGGCTCTAGGACCCTGGAGCTGCACAGAGAAGACAGCTGGACTCAGCTCGCAAAGAAACAGCAGTTACTTTGCGAGTTTCCCTGCTATCACTGGCACAGTAGCCAGTGATTACTGGCGAGTCTAATGCAAACAATAGCAATCCTAGTTTTGTCAGCGTTTCTGACAAAACTAGGATTGATATTGATTTGCATTGGACTCGCGAGTAATCACTGGGAAACTCGCAGAGTACCGGGTCCTGCGAGTCCCTTACTACTCGCCGAGTAACGAGTCCTAGCGAGTAGATTCGCCCATCCCTAGGCCCCGCCTTTAATGTGTCATTTATAACACTGTCATCTATGGGGTAAGGTTTCTCCCTGAGGAGAATGACATGCAAAATCAGGCATGCCAGAATGAGAAGACTTAAACGCCTTGAAATGCTTCTCTGGGAAATTAAATATGCAAATTGTCTTGTCAGAGAGGAAGAAGATGAACTCTAGGGCCACCTATTGGAAGTAGCAATCCTAAAAGTCAACCCTATGACTTACAATTAAAGCCAAACCAAAATCTCTGTTTGCAGACAGGGTGTTTGGTGGTATTCACAGTGTCTGAAAATTGAGATTCTGGTTTGGCTTTAACCTCTTCCCGACCCATGATGTACATGTACGTCATGGGTCGGCTCCCGCACTTTGATGTGAGCTCCGGCGGTGAGCTCACATCATATCGCCGACATCTCAGCTGATCTCATCAGCTGAGATGTGGGGCTAACAGCACTGATTGCATCCGCAATCCGATTGGTGCTGTTAACCCTTTGGATCCAAAGACGCCGCAGCGGGGACTGCGCTGTTCCCCACCAAGATAGCAGATCCTGCGATACATGTTTGGTATCTACAAACTCGTACCGGCTCCAGGCATCACACCGTTATTTCAGTTTTACTATATAATGAACATGGTGAATAAAAAACCCAAAAACAAATGTGTAATTGCACTTTTTATGCAATTTCATTGCACTTGGAATTTTTTTTCCCATTTTCCTGTACACTATATGGTAAAATAAATGATTTATTCTGAAAATACAACTTGTCCCACACACAACAAGCCCCGTATGTCTATATGGTTAGAGAAATAAAAAAGTTATGGCTCTTGGAAGAAGGGGAGGAAAAAATGAAAACGAACAATCACCAGGTGGTTAAGGGGTCTTAAAGTCATATGGAAAGGCTCCTTAAAGGGTCGCTATTGACTTTTAGAATTGCTACTTCCAATAAGGGGTACTAGAGTTCAAGTCTACTTCCTCTATGAAGAGACAATTTGAATATTTATAATGCCTTCTCCTTAGCACAACATTTTTAATTTATTTCAGTGTTGGAATTAAAGATTCTTTGTTGTCAATTCAAAGAAAGATTAAGTGTTGGTTTATAGCAGGGGTCTCAAACTCGCGGCCCGAGGGCCACATGCGGCCCCTGGGGCTTCACTATGCGGCCCGCGGCACCTTGGACAACTTAATGATGCATCGCCCCAGTACAGGACTAACAAGCTCTGCCACTCAGCAAGATCAATGCAAGCTGCCAGCCAATGAGAGGCCCGCAGCTGACGGCAGAATATGACGTCACCTGCGGGCCTCTGGCTGGCAGATTGCATTGATCTTGATGAGCAACAGAGCTTATCTGAGCAGCGGCTGGAGGAAGTCATAGCACAGCGGAGGCCGGAAGTCAGTACAGTGGGGACCGCGGCGGACTGCACTGGAGCAATGCATCATTAAAGTGAGAAAAGTGTGAGTGTGTGTGAGCAAGTGTGTGTGTGAGGGTGAGTGTGTGAGTGAGGATGTGTGTATAAGAAAGTGTGTGCGAGTTTCAGTGTGTGTATGAGTGTGAGTGTAAGAGTGTGTATGAGGATGTGTGAATGTGTGTGAGAGTATGTGTGTGTGTGTGGGGGGGGGGTCTGTGTGGATTTGTGTGTGGGTTTATGTGTGAGTGTGATAAAGTGTGTATTTGAGTGTGTAAAAAGAAGGTAAAACAGGATGGGGGTCATCACTATAAAAGTAGATCAGGATGGGGGACATCACTATAAAAGGGAATCGGGATGGGGACATCATCACTAAAGGGGATCAAAATGGGGACATCACTACTAAAGGGGAATGGGATGGGGGACATCACTACTAAAGGGGAATGGGATGGGGGACATCACTAGAAAAGGAGATCAGGAAGGGGGACATCACTACAAAAGGAGATCAGTATGGGGGACATCACTACAAAAGGGGACCATGATCGATGGGGGACATCACTAGAAAAAGGGATCAGGATAGGGATCATCACTAGAAAAAGGGATCAGGATGGGGGACATCACTAGAAAAGGTGATCAGGATCGAGGACATCAGTAGAAAAGGACATTACTACAGGATGGGGACATTACTACAAGAAAGGGATTAGGATTTGTACTTTACTACATTGAGCAAAAAATTCTGGTGTTTCTAAAAATATCACTTAGTCCTACAAGAGATGCGGCCCCCCGCTGTAAATGTTTTTCTATGTGCGGCCCACCAACCCAGCCGAGTTTGAGACCCCTGGTTTATAGGATTATAGTGCTTTATTGTATGTAAATAAATTGAATTATATGTTTAATAGATTCATTATGATAATCTCCCAATGATGCCATGTCAATATAGTCATATTTATGCCAAGCTTATAATTAATAGCCTGAAACAGGTCATTCTTCTTATAAGTTACTGATACCTGTTCCAGATTTTTAGGATCCACAGTTCATATAGTCTTAAAGGGATCCTGTCACCATGAAAATACAGTCTGATCTCCAAGCCCCAGGAGGAGCAGAGTAGACATATAGTTTTGCGAGAAAAGATTCAGTATAATTTATGTTTTAATTATTTATACCTGGTATTTTTTGTCCAGTGGACAATCCTATTAGTGACTGACATATTTCCTTGTTGATACAGAGATAGCTGTCAATCACTGATCGGACCGCTCAATGGATCAAGAATCCCAGAAAGGACTGAGGTTTAAATGATTAAATGATTGAAAACCAGATTAAACTGAGCCTTATCAAACAAAACTATATATCAGTCATCTCAGCTCCCCCGCCCTATAACATGGCGCCTGCAGATTGGACAGTATTTTCATGGTGACAGGTTCCCTTTAAATGTTTATTCCCAACTTTCTGACTGTTTGAGTCTGACAACTAGGACTTCCACTGTTTATGAGAAAGGGGCCCTGTAATACCCCATTAAAATGGAGCTGTGACTGCCATGTATGCCTCCTATCAATTCATTGTCTATAAGACTAGAAGCGATAGCCAAGCGCTGTACGTTACTATCTCTGGCTCATAGACAATGGGGGCCCCTCCATGTTGGTCCTCCAGGAATCAGCAGATAACTTGACGAGATAGGAATAGCTATTCATTGGCTACACTATGCATTATTGTATGAAGTTGTGTAACAGCTAGCAATGAGCGGGCAGTGAAATACTCAGCTTTGGGAGATTCGTCATCGGTAGTTTTTAATACTCGCATATTCGTCCAAATAGCGAGTCCAATGTTATTTAAATAGTGATTGGCTTTGCCCACATACATCTGGCCATAAAACAGGACAGGACAGGAGGGTGGACTTTTTTGCGGTTTACTGCATAAAACACCTTGCTGTGTCCCCCAGAGAGAGCCTAACATTCAATCTGCTCTCCCCAAGGTTCCAGCTCCCATTGTATACTGATGGGAGCTGTCAATCTGTGTCAGATCGATAACAATCAACACATCACTCACGAGCACCAACGATACTCACCGAGTAATGAGTATCACGAATACCGTACTATCAGCGCAAATAGTGAATAGTAACGATTACCCTCGCTCATCAATAGTAACAGCCTCTCCTATTAGCAATGTTATTCCTTTACATATGTGTATATGTGCATGTAATGGAGTGTGTGTTAATATACCCATTTACTGCCGCTTTCTCCGGTACCCAGCGCATTCCGCTGATCTTCTGAGTGACTCCTACATTTATAGTTGACTCATTGGGCCGTGTGATTGGTACCTTACACTGATGTTATTTGGGCACTGTATGATTATAGTATTTGACAACTACATGATGGATCTGAGGATGATGTCTGTAAAACTCTGGACATGTTCTATTTTGATCATATTATAAGGATTATTATAGCACAGACTAAATTGGTTTCTCCGGTAAAAATAATCAGACATCACACTGACACTTCACATGAATGTGTGAATGTAACATAAGGCTAGATTCCATATGAGTGTTAAATTCAAGAAAAATGGACCGATTTTTTTAGTAGATCTCATCCTATTGGCTTCCTAGTTGCTTCTGTTTTTTTTCTTGTCCCTTTTTTATCACTGAGCAGGTAGACTATCAGAACTTTTTTATCCATTGACCTTTGCCAATGTGTCAGTTAAAAAACGGATGAAACTGGGATGGATCCCTGAAGTACAAAGTCTGGCTTGTTAGTTTGATCCAAGTCTTATAGATCCACTTAGACATTAATGGCCAAGTCTGATCTACAAAATCTGATCAGAATAGGACATATTCCGAGACTCATGGACTGGAGACATGGATCTGTCTTTAAAACTGGTGCAGATATATGATTCAGTGAATCTCTACAGGACAGCATGTTGTATGTGAAAAAATACATATCACAAGGATGTGTCACAAATGTAGCCTACATTATTATATCGCCATTTACTCCATGGCGCTTTACATGTGAAAAGGGCATACATAGACAAATACAATAATTATAAGCAAAACAAAGCACACACATGTACAAGAGGAGAGAGGACCCTGTCCGCAAGTGCTCACAGTCTACAAGGCATGGGTGAGGATACAGTAGGTGAGGAGAGAAAACCCTGTCCATGAGAGCTCACAGTCCACAAGAGATAGGTGAGGATACAGAAGGTGAGTAGAGAGGACCCTGCCCATGAGGGCTCACAATCTACAAGGGATGGGTGAGGATACAGTAGGAAAGGAGAGAGGACCCTGTCCATGAGGGTTCACAAACTACAAGCGATGGGTGAGGATACAGTAGGTGAGGAGAGAGGACCCAACCCATGGGTGCTCACTCTCTACGAGGGACACGTAAGAATACAGTAGGAGAGAGGACTTTGCCCACGAGGGCTCACAGTCTACAAGGGATAGGTGAGGATACAGTAGGTGAGGAGAGAGAACCCTACTCATGAGGGCTCACAGTCTACAAGGGATGGACAGGGATTAGGCAATTTACTCTATTCTTAATCTGACCAAACACATTAGAAGTTCATTGGCTGAACCATCTGATATATTTGACTGCAGATTGACACTTCCCTGATGGCAGATGTCATGAAAGTGGCTTACTTTAATCTTATAATTGAGAAGATATGTACACTCATCTGAGTAGGTAGAGAGGACCCTGTCCATGAGGGTTCACAAACTACAAGCGATGGGTGAGGATACAGTAGGTGAGGAGAGAGGACCCAACCCATGGGTGCTCACTCTCTACGAGGGACAGGTAAGAATACAGTAGGAGAGAGGACTTTGCCCACGAGGGCTCACAGTCTACAAGGGATAGGTGAGGATACAGTAGGTGAGGAGAGAGAACCCTACTCATGAGGGCTCACAGTCTACAAGGGATGGACAGGGATTAGGCAATTTACTCCATTCTTAATCTGACCAAACACATTAGAAGTTCATTGGCTGAACCATCTGATATATTTGACTGCAGATTGACACTTCCCTGATGGCAGATGTCATGAAAGTGGCTTACTTTAATCTTATAATTGAGAAGATATGTACACTCATCTGAGTAGGTAGAGAGGACCCTGTCCATGAGGGTTCACAAACTACAAGCGATGGGTGAGGATACAGTAGGTGAGGAGAGAGGACCCAACCCATGGGTGCTCACTCTCTACGAGGGACAGGTAAGAATACAGTAGGAGAGAGGACTTTGCCCACGAAGGCTCACAGTCTACAAGGGATAGGTGAGGATACAGTAGGTGAGGAGAGAGAACCCTACTCATGAGGGCTCACAGTCTACAAGGGATGGACAGGGATTAGGCAATTTACTCTATTCTTAATCTGACCAAACACATTAGAAGTTCATTGGCTGAACCATCTGATATATTTGACTGCAGATTGACACTTCCCTGATGGCAGATGTCATGAAAGTGGCTTACTTTAATCTTATAATTGAGAAGATATGTACACTCATCTGAGTAGGTATGTAGGGTTGGAAGAGAGAGTTTTTCAATATGTACAACCAGCATCACAGATCCCATAGACAATGGATAGTTGTCTCTCCCAGAATCCTTATAAGCAGGAACACTGGGTAGAGCGCTCATGTGCTCTCAATGAAACAGCCACTTTTACACTCCTCTATCGACGGGTTATTGTTAAAGGAACAAAAGAATTGTCCATCAAAAATCCAACAGCCTGGAATCTTCTCTCCTATGATATCATCTCTGTGGGGTTAGGCGGAAGGACCCCATAAACACTAGCCTGTTGGGTGATCCAATTGGTATTGGAGGGTTTGGTTTGTTTTTGCAGGCCTTCAGATTTGACTTGCTCCGATCAATACATCTGTATTAAAAGCCTATATTAAAATAACACTAGCTTCACTATATTATTACTAGAGACTTGTGGCTAAAATTCCTGGTGCATGGATAATATATGTGAGGTCGAGCCAGCCAACATTAGTTCATTCCAGATATTTTGCAGATAAATTACAGCTCTTGAGAAAGGGTTTAATTTGCACCTACTCTGAGAGTAAACCAAGCCATGTGTCATGTTTGGCCTCCAGTACCCAAAGATGAGCCATTGTCAGGATTTAATTTGACATGGAATTCAAAATTAAATTTCTCATCATTGTTTTTTTTCCTAATATTAAAGACAGTCATGATTGTATGTCATACTCCAAAAATGTATGAATGATGAGTTAGTTAGGGTTATTTAGCCGTCTGAGCAGCTCTGTGTGTGTCTGTTAAGTTAGCGGTGCAATTCATTATCATTTGGCACTAATGAGACCCGGGCAAGAGTTTTATTTAGCACACATGTTACAATGGGATGTATCGTTTTCAGTTGTCTGTTTTTATTACTCTTTCCCAATGTTTAGGAGCCAATAAAATGTGCTGAGACTGATTGTGATCTGGATGATCATCCATAATTTTTCTGAACTAGATTACAGTGATTGAGCTTCTCCTCTGATGGAGACCAGAAATACCTGCTAAATAAATAGTTCAATTCATAATTGAACGTATATTCTCAGCAAAACTACCAAAGCACAGGTAGAAGGGTGCGTCCTGAAATCACCTGCATGAGCACCTATGCCGCCCGATATGCGCTGCCAATCACAGCATGCAGCAATTGTTTTCTCATGTTGAATCAGCATGAGAAAATAGCACTGGTATATATTTCTCCATAGTATAACAAACCACATGTGGTTTTGGACCACATTGCATTTGGGAGAAATAACTTAACAAATTATGGGGTCCGTTTTCTCCTGTTATTCATAGTGAAAATTACAAATTTGGGGCTAACAAAATTTTAACTAAAAAAAGGTCATTTTCGTTTTCACATCCACATTTGAAAAAGTTCTGTGAAGCATTTAAGGCTTCAAAATGCTGAATACCCCTCTAGGTGAATTGCTGAATACCCCTCTAGGTGAATTCATTGAGGGGTCTAATTTCCAAAATGGGGTCATGTGTGGAGTCTTTCTGCTGTTTAAGTACTTTAGGGACCCTACAAATGTAACATAGTGCCAACCATCTATTTCAGACAAACTTGTGATCCAAAATCCAAATAGCGCTCTTTCCCTTTTGAGCACAGCTACTTGCCCAAACAGAGGGTAACGAATTGTGAGGTCCATTTTTTCATTCTATGCCAAACCCCTCCCCTCCCCAGTAATATATCTTTTTCTTTTTTTTAAGATCTGGATTTCAAGACGCAGCCCCATTTCCCCTCTTCCCTCCAATTTGGGGGGGGGGGGGAGTGCGTCTTATAATCTGAAAAAACGGTACAACGTGTCACGAAAAACAAAACTCAGAATTACTGGAATTAGTTGAAGCGTTCCAGAGTTATTACCACATGACTCTGGTAAGATTTATGAAATTTGTCCTGGTCATTAAAGTCGAAGTTGGCTCAGTCACTAAAATGTTAAAAGTCACAAAACAGTAACTATAATATATGTGTAAATAAAAAAAATGCAAGTAACCTAAATTACTTCATAGGTGCTGAAATGTCGTCAAAAATCTGCAACATGAAAAACTCACCAAAAACTCATTGTGGGAATGTAGCCTAAATGTTCATCTGAGCTTATAAATAATGCAGAACATTGTGGTGCACCTCTCACAACACTGAGCACAGTTGGCAGCATTGCCCTTGTCCTTACTTGTCCTCCTTTCACTCCCACCATTCTATGAGTCTAATTGATGTATTCATATACATAACTTACCTTTGACTACACAATGTTTAGTGTATTCATATTTACAATATTCCTTTAGTAGGTGCCTTTTTCTAAGAACTGATCTACTATTCCAATGCCATCTGTAACCGGTCTTGGCTCTCCGTGATAGGAATTTTCCAAAGTCTTGATTGCCCAAAAAAGTTTCAGTCAATAAAGATTTCATTATTACTTGTACTGGGTAGAAAATATTGGGATACTGTAGCTAATACTGATATTTTTCTAACTCTCATTTTCTTAGTATCCCAATATAAGCAATATTTACCCAAGATTCAAACATTATGATTAGAGATGAGGGAACCCGTTCGGGGTAGGAGTTTACGTATGCAAAGCAGTCCAGCGAGAATCACTGTACTTGTGTGCGCTTGGTGCTCGGCCCAGGGTGAGAAGCTTGCAGGTTTTGATCGTCTCGCACTCGGGGGAAAAGAAGAGGTTTCGGCTGTAGTGTGATTGTAAAATTAAAAAATGACAAACCCCTGCCCTCCCGCACCCATAAGTGGTTTGCTGATGCCTACCGTAGGTGGGCGTAGAGCCGAACTGCCCAGTCAGTGTCTTCAAATAAGGCTCGGTTCAAGTTTTGGCTCATTATTAAAAGTCTAGATCCACCACCAGAACCTGAACTGCAACGGGCATGGTAATCTCTAATTATAATACTACCAGTCAGCCACTTCTAAATATCAGGGCACTTTTTTTTTTGAGACCTAGAGCAACAGGTTATTTTGTCTGTATATATTTCAAAACAGAGGACCAGAGGGTATGCTATTATACCAAGCACTGGAGTGGGTAATGTCACTACATGAATATAAATGACTAGCTGGGTGCCCGATGCACATGCATCGGGATTCTAGAAGAGCGAATCTCTGATTCGCAATGGCCGCTTCGCGGCCAATGCTTCGCGCTGCTAAGGCGACTCGCCATGCCCACTGCGCGGGCATAGCGAGTCGCCTTAGAACTGCTCGCAATGGCCGCTGCGCGGCCAATGCTTCGGGCGTATCCACATGACCACGCTGACTCGCAGCGTGAGCGGACTCAGAAGGGGCAAAAAACCCATTCGCAATTATATAATAGATTACACATTCATACCATCATCACTAAGAAAGAAATGAATGAGTATTGTACTAATCTGAGGAAAGACAGGGCAATATGCAGCTGTGTTTGACTAGATCTTCAACGCTCTATGTTTAAAGAAAAAAGTTAAAAAGCTTTTATTAGTAGAATTGGAGATAGTTTATTAATCTCTGGGACCTCCAGTGATTGCAAGAACGGAGTGAAGATGAATGAACCCGGCTATATCCAGCAGTCCTGTAGAATGTTGGATATGGTAAAAGCTCATCCTCCGCATCATTCAGTTGGAGATCTGCAGAGCCCAGTTCTCGCTGTCGCTGCGGGTCCCACTGCATAGGCCATTTGCACACATTGAGTATTTGGTGAGTATTTTACCTCTCCCCTCCTTGCAGGGCATCCCCCTAAAAAGGTCTATTTACTGTTTGTGTGTGCATGTATGTGATGCACCCCTAGGCTATGGGGTACTCAGGAACCGAGCCGGTGCTGTCATTCTGGGGTATCACGGTAGTCGTGACCTGGTCCCATGGCCTGGGATCAGTTCAAAAAGGGGTATTTACAAGGGATTTGTCATGACACCACCCGGAGTATGTGGTTAGTCGAACCACCGCTGCCGTATTCCTGCTGTGGACAGTGACTTGGGGCAGCGTGGATGGTAAGCCCTCCTCGGCTAGGGCTGAGGGTCCCCAGGGCAGGTGTAGTAGTGATGGATGGGCCTGGTGAGGGATTGTACTGGGTGTAGTGCACTTACTTCAAAGCTGCAGCTCTCCACGGTGCTGGTTTTACTGGTATGCAGTGCTAGAAAGGAACAGTCTTAGGTGGGAATGAGCTCACTGGGTACTTTACTTGGTCTTTCAACAGCAGTTTACACAGTTTACAGTTCTTTAGTCACTTCAACACTTCAGCACTGCTTCGGGTTACTAGACTATGCAGCTCCCTCTAAGTCCGTTCAGGCCCTGTTAGTCTCTCCTTTAGTACCTCACCCACGGGTTCAGTCTGGTCATCTCAGGCTTTTGGGTGAATGTTTTCCTCTCAGTCAGGGTCACCAGTCCTAGTATGACGACTGTGTTCTTAGACCATGGTGGAAAGTTAGGCTGCAGGTCATAAAGCACCTGCCCCACACCAGTGTGTCCTGTGATTAGGGTCCTAAAGTGCCCCCGGTCATTTCTACAGAGCCGGCTCTCTGGCTGTAGCGGCCTAGCCTCCAGTGTCCCAGGTATGGCTGTGGGATCACCAGGCTCCCTCCGTAAGTCACTGATTCAGTGACAGCTAAAAATGTGTGCGGCTGCCGGGTCCTTGTCCTCCCACCTACCTTCAGCTGTGGGGTGTCTCTGCTTGCGGCTGTAGTCTCCCTCGCCTCCAGCTATAGAGCAAGCTTTCTCTCCTAGGGTCTGTGCCACTCAGGATTCTGCATCCTCTAGGGAACCACACCTCCTGGGAATCTAACTGCCACTCTGTGTTCTTCTTCTGTTCTCTCTCACTGTTCAGTTCTGTTCTTTAACTGTGTGTTCCTGGGTTTTCTAGTGTTGGTCTCTCCACCCACTTTGTCAGTGCTACTCTACGCTCCACCCTCACTACTCTTAACACCTGCCAACCTTTGCCCAACCTAGAGTCCTAGGCGTAGGGTCAGTGTGTGCATCTGTGTGGGTCTTTTGTCAACCGTCTTGCCTTACCTGGCTGACCTTCCCTTTGTGGCCAACTGATCGCAGGGGCGCCACATATGCATGTCCACTATACGCCCATATATGTTCATATCGCCCATATATGGTAATATCACCCATATATGGTAATCCCCATACATGGTAATAGCACTGTGTCCCTCATGGTTATAGTAGGAATAGAGCCCTAAGCAGGAAATATCAGTATACCACAGGATGTCACCTACAGCCCCAGTATACTGCAGGAGGTAGGACACAGCCTCCAGTATGTGCATGTTGGGGGGCATCTCTTTGAGAGAGGGGTGCAGGTAGGACATTTTTGGGGGCGTTTGTGGGGGGTGTGGATTTGGGGGGGCAGGTTTGGGGGTGCAGATTTCGGGAGCTTTTTTTTTGGGGGGGCAGGATTTCTGAGGTGGCAGGGCTGCGGGTTTAGGGGGTGTGGGTTTGGGCAGGGTGCAGGGGGGCAGAATTAGAAGGAGAGGAAGTTTTGAGGTGGGGCAGAGGGTAGGTTTGGGGGGGAGCGAGGCCAGATGGGACAGGTTTGGGTTGGGGGGAGGTGTAGGGGGGCAGGTTTGACACGTATAATGGACATACATATGCACTTAGCTTATAAGTAAAAAAAGTTAGTTACTATGCCCGGGCAATGCCAGGCTCTACAGCTAGTAGATAAAAAAGTATCATTCCTATAGTGCATTCCTTTTGGTATAATAACTATTTGTTCAGGAAACCTAAAATAACATCTTTTCTGTGTCTTTCATATTTGTTTGACCAACTATCCGACAATGTGTCTGTAAATCATGAGTACTGGATCCTGTTTTGGTAATAATTGATCCATTCAGGGTCTTGGGGGTTTGCTGACGCTTTTCGGAAAGAAAGGAGAGTTGTGAGATTTCTTGTACAAATCTGTACAAATATGAAGTCTCTCGTCACAATAACTCCTATAGCTGATTCAGACCTCGTGGCATGCGTTACTAGACCCATTTATTTGTCCAGTATTATAATAGGATCATATGTCATATGTTTGAGAAATTCTGGCACTTTAAAGAACTGAGGCTTACTCTCAGACCTCAAAGAACAGTGTGTATTACTAAAAGTAGGATTTTCATCATTGCGTTTTCATGGTAGCAGATATTCATATGTATCTTGGCAACAGAAGTGTTAATAAACCATCTCTGGGATTGCAGCACAAAGTCATTAACCCTTTCAACGCTGCATGTTAAGTTCTAGTTTAAGGAATGCGGCTCTTCAAGTTTGCGGTGTGAATATTATTCTTATTAGTCATTGCAAAGGACATAATAGCTCAGAGCACCATGACACCAGGCCACTTCAGAGCTTCAGTCTGTTCCTTGGGCCGCTCCAACCCCAAAATTAAAATATAGGAACGTTTTCAACAGAAAAAAAAACTGCTTCATGGCTAAAATTAAGATGCAAATTACCCGAGTGAGCTCTGCTGTCAAAACAACCCTCTGCTCACTCACTGCTTGGTCGGATACCTGTGTGGTCCATCGTGTGTTGGCTTTGAGTGGACCATTAGCTTTAGGATTTTTAGCTGATTGGAGCCTTACCACCAATATCCCCAAAAGAGAAGTGAGAACTCTACTAGGCAGATCCTATTTCTTCTGCTATGCCAAGGGTGAAATGTGCAGAAATATTGCAAAGATTTTGCTCCAGATATGACCCATGGGAATGAACCCTAAGTATACTAATCCTAAACTTCTGTCTGGGATGTCAGTACAAGTATCCTTCTAATGTCACTCTCTTACCCGTTCTACAGTTCGGGCATGGACAGACTGACTACATGCCGAGTGGACAGCTTCAATTTCATACAAGGGTTTTATTCTGTTACATTTTACATTAACCCTTTAGCAAAAAGTGTGGCATGTTCCATTATATGTCATGAGAACGGAGCTATTCTCCACTAGAAGAATTGCTTCTACATCCCTTAGGCGGGTGGGAAGGTTGATCAGCGCAGTCTTGGTGGTCAATGTGAATCTAACACTGAACATTATTTTGCTACAGATTCCAGAAATGCCTCTTACAAGCTGTGTTAAGTTGAGATCACTAGGATATGAACTGCAAACCATGGCAAAAATGTGCTGAATGAAGCAAGCCGATGAGTAAAAGTAAACCAAGACATAATAGGGCTATGGGATTTAATGATTTCTTTTATAAACCAGTATACTCAATGGCACACTCTTGTTTGAAGAAGGAGGGTAAATGAACACCCTTTTTCTTCTTGGCATGCATTACGTGAAAAAGAAAAAAGAAAAACAGTAAAAAAAAAACCTTCCCAGAGTTGGCTGAAAAAGAAAAAATCTGTATCAGTTTTACTTAATTCCGATCTTATCAAGTATTTCAAAACCAACTACAGACATGTTTCTTTACATAACAAATGAAATGCAAAAAATTGAAGGTGGCCATATCGATTAACTATAAAAACCAGGGTTAGTACAAGCGGTACGAAGAGTCGGCGGCTGAGTTGAGCTCCATAGACAAGACAAATATTGCAATTATTGTAAGGGATTTATACTAATAGACAGGTTCTATATATGCCAATGATGCTACAAGGTCTACTTAAGTACTCATTAATATGCAATATGGTTTTCTCCGGCAAAAAATGCATTGTAGAGGATGTCTTGAGGAGGGGACATCTGATATATAGGTCTGTTTCAGGGTCTTAGGGTTTTGCTGACGCTTTTCGGAAAGGAAAGAGAGTTGTGAGATCTCTCATACAAATCTGTACAAATATAAAGCCTCTCATCACTATAACTCCTATAGCTGATTCAGATCTCGTGGCATGCCTATTGACTAGAAAACCCATATCTGTTGTACTAGGTTCCAATCAGGATCCTAAAGGGATTGTCCACTACTAGGATGACCCCTTCTGATTCCACTTGTTTTCCCCAGTTAATATAAAAGACCCTATACTCGCTTCCGTACTGGCACCATTCTAGATAGATAATTAAAAGAAAAATAAGTTAAGTTTTTGATAGCCAGCAAAAAGAAAGCAGACAGTGGTGATCTAATATTATTACCTTGAGTATTGGGCCATTTCCAGCCTAAAAATACCAGCCCACAGCTGCCATAGAAGTGGCACACCACATAAAAAGCGCCATTTCTGACTCTTCATCTCAGCTCTTCCAGATTGCCAGGGTGCAGTGTCAATTGGGGTAATGATTTAAGGGGTTGATCTCAGACACCCCCATTACTTTACCAGTAATCCAAAATAAAAGATAGCCTAGGGTCACACTTGAGCCCTGGATGCGTTAAAAGAATCAGTTTTTCAACTTAGAATTCTTGAAAAAACGATGTTTTAACAGATCCATAGGCTTTAATGCAAAAGACACAGTGTCAAAATGCACTGCTAAAACACGCAATGCATTTTTTTTAACATGGGGCCCTATGGGAAATGCATCCGTTAACGCATGGTACATATGCTGTAGGTACCATGCATTAAGGCATAGCATTTTTAGATGCAAAAATGGCAATTTCCAAAAACGGAATCAGGTTTTTACAATGCAGAAAAACTGCATGCCAAGTGTAACCCTAGCCATGCTCACACAGTTAAAAGAAATTTATTTCAATAAACACACTCTGAAACTTTAGATTGTTTATAATTTTATTAAAAAAAAACTCTTGCAGCTTCACCATGGTCCAGGTAATCCGCTATTGTCCACTGAATCTGTCGAAGTCCAAAAAACGATATCTGAAAAAAAAACACAAACATGCCAACACTGAGAAATAAAACAAGACACATCCCCTCATTCACCACTTTATTCAAAAGAAAAAAATCCCCAGCTAGTCTGACTCAGTACAGAGTGAATCCAATGAACAAGTAAATGGAGCATCGTTCTGACACTCCATAGACTTTGCTTACAGGAAATTCTGCGTCATGCTGCACTGTTGAGACCCAGTGCCTCTAAAGTGAGGTCACACCTGTAACATTTTGCTCATCAAAGTTGCCAAGTCAAGCACAGTGCAGCATGACAGACCCAGAGTGACCTGTTGACCCGTCAACCCTGAACTGCGGTAATGTTACTGACTGATGTCACTGCTCTTCATAGGCAGCAGGTGTCCCATAGTGCAGTATGATCCGGAATTACCTGTAAGCAAAGTTTGTGGAGTGTCACAACGATGCTTCTTAGATTTGTTCGTCAAATTCACTCAGGACTACATCGAACTAGATGGGAATTTTATTTTTCTTTTGAAAAAAGTCCTTCATGAGGATAAATGTCTTGTTTTATTCCTCTGTGTTTGTATATTTGTGTTTCTTTTTTCAGATATCCTTTTTTCGATTACTATGGATTTAGTGGACTACAGCAGATTCCCTGTACTACAGCGGATCTGCATGCGATTTTTTTTTATAAAATGGTAAACAAGGTTGAGTTTTGGAGAGTGTTCATTGAAATAATTAAAATTTTATGTGTATGTCTGGTTTTTAGATTACTAGGTCAGTGATGGGAGTGTATGATAGACATCTCTCCATTACTAACACCAGGGCTTGATGTCAGTTGACAATACACATACATACAAACAATGTCAGTTGAAGGCCCACTAACTTTATGCCCAAAGCCTGCACCATCTGTTTGACAAATTTATAGGGGTTTTACACTTTTGAAAACTTCTTTCCCCAGGCCACAGATTGTTTAACAAAACAAACAACCTGCACTTTACCGACCCTCTAGTTTCATTGCCAAGTCTATGCTGAAACAGCACCAGTTATTGTCTGCAGTGGTGATAGCGTTCCAGCCAATCAGTGAGTTTAGTGGCTCAGAGAGACTTGTCTATATGGACAGGGCCACTGATCTCACTTTTTGGCCTCAGCGCTGTCAATGAGACAACAGTCCTGCAGACAATAACTGGGAGCAGCACAAAGGCTGAGCACTGGACCCAGGGAGAATATGTACAGCGGAGTAGAGGGAGACAGGTTTTCCAAAACATTAAAGGGGCCGTCACACGCGTCAATATCGTGTGCAATATCACTGCTGCATATGACGTTGCAGCGATATTGACACGTGTGACAGGGCGCATCAACCAGCGATAAATCGCTGGTTGATGGTCGCCAGGTTTTCGGACTGGACCAAAAACCTGGCGATGGTCGCCCGGTGGACACGCAGCATCGCTGCGTGTGACACCGGGACGCGCGATCAGCCAGCTCCCAGCGCCTCTCAGCAAGTGCTGGGAGCTGATATCCATGGTGAACTGTGGGTAACTAGGCAGCGCGCGCTACCTAGATACCCACTGTGTACCTTGGATACCAGTCCGGTGAGCAGAGAAGGCTGGTAAACAAGGTATACATTGGGTTGCCTAGTTACCCACAGTTTACCATGGATACCAGCCTGAAGACATCGTGGAAACGATATTTAAATCATTTCCACGATGTTGCTGGTCCAATGATCACTGGTGAGTCTGCCTGCGTGACAGCTCACCAGCGATCAGCCATCAATGTCACCAGCGATCAGATCGCTGACGACATTGACGTATGTGACGGGGCTTTAAAACCCCTTTAATGAACTATGGCTTACCCATCATATTTTATCACAGCAAAAGTAACTCACAGGACCATAACAATTGACAACCTACTATAAAACATCTTTAAGGCTGGCTTCACACTATGTTTTGTTCCGGTCTGTGGGGATCCTGTTTTTTGCAGGACCCCAGGAACAGGAATGGACAGGTCTGGATTGGCAACTTCGGATGCCAATTCTGTATCCGGGTCCGGGATCCGGACACAGAAAGAGCAGCGGGAAGCCGAGCCAGACAAGTGATGTCGGCGTTGTTCACTTTCACTTTAGCAGTGTATTTACACACACTGCTAAAGTGAAATTAAATAAAGGAATGTTTAAAAATAGAAAATAAATTCTCACCTTTCCGCTATGTGTCCCACAATGCATTCACCTCCGATGGCTAAAGGAGTTTGAATCAGCTGACCAGGAAGGGCTGGGGCAACCCAATCAGCTGATGAGTCACATGACCGCATCAGTGCAGTTTAAAGATTTAGTCTGGTCTTTTTTGTGGTAACATAAATGCAAAACCTGGATGATAAAGTAACAAGACTTAAGAAGACACAACATCTTCCAAATGTGGTGCTGGAGAAGGATGTTATCAATACCGTGGATGACAAGAATAACAAACAAATCAATTTTGGAATAAATCAAGCCAGACATGTCACTCAAAGCATGATCACCAAGCTATGACTTGCCTACTTTGGACACATAATTCGAAAGAGGCGATCACTGGAGAAGGACATTATGGTCGCAATAATAGAAGGAATAAGGAGACGAGGAAAACCAGCAACCCGATGACTTAATACTACCAAAATGATGGTGGAGAAGACCATGGTGGACCTATCTAGGCATGCACAAGATTGAGCTACCTACAGAGCATTCATCCATCAGTCGCCGTTAAACAATAATAATGAAAAATGAAAAAACTATGGTCTGAACTAGTGTTTCTCAATGTTTCAAAGTAATGGCTTCCCCTACTCAAACACATTAAAGAACCTTCTAAATCTTTATCAAACGGTTGCACATTAAAGGGGTTTATTCAGCACCAATACAGAATGAGGATCTCTATGCATCTTACTACCAACATACCTTGGCAGAATATACCAACTGGGGTTGTCCTAATGAAACCATCTATAAAACACTCCCAATGGTTAATCCAGGATATCTGGAATGAAGCTAGACGTACTCTCGTTGGTTTCATCCTGCCCGGAATGCATACTGGCACGGGAGTTTCTCAACTTCCTTAGTGAAGTGCAAATTTGCATATATGCATATATCTGAGAGGAGGGAAGTGGCTTACAATCTCCTCACCTACTTCGCTGTCTCCATAAGGTTGATAGCAAGTTCCCAGACCTTGTCTTAGCCCACTCACTCATGCCAGATCAGAATATCCCACACACTACACTGATGAGGGGCAGGTACCCTGAAACACAGCGTCTGTAGTTTGTGGTTCTGATCTGGCACAAATCCCTTAGTTATATTAAAAGCTTGTAGGAAAGCGATTATGACTTTGGGAAAGCTGCTTAAATGTGGCACTGGAGTTTCTCCACTTCCTTAGTGAAGTGCATATATGCATATATCTGAGAGGATGGAAGTGGCTTACAATCTCCTCACCTACTTCGCTTTCTCCATAAGGTTGATAGCAAGTTCCCAGACCTAACTCCAGTGAAAAAGATGTCACACACTCTTCCGGGGGCATGATTACAGATCTGAGACTAGGCTAATGTAGGGGAAGCAATACCCCACTGGACGAGTCATTGATAATTTGCAGCGGTTCATATACAAACGGTCATAAGGAACAATTATAAAAAATACAATACAATAATTAAAGCAGACAAACAATGTAAAAAAATACAATAATTAAAGAAAAAAATAAAGTCGACCCTGCTCAAAAGAGCTCACAACCTACAATGAGATGAGGATTACACAAAATACAGGGGCTTATTTACAAGGATGGTCCAGGTATCTTGAGGAAATGGGGAATAGATAAAAGTACATAAGTGGTCACCAGCCAATCTGTTTAGAGCTTTTGGGATTGGTGGAGTTTGAACGAGAGTTATGTCCAGAGAAATAATGACTGGGCTATATACAGTATAAAGGGCTTCTATTAGGGAGCACGATAGGCTGCTTTGGACAGGGTCACACATGCCCATGCACTTTTGTGGCGCCCTGCTCACGCAGGTAACCACAGATCTCTCTACTGCACAGCTGGGTTTCCACTGCAGATACCTACTACGAACAACACCTTCCACCCCGGCACAGTAGGGGGAGCTCAACTTGCTGCCCTTAGGCAAGATCCCCTATATATACTGCTGCTGGGGAGGAGCGAGTCAGAGTGTGCGCAGACGCTAGAAGAGCTGCAGGGAAGTCCTGGTGTTCAGTGCTGCGTATAGGCCCGAGCCAGTGACTGGAGTGGCCTTCAGCGTCCCACAAGCCTAAGTGGGGCTGAAGGCAGGGAGCTCAGCGCAGGAATAGAAGCAAGGAACAAGTAGCTCAACGAGAAAGTTTGTTCCAGGAGAAAGCCGGATATTGGGGATCCGCATCAGTGGGGGAACTATAGGCCCACAGAAAACCCCATCACACCGTGGAAACTCCAGCTACCCGGTCTCCCAGGAGAGTCAAAGAGAGGGAACGAGGAACAGTAGGTCACTGCAGTGTCCATGAGAAGGTTATCCCCGAGACCGCACAGGAGGAGAAAGTGACAGGCAAAAGGAAGAGAGTGGAGGCAAGTCAGGCTATAATCGACTGTGCTTCAGCAAATTCACAAAGGAAGGAGGCCTTATACCCACTTGCTGTGGGAGCCGACTGTGCAGCCCGGTCACCCATCAGTGCCCTGGATTATTTACCTGACTAACATCAGTAAAATGGTAAAGAGACTCCTTCTGTGTGTGTGTGCATCCTTCCCTCTCACTCACGGTGCTCCTCTACAGACTATTCTTACTCTCCCACCACAATCTCAGCTCTGCTACAACCTGTTCACCCTCACTACGCTGCCCCGGATGTCCCAGTCCTGCCTGTGGAGGACTATACCATCACTGCCGCAATACCACCGACCTCCGGAGGACTGTAGCGGCACTGGTGATCTCTCACCAGGTACTGCAGGTGGCGTAACGACTAACTTGTACATAATCCCTATAAATACCCTTTTTCAAGAGCATCGCCCCCAAGATACGGGATCAGGCACGGCCGCCATTCCCCGTGACAAAGTTAACCCCCTCACTGCCGCCTGATACCCGAGTAACCCATGCCCTGGGGCGCAACACTTTTTTAAGCCCTTAGAAAACCAGATCCAGTTTTCTAAGGGTGCCAATAGTGTCCCTTGAGGTCCTGGACGTTTTTTTGGAAATTTTTGGACTTATATGCCTATATGTACCATGCATTAATGCATGCGTCTCCCATAGGGCCCCATGTTAAAAAAAAGCATGTGTTTTTTTATTGCACCCCAAAAAAACTGCTAGCAGCATTTTTGGGGTGCTGCATAAAAATGCATGCGTTTTTTGAATAATGCACAGACACATGCAATAATGCATATGCTTTTTTGAACTTTGAAAAAAAAAATCCAAAATGTTCCCAAAAACGGATTTAAGGCAAAAAAGGATGGTATGTGTGACCATGGCCTTTAAAAGATGTGTTTTTAGGGACTGCCTCAAACTATGCAAGTTGTGGATAGTCCTAGTTTTTAGGGGTAGAGCATTCCAGAGAATTGGTGCAGCTCGGGAGAACTCTTGGAGCCGGGAGTGGGAGGTTCAGATTAATGCAGATGTTAGTCAAAGGTCATTTGTAGAATGTAGAGAACGGGTGGGGTGATAGACAGAGATGAGGGGGAAGATGTAGGGAAGTGCTGCACTGTGAAGAGCTTTGTGGGTGAGAACAAGCAATTTGAATTAGATCCTGTAGTGTGTGGGCATCCAGTGCAATAACTGGGAAATGATTGCCCAGATAGATGATCCTGGCTGCTGCATGAAGGATAGACTGGAGAGGAGAAAGTCTACTGAGGGGGAGGCCAATTAATAGAGAATTGCACTAATCAAGGTGGGAACGGATCAGGGCCACAATGAGTGTTTTTGTTGTTTCCATTGTGAGAAAGGGGTGAATTCTAGAGATGTTCTTCATGTGCAGGTGACAAGAGCTGGCGAAAGATTGTATATAGGGGGTGAAGGAGAGATCGGTGTCAAACATAACACCCAGACAGCGAGCCTGCTGCTTAGGTGTTATCGTTTCCAGATGAGTACTTATCTTGACTAATATCCCTAGAGTTATCGTAATTCTTGTTAAACTGTCAGACATCACTGAAAGATGGCACCAACAAGATATTTTGCTCCCTTCTATGAGAGAGTTAAGTTGCATACATAACACACACCAAATTGCCACATGTATGGAAATTAGGGGTAAATAGACCGTGAGTGAACTTGCATTACAGGTTGTGTTGTATTGCATGACAAAAACATCCGAAATCTAAGAGATTGTATATGGATGGAGCAGTCATATGTATCATGAATCTACATGGGAATGTTTATTGCTTGAAGGAACATTACACTAGACAAACACTGGAAGAGGTTAAGGAAACTCAGCAGCCCACTGGAGTGCATGAAAATCTGGATTAAATGAGACTGGGAATATTTAGTGAAATTAAAAAATAAATGAGTCATAAAATGGAGAAATGAAATAAGTAGCTCAGGGAAGTGGTTTGTAGAAGGAAAGAACAAGACAGAATAACTATAGATTGAAAAGGAGAGACGCAGAAGAAGGAGGGATGTGGAAAAAAGGAAAGAGCCAACGAAGGAAATAGAAGGGAGGGAGTGCGGGTGACAGACAGGGTAGGGGGGAGAGTAAGGACGGCACAGGGACAGAGCAGGCCTGTTGTGAGTTAGGAGTGTGGTTTTGAGTTCCATGTGGAATATCTGAGCTCAGTTTCTGCCCTCGGGGTGGTACAGCCAAGGCTGAAGCTCGGTGGGAGCCAAGCCTGCCCCAGCGCTGGCAGTGAGAACATAAGCGCTATTTATCTCACAGCCCAAAAAGACTCCTGATTTAAATCATATGTTGCATGCGGCACACATTTCCACCGAGTCTGGACACGGCTCAAAAGAGGGAAAAAAACACACACACACACAGAAAGCAGATCCACACCCTGTTCTCTCATTCAGCTGCCGCCACTGTCGGCGCTTAACCCTTCATAAAATGTCTGTGAGTGATGGGTTAACGTAGTAGTATTCAGAAGATGGCCAGAATAGTTTTTTTTCCACGTTACGCTTCAGCTCATTAGTAATTAGATTACAATGTATAACAAATACTCGGTACACAGAGTACTACATTACAACAAGCCCTATTAGAGGAAAACGGTAAGCTTCTCTGTGGATCTCGGAAAGTCAGGGGTTAACTGGTAGGGTTCATAAGAGGATTCGTAACACAACTTTTTGTAAGTTCGTCATTAAAACATTCACTTGGACTTTAGGTGAAAGGGTTTCTTGTGCATCTGCCCAGACCAGAGACTGGCATGAGTACAACCAGTGCTGCACCTCATCCTCTAAGTTATATGAACATGGAAAATGTGCTCTCATGGCTTTTATGACCCCTGTTTATTGGTCAGTTTATACCATACAATTGTGGGATTTCTTTTAAGTGGTTTAAAGGACCCCATTAGTGATAAGCGAGTAGTAAGATATTCGGGTTCGGATAGCTCTAACCGAAAACTTTGAACTGTTTCAAGTGCAACAAGGAAAAAAATACAGCAACAATGTCCTTTACATTTTCTTAGAGAAAAGTTAAAAGTCCATTTTTATTTAGGCATATTAAAGAGCAGAAATGCCAGACATGAGTCAACCATTACATGTTTCAAACAGCATCTTGGTTCTTAGAAGTGTTTCAGTATTCGGATCCGAGTGAATTCCCCACTAATTTGCATTGGATTCGCTACTCGTTCAAAGTATTCTGTTAGAGCTATCCGAACCCGAATATCTTTCTACTCGCTTCTCACTAGACCCTATACATAAGTGTTAGAAAATAGTTGAAAACCTGCCAATTTCTGAGAGATTGGTTGCCAGCCTAATATCTATGGTGGCCTCCTGACTCTCCCCTAATAGGTCATGGCAGGGAAGAAAAGGATCCAACATGCTGAAACTCCTTGGCCTATATTTAGATCTCCCTGGAGATATGCTGTAGTATTAGAGTTGGGCAGCAAGAGCGCCAAGCCAAACATTTCTGTGTATGGGGAAGTCGGGAGAGATAGCTGTCAGCAAAGCAATCATTGGGCTAACAGCCATTCTTTGTAAAGCCCGCAATACATTTCAGATGGCTGTCGTTGAACGGTTGTTTAGTCGACAGTTTTTTATTCGTCTCTCCCATATACCCAATTAGCCAAACCACTGCCAAACTCATCTTGTGGCAACTAATCTCATGAAGAACAAAAAGATCAGGTGTCCGGAACATGTCGCATCCTTATCTCCCGTGATAGTGATTTGTTCAGGGCCCCGATACACATTAGACTGTTGGTCAAACCAATTAATATTGGCAGATTCAGCAAACACTAGTCTAATGAGTATGGGTGACTTAAGATTTAAGGTTCATGCATATATATGCATATATATAACTCAATTTACATATGTATTACACTATACTAGTTTTTTTTCTTTTTTTCTGGTTTATGTATTACACTATGAACATGCATGATGGATTTAAGGAGATTCTAATGTGTATGGGGGCTTCCAAATATCCCTGATATTAGATATTTGGAGAAAACAGGTTAGCCATGTTGGATTTCAGCACGTCTAATATGTTGTTCCCACTGGAGTCAAATCAATGTAGAGGGGACTTGCACTAGCTTTTCCTCCTCTCACCAGATAATCAAAATGTATGGTCAACTAAAAGATATTTCTCAATAAAACCATACATTTCGAATACACAGAATAAGTTATCCAACTATTGAGACCTCCACCACTGGGACCTGTACCAATGATAAAAGAGGGATACCAAAATCCCAGGTAAATGGAACAGTAGTGGCTTGAGTGGACATCACCCCCATTAGTTCCATGGACAATGAATGGGGTGGTGTTCATGCATGCACATTACTGAACCATTCACATGAACACTTGGGAATATCCTTTCTCATAATTGGGCCAGTGGAACCTTCATTGATCATAAATTTATTTCATGTGGATAGTTAATGAATAAATATATCAAACAGGATTCCTTCCACCTTGTCTTCATACAGAATATATGGAGGATATTATACAGGAGTACTAAGCAGTGAAGCTGTGATTCCAGCAACACTTTGTCAGTAGGACGGGGAACCCATAGGGTGTACAGGCCCCATGACAGTTGGGGAGGGAGTTAATAGTGAGGGTGCAGGGATTAGGATTTCAAATGAGGCAGAGGGATATAACTGGTTGGGGGTTTGGATTAAGGGAGGAAGAAGGGGAGCTTGAGGATCAGCTATTGGATAGTGAAAAGGAAGTCACCCCTCATTCTTTTTCCGAGGGAAAGACAGGACAGTTTTGGGTCAGAGTTACTGGAGGTGATTGGACATGAAGTATGTCTGTTTCTTGGGTGTAACTGTAACTGTTCTTCGGTGGTGCTGGGTGGTATCACGGCAGTAGGGGTAGGTCTGTTTCAGAGGCAGGGAATATACAGTCGTAATTGGGAGGTGAGCCACTTGGGGGTGGTGTTCATGCATGCACATTACTGAACCATTCACATGAACACTTGGGAATATCCTTTCTCATAATTGGGCCAGTGGAACCTTCATTGATCATAAATTTATTTCATGTGGATAGTTAATGAATAAATATATCAAACAGGATTCTTTCCACCTTGTCTTCATACAGAATATATGGAGGATATTATGCAGGAGTACTAAGCAGTGAAGCTGTGATTCCAACAACACTTTGTCAGTAGGACGGGGAACCCATAGGGCAGTGATGGCGAACTCCAGGCCTCGAGTGCCGCACACAGTGCAGGTTTTCAGGATTTCCTTAGAGTTTGACAGTTGGTAATTTGATTGCCAACTGTCAAATGCAATGGAAATCCTGAAAACCTGCACTGTGTGCGGCACTCGAGGCCTGGAGTTCGCCATCACTGCCATAGGGTGTACAGGCCCCATGACAGTTGGGGAGGGAGGGAGTTAATAGTGAGGGTGCAGGGATTAGGATTTCAAATGAGGCAGAGGGATATAACTGGTTGGGGGTTTGGATTAAGGGAGGAAGAAGGGGAGCTTGAGGATCAGCTATTGGATAGTGAAAAGGAAGTCACCCCTCATTCTTTTTCCGAGGGAAAGACAGGACAGTTTTGGGTCAGAGTTACTGGAGGTGATTGGACATGAAGTATGTCTGTTTCTTGGGTGTAACTGTAACTGTTCTTCGGTGGTGCTGGGTGGTATCACAGCAGTAGGGGTAGGTCTTTTTCAGAGGCAGGGGTTATACAGTCATAATTGGGAGGTGAGCCACTTGGAAGGTATAGTGGCTTCAGATGCAGGTACCTTGCAGGCACGGGGTTCTGCAAGGTTGGGATATTGGTTCTAGGTAATCAATACCTCGTCCCTGGGGTCGGTGTAGTGCGGCCAGGGACAAGGTTTGGAGGCCTCTGGACTGGCTCTATCCATGGGTGAGATGAGGGTGTGCCTATTGTTTAAGTTGGAATGCCAATTGAATGGCGTACCCATTGCCTTCCTTTATTAGTATGTAAACAATGGGCAATAAAGGCTGCTGTGGCCAAATTTGTTTAACCAAGTCACTAGCAGTGTTGTGTCGTTATTTAATGATGGTGGTTTAGACGGTGGGTTGGTCAATTAACAAACAGAAAATCCTCCCTCAAATGTCATGTGTCTCTCTTTCACACTGCTTTTCCCTTTTCTTCCTTTCCATTCTAGTATCCTATTCACAAGCATTATAATCCTCAGTCATTGGACAGTCCTTTGTTTCAAGCTGTAAATAATAGTAATAATATTTATTCACCTATTTATTGTCATTAATTCCACATCCCTTTACATCCATCAGCAACACTGTCCCTATTGGGGCTCACGATCAAAATTGAGAGGGAATTATGATTTCAGGAGACAGGGGGAGTGCGGGGATTTGGCTCCTAAGTGGAGAAAGAACCATATTTCTCTTATAACATATATTACAAACTTTACAATGTTTGCTGTAAGTACAGTGACCATTTGAAAAATATCCATCTTCTAAAAAAAACCACAACCATCTTATCCTGGTTCAGTGATAATTCACTTATCATTAAATCTTTTGGTGTAGGCAGGCTAAAGGCCGGCCCCCATACATATTAGATAAAAGTTTGCCAAACCCACCGATTTCGGCATGATCAACTGACTATTTATTGTGTATCTGTCACTCAAAAGATTGTTTGGGGACAAAAGGATCCTTTTCAGTTGGATCCTTCTCCAGATCAAATGATTTGGGCAGCGGTTCTCCCATAAAGAACAAGGCAATACTTGGCTGATCAAGTGTTGCTTTATATGGGGCACTAGGGAGAGATAGCTTTCATTTGAACAATTGTTCACTTAACAGCTATCTAATGTTTGTTTCCTGCTTAGGCTGCCTTCACACTGCGGCAGCGTCCGGTCCGGGGCTGTCAGGATTGACAGCCTGGACTGGAGTTTTGCTCCATAGGATAGTATCGGGCTGCACGGAGCTGGATCGCGGCGGGTGGTAATTATCTGCCATCCGGCTGCCAGCTCGCCGGATGAATCCTGCAGAAGTGGGGAATTGTCTGCCGACTCCAAAAACGTTGCATGCCGCGATCCAGCTCCGTGCAGCCCGATACTATCCTATGGAGCAAAACTCCGGTCCAGGCTGTCAATCCTGACAGCCCCGGACCGGACACTGCTGCAGTGTGAACCCAGCCTTAAAGGGAATCTGTCAGGTCAAAAATCCATATGTAACTGATATCATTTTCTAATTCCTCTGGTGAAGCTCTGTCTATTCATGTATTTCTTTTATTCACACTTCCCCCATCCTCTGTAAACTGCATATAAAAGAGATCCATTCCGTCTGTCAATCTCAGTGAGTGATCACTTAGTTCGCTGCTGCCCACTCCCTGGAAATGAATATTGATGTAGTGACATCACTGCACTGCACACAATGAAAGCTCAGTAGAAATCACGCACATGGAGAGGGGGCTTTGTCCTTCTGTCTGCAGCAAAACAAATGTTTAAATATACACAGAGAATCTCTCACAGACAGCACTGCTTATGCCCAGAGCAACAAATGGAGATGTCTTATCTGATATCTGATAGCTAGGCTAGGTATGTGCCTGCAGTCTCTCCCTCTCCCCCTCAGAAGCACCACAGGAAAATTAAAATGAAACTGAAGCACAGAGCACTTGGGGGGAAGAAGAATGTCAGCCTGGGAAGGAGTGAAAAATAGAGCTCCCGTCTCACACAACGACGCAACAGCGATCCTGACAACGATAACGATCCTTAGGGATTGCTGTTGCGTCACTTTGGGATCGCTGGTGAGATGTCAAACAGTCAGATCTCACCAGCGACTCAGCAACGATCCGGAATGATACAGAGGTCGTTGGGAATTGTCACTCTCGGGCGTAGTATTGAGATCGTTGGTCGTTGTCCCTTTCAAACACAGTGATGCAGCGGTCCCAGCGGGAGACCAATGACCTAAAAATGACCCAGAGCACTTTGTAACAATCATTGATCTCACAGCAGGGGCCTGATCGCTGCTAAGTGTCACACATAAAGACATTGTTAGTGAGATCGCTGTTACGTCACAAAATCTGGGACTTAACAACGATCTTGCTAACGATCTCGTTATGTGTGATGGGGGCTTTAATGTACATTTACATACTGCGGACTATTCAGCAATGAAAGTAATGAGCCGGACTAGTGAAACAGCTGCCTGCTGGGTGTGAAGATGCTTATAGCAAGAGGACTAAAAAGGGTACTACAACGATTTTTACTTATTCTGAAAGGTCTGCCTTATTACTATTAGTATCATACTGAAAAATTACCTGACAGAATCCCTTTAAGAGAGCTCTCAGGATGAAGGGTAGGGTTAAGACTTAGGGTATGTGCCCACAGGACGTTTTTTAAGCAGTTCTGAACGCAGCAAAACCTGAGGATCCTAGAGTCCTTGACAGGAGATTAGCTATGATCTTGTCTGCGGTTTTTGTGTGTTTTTACTGCGTTTTCGATACCTGCTTTTTTCCTACGTTTTTTCCATTGACTTTAGCAAAAACGCAGGAAAATAATTAACCTGTCAATTCTTTCCCATCCGCACTAAAAACGCAGGTATTTGACAGTTCTTGACACTTGCAAAACCACTGTGTGGGCACAGCGTTTCTGTGAAACACATTGGTTTTGCTGGGAATCAAAATCGCAGGAACAAATTAGCATAAATTACCATAAAACCAATGGTAAACTTCATGCAGAAAACTCACCAAATACGCAGCAAAAACATCCTTATTGTCAAGGGAAAAGCTATAGTGGTACAACTCTCATTGTTCCTATGCTGTAAGGTTACATGGGTTCTCCAATCCTTTCGTGCCCATTACATACAGTATAATTTAGCATCAGAACTAGAGTTGGTATGAATGGAATCACAGAACCCAGTCAGCAGCGATGTCCATATTCTATGGCATTCAGAGTGGAGCACTGTGAGCTGCCTCTTAGGCTGTGTTCACACGCTGCGTATCTGTAGCGTTATTTTACGCGCGTTAAAAAAAGCGCGAGAGAACAACTTCAACTGCTTATAAGGGGGCCTATGGAAGAAACGCACGTAAAAAACTGGAAAGAATTGACATGTTCATTCTTTTCACGCGCAAGTTTTTTGCTCCAAAAACGCTGCGTAAAATTATGCGACGTCTGAATGGCACAAAGTGAATGTCCATTCACTTTGCTGGGAAACACAGATGCACATGCGTTTTTGGGGCAAATACGTGCGTAAAAAAAATGCGCCAAATAGGCAGCGTGTGAACGAGGCCTTACCTGCCAGCATGCGGGGCTCTTCTTTTCATTGTCTGACCTAGAGCAATGCCACACATGTGTCACACCACATCAATGATGCTGGACCAGCCTAGTTAATCAGAAGAGGAGCTAGGGACATTGTCAGGAAATAGGCAGTTTGCAAGGCTCTCATTCTGTGGCAACAGATTAGCAACATGGCAGCTGGACCAGGTCCTGCACATCGATTCGCATCATCTCTATTCATCACCTTTCATAACAGAATCCACAAACTTAAAAGTATGATACTAAAGATTATACATTATTTCCTGAGTTTCTTTTTAATTCCTTATTTTCATCGTTTCACTTCATTATTTTTTAGAAAAAAAAAAAAAAATTATTAAAATTAATCTGCCGACAGGTTTTTGCCACCCAATCAGGGAGGAGCATAATGTAGGAGCAGAGACCCTGATTCCAGTGATGAGTCACTTACTGGGCTCTTGTTGTAGTTTTGATAAAATCACTATTTTGTCTACAGTAGATGATCACTAGAGGACTAGTCAACCTTCCGCCATGTAGTCCAACCTTGCTCCCATCACTGATTGGCAGTTAGTTTTCTGCCTATGCACAGTGTACACGAACAGTGGTGAGTGCGGGGGGTTTGGGGGGGGTTATACAGAGCTCAGCATTCAGAGATCTGGTAGATCAGCATCAGATAAAATAGATTTGATCAAAATGACAGCAAGCAGCTCAGTAAGTGACACATCATTCTGTCTCTACATTACGCTGCTCTCAGTTGGGGTAGGGTAGCAAAGAAAACTGGTGACAGATTCCTTTTAATTAGAAGGAAGAACGGAAGACACAGAGGAGTTTGTGTATAAAATTGAATGCAGTAAATAAACATGTTGGCGATAGTAAGTAAAAAAGCTGAGGACTGATCTCACTGAGATCAGTTTTGTACTTTGTCCAAATCTCCAGGGGATATGAAATGTTACAGGTTGTTAGAAGAATAGCAAAGAGGTGTCTTAGTCACTTTGTGGTTTGTGTGGCTGCTGCTTCACTGAGAGTCATATCCCAGTGTGTGCCATTTTCAGAAGTCTTTGTCTTTGGCAGCTTCCCTGCATGTTTCACAGATATGCATAGGCTGTGTTATACTATGAATGTCCTTTGTTGCCTATAGAAACAATCAGAAGATGAGCTGTGATTGTTTGCTATAGGCTACCTGATAAATAACCAGGCTTCAGCCCCCGTCACACATAGCGAGATCGCTAGCGAGATCGCTGATACGTCACAGGTTTTGTGACATAACAGCGACCTCTCCAGCGATCTTGCTATGTGTGACATGTAGCAGCGATCATGCCCCTGCTGTGAGGTCACTGATTACTGCACATTGTTCAGGACCATTTTTTGGTCCTTGGTCTCCTGCTGGTCAGCACGCACCACTGCGTGTGACAGCGAGAGACCAGCGATCAGCGACCTCACAGGCTGGTAACCATGGTAAACACCGGGTATCTAGGCAGCGCGCTCTGCCGAGATACTCGGTGTTTATCATAGTTACCAGCGTCCTCCCTGCTTACAGGCTGCGCTAAGCAGGGTGGACGCTGGTAACTATGATAAACAGCAGGTATCTAGGCAGCGCGCGCTGCCTAGATACCTGCTGTTTATCATAGTTACCAGCATCCTCCTGCTTCCAGCGATGTGGAGGTGGCTCCCTGGTCACTGAGGAGATCTGCCTGTTTGACAGCTCCCCAGCGACCATGTAGCGATCCGGTCAGGTTGTTATCTCTGTCGGGATCGCTGGAGCGTCGCTCAGTGTGACCGGGCCCTAACTGTCAAAACAGCCAAGTCAGTATCTATTAGCTCACATATGCAAACAGTAAAAAGGCCTTTTGTTGGCGAATGACTGTAAAGTGCGGGGTTAAAATTTTCTCTCAAAACATAGTCTATGATGTTTCCTGAGTCAAATGAGGTGGCTGTGCAAAATTTTTACATAGTAGATAATCTCTGTGGGTGGAGTTATCTTCCAGGCAGCATTCGCCCCATAGCCTGGAACAGCTGATTTACATAAAGTGATAGATGATGATTTCTCCATAACAAGACATCTCATATGAGGCAGACAAGTATGATTATTTTCAGCATTCTATAACCTGTATGCTCATATTAATAGATTGATAGGTCACATGTGGTGACAGATTCCCTATAATCCTTAAATCTATGTTCCCATGATGAGTATTTGGGGAGTTTTTAATGTTGCAGACTTTCTGTAGCATTTCTGCACCTGTTTTGTATATTATGTTACTTTCTTTTTTTGTATGTTTTTACATGTGTTTTTATTGCCTTTTCGATGCTGTGTTTTTGTCTCTGGTTGGTTTGTCATATTTTAAATAAAAGCTGCTTTGTTTTTGATACTTCCTATTATTTGACTTAAACATAACTTTATTGATACAGAAATTTGCAGATTACATGGGTTTTAGTATATTTCTGCAGCAGAAATGCACTACATAAACATGTGCATTTTTTATGTGTTAATTTTCCGCGTCTGATGCAATTCTATAGGGAAAATCAGCACATGAAACTCCGGGTACAAGCAAGAAAAATGTCCATGATTATGCTATGTAATAATAAGCTCAGTGGGCGCAAGATTTCTGATAAATCCCATCCAGTTTGATGGAATTGTAAAATGCAGTGAAATTATGCAGTGTGAAAAAATCATTGTGGGGGGAGGGGATTTATCCAAAAAAGTTAACGGTAACGTTTCGTTTCCCCAGCAGTGAGGCTTCAGGGAAATTAGATAAGCTGGGGTCACATCCAGATCCGGATGCGGTAACCGCAATTGCCTTCACACAAATTTTTGGGCAAAAATGTGTGGTGTAAACCGCAATGCGGTAACCGGATTGCTCCGGATGTGTAATCATAAGCAATGCGGTTACCGTATACTGCTGCAGGGATGAACAAAGTGTTAAATGTGTATTAAAACATTAAATATGAATATTAGCTGTGGCCAACATGTCTCTAGGGGGTGCCCACGGGTGCCCACCCTCCCTAGAGACATGCTTTCCACTTATGTCAGCATTTTAGGGGTTAAATTACCCATTGACAGTATGGCCGACTATAGTCGGTTTTGTACAAATTTGTGAATGAAGCCACGGCTCCTCACATTAGAGCAGATACTGTACGTAATGTACGTATAGTATCAGCCGCTGTCCAGGGTCCTGATACCTTTAACATTAGATGTATGGCGGCGCGCACCCCCTAGAGACATTTGGCCACAGCTAATATTCATATTTAATGTTTTAATACACATGTAACACTTTGTTCATCCCTGCGGCAGCAGGGATGAACAAAGTATACGGTAACCGCATTGCTCCGGATTACACATCCTGAGCAATATGGCTACCGCATTGCGGTTGTCAGAACCGCTCCGAAAACTACAGCCTGCATGATTTTTCGCGCAGGCTGCAGATCCGGAGCTGGTAACCGGACTGCATGTAGAGCAATCCGGTTACCATAATGGGCTCCTATGGGGAGCGGTTCCTGCTCCGGTTTTGAGCTTTTTGAAAGCTCAAAACCGGATCAGGTTTACAAAATTTAAACTCATATGTGACCCTAGCCATACTTGCTGCCAAGTTACAGTTAGACTGTGAGCCCTCATGGGCAGGGTTGTCTCTCCTCATCTACTGTATCCTCACCCATCCCTTGTAGACTGTGAGCCCTCACCAGGCAGGGTCCTTCTCTCCTCACCTACTGTATCCTCAACCATCCCTTGTAGACTGTGAGCCCTCATGGGCAGGGTCCTCTCCATCCTACTATATCCACATCCATCCCTTGTAGACTGTAAGCCCTCATGGGCAGGGTCCTCTCTCCTCACCTACTGTATCCTCACCCAACCCCTGTAGACTGTGAGGCCTCGTTGGCAGGGCTCTCTCTCCTCACCTAATGTATCCTCACCCATCCCTTGTAGACTGTGAACACTCATGGGCAAGGTCCTCTCTCCTCACCTACTGTATCCTCAGCCATCCCTTGTAGACTGTAAGCCCTTGTGGGCAGGGTCCTCTCTCCTCCTGTACCTGTCTGTGCCTTGTATTGTTCATGATTATTGTACTTTACCATATATACCCCTTTTCACATGTAAAGTGCCATGGAATAAATGGCGCTATCATAATAAATAATAATAATATACTTTTAATGTAATATGGCCATAATGAGACTGACCCAGAAAATAAAGTTACCATATTATTTCCTATAAGAAAAGAGGAAATTTCAGCATCCAAATTTAATAAAATCTTCATCTTTATTAGAATCCTTTAAAAATCGCAAACCATCATAACAATAGCAGACTAAAAAAACACGGTTACTTGTAATCCCGGATAGGATCAGAAGACATGTTTATGCAATGAAGAAGACACATAGTCCAAAACATGTCTGCCATTCCTATCTGGGATTACATGCAGGGCTGTGGAGTCAGTAAACGAAACATCCGACTCCGACTCCACCAAAATGGACACCGACTCCACGACTCCAGCTTCATACCCAGGGCTGTGAAGTCAGTAAGTCAATTCCGGCTCCAACTCCTCAATTTCCCTGAATCTGACTCCAACTCTGACTCCGACTCTGACTCCCGGGACTATGACTCCACAGCCCTGAGCATGTAGCCCTTTTATTTAGTATGGTATTTTTATCATGGTCTACAATTTATAAAGGATTCTAATAAAGATGAAGATTTTATGAAGTTTGGATGCTGGAATTTCTTCTTTTCTTCTCTCCAATGTCTGACCGCACTGTCAGGATCCCGGACAACGCTCTTCTACCATGGGTCAGTTGACTTTTCTCCAATGCACAGTATATGCAGTAAGAATGTAAGAACAAATGGTAGAATAAGAATTCCCCCCCCCTTCATCTTTACGATAATCAATATATAATAATTATAGAATACTTTTCATATACTTCAAAAATGGTCGTATTGAAAAATACACTTCATTCTGGAAAAAACGAGCCCTCAGATTGCAATATTAATGGTAAAAAACATCAAGTAATGGCCCCTGGAGTGCAATAATGAAAAATAAATAAATGTAAAGGTTGATCATTAGGGTTCAAAATGGCTGCTCACTAAAGGGTTAAATAACCATATGTGGCATATAAAGAGCTACTAACACTACACGCTATTATATTACACAGCATGGACAATAATGTGCTCATGAACGGAGGCTTCTAGAGTTTATCCGAAACTTAAAAATACAATATCATTTGTTATTTGCTCTCTAGATGACCCCTTTAAATAGCAGGGATACTTTATTAAAGCTCAGCTGGAATCGGGATAGTTGTGACAAACAGCAACATGTGCCATAGATTAGAGTGGTGTACATTTGCTTAATAAGAAACAATTACAGGCGGCTGCACACATTGGGACTTTATGTACTTTCCTGCGGATATAAAGTAACCACTGAAGTCAGTTCATCTACAAGGAGAACTTAAAGTGACAAAGGTTTTGTCTGACTACTCTGTAGCCGCCATTACTGTTCAGACTTTACAAGTGAGGATATCCAGCCAGACGTGTGCCTTCATGTGTATTATGTCACCGTACAATGGCTTCTCAGCGCCCTTACTCCTGTATGGCGCCCTCTTCTGGGCACACTGGAACTTTGGATGGATGCTAAGATCACTAAATGTTCCTATAAATGAGTCGTAGTTCCTATAAATGAGCACTGAAGCCAAAGTCGTATCCTACAGTGCACACTCTAAGGGTACCTTTACACGCGGCTACATTTCTAGGGTGGCTACAGGTAACTTACTGGTTGCAGTGAAATCATGGAGAGATTATTCCATTTGTACACAGCAACAAGATAGAACCTTGTCTCCATGATTTCACTGCAACCAGTAAGTTACCTGTAGCCACCCTAGAAATGTAGCCGCGTGTAAAGGTACCCTAAGGCATAGTTCACATCATAACTGGATACACAGAGAATGAGTAGCGCTCACCGGACCGCTGATACAACTTCTTTATGTCAATGGGTCAGCGCTTACAGGTATGGAGACAGGAAAGGAGGATGGGAGATGAACGACTGCCGTTTCACGCTGTAAATTAGTGCTACCATGGGTTCCTCTGGGAGCGCTGACCCATTGACATAAAGAAGTTTCATCAGCGGGTCAGTGAGTGCTACTCGTTCTCTATGAACCCAGCCATTTCACATGACCAAGGATATAAGCCAAACCAGAACCTCAATTTGCAGCCATGATGTTTTGGGGTGTTTACCCCTTATCAGTGCAAAGTACGAGATCCGATTTGGCTAGGTAAAAATCTAACACTGGGGATTTAAGGGATAACATTTCTTTTTATGGAGAGATGACATGCCAGGTATATTGTTTTAGGGTTTTGTGAGGCAGTAACCTATAAAGGGAATGTGTGACCAGATATTTCCACCTCATCAAAGAGCAGCATAATGTAGAAACAGAGACACTGATTTCAGTGATGTGTCATCTACTGGACTGGTTGCTGTAATTTTGATAAAATCACTTTTTTATCACAGGAGGGCTATTAAACCTGCTTACTTGTAGTCCTCTATATTAATGAGTTTTGCATAACCATGCCTCCCCCACTGATTGGCTGCTTTCTGCCTATGCACATTGTACGCAAAAAGCTACCAATCAGTGGTGGGGTGGGGTTATACAGCATTCAGAGAACTGGTAGATCTGCAGCAGAACTTAGCCTCATTCCATTTATTACACTGTGTGCAGAATTATTAGGCACGTTGTATTGTAGAGGATTATTTTTATTATTCATCAACAACTATGTTCTCAATCAACCCAAGAGACTCATAAATATCAAAGCTTAATATTTTTGGAAGTTGGAGTGGTTTTTTTTTAGATTTGGCTATCTTAGGGGGATATCTGTTTGTGCAGGTAACTATTACTGTGCAGAATTATTAGGCAATGTAATAAAAAACAAATATATTCCCATCTCACTTGTTTATTTTCACCAGGTAAACTAATATAACTGCACAAAATTTAGAAATAAAAATTTTTGACATGCAAAAACAAAACCCCAAAAAATATAGCCAATATAGCCACCTTTCTTTATGATGACACTCAACAGCCTTCCATCCATAGATTCTATCAGTTGCTTGATCTGTTTACGATCAACATTGCGTGCAGCAGCCACCACAGCCTCCCAGACACTGTTCCGAGAGGTGTACTGTTTTCCCTCCCTGCAGATCTCACATTTTAGGAGGGACCACAGGCTCTCTATGAGGTTCAGATCAGGTGAACAAGGGGGCTATGTCATTATTTTTTCTTCTTTTAGACCTTTACTGACCAGCCACGCTGTGGAGTAGTTGGATGCATGTGATGGAGCATTGTCCTGCATGAAAATCATGTTTTTCTTGAATGATACCAACTTCTTCCTGTACCACTGCTTGAAGAAGTTGTCTTCCAGAAACTGGCAGTAGGTCTGGGAGTTGAGCTTCACTCCATCCTCAACCGGACAAGGTCCCACAAGTTCATCTTTGATGATACCAGCCCATATCAGTAGCCCACCTCCACCTTGCTGGTTGGAGTGGAGTGGAGCTCTCTGCCCTTTACTGATCCAGCCTCTGGCCCATCCATCTGGCCCAACAAGAGTCACTCTCATTTCATCAGTCCATAAAACCTTTGAAAAATCAGTCTTAAGATATTTCTTGGCCCAGTCTTGATGTTTTATCTTATGTTTCTTGTTCTCAGGTGGTCGTTTTTCAGCCTTTCTTACCTTGGCCATGTCCCTGAGTATAGCACACCTTGTGCTTTCTGATACTCCAGTAACATTGCAGCTCTGAAATATGGCAAAACTGGTGGCAAATGGCATCTTGACAGCTTCATGCTTGATTTTCCTCAATTCATGGGCAATTATTTGGTGGATTTTTTGCCCAACACTTTTCTTGCTACCCTGTTGGCTATTTGCCATGAAACGCTTGATTGTTCGGTAATCACACTTCAAAGGTTTGGCAATTTCAAGACTGATGCATCCTTCTGCAAGACGTCTCACAATCTTGGACTTTTCAGAACTCGTCAAATCTCTCTTCTGACCCATTTTGCCAAAGGAAAGGAAGTTCCCTAATAATTAAGCACACCTTATATAGGGTGTTGATGTCATTACACCTCACCCCTCCTCATTACAGAGATGCACATCACCTGATTTGTAGTTAGCTCTCAAGCCTATACAGCTTGGAGTATGACAAGTATAAAAAGTATCATGTCATCAAAATACTCATTTGCCTAATAATTCTGCACACAGTGTAGTTGATCACTATATACTGGTCTTCTCACATATGAATGTTTGAACGTGAACCTATACTACATAAAGGTGGGGGACGTCAGGCAGGATACAGAATTCATACACTGTAATAACAATATTTCATTCATCTTGATTGCTGAAGTAAGCGAAATAATTCAAAATGAACGAGTCCTGTGTATTATAAGATATACGCTTGGTTTGGGTGATGATTCACGACCAGTGACATCTCAATAGCTGATTATGGTTTATGACTTAATGAATAGGTGTAAAAAACTTTTCTAGTTCATGATTACTATATGTGACTGCAGAAGGCTATAGTCGCTACTAAACAGAAGCTAATGCAAATCTTCAAGACATGGATAGAAAATAACACTGATTTATTGATATTGTTTTTTAGGAAGAAATGTGAAAGTTTACAGTCCAAGTTTTGGATCCTAAATCACCACCCCCGAATGTCCAGGATGGATTTACTGCAGAATAACTAGAGAAGACCTGGTTGTTTAAAGCGGATTTTCTGGGAGTTATTCTTTGACAAGCTACTGAGATACAATCATATCATGGCAAACAGTAGCAAAGAGCGTCTCTGCGGATCGGGTGCTCCCCTTGGTCACGTCAATGGCTTTCCTCCTTCGGTTTACCCTTTTGCCTTCAGTGGAGGGATGCGGAGCTCCCCGCCTTTTGAAATGCTTGCCAATGGGAACTTCTTTCGGAATTTCCCCACTGACCTGCCCAAAGAAATGGCGTCTCTGTGTGAGTATGAAGTGTGATGAATTGTTACAAATATGATTAAGTGCTGGAAACATTCAAACTGGAAAGTCGAGGTATGGCACAAAGAGACAAATTAACGTTTAGGAGATATAGTAGGATTAATTTATGTAAATTTATGAGGATTGTGAAGCAGTTTCTCCTCTTAAATCAATCTTAAAAATGAAAAATGCTTTTTCAGCATGCAAAAAAAAAGTTATGCATTTGACTACTAAATCAACTGAACCATAAAAAACCCCTAATACACAAAAATAATGCAAAAAAATGTGCTTTAAAGCAGTTTTGGATACACATTTTTCAGCCTCGTAAAAAAAACTCCATGTGAATAAATACCCATATTTAATGATAAGTGATCCAAGGGATTATATTTGTTGTTAGACAAAAGTAAGGCTAAGGCCACACTAGCGTTGTGGCCTCCGTCCTGGGGGGGTCCATCAAAAAGAAGGATTCCGGCAGCATTAACACAGCGTTACCGTAGTGCAACGCTGAAATCTCATTCAGTTTTGTAGCATACATCAAAACGTGACTTTCCACATTTTCCTGTGCGCTACGAAATAGTGCGAGATTTCAAACTCTGGCACTTATGTGCCGGCGTTTCCATGCGCTCGGAAGTCTGTCACCCATAGGATTCTATTGGTAGCGTCAAGGCAGCGTTGCACTACGGTAACGCTGTGTTAATGCTGCCAGAATCCTTCTTTTTGACGGACCCCCCAGGACAGAGGCCACAACGTTAGTGTGGTCCTAGCCTAAGGAAACCTTTTGCTAGCGGCTAATTATGATGATCCAGAATGACTTCCAATGTGTATGGTGGAGAAGCCGAACAAGTTGATGGCTCTGCTGGACTACCCAACCAATACCTATCTACCCAATCCTATTTCCCTCACAGTATGTTCACACAGGGTGCTATGTTTTTCGTTGTCAGAAAATCATCAGTGAATTCCAGTACTAGAAACATGGATCAGATATTTACTCAAAGTATACTGTAGATTGTTCTGATGGATTTCACTCATTGCAAAGCAAATGGTAAAAACCAATGATGAATCCACAACAACATTTACGAGAAATCTACATATAACTCGAACGGACTTTGCTGTGGATTGTCACAGATTTTTTTCAGTGAATTTTTAAAACTTATGTGGCATCTTTAGCCTACACCTGTATGTGATAGCTCTGACTTGTTCTCTTGAAATTGAGTCAGGTCTCATACACATGGCAGTGTTAGGGTAAGTGCACACTTACCCGGCGGTTTGGTCGGTGGCAGCTGGCGGAACCCGCCAGGAAGCTCCGGCGCCGTCCACCGGCTTCCTGGCGGGTATGTGCGGCGGGAGCCGGGCGGGAGCCGGCGGATGCACAGCGTGTTCTCGGCGGCGATTCTGCAGCGGCTGGAAGCAGCACATGATTCTGCTTGCAGCCGCTGCAGAACCGCCGTTTTTTAGAACATGCTCATTCTTTGCTAACCCGCTGGGAAACCTGCGGGTTAGCAACGGATGACGCTGTGTAACCGCCGGTGTGTGCACTGCCTTGGGCTGTTTACATTAGTTTTAATGTTAATCCAAACGCCAGTTTGGATTAACATAAATTTAAATAAAACTAATGTAAACAAAACGGCGGTTTACACAGGTAAACCGCCGAAAACCCGCCCAGTGCGCACATAGCCTAATGCAGACAGATCTTGTACAACAACACATATAGTTGGCACTGCTATATGCCGCTTGCATCTTAAAGCAATGCAATACCTCTGTCAGGCTGGGTTCACACTTTGAAAGGCAATTGCACTGACCGCATCCAGATCTGGCATCCAGGTAACCGCAATTGCCTTCACAGACATTTTTTTACAAAAATGTGTGCTTGAAACCGCAATGCGGTTACCGGATTGCTCCAGATGTGTAATCCGGAGCAATGCGGTTACCGTCTACTTTGTTCATCCCTGCTGCTGCAGTGTTAAATGTTTATTAAAACATTAAATATTAATGGTAGCTGTGGGCAACATGTCTATAGGAGGTGCCAACCCCCCTAGAGAAATGCTGTCCACTCCTGTGGGCATGTGAGAGGTTAATGAGCCACTTATACTATTGCCGGCTTTTGTCAGCTTCTACAAATTTATGAATGAAGCCGCGGCTCCTGACTGTACTGTAGATACTGTACGTAATGTACATATAGTATCAGCCGCTGTCCAGGGTCCTGTAACCATTAACATTAGGTCTATGGCGGTGCACTGCCCATAGACCTACTGTAACTGCTTACAGGACCAAGGACATCAGCTGATAATATACGTTCATTACGTACAGTATCTACAGTACAGTCAGGAGCCGCGGCTTCATTCATAAATTTGTACAAAGCTGGTAAAAGCCGGCAATAGTATAACTGCCACCATTAACCCCTCACATGCCCACAGGAATGGACAGAATGTCTCTAAGGGGGTGGGTACCCCCTAGAGACATGTTGCCCACAGCTACTATTAATATTTAATGTTTTAATAAACATTTAACACTTTGTTCATCCCTGCGGCAGCAGGGATAAACAAAGTAGACTGTAACCGCATGGCTCAGGATTACACATCTGGAGCAATCTGGTTACCGCATTGCGGTTGACAGAACTGCTCCGAAAACTGCAGCCTGCATGATTTTTAGCACAGGCTGCAGATCTGGAGCCGGTAACTGGATTGCACGTAGAGCGATCCGCTTACCATAATGGGCTCCTATGGGGAGCGGTTCCTGATCCGGTTTTGAGTTTTTTGACAGCTCAAAACCGGATCAGGATTTCTAATTCCTGCCGCAGGTGTGACCCTAGCCTTACTGCAACGTCTTAAAAACCCTCCTTGTAAAGTCTGATGCATGTGTGAGTTCAGTGAGAGCAGTCACATGTCATAAAGAACCAAAATTTTGCCATGTCTGTAAACACCTTAGCTGATGTGTGTTGTACAAAGTATTGGTGCTACCTAAATATGTGATCAGTGATGTAATTTGATGTGAAAGCTCCAACAGGGCCCCCAATTTTCCAAAACTTTCATAGCAATAGTCTTAGGGTAGGGTCACATTGGAAATCTAAATTGCATTCACCGCATCCGGATCCGGATGCGGTGAATGCAATGCCGGTCACACACATTTTTCTCAAAAATGTGTGCATAATACCGCACTGCGGTCACCGGATGGCTCAGGATGTGTAATCCCTGAGCCATCCGGTAACTGCATATCTTGCGGTTCCCGATCGGCAAAGTTAATAAAGATTTAATTAGAGCACAGAACTGACTGTTAGAGGTCTGTAGGGGGGCTTAGACCCCCCCTACAGACCGGGCGGCCACTTCTATAGTGTGTTCTTCTACAATTGTACCTATGGCACGGGCTGATCTGAGCTCCGTGCATGTGATCAAAATATCCCCCCTCCCCCTATCACTATACAGGGGTGCATACACCCCTCTAGTACAGTACTGCTTTATTTCGGTTATAAACAACTAGAATTGTCCCAATCGCAAGATAAGTATATAGTTACATGTTCCGTAGGCAGAGTCCACTGATGTCCATGGGCGGGGCTGTGTGCAGAAGCCTCCGCCCGCTCCTTCTTGATGCCCGCCCCCTCTGGCCGTAATCCAGTGTTGTGGGGGGTGGCCGAGTCGTTAAAGGGGCGTGGATAACTATGTGCCACGGTTAGCCACGCCCCTTTAACGACTCGGCCACCCCCACAACACTGGATTACGGCCAGAGGGGGCGGGCATCAAGAAGGAGCGGGCGGAGGCTACTGCTCACAGCCCCGCCCATGGAAATCAGTGGACTATGCCTACGGAACATGTAACTATATACTTATCTTGCGATTGGGACAATTCTAGTTGTTTATAACCGAAATAAAGCAGTACTGTACTAGAGGGGTGTATGCACCCCTGTATAGTGATAGGGGGAGGGGGGATATTTTGATCACATGCACAGTGCTCAGATCAGCCCGTGCCATAGGTACAATTGTAGAAGAACACACTATAGAAGTGGCCGCCCGGTCTGTAGGGGGGGTCTAAGCCCCCCTACAGACCTCTAACAGTCAGTTCTGTGCTCTAATTAAATCTTTATTAACTTTGCCGATCGGGAACCGCAAGCTATGCAGTTACCGGATGGCTCAGGATTACACATCCTGAGCCATCCGGTGACCGCAGTGCGGTCCCTGGAAACGCTGCAAAAACTGCTGCCTGCATGATTTTAAACGCAGGCAGCAGTGCCGGATCCGGCCACCGGATGGCTTGTGAAGCCATCCGGTGTTTTGCATAGGCTTCCATCAGGAGCCTTTCCTGGTCCGGTTTTGAGCTTTTTTAAAGCTCAAAACCGGATCAGGATTTGAAACAAAAAACGCCAATGTGACCCTACCCTTATTCTATGGGCCAAAGAGACTTTGAGGTCCTCTAGTTTCTGGGGTCCAAGTGCGATTGCGACCCTGCACCTGTTGTAGTTACATTCCTGTATGTGATTTAAAATTTGTATTTGACCTTGACAATACTGGAACAAACGCTAATTTACCAAAAAAATGAGATGATTATTTCTATATGACAAGATGAGAATTGTATCCTTTTGCAGAATATTATTAGTGACACCTGACAACATACAAAATACCAGTGTCGGTGCCTATGTAAGCCCTGTAGCATATTAATGATCGAGCTTTCCTAAATTATTTAAATACTATAATTAATGGAATGTGTCCAATCTGTCACTCAGTATTTCTGAATTTTATGTACTATAAAAAAATCTAAATAATAGATCTTGCATTCCATATTCAGAGGGCCTAGAAGCATCGAACTCTTTCCTTCTTGACTGCTTTCTTAATGAGTGGACAGAGCAGGGGCGTAACTACAACAGGTGCTGGGGTTGCAATCGTACCAGGGTCCTGGAGCCTAGGGAACCCCAAATGTCCCTTTGTTCTATAGAAAAGATTAATGCTATTAAACATTTACACTAATTGGGGGTCCTATTAGAGCTTTTGATTTGGGGCCCATGAGCTTCAAGTTACACCACTGGGACAGAGCACACATATAACACTCTTCTTAAAAATGATGAAGAATGAAGAGCTTTGGCTCTAAGATATTGAGTGCTCCACTCTTGAGGGGGCTTCTCCACCTTTCTCAGGTAGCATTAGCAGCAGCTACCTCAGCATCTTTTCAGTCGGACCCCTCACTTCCCAGTAGAGCTTGTATGGATGGTGATGCTGATGTGAGCTTTCTTTATCCCCTGCTCTCCAGGCAGCACCATGGTCTGGCCCACCGGCCCTGAGCTTTCAGATGCTTTTCACCCAACTCTATGTCTTCCCAGTGCAGTACGCACTAAAGCTAATACAGTAACTCCTCATCAACCAGACAACCCCCTATGGCTTCAGGTGAGGGGAAAAAGCCTTGAAACTTGGGCCATGCACACACAGCAAAAACATGTAGGATAAAATGAAGGTGTCTGTGGTGTGAGGGAGGCAAGTCTACTAGTGTGGTGTCAGTACTGAGGAGGGAGATCCACTGCCCTTCATCTCTCTCCTAGAGGGATGACCACAATACCAAAATTATTTGTCACATGAATCCATGAAAATATATACATTATATTATTTTGTTGGTGCGTCCCAATGTCATATGCATCCTACAGCCCCAAAAGTGCAGACTATTAAGCAGTAGAGCAGAAAGTATGTTGTCTGGTGTCATGGAGGCAGATTGAAGTCAAAACACATGAATGGAAACAGAGCAGGGTGGTTGAGTTTACTACATATTAGTAACTTTTTTGCCCTCAGATAACATGAACGTGAGTGACATTAACTGTGTAAGGTAACTGAGTGACAGCTCTTCCCTCCGGCCATGTACTACAGAATGTCAGCGTCAGCACCAAGGCATAGGCAGATCATGTCAGAGGGAGGCGATGCCAACGTCTGCATGTTTTACACAAGAGATATTGTATTGCTCCCTGAAGTCAGCCGCACCCATGGGTGCAGTGGCTCATTCTTATGAACCTCAACATGTAATTATCTTTGTATTAAGAATAATAATAATAATCAGGATACATACTCCTGGGCACTCCTGAGGGAGGAGCAAAATGTTCCTGTCTTTTCTGTATGCGGATGTTTGCAGGTTGCCAATGTCCTGAGTAACTTATTTCTATCAGTTTCTTATATATAGACTCCTAAAAATAATGACCAAAGATTAAGCATCTCGTGCTTTTCTTCCTATGTCAGTCACTTATTGTTTGACTCTTTCACCTTGGTCCAGGAAGTAGCTAAACTACGGAAGCCATTCTTATCAACTATGGAGCCTTCATATAGTCAGAGTCTCGAGTCTACATAGAAGTCTTAAAGGGGTTTTTAATCATTAGATCTTGGAATAATAATAATTTCCACAATTCGATGTGTTTAAAAAAATGTCCCTGTGCTGAGACAATGTTCTATATGTGTCCCTGCTATGTACTGTGTAATGGATGTGTCTGACCATACAGGGACATGGTCTGATCATACCACATCTCCTGTGCTGAGATAATCTTATACATGTGTCCCTGCTATGTACTGTGTAATAGATGTGTCTGACTATACAGGGACATGGTCTGATCATACCACATCTCCTGTGCTGAGATAATCTTATATATGTGTCCCTGCTGTGTACTGTGTAATGGATGTGTCTGACTGTACAGGGACATGGTCTGATCATACCACATCTCCTGTGCTGAGATAATCTTATATATGTGTCCCTGCTATGTACTGTATAATGGATGTGTCTGACTGTACAGGGACATGGTCTGATCATACCACATCTCCTGTGCTGAGATAATCTTATATATGTGTCCCTGCTATGTACTGTGTAATGGATGTGTCTGACTGTACAGGGACATGGTCTGATTATACCACATCTCCTGTGCTGAGATAATCTTCTATATGTGTCCCTGCTATGTACTATGTAATAGATGTGTCTGACCGTTCAGGGATATGGTCTGGGACGCTGGTAACCAGGATAAACATTGGGTAACTAGGCACAGCGCTATGCTTAGTTACCCAATGTTTACCCTGGTTATCAGCATCCTTGCTGGTCACTGATCGCTGGTGAGTCTGTCTGTGTGACAGCTCACCAGCGATCAGATAGCGATGTCCCAGCGACCCGATTGTTGGTCGGGTCGCTGGGACATCGTTATGTGTAACGGGGCCTTAAGAACTGGGGGCAGCGCAAGTGCATCATGCAGATGGACCAACTGCTCACAACCTTTTGATAGAGGGGTGCAGCTGCTTACATAATGCACTCTAATGAAGCTACATAGGGGGTCTGTCATATAGATAAGTGAGATACACACAGTGTCTGAACAAGAGCCTATTAATCATGCCAGTTGCAGCGGGCGAGTTAACAGTGCATGACTATATGCCCCATGTCTGAACAGTGGCCTATTTGTTACGCTGAGTATGGCGGGCAGGTTGAACACTACATGAATGTGTACCACACATGACAGATTCACCAACTTACCAACCAAACTCAGAGAGCTCCAATACAGCCGGCAAAAATTATAAAATATGCATGAAAAATGTAAGGTGTTAGTTGACCCAAGGCATCAAGGGTCCTCACTTATTGTAGGTCCCTGTCTACACTCGCAATAGCTGAATCAAGAAAAAAGTTACCTTGTCTTTTTTTCCCCAAAAAATGTTAAAGGGCCTTAAACCGTGATAACGTGGATTATAGAACCCTATTCAGCACCCTATTGCCAGGGGTAGTTATCTAGGTTTATATTGATCAAAGGCTGCAAATAAAATATTCTTCATGTGATGCTCTAAGATACATACATTTTTGGTACCGGTAGTGAATTTCACAGAAGGGTTATGGCCAATGGAACATGACACAGCAGACTTTGCCTCAGGCTGCGTTCACACACAAAGGCTGAACTGAGGCCTTCTTCTTAAAAATTCACAGGGAAACATCTGTTTCACTTGCAAAATCACATGGACATTTGTAACGGCCCCTGTGTTTATGCTGGTGAAACAGCTATTTTCCTCCAAAATAAGGTAATTCTATAAGGAGTAGATAAAAGACTGTGGAGATTTATCAGTCACAGTACGGTTGCAGCTTGTGAATCTAGGCTAAGGCCCCTTTCACATCAGCGGTAAACGCTGATCGCGGCAGCTGCGGTGAAAAAAAACGCGACTACCACGATCGCGGCACACTTGCGGCAAGCCCCATACAATGTCTATGGGGCTTGCGATAAGTGTGCGTCAGGTGCGGTTTCGGCACTTGCGGCAGGTGCGGGCGCAAAAAAAACGCTGCATACCGCGTTTTTTTCGCGGCCGCACCTGATGCAAGTGTCGAAACCGCACCTGACACAACCGTTATGCGGTAATCGCGGCAGTTGCGTTTTTTCACCGCAACTGCCGCGATCAGTGTTTACCGCTAATGTAAAAGGGGCCCAAGACGGGTTACACAAATCCATCAAGCACGGACCGTTCTGACATCAGAAGGATTGGAATGACCACCAGATCTCCTGATCTGAGCGATCTGCTTCACAGCGCATATTATGCAGCAGTGAGCCTTTATCAGCAGGAGATCATCACTAGAGGACTAGTAAACCCGCTGCCATGTAGTCCTCCATATCCATGAGATCTTTATAACGTGCGGCTGATTGGCAGCTTTTTGCCTATGCTCAGTGTACCCAGAAAGCTGCCAATCAGTAGTGTGAGTGGCGTTATAAAGTGCTCAGCATTCAGAGGACTGGGACTGATTGATCCGCAGCAGGTATAACTGTGATTTTATTAAAAATGCAGCAAGCAGCTGTAAAGTGATATATCGGTGGAATCAAGGCGGAACTGTAAATTAGGCAGCAAGCAGGAAGCTAAAGAGGTCTTCCACCACTAATGTGACCCCCTTTCTTTTTCCCTATTTCTACCTCTCTTCCAATATACTGCTGCTACCTGCCCTGCTCCTGTAAACTGATCTCTATGAGGCTCGTAAATACCTTTACTGATGTTTTTGCTTTGATTCTTCTGGTCTGGAGACAGGAATCGGACAAACTGAGCAGAGCATGTAACTGGTGGGGGCTGAGAAGATGGTGAATTGTGATATGGGCCTGCGTGCCCAGACTGCTGTCACTCGCAGAGAGGCAGCCCTGCCTCCAACAATGGTGTGCCCGTCTCAGATTGTCCAATTCCAGTTTACAGACTGGAAGGATCAAAGCTACAACAACAAAAAAGGTATTTAGGCGTCTCAGAGAGATCAGCTTACAGGGGCAGAGTAGGTAGCAGAAGTATATTGGGAAAGTGTTAGTTAGGAAGAGTTAGAACAAAAGAAAGGGGATCACATTAGTAGTGGAAAACCTACTTTAAATATAATCATTGTAAGGCTCCTATCACTAAATGGAGCAATACCATACGGAGTTGTCCTTTAAGCAACTGTCTACATTTAGGCAGGTCAGTGAAGGTGAACACACACTTCAAGGAAGTTTGAGAAATGAATGAAACTGTGTACACACCAAATATTTTATTGGCAATGAGTCAGTGATTATTGTCTTGTGTGCATGGCAGACGGCGAGGACACTTTCGGTTTTGATAATGAGTACACTGCAGACATGTCACACGATTATTTCCTTTTTCTTACTACGGGTCCCCAGTACTCCAGTGACAAAAATAGCAGCTCCACCATGTGTGGTTTTAATCAGTTTCTGTGTAAGATAATTTCTTTCTTTCTCATTATTTCCATATGTTCTTCCATTTTTCTGGAGAGTCTTATTTGCATAAAGAAAGGCTCGTAGAAGAAAAAGCTGCATTTAAAGGGACGTTCTAATGAAATGTGTTTCCTTCCACAGCTGGTTCATGTTTGATCAGACTCTTTTCTTTTTGCTGGACAGAACATGATTACTCAATTATAAGCTGAATACTGATTTTTGATGCTGATGACTGCATTTTTCAGCAATTAACCACTTCCATGTGCCATTTCTATACTATGTTTAAACATTGCTAATATTAAGAAAAGCTCCAGTCGTTGTGTCATATGTCACATTCATGAACCCTTAGGCCGGCTTCAGACTGCGTCTGAGATCCGATCCGTAGCTGTCCGCTTGAAGCAGACAGCCGCGGACCGAATGAGCACACAGGACTGGGGGGCTATTATGCCCTCCGATCCTGTGTGCAGCCGCACGCAGCTGCAGCCGCTGACAAGTCAGGACCGCAGCGCCCGCGGTCCTCACCTATCAGCAGCAGGAACTGCGCGCGCTGCACACAGGATCGGAGGGCATAATAACCCCCCAGTCCTGTGTGCTGATCCGGTCCGCGGCTGTCTGCTTCAAGCAGACAGCTACGGATCGGATCTCAGACGCAGTCTGAAGCCGGCCTTACATGACATCAGTAATCATTAGATTTAAATGGTAATTATATTTAGGTTAGGACAAGTACACATAACGCTTCTCCATCAGCCATCACATGGTTGTGTTCACCCATAACTGAAAACTTAAAGGGGAATGCCAGGGAGAGAATTTTTTTTGCACTTTCCCTGCCCTCCTGCATGATGAAGCAGAGCTGGGCACTACAGTTCTAGGATCCATAGATCACTTACAATTCAATAAAATCATATCTGTTCCTCAGCTCTTACCCCTCTCTTTGGGGACAGAGAAATTCAGCCTCATGCAGCAGCAGTGATAGGAGGTGTGTTGGGGGCATGGACCCTGGGGGCTCCAGGATCATCCTACATTCCCGCCAACTCATACTTCTGTGTGGTCAAGGGGTGTGGCACCGGCCCCATGGTCACAATAAAATCCTGCCCCTGATATACCATCCTATGTAATGTAAAAACAGAGCTGTTCTCCTGTCCAATAGCATTCATGTCACCAAGAAGATAGAAATGCACTCAGTGATTCTCTGCTGTACAATGATGTGATGGTGCATAGTGTGTGCTGTCATGTATCAGGCAGAGGCAGAGCACTGCATTGATTGAATCAGCACTGCCATGGTCTCCCCTCCCCAATATCAAGTTGGTAGCTTCCTGTCCCCTGAAACCTTAGCACTATACATCACTGAATTTCTCTGTTCTCAAAGGGAAGAGCAGATATGATTTTATAGATTTATAAGCGATCTATAGATTCTAGATCTGTAGTGCTCAGCTCTGCTTCATCATGTAGGAGGGCAGGGACAGTACAAAAATGTTATCTCCCTGGAGTTCCTCTTTAGTATGCCAGCAAAGAGGTGTGCTGCTGCTCTTAAGCTTTGTGGCTCCATATATGCTCCCCTGATGAAACACGTTATATTGGTGTACCCTAGTCTGAATTTCTTTAGTATATGAAGATTATACATTGAGTACATTGCTGTATTGTGACTTTTGCACCTACACTTTAGTGACACATTGTCTATTAGTATATGTTAGTTGATTTGTTGTTTGGGAACTATTGTTCCTTTTTAACTTACCATACTAGTAAACGTTAAGTTTTATTATACTATCACGCTGATTTCCCTATTGATTTGGATAGTTTTTGAATTGGTCCCATTTTTGGTGATTATTTGAATAACTGAAAACTGTGTATAAGACCATGTGCACATGTTGAGTATTTGATGATTTTCTTACCTCAGTATTTGTAAGCCAAAGTGGAGCAATAAGAGGAAAAGCATAATAGAAACATGCAGGGTCATAACTTCAATAGGTGCAGGGGTTGCAATCACACCTGGGCCCAGGAGCCTAGGGGGACCCTAAAAGTCACCTTGGCCTATAGAAATGACTATTGCTATTAAAGATTTGCAATAATTAGGGGCCCCATTGAATCTTTCGCTCCAGGGCCCATGAGCTTTATGTTACCCCACTGGAAATATGACACTACTTCTATATTTTTTACCCACTCCTGGTTTTGGCTTACAAATATTGAGGTAAAAAAGTCAACAAATACTCAACATGTGCCTGTGGCCTGAAGGGGGTTATTGCTCAGTGGAGCACTTCTGCCTAATCGGTGGGAGTTGTCCAAATTGTGCAACTGCCCTCTCTAAAGGGCACCACCCTGGAGCAAAGTTGTTTGTCAAGTGTCCTTTTGTGCCATCAGCACCAAAATGATGATGAAAATTTTGTGATCTACCTCAACAGTAGGCAGCCGCCGACTCTGCCTTGCCCTCATGCCAGCCCTGCACTCAGATGATATCACCAAGCAATGCTGTGAATAGCCACAAATTTAATTTAAGAGTATGTTCAGCATGCCACATTTGTTGTAGTTTTTAGTTCCTACAACTATGAAATCTGTTCCGTACATCTTTCAACAGAGTAGTTTCTACAGTATTTCTGTCAATCCGTAGGCCATGTGCATACTATGAGTGCTTGGTGAGTTTTTTACCTCAGTATTACTGATGAGCGGACCCGTTTAAGTTTGGAAGGTGGAGCCGGACTTTTGGAAATGGATTATTTGGAGCCAAAACTTGACTCGAAAAATATTTGAAGTCACTGATTGAACAGTTCTTCTCTCTGCCTACATACAACCCTCCATAAACATCACTTCCGGGGCGGAAGGGTGGGGAATTGTCATTTTTTATTTTACAACCACACTACAGCCAAAAGCTCTGCTTTTACCCCCAGTATGAGCCAATTAAACAGTGCAAGTGGCTTGTACTGGGCCAAGTATCAAGTGTACATGAGCATAGCAATGCTCACTCCAGTGATTTGGATACATAAAGCACCCAAACTCCAAACCCAAACAGTTTCATTCATCTCTACTCAGCATATACAGTGATACATCGGTTTTTACTGACATTGGTTATCGTCGGTTTTGGTTTTCATCGATTTTTTTCAACGAAAAATGTGTCTCGGTTTTCATCGATGCCTTGGATTTCATCAATTTTCATAGATACATCACTGCTGATTTTGAAATAAAAATTGGTGACCTACATGATTCACCTTCTTAAAAATATTATGTGCACCCCTCTCTCCCCTCCTCGGCATCTTCCATGCGCCAAAAAGAGTGTTTGTAAAAATAAAATACCAACTTAAAGGGACTCTGTCAGGTCATTTTTCAGTATGATACTAACAGTACCCTTGAATAGTGCTTGGGCAACTCTTTCAGAATATGTACAATTTGTTACTGTAACCTTTGTAGTTCTCTTGCTATAAGCATCTTCACACCCAGCAGACAGCTGTTTCATTAGTCTGGCTCATTACTTTCACTGCTGAATAATCCACAGCATGTAAATGTTTTTTTATTAGTCACTCCTTCCCAGGCAGCTATTCCCCCCCTCCCCCTGTGCTCTGTCTCTCACTTTTATTTTCATTTTCCTGTGGTACTTCTTAGGAGGGGGTGGGAGAGACTGCAGGCATATACCTAACCTAGTTATCAGATATCAGATAAGGCAATTTCCTCCATTTGTTGTTTTCAGAACAAGTCGTGCTGTCTGTGAGAGATTGTGTGTGTTTATTTGTACATTTGTTTTTCTGCACAATGAGAACAGACAGAAGGACACAGACCCCCCACGTGAGTGATTTCTACTGAACCTTCCTTGTGTGCAGTGCAGTGATGTCACTACAAGAATATTCATTCCTTGGGGTGTGTGCAGCAGAAAACTAAGTGATCACTCACTGTGAATGACAGATGGAATGAATCTCTTTTTTTGCGGTTTACAGAGGATAGGGGGGAGTATAAAGAAAAGAAATACATGAATAAAAAAAGCTTCATCTGAGGAATTAGAAAATAATATCAGTTACATGTGGCTTTTTGACCTGACAGATTCCCTTTAAATGTTTAATTATTCTTTACATTACTCTTTCATTTTCATTTATATATTCATTTCTGAGTGTTTTTAGTATTAACCGCTATCTTTATTCTCTGTAAAATGTGTTTTTGTATGTATTTTGGAGTGTCTAAAACGGTTTAATTGACTTTACATGGTTTCCTATGGTTTACGGTTTTCGACGATAGTGTTCGGGCGGATTATCAATGAAAACCAAGGTATTGCTGTATAAGCTAAAACCAGGAGTGGGTAAAATATGCAAAAATGTTTCTATTATACTATTCCTCTGATTGTTCCAGTCCTGAGATAAAACACTCACCAAATACTCAACGTGTGCACATGGCCTTACAAAGCAAAGGAGCTTAGGCTGGGCTCACATAAGTATTTGGAGTACCATATTTTTGTTGAAACAGAAAACAAGAAGTGATGAAATAAACAAATAATACAGTGGTGACTGAAGCCACACCGGCTGACCCCTATGACTGAAAGCCAGAGGAGGCCGGGGGGAATACATTTTATTTCCACACAGTGTTTCAATGTAGGTGGCAGGCAGCTTCAGAACATTATTGACCTGCAGAATAACACATTATTTGCAGTTTAAGGCTGGAAACACGCTATCCTACTTACATTCGAGTCTCTCGGACGAGACTCGGATCAGTGACCCTCAACGGCCTCTCCCTCTCTGGACAGGAGTGTGATGCTACACAAAAACACAAGCAGCTGACACTCCCCTCCAGAGAGGGGGAGGCCGTTCAGGGTCACTGATCCGAGATCGTCCGAGAGACTCGCATGTATGTAGGATAGTGTGTTTCCACCCTAATAGTATTTTTTTAGATGACAGGTCCCCTTTAAGCTGTAATGTGTGTGTATGTTACCCTGTGCTTGTCTTGCTGTGTCCACAGGTCATTACATCAGAGTAGAGTACTGTGTTTGCCAAGTCTTAGGGCGGCTTCAGACTGCGGCAGCGTCCGGTCCGGGGCTGTCAGGAGTGACAGCCTGGAGCGGAGTTTTTCTGCATAGAATCCTGTCGGGCTGCACGGAGCTGGATCGCGGCGGGTGGTAATTAGCTGCTATCCGGCTGCTGTGTCGCCGGATGAATCCTGCAGAAGTCGGGATTTGTCTGCCGATTCCAAAACCGGTGCATGCAACGTTTTTGGAATCGGCAGACAAATCCCCACTCCTGCAGTATACATCCGGCGAGCTGGCAGCCGGATAGCAGCTAATTACCACCCGCCGCGATCCAGCTCCGTGCAGCCCGACAGGATTCTATGCAGAAAAACTCCGCTCCAGGCTGTCACTCCTGACAGCCCCGGACCGGACGCTGCCGCAGTCTGAAGGCAGCCTTAGAAAATACTTGTTTGACACATTGGGTGTCGTGATACTGTTTTTATTGCACTCCTTTGTGATTTATTGTATTACTCTGTCACCCATGGATTCCATTATGGTATATATACTATATATGTATAGGGCTGAGCTGGGAACATTTTTTTTTAAAGGTAAATATTTTGCATTGTCTTTTGGGGTTTGTCTGTCTGCATATTATTGATGTATGTATAACATCTATGAATTATTATTTCACATATATTAATAAACATATTTAGCTATTTTTAATACTGTTGAGTAATTTGATTTCGGCTGATATGGAGATTATGAATCCAAGGCGGCCGTCACACGGTTCAATATAATGCACGATATCGTTTAAGCGATCTGCTTTTTGATCGCTTAAGCGATATCGTTTGTGCGTCGCTGCGTGCGATCAAGCGATTTTACAATGTAAAATCACTTGATCCTGACATCGCAGATATGAGAGCAGGAGCTCATATCAAGCGATAAACGCTTGAACAATCTGCTTCATCGTGGTGTATGACACCACGATGAACGATCTCCCAGCGGCAGCGCCTATGCTGGGAGATGGTATCTATGGTAAACGTCGGGTTACTAAGTGCCGCGCGGCGCCTAGTAACCCGATGTGTACCATAGTTACCAGCGATCTCGCTGCTCCACATCGCTGGTGAGTCTGTCTGTGTGACAGCTCACCAGCGATGTGAGCGATATTGTTAGCGATCGCGCGTGCACGTGATCGCTTACAATATCACTCACGATATTGTAGCGTGTGACGGCCGCCCAACTCTAAAGTGAACCCAACCTACATTATCTGGTTCTCAGACTGATACATTGTAGCAAACTTCAAGAGATGTGAACAGCTGCTTTGTCTATCTCACCTGGATACAATTGTATATATGAACAGGTTTTCAGCCTTGGAAGGAAAGGAGAATGTTATTATTTATTGAAAGCAAGCAAACATCTGGAAAATGGTGAGAAATTAAAACATAAAAGGGCCAATCGTTGCTTTTGCACCTCCTCTGGAGTACAAATAGCAGTGGTGGAAAAAAGTGTTTGCTCCCTCCTAAATCAGACAATGTAATTTTCAGGATTTGTTTTCTCATTTAGTCTCTAAAGGTAGCGTTACACGAAGCAATATCGATTCGATATCACCTGCGATTTCACGGTAGCGCGCACGTTTTTGGCACTTTTCCAAAATTGCCTTGCAGATGTCACATCGTAGGCAACGCAAGTAGGATGGTGAAAGCAACTTTCGTTCGCTGGGTATAAGCAATCCAGCGAGCAATATTTATCAATGTAATGAATAGGGGAAATTGCTTGCAACATCGCAATTGCGGTGTCACACTGAGCGATCCTACCACATCGCTTATGCATCATCGCCTGATTTACTTGGCTGCACATAAATCAGGCGATGTCGCTCCAGCGATAAATTGCAGTCGCATCGCCCTGTTACACCACACGACGCACCCACGATATCGATTGCAATTGACCACACCACGTGACTTTGAGGCAATATTGCAATCAATATTGCATTGTGTAACGGTACCTTTATAGTTGAGGTCTGCCTATGAGGTCAATTACAGGCCGACCTCATCTTTTTAAAAGGGAGAACTTGTACAATTGGTGGCTGACTAAATAATTTTTTTCCCCACTCTACATCCTGAAAAAAACGCGGGGGGATCCGGGGGAATCCAGGCGGATGCAGGCTTAAGGCTGGTTTCACATTAGCATTTGGCACTGCAGCATATGGGGTGCACACGCAAATGCAGTGCCGAACGCAGACATTTTCATGTGAACGCAGCGGTAACTCTCTGCATGCGTTCACATAAAAATGTCCATAAGAATGCATTGCTGACCCGGCCTGATGAGCCTGGTCGTCGGGAGGGGAGAGATAGGACTTGAATCAGCTAACTAGATGATTAGTTTAAATCGCACACTAACACCGATCTGTGGGCGGGCGATTTAATCCGATCAGCTGATGTGCCCTCTGACAGCATCAGATGTTAGTTTAAATTATCAGCTCGCCGATTGGTGTTGGCAGGCGATTTAAACTAATCAGCTAGTTAGCTGATTCAAGTCTTCTCTCTCCCCTCCCGACGGCCGGGCTCAGAGGGAATGGAGCTGATTCAAGTCTTCTCTCTCCCCTCCCAACAGCGGGACTCAGAGATAATGGATTCCTATGTGATCCGCAGCATTTGTCTGCGGTGTCCTGCGGATGGCCGGGCGTCCTAATTGCCCTTCATGTATGATTTGTATGCTTGCAGAGCCGGTGTGTACAAATCATACATTCTCGGATGCACAGAAAATGCAACATGTTGCATTTCTAGGCGCCGGGAATCAGCGCATGTGGATCCATGCATTTTTTGTGCGCTTTCGGGCACTTGCAGATGAAACAAGTTCCCGCGACCGCACAAAAAATGCAACATGCTGCGTTCAAATTGTGTGCATCCGAGTGCAAATGCAGCCAAATGCAGCCAAACGCAGGCACATGCGTTCCCATGGTAAACATAGGAACACAGTGCGCAAGCGTTTGGCTGCGTTCGGTGCGCTGCACTTGCATACACAAGTGTGAACCCAGCCTAACCACTGACCACTGTGCCACCCTATAAGGATGATGTAAATTAGATCCTTTTTATAACTTAAATACACACCATGTTAGGCTAGCTTCACATTTGCGTTCCCCTCCGCAGCGTTCTGCGGAGGGGATCCGCAATGTGACCGCAGCACCACAAGCCCCTATCTTTATAATGGGAGCGCACGGTGCTGCGTATGACCGTGCACACCCATTCACTGCCATATGTGATCTGTGCGCAGGCTTCAGCCTGCGCACAAATCACTCATTCTCATCCGCACCACGAACGCGACATGTTGCATTTCTGGTGCGGACGAGACTGGGTGATTTGTGCGCAGGCATTCGCCTGCGCACTGATCACATATGGCAGTGAATGGGTGCGCACGGTCATACGCAGCACCGTGTACTCCCATTATAAAGATAGGGGCTTGCGGTGCTGCGGTCACATTGCGGATCCCCTCCGCAGAATGCTGCGGAGGGGAATGCAAATGTGAAGCTAGTCTTATATAGTTATATATGGAAATTCTGGAGCTCACAAGAATTGATAGAAATAGAAATAATCGGAAATTGATGAAAAAACTGAAAACTGAATTATCAAAACATCTCGATTCAGTATCAATATAAGAAATACACGCACTTACCAGATCCAGTGACTCAACTATGCACAAAAACAGAGAAACTGGGGTGCAGAAAAACATGGCATCATGTGCCCTGGACTGATGAGCCAACATGTGAAATACAGTATTTGTCTGTAATAGAAAACAATTTGTTCACCAAAGGACCAGAGAGCAGAACAATGATAAGTGTCTGCAGGCAATAGTAAAGCAGTAGAGGTCAAATGGAGTTGGGGATTTGGTTAAAATGAATGGTGTCCCCAATGCTAAGATATATAGATACTAATCCATCATGTAATGCCATCAGGGAGGTGTATGATTGGCTCCAAATTTATTCTGCAGTAGGCTAACAACCCCAAACATACAACCAATCTCATTAAGAACTACAGTATTATCCGCATTCACAACCTGTCCCCTCCATACATCTCTGACATGGTCTCCCGTTACCTACCCTCACGCAACCTGCGATCCTCCCAAGAGCTTCTCCTCTACTCCCCCCTCATCTCCTCTTCGCACAACCGCGTACAGGATTTCTCCCGTGCTTCACCCAGACGCTGGAACTCACTGCCCCAACACATCAGACATTCTCCTACCCTGGGAACCTTCTAAAGAAGCCTGAAGACCCACCTGTTCCGCCAAGCCTACCACCTGCAATAAGACCCGGTCCACCACACCTCCTCATGACTGGAACTTCCCCCTCCCACTGTATCCCCACCCGCCCCTCGTAGACTGTGAGCCTTTGTGGACAGGATTTCTCCCCTCTTGTTTCTGTACAACTGAATTGTCAACATTTATTGTTACTTGTATTGTTACTATGTTACTTGTCCTAGTCTGCCCTTCTTAGCATGTAAAGCGCCATGGAATATAATGGCGCTATATAAATTAATAATAATAATAATAATAATAATAGTATAGAGTAGAACCAGAAGTTGTGGCAGTGATGATTTTGCCCCATGTAGCCCTGATCTCAACATCATCAAGTCTGTCTGGGGTTACATGAAAAAACTGAAAGACTTAGCAAGTCTACATCCAGTCTACATCCAGAGATGTATGGTTAATTTGCCAAGAAGTTCCTTTAAAATCTGTGTACAAGTGTAGGTAGAAGAATTGATGCTGATTTGAAGGCAAAGGGTTAACAACAAGTCTGGATGTGGTTTACATTCTTCTTTCGTTCATTCATGTACATTGCAATTCTTTAATTGATAAAGATAAAATCTTTATAACATTAACTGGGACAAAACAGAAGTGATGATGTTAAGTGGCCCTTCCATACCGTCATGGACATCAGGGTTCCCCTGTCAGTGGACCACTAGCTCACTAAAATACCTGGAAGTGCGAGTGACGAGACACCCAGCTAATCTACACAAAACCAACATCAACTTATACCTCAACAACCTAAACTCCACTTTAGCCAAATGGAAAGATTTTAACCTATCATACCTGGGCAGAGCCAACTTAATTAAAATGACAGAATTCCCACGCCTCCTCTATCTTTTTCACACTCTCCCAATCTACTTAACCCCCAAAGAGGAGAAACGGATCAACTGTCTATACCGCTCATTCATCTGGGAGGGAAAGAAGCCCCGCATTGCCTACAAATTACTTCAACAGCTGAAGAGAAATGGTGGGATAAACTTCCCCGACATCAGACACTATAACTTAGCGTCCCTATTCCGAGTGGTGGTGGACTGGCTAAGAGGGACCTCCTGCTATGCCCAATATGATTTAGAGTGCCGTCTCACACCAGGACTGGCTCTACCTGCTCTCCTACACCTCCCTTATACCGAACTGCCGACTGAGGTGAAGGCGAGCCCCCTCCTTTTGTCTACATGGAAAGCATGGCAGAAAATACGCCAACAGTTCCATCTCTCTCCACAGACATCCCTCCTCCTCCCACTTATTGGTAATCCCCATTTCCAAAACAGACACACCCACCCTGTCTTCCACCGGTGGCACTCTCAGGGCATAACATCCATTAAACATCTGACTCACCCAAGGGAACGCCGCATGTATTCAAGAGAGGAAATGCAATCTAAATACCCGATCGCTATATTCCCCCCATTCCAATACCTACAAGCTAAGAGTTATGTGACAAAGATATTAACCCGTCTGCCTGAGCAAGAGTGGAGTCCACACCTGCTTACATGGTTCACTAGATCTAACACCTCAACTGGCCAAATAGCCTCCAACTACAAATTCATCCATGGCACGCTGGACTATGAGCAATCTCAATTCCCATTAACTAAATGGCAGATTGATGATCCCGCCCTATCCCACAGCACAATCCTAAAAGCTCTAGACCAAGCCCACAAACTCCTCCCCTCATCCCGTTTCATTGAAATGAGACTGAAAATCTGCCACAGATCCTATTTAACCCCCCAGAAGGGTCATAGAATGGGGCTTTACACAACCTCCGAGTGCTTTAAGTGCCGCTCCCCCGAAGCCAATCTATTCCACTGCCTATGGACATGCCTGGCCATCCAGCCCTTCTGGACCAAAATACGACAATTTACCACTGCACACCTGACAAACTTTGCCCCTGATGAGCCGCTATGGGCCATCTTTGGATATCTAGAGCCAGATAAATACACATGCTCTCCAGGGGCCCGTAAACTGCTGCACATGGTGGCGGCAGCCGGAGTTAAGGCCATCCTGCAGGTATGGATGCACGACCAAGCTCCTCCATTTAGGATCTTTTTAGACAAACTATCATTCTTGCTTCAGATGGATTGGGCTGAGGCCTCTTTGCACAAGGAGGAAAAGGTGCAGTCCTTCTTTGAAACCTGGGAAAGTTTCATCTCTCTGCTCCCACAACGAATCAGAGATGACATCAGAACTTGTTTCCAACCTACAGTGTGGTATCAAGAGCAGGTACTACTAGGGGAAGAGCCTACATAGATACATATTCGATAGAGCTGCCAAATAGAGACAGATCTAAGGGTCAGAGGCCCATCCTGGTGTCAGAGGTCAATCCCGATGTTGGTGAGTGCTGCAGAACTCTCAAAGAGAGACCAAGTTCACGCACCCTTGATGGGTGATATACAAGAAAAAAGTACCTGTTCCAGATAGCCCCTTTCCCCACCCCCCTCCCAGTTTTGACCTATTTGACTTTTTTTTTTTTTCTTTCATTGTAAATGTTTTGCCTTTGCTTTGTTTCCTTCTGTTTGTTTGCATTATTTTGTTTTTTTGGGGGTTTTTTTCACCTTGTGTTTTTATTGTTTGTATTCTGACATGATGCAGCCATGCTCGAAATATGCACTCTGCCATTTACTATCTTATAACAAGCTTACAATGTATACTTCAAGCCATATCTAGACCAATGTACAGAGCATTTTACCTTCAATAAAAATTGTTAAAAAAAAAAAAAAAAAAAAAAGATAAAATCTTAGCACTTTTTATTGCCATACTTGTCTAGAACTTATGCACAGTGCCGTATATATATGTGTGTGTATATATATACCGTATATACTCGTGTATAAGCCGACCCGTGTATAAGCCGACCCCCCTACTTTTGCCCCCAAAATCTGGGAAAACCTATTGACTCGTGTATAAGCCAAGGGTGGACCCCAGCACAGGTATTCAGCCCCCAGCAGTGTGGTATACAGGCCCCCCCCAGTGGTATACAGACCTCCCCAGTGGTAGTATACAGCCCCCAGCAGTGTGGCATACAGCAGCCACCCCAGTGGTATATACAGGCCCCAGCAGTGTTACAGCAGCCTCCCCAGTGGTATATACAGCAGCAGCCCCAGTGGTAGTATACAGCAGCCCCAGTGGTAGTATACAGCAGCCCCAGAGGTATATACAGCCCCAGTGGTAGTATACAGCAGCCCCAGTGGTAGTATACAGCAGCCCCAGAGGTATATACAGCCCCAGTGGTAGTATACAGCAGCCCCAGAGGTATAAACAGCCCCAGTGGTAGTATACAGCAGCCCCAGAGGTATATACAGCCCCAGTGGTAGTATACAGCAGCCCCAGAGGTATATACAGCCCCAGTGGTAGTATACAGCAGCCCCAGTGGTAGTATACAGCAGCCCCAGTGGTAGTATACAGCAGCCCCAGTGGTAGTATACAGCAGCCCCAAAGGTATATACAGCCCCAGTGGTAGTATACAGCAGCCCCAGAGGTATAAACAGCCCCAGTGGTAGTATACAGCTGCCCCAGAGGTATATACAGCCCCAGTGGTAGTATACAGCAGCCCCAGAGGTATAAACAGCCCCAGTGGTAGTATACAGCAGCCCCAGAGGTATATACAGCCCCAGTGGTAGTATACAGCAGCCCGCCCACCAGCCCCATCAGTATACAGGCCCCCCATCAGTATCCAGGGCCCCCCCCCTTGCTCCGCAAAACCTGCAAAGTAAAATCATTATACTTATCACTGTCCTGTCGCCGCCGTCCCCGCCGCTGCCATCGCGCTCCTCCGTCTTCATCCAGCGTCTTCCGGCTTCCTGTGGTCGGCGCAGGCAATTACGTCATTGCCTGCACCGATAGGAAGCCGGGAGAAGACGGATGAAGCCGGGGAGCGCGATGGCAGCGGCGGGGACGGCGGCAACAGGACAGTGATAAGTATAATGATTTTACTTTGCAGGTTTTGCGGAGCAAGGGGGGGCCCTGGATACTGATGGGGGGGGACCTGTATACTCATGGGGGTGGCGGGCGGGCGGCTGTATACTACCACTGGGGTTGTATATGACTCGCGTATAAGCCGAGGGGGGGACTTTTCAGCCCAATTTTTGGGCTGAAAAACTCGGCTTATACGCGACTATATACGGTATATATATTTACACACACAGTGCCTTGAACAAGTATTCATATACCTGTGAACTTTTCCATATTTTTTCAACCTACACCCAAAACCATATGTCTTTTATTGGAATTCTATATGATTTACCAGCACTAATTACAACTATATGTGATGTGCACTGTACAGTTTAATTATGGGTAAATAATGAAATAAAGAATGGGAACTTAATTTTCAAAACTTCTCAAAAATTCACTATGACGGCTCATGGACACAACAGAGCTAAGTGTATGGACACTGCATACCTGCAGTACGACTCACTGGCAAGGTATAGACCACTTTTCTCTCTCTTGTATCTGTGACGATTACTCCGCTCAGTGATCAGGGCATGATGCAAAGCTATCAGTTAGGCGAGAAACAGCTCAATCTTCCAACCTGGAGCTGGATCGTGCTGAGCTGTCAGTGTTTTGACTGACAACTCAGTCATCCAATCTCATAAGGTGGTTTCACATCACGATTTTGTGGTATCCATGCGTATCCATTTTAACACGGATACACACGGATCAGATTTTGCCTCCCATGTATCCCTATGTGCAACGGATGGGCTGGGATGTGTCCCTATTGGCATCCGATTTTAGCACCATCCGTTGCTGTCTGATTTAGTCACAGAGCCAAAATCGTAGCCTGCTGCGATTTTGGTGTCCATGACTAAAATCTGACATCACGGATCCATGATGGATCCGTGACGGTCAGTGTGCAGACAACATTGGAGCCTATGGACATCGGATCCGTGTCTACATTGGATCCGATGTCGCCTCCGTGGTTATGTACTGAGCATGGCCAGAAGCAGTGCTCAGTACATAACCCCCTGTCTCTCCCTGCTTCTCCAATCTCCATCTCCTCTATCCTGTTTTCTATTCTGTCCCCCCTGTCCTCTATCCTGTTCTGTCCCTTGTCCTGTCCCCTGTTCTGTCCCCTCCGGTATGTAAAAAAAAATAAAAGCTCCTCCCGGAGGATACTTCACCTTTCCAGCGGCTCCGGTGATGTGACTGCCTCCATCTGGGTGAAGGACCTCTTGTGACATCACCGAGCCAATCAGCTGACATGTCACCGGAGCCACCGGAAAAGTGAAGTAACCTCCAGGAGGTGCTTTTATTTTTTTTTACATACCGGAGGGGACAGAACAGGGGACAGAACAGGAGACAGGATAGAGGACAGGACAGGATAGAGGACAGGATAGAAGACAGGGGGGACAGGATAGAGTAAAGGGAGGATGCAGGAGCAGGAAGAACCGGGAGAGACAGAGGGACCACAGGATCTACATGGATCCTGCATAGAATCAGAAATGGATGGCTATTTGCCATCCGAATGCAGGGATCCATGTGGATCTGAGGCTGTCTGGGGGATCCTGCAAAAAACAAGGATCCCCACGGACAGCCCAAAATCATAATGTGAAACCAGCCATACTGGGAGGTGCTGGGTTTCTGCAGGTGTTACCTGTTGCGGGTAATTGTGCAGCTACTTAGACTTATGGCCACTTTACACACACCAACTTATCTGTCCAACTTCTGAACAACTTACTGGTTGCAGTGAAATCATGGACACATTGTTCCATTTGTACACAGCCACAAAATGGAGCAATGTGTCCATGATTTCACTGCAACCAGTAAGTTGTTCAGAATTTGGACAGATAAGTTGGTGTGTGTGTAAGGTGGCCCTTAGCATTTTACTTAATGGTTCCCTGGCCTCAGTTTTCTGTGCTCTGTCAATTAATCTTTGCTGACAGACTTCTGACCTCATTTGCCCATCCTTTTGCCGTGTCCCTTTGCTCTAATCTGCTACCCTCCTGGCATTCTGACTGTCTATCCCCTTAATCTTGACGTGCTCTCCTGGTACCTGACTCGGGAACTTTTGACTATTCTGCCTCACGACTTGTGTGTAGTGACTAGAGTCACAGTATCAAGTTCATGCTTAGATTTCTGCAGGAGGCAGGATACCATAGTCATGCGTACCCATATTATATCACAGCTACTTGTCTGCAAACTGTTACAAAAATGTATCTAAAATTACAAATCACAAATCTTTATATTCATTTTATACATTACTTTATGTATGGCGCTCGTATTCTTTCACTGTATGTTGGAATTATATGGCCACTATATGGCGGTGTTTCTCAGTACTGTACAACATTGCTATGTAGATAACTTTATAAAAGTTTTGTTTCACCACTATTATGTCCACAGGCATGTTCCTATATAGTGTTAGTAATTAGGCACTATATGGGCTTTTAATAGGACTGAAATGTTTCATTGAAAATGTATGAAAAAAACTAATTTTCTTAGGGAATCAATGGAGTTGCTGCTGTTCTTTCATCATTTTTCCTTCCTCTGGGCAATGTGATTTTGACTACTATTAGCAATCAGCATTATTCCTTTACCTGGAGCTCCCATTGCTTGATAAGGTTACTGAATGATATAGTTATTTGAACAATGTATGACATATTAGATCATAAGGTTCACATTGGTAGGAGCAGGTACTCAAACGTAAGACAGCCCATTATAAAGGTTTACACAGAATTAGCAAAGTCTCCAAAATATTACAAACTTACATACATCATTTTTTCTGGCCTGATTTGTTGTTGTCTAATTTGCTCATGTCCTTATTGTGATAATTAATTTTTATTTAAATGTTGTACCTATACCATTATAAATGGCTTGCCTTATGTTTGGATGGTGCTCCTTGCAGTACCTATTCCTACCAATTCCAACCAACCCTGTGGTCTATTGTCATAACTCTAATTCAGTAGCCTGTGGAGCTCCAGAAAAAAGGAAAACTGCTGATTGGTACCAGCAGCAGAAAACACATGGATGTGAGGACCAATGTAGTCAAATTATGAAAGAACTGAAGCAACTCCAATGATTTCCCAAGCAAAGTGTGGATTATTCATGCATATTCAATGCAATGTTTCGCTCCTACTAAAGGACCGTATAATGCCATATAGTGCCTCATTACGAACACCATAAAGGAAGGTGTACACATAACATCGGCAAAACAAAACTTTTATAGTTATGCCTATATATCAATGTTGTACAGTGCCAGTGGCCAAACAAAACTTTCATAGTTATGCCTAAATATTTATGTTGTACAGTGCCTCCCTATTCATACACTGCAAAAATAATACACTGTAATGTGCCCAAGTAACAGTGGCACATAATGTCTAAGGCAGGATGGGCAGCTCTGGGCCTCAAGGGCCCCAAACAGTGCAGGTTTTCAGGATTTCCTTAGCATTGCACAGGGGTTAGGGTGTCGTTACACTTGGCGACATTCCAGAGATCCCAACAACGATACGACCTGGTAGGGAGTGCTGGAACAGCTCTATGTGGTCGCTGGTGTGATGTCAAACAGTCAGATATACTCAACGATGCAGCAACGATACGGCGACCCCTATAACGACCTCGGCGTTCGTTGGGACCCTGTCACACAGCAGCTAGTCTGACGACTCAGACCTACGTGGCTGAGTTCTGAGTCGCCAACGAGGCCGTTGTTAAGGCATCAAACACACCGATGTATGCTGGTCAGTGAGAGCCCGACGATCAAAAAATGGTGCAGGTCATTCCAACACAATCGGCGTTCTCACAGCGGGAGCCCGGTCTCTACTACGTGTTAAACTTGGCGGGATCGCTGTTGCGTCACAAAACCCGTGACGTAGCAGCGATCTCGCTAGTGATCTCGATATATGTAATGGGGGCTTTAGAATAATCACTTGTTAAGGTGATTATATTTTCACCTGTGCAATACAAAGGAAATCCTGAACACGTGACCTGTTGGTGGTCCTCGAGGACTGATCTAAGGAAACACCACTATACCGGGTTCACATAATTCCAACATACTGTGATCGAATAATAGCTCCATACATAAAGTAATGTATACAATTCATGTTAAGATTTATGATTTGCTATTCTAGATGATTTTTTCTAATAGTTTATAGAGAAAGAGCTGTAAAACAATATGGATACGCATAATCATGTTGTGGTAGCTATTCTTAATACCTTTTTTTTATTTATTTCTCTTAAATAAAGTGATAATTGTGCAAGAATAAACAGATAAGGTGATATATAACTGAGAAGAAAAATCCAATTATCTCACAAATTGTAATGAAGAGAATACTCTTTGACCAACAATCTAAGTTGACTTTAAAGGACGAGTCAAACATATTAGTGTTGTGTTTAGTTCTGTCTGATTTTAAAGGGGTCAATCCATTATAATCAATGTTAGAACACAGTCATTATTTGCCAATAATAACCTGTTCAGATAAGGTCAATGCCCTTAAAATTCCCCTCTTGCCCCACTAGTCAGCGTTGATGGCTTCCAGTATAAGTAGGCTAACATTTGCTCTCTGGAGACTAGCTGGACACATTTCCTGACACCCTCAGGTACAGAGCCCTGTCCGGTCCTTGATGACCTCATGACCTCGTCATCAGTAGGGTCAGAGAGTGTACCTTGGGGGGGGGGGTCAGTCGGCATTCTTTAACACAACCACTGTGGCCCATGTGTTTGACAAAACTGAAGTGTGTAAAATAAAAAAGATCTCATTGTCTATTTCCTTCTTTTCCAAATCATTACTTTCAAAATATTTTGTCAATTTCAATTATAGAACTGAGCTTTACATTTGAATTCATCCACGTCAATTAATTTTTCCCAAAAATGTGATTTGCAGTGAATAAAAGTGCCATGAATTGTAATGCTGCAAAGCCTGTAATCGTCTGGCAAAGAAATATGTATAGCACTCCGAGGTCTCCTAGGACTGTATTAAACCCCTTATATGCTCTTTAATACCCTTATTAATATCTAAGTGACCTCAACCTGACTAGTTGAAAACGGATAATAACCAGTTATAAAAGTGGTATTTGGGTCTAATACTGGATTGGACTGGTATAACATATAGAGTTTTGTGAACATTTGGAAGTTCAGGTTCGGGCAGTGTAGCCGAACGATTTGGCGCACTGTTCATGACCCCAAAATTGACCCGAACCTCAATATAAATCACTGATTGACAGTTCACCCCTGAACCCACATACAGCCAGCCATAAGTGAAACACTTCCGGGGTGGGAAAGCATTTTTTATTATTACTTTTGGACACTCTTCACGTAAAAACAGTGCTTTTAAGCCCAGTGTGAGCTTATCAAACACGGCACGCAGCTCACACCGGATCAAGCACTAACTGTACCTGACCACAGCAATCTTCACTCCAGTGGTTTGCAAGCGTAAAGCACCTGAACTCCGAACCCAAACAGGTTTGCTCAACACTGGGAAGTTTGGAGAACTTGCCTGAACCTTGAAAGGTTTGCTCACCTCTAATAACAAGTGTGCAAAAAAATAAATATCTTTTTTTTTAACAACATTTTTGCTTTGTGGGGTAGACAGTTAGGTTTACAGTTCTGAATTGTGAAGACTTTTATTTAGACTTTCCCCCCAAAAATATGATGGCTTGCTCATCTCACATGCCAGGAAGAAAACTTTCTGTGACTTGTAATCCTTGGTGTCAGGACTATCTGATGCCTGATGGAGGAGAAAACTACATACTCTGGAAAGGTGCTATTAGTTATCATTTTTTCAGTTAACCCCTTCCCGACCTATGACGTTGTGCAACGTCATGAAAGTCGATGCCTTTACGACGGTGCCACGGTAACCGCCATCGGGCCCAGGTGCTCTGTGATTCCTATCACAGAGCACCGAGGCTCAAGGTCAGGGGGGGGTGGATTCCCCACCCAGTACCCAGGATCACTGTGATTGGCTGTTGAAACCATCACAGTGATCCTGTCTCCAGCTATAGAAGGGGCAGTCAGAGCCCCTTCTATAGGCTGGAGCACTGGAGGCGGCGGGGATCAACTGCCTAGTTGTACCTGGCTGGACCAAAAATATGGCGGAGCCCCATGCCATTTTTTTTCTAGAATTAGTTCTAGAAATAAAAAAAAAATGGGCTTCACTGTATTTTTGGTTGCCAGCCAGGTACAACGAGGCAGCTGGGAGTTGTTGGCAACCCATAGCTGCCAAGTTGTACCTGGCTGGACCAAAACTATGGCTGGGGCCCACGTAATTTTTATTCTAGAATTAGTTCTAGAAATAAGAAAAAAAGATGGGCTTCACTGTATTTTTGGTTGCCAGCCAGGTACAACGAGGCAGCTGGGGGTTGGTGGCAGTCTGCAGTTGCCAAGTTGTACCTGGCTGGACCAAAAATATGACGAAGCCCCACTACATTTTTTTTTAAATTTCTTCTACAAATAAAATGACGGAGCTTTGCCTTACTTTTGGTTACCAGCCAGGTACAACTTGGCAGCTGGGGGGCTGTAATCCTCAGCGTGGAGAGACCCAAAGGTTGCAAATTGCTACCCATAGCCACCCCAAAAAATAGCACATTCATTAGAGGTGCCATTTTCTGGTGTTGTACCCCAACTCTTCCAGTTGCCCTTGTGCTGGTGGCACACAGGGGCTCTCCATACGCGACATGGTGTCCGCTAACAAGTTGAATGGAAAATTAGCTTCAATTGTTAGCGGACACCATGTTGTGTAAGGAGAGCCCCTGCGTGCCTAAACATTGGAGCTCCCCCACAAGTGACCCCATTTTGGAAACTAGACCCTCCTCAGGGAACTTATCTAGATGCATAGTGAGCACTTTGAACTTCCAGGTGCTTCACAAATTAATCTGTAAAAATGAAAAAGAAAAGTTTTTGTGGAAAAAAAAAGTACTTTTTCATTTTTACGGATCAATTTGTGAAGTACCTGGGTGTTCAAAGTGCTCACTATGCGTCTAGATACGTTCCTTGGAGGACTAGTTTCCAAAATTGGGTCACTTGAGGGGGGGCTCCAATGTTTAGGCACACAGGGGCTCCCCAAACGCGACATGGTGTCCGCTAATAATTTGAATGGAAAATCAGCTCAAATTGTTAGAGGACACCATGTCACGTTTGGGGAGCCCCTGTGTGGCTAAACATTGGAGCTCCCCCACAAGTTACCCCATTTTGGAAACTAGACCCCCCAGGGAACTTATCTAGATGGGTGGTGAGCACTTTGAACTCCAGATGTTTCACAAATTCATCCGTAAAAATGAAAATGTACTTTGTTTTCAGAAAAATTTTATTTTAGCCTAAATGTGTTTTATTTTAACATGGGCAACTGGATAAAATGCATCCTAAAATTTGTTGGGCAATTTCTCCTGAGTACACAGATACCTCATATGTGGTCATAAACCACTGTTTGGGCGCACGGCAGGGCTCAGAAGTGAAGATGCGCCATTTCACTTTTTGAATGGAAAATTAGCTCCAAAAGTCAAATTGCGCTCCTTCCCTTCTGAGCCCTGCCGTGCGCCCAAAGAGTGGTTTATGACCACATATGAGGTATTGGTGTACTTAGGAGAAATTGCCCAACAAATTTCAGGATCCATTTTATCCTGTTGCCCATGTGAAAATGAAAGAATTGAGGCTAAAAGAACATTTTTGTTAGAAAAATTAAAATGTCCATGTTTTCCTTCCACGTTGCTTTAGTTCCTGTGAAGCAACTGTAGGGTTAATAATCTTCTTGAATGTAGTTTTGAGTAGCTTGAGGGGTGCAGTTTTTGGAATAGTGTCACTTTTGTTTTCTGCCATGTACACCCCTTGAAGGGACTTCAAATGTGATGTGGTCACTGAAAAAAATGGTTTTGTAAATTTTTGTGGAAAAATGGAACTTTGATGAACTTTGAACCCTTATAACTTCCAAACAAAAAAAATGTTTTCCCCAAAATTGTGCTGAGGTAAAGTAGACATGTGGGAAATGTTATTTATTAACTATTTTGTGTCACATAACTCTCTAGTTTAGCAGAATAAAAATTAGAAAATTGCTAAATTTTCAAAATTTATGCCAAATTTTTGATTTTTTCACAAATAAACGCAAAAATTATCGACCAAAATTTAATACTAACATGAAGCCCAATATGTCACGAAAAAACAATCTCAGAATCACTAGGATCTGTTGAAGCGTTCCAGAGTTATTACCTCATAAAGGGACACTGGTCAAAATTGACAAAAATGCCAGGGTCTTTAGGGTCAAAATAGGCTGAGTCATGAAGGGGTTAACATACTCTAAGTTTGGCTAACCGGATCTGTAGGTTGATTTTGATGCCAAATAAAGATTTTCTTCCCTTTGGACAATCTCTATTTGTTAGAGATCCCTTGAAAAATGGCACATCTCTGAGTATCACCCTACTAGGAATACATGTAATCTGCTGTAATCTGGAGATATAGGGAACCCTGGGGGGTTACACTTCTCTGCAGTGCCTCGCCAGGCTAAATGAAGTATTACACAGTGTCCAAATCAGTGGGTCCTCCAGACTCAAAGACACTATTTGTAGTGATGAGTGAACAAAATGTAAGCTAGCTTAGTCTAGCATCCTCTGTGGTCCTCCATCGTAGCTGGGTTCACTTCTGCACCGGAAAAATTGGGTCTCCTGGCGCCTCTGCTGCTTACTAAGCCCCCAATTCAATGAAGCAATGCATCATATGATGTCTAGTGAGGACAAATGACTACATGCACAGGATGCCAGGTCAAAGATTGCCAATGCAGGAGTCGTAGCACGACTAGTTTCCAGTTTTACAAGTTAAAAACCCTTAGCAATAGTTTTTTTTTGTTTTATTTGGAAGGGGGTGTTGTAGAAGAAAAGCCTTGACATTCCTAGTAGTCTCTAAATTATGTTTGTCCTACTAATAATAACACACACATTATAAACATCCATAGCAATTACTGGATTGGGAACAGATCATTGTGCAGATTCTTCGGATCTGATGAGTATGACCGATTACAGATTGCAATTATTGCAACCATCCAATATTTTACATGACATTATATTGATAATTATTTTATGTAAACCAGCTGAACACAATGAGGTATGCTCCTGGTGACTAAGAAAAGAACATATAGAGCCCAGAGGAACATTTTTCTACCCCACATGCCTGGTACATAAGTAATGTGCTATGAATATTTCAGCATTTTGTGCATTTTGTTACCCAGGTACAGGCCAGACACAATACTGCTGTGTCCTATTTGTTTGGTGCTAATGTATTCTCCATTGATTGTGTTTCCTCTCTTTTGTTTCCTTATCTTAGTCACCTCATTAAGATAATATCTCTTTTTTCCAGTTGGAATGCCTATGGGGCATTGTCTTATACAATTCTTTTAACTTTTTGATCAACTTATGTAGTTACCGTATTTTGGTAGAAGCGTATTAAACCTAGCGACCGGTTGTTTGCCGATTGGCAATCATCTAATAGGTTAATCATAGCCATAACACAATAAAATAACTAAAATAATAACTCAGGCAGAAAGTGGTTAAAAACTGAACAATTTATAATACAAGTGTCACGCTGGGTATAGGGAGACACCCAGCGCTGAACGACGACAGAGGAGGAGAAAGGAGTCCCTGATGCTAAGGGAAAAAAGGGGGGATGATGACCCCTAGAACAACTAGCGCTGACAACTGGCTCCTCTAACATCCCTATACAGTTTCCTCAACAGTCGATGCCAGGATACCTATTCCCTGACTGTCCATGGACTACCACTACACAGGGATCAGAGCGGGTGATCACTAGTCATCCCGGCTAGCAACTAGAGAAACACACAAGGGAAACAAACAAAGAGGGAAGAGATACACTTAGCTTGAGCAGATCCAAGCAGCAAACCAGCAGACTCCAGCAAACCCTGCTTTGAGCTAGAATGCAATCAGGAACATCTGAGCAGCTATCACCAGCAGTGTATCCTGGGATTCAAGGGAAATATATAGGCAGCTCATGGTAAGGAATCAGCTGGGTCCTAGTGACCTCCAGCTTTAACTAAAAGGGGAATGCCTCTTAAAGCGACAGACATTTTCTTAGGATTTTGACTGTTTGGCCAAAACGCTGGGACCTTCTGTGAGTTACCTCAACAGCCTCATCCATGCCTCCCAACACACCCATGACAAGATTAAGTCAGCATGGGCTGCAATTGTTCTCGGCAGGGCGATTCCTGTATAACTCAGGTCGATGTGATGTTGAGAACGATTATTTTTTTGCATTAAAAAAGATTGTTTCTCCGGGAGAATGAGTGTTTTAAATAATACTGTGAAACAAATGTTCTTACGAATACTCCATCGCCATAATACTGCAATGTAAATGCACCTTAAACCCACATATTTACTTTATGTGTTGTGCATGTGACCAAAGCTATACATTATACCAATCGGTGTCAATGGAGCTAGTAAAAGAGCAAAATAAATAATTTTAAAGAATATCTATATATTATGTTTGTTATCCAACAACAGAATTTACTTACCACAGTTAGGGCACAATATATTAAGTCTATGTATTCAAACATATAGCAATGTTAATAATTTTTATTTTATTCTGAATTTTTATCATCATACTGTTGTCTGTTGCTGCCACTAGAGTGAGCTCAGGAGCTTACAGCAGACTCCTTTATTATTGCGTTCAAGGTATAACTCTATTAAGAGCACTGATTTATCGCCTAAACTTTAACCCTTTAAGGACTTTTTTTTTGTTTTACAGAGACATTAGGTCTTGTTTTCTGCAGAACTATACTAGTTTTAAACGACACCATTCAATTTACCCTACAATATACAGGAAAAAGGGAAAAAAACCCTTGCAATTCTGACATTGTTTTTGGGTTTGGTCCTTATGCGGTAAAAATGAATTATTATCATGATTCACCATGTTAGTATGATTACAACAATACCATATACCCAGTTTTTTATAATTTTAGTTTCAAAAATATTTTTATAAAAAAAAAGTTTTTGTTTGTGCCGCCATTTTCCAAGATCAGTAACTTTTATTGATGGAGGTGTGAGGGCTGTTTTTATTTTATGGGACAAGCTAATGTTTTTATTGACACTATTTGTGCTATATACGACGTTTCGATTGATTCTTATTAACTAATTTGTCTTTCATGGATATACCAATAACAAAAATGTTTACTTATTTTTTCATGTATTAAATACTTTTATTTATTTATTCAAACTTTTCTTTTACTTTTTATTGTATTTTTTACTTTATCTTTTCGTCTCGTTAAGAGACCTAAAAGTGATTGTCTGATTGCCTGTACTATATATTGAAATACCACAGTATTACAGCATATGGTAAACATCACAATGTTGTATGAAACCAAACTACAGTCTTGGTTTCAATGATGAACCATCATGACAGACACCAGGGTATTCATGAGAACCCTGGCTGCAATGGCAGACCACAGTGACCTTGCCATGGCATCATGGAGTGGCCAATTGGTGTATTGAATGGTGTGCCCTAGGGTTCACGAGCTTTAAATGTCACTGTCAGAGATTGAGAGCAGCCTTCAAAGGGAACCTATCAGGTCCCCTGGGCACCCAGAACCATGAGCAGTTCTGTGCCCAGATCTATAATCCCTGCTTTACAGTCCCTGTATGTGCTAGTATACAAAAGCTGATCTTTAGAAACATAATTTCTGAAGTCTGTTTACTAGACACTAATTAGAGCTTTGATTAGTCAAGGGTGCGCTAGTTCACTGACTAGTGGGCCCACTTAGCTTTTTAACATGCTCTTGTGGGCGTAATAACAACAGTGTCATCCGGATCCCTCACCATTGAGCTTCTCTGACTCCGGGTCTATGCTTCCGTTCCTGGCTTCATAGAGGCTCACTGCACGTGATTAGAAGTTGTCCACAATTCCAGTCATGCGCATTATGCCTCTCTGATGCCAGGAAACATACACCCAGCTTCAAAGTAGTGCGCAAGGCCATAAGTGCTATCACTTTCAATCATGCACAGTGAGCCTTTCTGAAGCCTTGGTGCATACACCCAGCATTGGAGAAGCTTGATGGTGGGGGATACAAAGCTTTGTATGGCAATGTGGATAACGCATCTATGTCAAGCATGTTATCACTCCCACAGGTGCATGATAACATGCTAAGTGGGACAACTAGCTGATGGAACTAGTCAATGCCCTAATTAGCATCTATAAATATCTATAAATTATTCTTCTAAAGATCGGTTTATGTATGTCTACTATATGCTGGGACTGTTAGGCAAGGAATATAGATATGTGCACAGGACTACTCATGGTTCCGGGTGCCCAGAGGATCTGACAGGTTCCCTTTAAAGGTACCTTTACACGCCGCAACCGCAGCGACAAATCTGACCAGCAATCTGTAGCCCCATCACCATCGTCGTGAAATTGGCTTGAAATTGCGGTGTGTAATTGGGGAATTTGGCGGCGATAAAAAAGGTGGCGCCTGGTTCCAATTTCACAGTACTGCTCCAAAATCAGAGGCAATCTTGAAGGTGAACCGGCTTTTGGCGTGTGAACGGGTGATAGGAATGGAATCTGCGTCGCCTACTGATTTCCCGGAGGCGTGCCACAGCATGCTGGATACCGCGCCCCTTCAGTGATGATTGGTGTTGGCTACTGTGTTTCCATTGGCTGTCACTTGACACCACGCCATATTGAACAGCTGTCCATTCAGCACCACACAATGGCAATGGCGTCATGTATGAGCCAGCCTTCCAGCGTAGGCTGCCCAATCAAAACGCTATTGCGTTGTCTAATCAGCGTGTTTGGGGCGCGGTATACACCAGTCTGCCACGCCTATGTTCTCGCGGCGCTGAGCATGTACGCCCACATTCCTTTGGGGATTGCGGCGTGTGACAGTGCGACGGGAGTCTACCGGATGTTTCCTGCTATTGGTGTGGCAACTTCCGGGGAGACACATCACCTTAGGTTGAGGGCGAAATTGCGGCGTGTAAAAGTGCCTTCGGCGTTCTGAGGCAACCATGAAAAATGTGCACGCGCACGTTAGATTGCCTCCTATCACCGCCAAAAGTTGTGGCGTGTAAAGGTACCCTAAAGGTATCTAAGGATACCTTTACACGCGGCAACTTTTCTAGGAATTTCACTGGCAACTTACTGGTTGCAATGAAATCATGGAGACATTGTTCCATTTGTACACAACAAGAAGATAGAACAATGTGTCCATGATTTCACTGCAACCAGTAAGTTGCCAATGAAATTCCTAGAAAAGTTGCCGCGTGTAAAGGTATCCTTAGAGGTGAACTGAGCTTCACTCCACTCTATATTGTTAGAGGCAGATGATGGCTGAATAATACAGCCATTATTTCCTGGGAATGTACTATATACCTGCTCCTGACTTGATCTGTGTACGTGGACAGATGTTGGAAAAGGTTAAAGTGTAAATTCCCCCATACACACTAGACTGAGATATAATATGATACTGACTGTATGAGTTGACAGTCAAATGTGTATGGTAGCCTTCTGACTCTCCCTGTCATGATCTGTAGCTGATCCTTTTGTTCCCGCTATAGATAAGCTATCAGCAGCGGACACACACAGCAACACAGGAGCGCACAACCGAGCTGAGCTGTCCTGTATTTGGTGGAGTTGAGAGGGATAACTGTCGGCCAAACAATGGTTCGGCCAACAGCTATCTAATGTGTATAGGCGCCTTTACTATCATTTCAGAGCATCAAACTTGCTCATAAACTTTCTACAAATCTGTGTACTGTTCCACCTGCCTCTCCAAGGATGGCCAAGCATACCTTGGCACAGTAAGGCAATGGGCACATGTTGAGTATTTGGTGAGTTTATTACTTCAGTATTTGGTGAGATTTTTTGTGAAATTGCAGGTACACCAATGCTAGATTATGGTTTCCCCAAAATACACAGTGTTTGATGGAGCTTTGTATGTGCATGCTTCTTTCTGTGAAAATGTTCTGCATCAATTCTGTTAGGTGTCATCAATCAATCAATAAACTAGTACAATTTTTCAATTGTACATATCTGTAAAATTGTACTTTTTAGGGGCAGACAACATTGGGTTAAAGCAGAGGTTGACTTTAGCTGTGAATTGAGTGTGACGGCTTTTATTTTAGTACAGGCTGGCTGTACACCTGGAAAATATTACCCCATTCCGTCACAGATCCAGCTCTCACCTCCTAAATGGGTTTTACCTCGTACCTTTCTGCACTCAGTCCTCTGCTCTCGCTGGTCTGCATTATTGCCGTAATAAAAAGTGCGAGCTCGGTTATTGGTTCTGTGGAGGCTGAAATTAAATGGGAACTCCACTCATATGTTTAATTCACGCTGCAAAGATGACAAAATTATGAATAACATTGTACAAAAACAAGTCAAAGGTCTTGTGGGAAACATAAAAAAAGCTTATTTCTCTGTAAATTCACACAAGTGTCTAAAAAAAAGTCCAATTTTTTTCAGAAAAAAAAAATCATTTACATTGCCATTCATATGGCATCCATCTTTATACATCAGCAGTTATTAAAATGTACAAAAAATTAAAACAGTTCCCTATGTTAAAGAATTCAAATGTAGCCTTAAAAATCAGATGCCATGGCTGATTCATATGGGATTGGATTTTTTTTGTACTTTCATAGACTTTAAAGAGGAAATCTGAAATTTATCAAAAATAAAAAATTGTGCCTAAGCACTTACAGGCAGGAAGCTGCCACCTACCTTCATGTTGTGCTTGGTGCCGTTCACCGCCTACACGGAGCGGTCTTAGGGTGCCTTCACATTTGCGTATGGGAAGGCAGCGTATGCTGCGTTCCCATACGCAGTCAAGCGCATGCGCACTGCGAACCTATGTTTAACATAGGAACGCATAGTGCCTGCGTTTGGCACCGGGACGCAGCATATTGCATTTTTTGTGCGCTTAGGGACCTTGGAAAATCAGCAAGCGTCCCCAAGCGCACAAAAGAATGCATTGGCATCAATGGGTCCGCAGTGTTCTGCGCATGACAGCGCAGGAGAACGCTGCATACCCATTGAAATCTCTCCCGGTAGCCGCCGTCAGCTGGAGCCTCTGATGATCTCCTCCTCCCCGCCGCCAGTAATCTCTTAGCGGTGTCAGCGAGGAGAAACAGCTGATGTGACAGCTGTTTGAATCTCCCATACCGACACCGAGAGGAGATGTCAGAGCAGGAGATTCAAACAGCTGTCAGATCAGCTGTTTAACCCCACTGACACGTCCCGGAGCTTACCAGCGGCCGGGAGGAGGAGATCTCCGCCGCTGATCTCCAGCCCGCCCCCAGACTCCGCCGATTGGCTGCCCGGGCTCCATAGTGATGTGTCCGCAGGCGGACATTCTCCGCTGCGAACACATCATTAGAAAGAAAAATGACCCTGCTTTCACTGCGCTTGTGTCTGCATGCCATCAGCATGCAGACACAAACGCAAATGTGAAGCCAGCCTGTTGACTAGCGCATAGCTGATATCATGCTAACTGACAACTGGCTCCCTCATCAGGTAGCGGGGAGCTGGCTGTCAATCAGCATGAAATCAGCATGATATTGGCTGTCCTGCCGCTTTCACAGAGCAGAGCAGAAAAGAAGCCGCCGTTCTGTTTATCCTGCCATATTGTCGCCAGCAGGAGCGGTCTATGACTGCTCTGTGCTGGTGGTGAACGGTGGTAGGCACAACAGGAAGGTAGGTGGAAAGTGCTGTCATCTTTGTCATAGACAACATTCAGAGCGAAAATAAGGTTGCGTGAACATAGCCTCACAAGGGTACAATCACACATACAGATTTTGCACTATGGATTTTACCGCAGATTTTACCCTATGCATTGCAGATGATGAAATCCATAGAGAAGATGTGCACAGCAGGTCAATTTACACTTTGATTTCACATCATGTAGATGATATTTATGATGCAGATTTTCCACCCACAAATCTGGACAGAAAAGCTGAAGTTTTTTTTTCATGTGTGACCATCCTCTAATAAAACTATTCATACAAATAATGCATAGTCCTTAAAGTGAACCTGCCATGTGCAAAAATGCTGTTAACCTGCACATATGGGGTTAATCTGCAGGATAATAGTGTTCTGAACCTGCTCAACGCCTGCTTGAGCTTGGACAAAATATGACCTGCACATTGAACCCCATGCTGGAAGGAAAAGAACTTTAATCCTCCTGGCAGCATTCCAATTTGAGTAATGGGGGAGGCACCAGCATGAGTCCAGTCACCATTCTGTATAAAGAGCGATGGCTGTAACCATGCCCCCTGCAATGACTGACAGCTGCTCAGCATTAGAGGAAGCTGTCAGTCAGTGCAGGGGCACGGTCACAATTGCCACTGTCCATGCACAGAGCATTGACTGAATCCGCATTGGCGTTGCCCCCATGACTGAAACTGAAACGCTGCCCAGAGGATTAAAGTTAAAGAGAACCTGTCACCCCCCTGGTGCATGGCAAACTAAATGCAGCATGTTTGCTGCATTCAGGGAAGGGGTCCCCCATGGCTCTAACTCCATTGTACCCCGAGAAATACACTTTACAAAGCATACAGATAAGAGGTCTAATGGGTGGGATCTGTATAACAGGTCGTCGCCGCTGGGACAGTCCTCCAGCCTCCTCCTTCTTTTTTCCTCCCCCTCTATGTCTCTGCCGCCTATTGTTCTGCCCTCCTCTTCTCCTGCTCTGTCAATCACGCTTCTGCACACCCTTCTTTATGCTTTATTCAAACAACAGGGCGAGCTCTGCCGCTGACGTCATGCAATGCTGCTCTGTACAGCAGCGTGATTGACAGAGGAGGGCAGAACAGGAGGTGAGACATAGAGGGGGAGGAACAAAAAAGGAGGAGGCTGGAGGACTGTGCCAGCGGCGACGACCTGTTTTACAGATCCCACCCATTAGACGTCTTATCTGTAAGATTTCTAAAGTGTATTTCTCGGGGTACAGGAGGGCTAGAGCCATGGGGGACCCCTTCCCAGAATGCAGCAGACATGCTGCATTCAGTGCTGCACTAAAGGTACCGTCACACACAGTGATATATTGCATGCAACTCACTGGTTGCAGTGAAATCATGGACACATTGTTCTATTTTGTGGCTGTGTACAAATGGAAAAATGTGTCCATGATTTCACTGCAACCAGTGAGTTGCATGCAATATATCTCTGTGTGTGACGGTACCCTTAGTTTGCCATGCACCAGGGGGGTGACAGGTCCTCTTTGATTTACTCCTAGTAGCGGGGTTCAATGTGCAGACCATATCTACAGGTTAATAGAGTTTTTGCATGGGACAGGTTCCCTATAACGCAACATTTTTAACTGTCCTAGTGACCCCTGCCTAATCTGTGGCATTAATAATGCTAGTAATCTATTATATGGTGGGACTTTTGGACAACTTCAGGCACCGAGACAGTTGTGCAAAATTTATCTCTGATTTCTTTTGGTACAACTGTGACAATATGTAATAATATGTCATAATGGGCCATTTTTAAGTTTGTTCAGTATAATTTGAGAAATTGTAGGTGCATAGGCTGTAATTTTATGAAGAGGGTAACATTTTGGATGTCATGATAAAATTTGATATAGTTATAAATAATGTTCAAACTTTAGTAAATGTCATTGATGATAATTATTATGTCTATGGGGCTAAAGCCTCCATCACACATAGCGAGATCTCTATCGAGATCGGTGATACGTCACAGGTTTTGTGATGTAACATTGACCTCCCCAGCGATGTCGCTATGTGTGACATGTAGCAGCGATCAGGCCCCTGCTGTGAGGTCACTGCACATGGTTCAGGACCATTTTTTGGTCCTTGGTCTCCCACTGGTCAGCACGCATCACTGCGTGTGACAGCAAGAGACCAGCGATCAGCGACCTCCCATGCTGGTAACCATGATAAACACCGGGTAACTAAGCAGCCTGCGCTGCCTAGATACCCGGTGTTTATCATAGCTACTAGCGTCCTCCCCGCTTACATGTTACGCTAAGCAGGGAAGACCCTGGTAACCATGATAAACAGCGGGTATCTAGGCAGCGCGCGCTGCCTAGATACCTGGTGTTTATCATAGTTACCAGCGTCCTCCCTGCTTACAGGTTGCGCTAAGCAGGCAGGACGCTGGTAACCATGATAAACAGCGGGTATCTAGGCAGCACGCGCCGCTTAGTTGCCCAGTGTTTATTATAGTTACCAGCGTCCTCTCGCTTCCAGCGATGTGGAGGTGGCTCCCTGATTCCTGTTCGGTGCGGAGATCTGCCTGTTTGACAGCTCCCGCGCAACCAGGTAACGACGCTCTAGCAATCTCGGCCAGGTCATTATCGCTGTCGGGATCGCTGGTGCGTCGCTCAGTGTGATGGGGCCCTAAAGGATCGGCTTAAAATAAATGTAAATTTAATCTAGTAGTTGGAACAATCCTTAGGGCCACTTTACACACACCAACTTATCTGTCCAACTTCTGAACAGATCTCTGGTTGCAGTGAAATCATGGACACATTGCTCCATTTTGTGGCTGTGTACAAATGTAACAATGTGTTCATGATTTCACTGCAACCAGTAAGTTGTTCAGAAGTTGGACAGATAAGTTGGTGTGTGTAAAGTGGCCATTAGGGTTTGATGAGTCACTGGCTGAACAAACACATGTACGTAGCTATATGGAACCCGTTGTGTTGTTTGGCTTTGGCACACACTAATCTCACAATTCAGATCAGTATCAATGACGCGATGCTTGGTAGGAATCAGCAAATTATTTTAAAAATATATATTTTCTTAGTATTGCAATCATTTTTTATATCTTTCATCATCTTCTTATAAGATGGACATGTAGGAGAAGGAATATATACTTCACACGGGTATCAATAATGGTGAGAGAAAGTGTTTATTTTTGGCAGACTTCATTTACATACACCAATGTAGATTTTTTTTAGATAATTGCCTGAATGAAGGCCAAAATATGTGTATATAAACTTAGTCAATGTTTGGTTTGGACTCCCCTCCTGGTCCTTAGATAGCCAAGCTGCCCAACCCATGAATCCATGTTCTTACAATTACTAACTTTTACTACAGACATAAAGAGTTTATCCAGCATGAAAAATTATTTGCCCAAAGATTCAGAATTTTAATAAAATAACAAAATTACTAATTCTCACCTTACCGATATACAGCATCTTCATGGGTCCTTCCATTGATCTCTCTATCCTGGCCTCCAGTGATGTTTGGAAACGCTGCAGTCAATCACTGGATACAGAGTTGATGTAGTGATTAGCTGCAGAAATCACATGTGACGTTAGCTGACAAGTGGCAGTGCATGCACAATGTGAAGTATAAAGATTATTTAGTACATTTATTATTATTTATTTATATAGCGCCATTAGGTTCCATGGCGCTTTACATGATGATAAGGGAGACAAGAACAAGTACACTAAATCTAGTCGATCAGGACGTACAGGTACAGGAGGGGCAGAGACCCTGTCCACGAGGGCTCACAGTCTACGAGGGGCGGGTTGGGATACAGTAGGATGGGGGAGTGTCAGGTATGGGACATTTATACTATTTTAAATCTCTCGGTAAACTATTTTTTGGGCTGGCCAACTCCATCAAAGGTCCTCATACACATTAGACAATAGTCAGTCAAACCCGCCAATAAGCTAATTTTGGCAAGTTGGGAGGCCTTCCGGCTCTCTCACAAGATAAAATGTCTTGGTAGAGAAGGATCTGGTCTGTTGCACTTCCACCAGTCAATCCTATTGTTCTCTTTAATGATAAGACACTTTCAGAGGAGTCTGGCACTGTCTCTGTCATAGAGAACAAAGGAGTTGCTCAGTCAAGCCAAGCGTTCCTACTTATGGGGAAGTCCGGAGAGATAGCTGTCAGCTCAACATTTCTATCCAATATATGGGACCGAAGGCTTTTCTATTTGTGTCTCATTGTAGTTATTTTATTGTCTTCTTAATGTTCGATTAACCAAAATGATCTTTAAGACATTTCTCAGGTCTAGTTGAATAGACTCTTCTTGGTGTAAATCAGATTGACAAATTCATTTCATCTTTAACTTTACAGGTAGATTGTGTTTTGATTTTATCTAAAAAGGATCATCTAATGGAATTTTATCTCTCTTTGGACAACTACTTTCCTGTGCTTTGTCCTGGTTTCCTAGTTCATTTTGTTGAATGTTTTTCTCACTTTTGTTGACTTCAATTTTGTCTGCAGCTTAAAAGATACAATCTTTTGATTATTTCAGCCAACCAAAAGTCAATTAGGATCCTATCTATCTAAAAATAATATCTTAAGTTTATTTATTTTATTTTACGTTCCATGCTATTGGTCTTAAATGAAACATAAGGGTCTTTGTCATGGGGCAATAATCACCAGTATAAACAATCAATCACAATTACACAATTAAAGTTTTCTCATTTGTCACTAATTACATCTTAGAAAACATCATTTGTCATCCGTACATTCCGGTGTGTAATAGGCATCTGCCTGTCCCTCGAAAACTGTATAGGGGAATAGAACAATCTAAAAATGATCTGTCATAGGGTGGAAACACAAAATCATGAGAGTTTATGTAAGGGTACCTTTACACGCCGCTACTGGCGGGTGGATACAACCAGCTACTTCACGTGCACGAGCACGCACAAACGGTTACAAACGGTAAACGCACCATCTTTACACGCCGCCACAAGGTGCACTACGCTACGTTACATCTATCTCTGGATACACTGCCGGGTGTCTCAAGTCACCTTCTGTAGCTCATCTTACCTCATTTACACACCGCTACAACCAGCTAATATGGGCGGACCTGGTGCAGCAGGGACAGCACATAGGCGTGCCACAATTGTGGATTACGAGACGTCCGTACGCTGATAGGACAAAGCAAGAAACCCATGATTGGCCCGGCATCGCAGGAGGCTGTTTAATACATGACGCTCGAGCAATTGTGTAGTGTGACTGGTCAGCTCCTTAAATTTGCCGCCCTATGCAGCGACTACCAATCGTAACGCAGGAGCTTCCACCAATGATCGCTGAAGGGGGGCGGTATCCCGGAGCCTGTGTCACGCCCCAGCTACATACCAGGTACATTGCTTGGTGTCGACACATCCCTTCTGTTGCTTCTTTACACGCCGATACAGCTCGCTACAATCGCCTGTGTAGCCACCTGTTTCAGGGCAGTGCTCGGAAACAGATGCATCTGTTGCCGGGTGCCTCCTACCGTCTTCACACGCCGCTACTACGGAGTATTTTGCCGCTACAAGCTACATTTGTAGCCTGTAGCGGGTTGTATCCATCCTCCAGTAGCGGCGTGTAAAGGGCCCCTTAGGGTGGAAACATACAATGCATGCGAGATACTCACAAGAGTATCGCATGACTCAACGGCCGCCGGCTTTCTAGACAGGAGTGCGTCAGCTGCTTCTATGGAGCTCCTATTCAGAGAGGCAGGGGCCGTTCCGGGTGAGTCATGCGAGTATCTTGCATGCATCTCGCATCGCATGTTTCCACCCTTACATAAACTGTCATGATGTTGAAACGTGTGAATGCAATTAACATCTACAGACTAAAGGCCCCGTTACAGCTAGCGATGTTCCACCGATCTGACCAACGATGTGGATTGCTGGGACATCATTATCTGATCGCTGGTGAGCTGTCAAACAGGCAGACTCACCAGCGATCGGGACCAGCGAGAACGCTGGTAACCAGGGTAAACAGTGGAAACTAAGCGCTGCACTCTGCTTAGTCACCCAATGTTTACCCTGGTTACCAGCTCCCAGCACTTGCTGTGCGGCGCTGGGAGGTTGTTCATCATTGGTCTCCCGCTGTCACATGTGCCAATGCTGGACGCCCAGCAGGAGACCAACAATAAATTTATGGTCCAGGTCATTTACCAACGACCAACGATGAGCGACCTCATTGTTGGTAAATGTCACACGCAACGATGTCGTTTCAACATCGCTGCAACGTCACCAAACCGGTGACGTTGCAACGATATCATTAACTATATCGTAGTGTGTGACCAGGCCTTAAGGCTATGTATGCATGGCGAGTATTTGGTGCAGACATTTTCTGCACCAAATCTGCAACTCCTGGCAGAAAAATGCATGTTTGATACATTTTTGGTGCAGTTTGTTGCCCTGCTTTTTTCATAATGAAGTCAATGGGTGGAAGGGCTGAAAAACGCAGGCAAATCTGCACCAAGAATTGACATGCTGCAGATTTATTTCTGCACCAAATCTGCAAGGAAAAAAAAGTGTGAACAATAGTTCAGAATGTCTTTGCTGGTATAAGGATAGGAATCTCAAATGTAATAAGAAATCTTAATAGTTTCTTCTTACTAGTGTCCATAAGTGGGAAATCTTGAACCATTTGATGAAAAGTGAAAAACTAATTAAGTGAAAACTATTTAGGAATAATAAAAGGTTGAAAGAAAAATATAAAAAATGAAAAAAGTTTTTGTCATGACGCCACCGGTGGGATGCGGCCGGTAATAACCTATTATATTATATAAGGAAGTTTACCAACATCTATATAGAATACACATAATATACATGTTAGCTGTATACTCAGAAGACACAATTCTATCTGTTACGGTCCATTGAAAGGCCAACATGGCACAGGCCTATTGACTTCAGTGTGAGCGCAAACAATCCAATGCATTTGGAACAGAAGTCAGAGTTTGTTTTCCTAGGGGAGGCTTATTGACAGGTAATGTAATGGCTGCTGATTGTATCTGACAGATTAGCCTCCCTAATTGTATTAGAAGATGAATCTTTTTGTGTTCCCCTGGGGAAGAAGGAGGGGAAGGCTTTTCAAGAAGCTACAATGATTTAACCCCTTTGGTTTAGGCCATGATTTGTTGAGGACATCATTCCCTACTCTTAACACTTTTTAAATCAGGTACGATTAGGTAAAGGCGACTCTCCAGGGTCTCTCTCAGCCATGTGTTTTTGGCCTAATATTTAATAGGAGGAACTGGAGAAGAATGTGCTCCAAACCGAACACAAGAAGAAGAAAGGTTTGGGTTACAGCACCGTAAATACCATAACACCTTTCCTGTACTAGAATAGGACGAGTAGTTCAGACTGTTATTTTCCCAATGCTTACTGGTATATGTCATTCCATGTCACATCTCACCCAGATTTGCTTAATGTCAGAACAACTTCCGGATCACATTCATTTTATCCCTGAACCTTCCTTGACTTTATGCCAGAGATCCGGAGAAGTCTGAATGGAAACTTCACTTTCCTAATCTGGTGCTGGCTCAGCAGTACTGATACATCAGTGATACCCAGGGGTGCACAACGTACATATCAGCTGCTGTTTTTTGACTAATACAGTATAAATAATGCTGGGCTTCCTATATATCATGTCCACGTTAAATTCCAGCTAATTCTTTCTGGTTCATAAACCCATTAGCTTCCTGTCTCCTTGTCTAGATTGTCTGTAATCCCAGGATGGGGTCTATACAAGTCCCTATTCTTCTTTACAAGTAGACATTTGATCACTAAAGTCCACTCTTATTCCATTAGGCCTGTGTATTCTGAAGCTGAATATGTTTGGGTTTGGGATTAAGACCAGTTCTCCCCTAAGAATTATTCTCGACCTTCCAACACCTCAGCTTTTAATTAAAGTAAGGAAAATAGCACTCAGATCATATATACCCTCCGCAACATTGAAACTGCAACAAGGAAAAGTCATGGAATTATGGAAATAACAGGACTGACAGACATGTCAGTCATATACAAATGAGGAAAAAATGGAAAGTACATGTTCAAAACATCTCAACTTATCTATTAGGTTAATAATAATAGTTGTCAGTGGAAAATTTTATCATGCTGAATGCACTTGGGCACACAAACCATCAAGATCCACTGCTGGCAGCTTACTTTGCAATTTCCAACAAAAGACATCCTAGATATGCTTGATGGGAGACAAGTCAGGAGTTACTGGAGGCCATGGGAGCATGTGTAGGCTATTTAGGCTGTTCACTGTAGCTGTCAGCTGGTTTTTGCTACCTCATCGGAGAGCAGCATGAGGTAGGCCAAGAGACCCTGAAACCAATGATGTATCACTTAGGCTAGGGTCAGGTTAACGTTAAAGGGGGCTTGCGGTAAAAACATAGGTTTTGGCAGCCTTAATGCAGTGCTACCGCCATGGTAGTGCAGCGTTAACGCTGCCAATTCTTACCTATGGAGACGCAGCCCCTAGCATGGCTCAAACGCTAGCATCTGAATGAAATCTCGCGCTTTTTCCTAACGCGAGAAAAGACGCTTTCTTTGACTCTTCTTTAAATATTCAATGGGTCAGACAAAATGTACACAATCCATATGGCATCTGTTTTTAATGCATCCATTGGAGTTATTAATATAGGAATCTGTATATGGTATTGTATCATTTCTTAGTTACTGAGATGTAAAACAGATGTCATATTGATATAAAAAGCAAACATATGGATGGTACTAGTGCATCTCAATGAATTAGAATATCATCAAAAATCATCATTACACTGCCATGTTTTAGGGCATCTCTGGGAACCCTGAAACACGTTAACTAAAATCAATATTACATATTCACCCTATTATTTCTGGTGGAATACGGCAGCACAGTTTTTAACCCTTCATCCTCCCTACTTAATTTTTCTGAAATAATGACCTTTGGGTTTTCCCCTGCTGTAAGCCATAATCATCAATGACTCGCCCCTGGCAGAGACCATGGAGTACTCGGAATCGGGCCCTCCTGATGTCGTCGGGGGCTGCGGGATATCACGGTGGAGTGACCCGGTCCATGATCCCCTCGTCAGGCGATCAGTTAAAAAGGGGAAAAAACTGAAAAAAGGTTGAAAGAAAAATATAAAAAATGAAAAAAGTTTTTGTCATGACGCCACCGGTGGGATGCGGCCGGTATTGCTGCTGCTGCAGTCGGAACCTCTGGGGATGATGAGAGTAGCAGCTGTGATGGTTTAGTTCTCCACGGGAAGAGCAGGTCCCCAGGGCAACCATACAGTTTGTAGTGATGATTTGGGGAATGGGATGCCATTGAGATCGTGCTGGCCGTGCGGCAAGGATCAGAGTCACTCTCAGGCAGGCTGCTGCTATCGGCTTGGCGATTCAGTCTACCTCTCCTCAGGCACAAAAATGACAGTCTCACATAGTGCTGAGCTTCAACCCGGTTTACTTGCTTTCTCGGTAGATGTTCAATTTACAAGACAGTGCTGTGGCGGCTCCAGTAGTTGCATAGCAGTTGGGATGGCTCGTCCATATCACCCCCTTTCGTGTTCCTTTCATGGGCCTCTCTGTCTGTCTCTTCCACACCCCGCCAGTTTTCGTGGTTGGAGCATGGAGCTTCCTGGCCACCTCAGCAGAGACGGCACCCTGGTTTCTGCCTCAGTCCTTCAGCTTTCCTGCCAATTCGGGTACACAGATGGATCGGTCACTATCCATGTCCCTAAGACTCCTTCTGTCTCTCTCTATGGTCTGCAGCCCGGGACCCGGACAAGCCTCATGGTGGTACAGGCCGCTGTGTCCGTGTCCTTTCAGTCTCGTGTAGTGATGGTGCTCTCTCCTCCTGACTGAACTTGACTCCTCGACTTGACTTTCCAAACTGACCAACTAACTAAGGTGTTTTTTAGTTTTGTTTCCTCCCCTAACCGTGTCGTGTCTATGTTTCCCACCCTCCACTTGTCTCCTCCCGCCATCCCGTTGCTGGGCATAGTCTTGGGATCGGGAGTGTGTTGGGTGTGTGTTTGGGGTTGACTGGATTTACCAATCCCAGTTGCTGCGCCTTCCAGTGGCGACCGGTCTGCAGGGGCACCACAATCAACATTACCAGAAAAAAAGACACTCATGTTCCCTGGCCTTAAGCTACATGCACACTTTGAGTTATTCATGCGTTGTTTGCTACAGTTTTGTTAGAAAAATGCATGCATATCCTGAAGCCAACAAAGTCAATGAAAAGTTTGGAGTATTGTGCACATGGTGCTTTTCTTTTTCCTTGCAGATTAGGTGCAGATTTCATGCAGAAAAACTATGCAGCATGTCAATTGTTGGGGCGTGTCACACTGTGTGTTTTTTGGTGCAGATTTAGTGCATTTTTAAAATTAGTGCATGCTTTATTAAATGCTCTGAAATATGATTTCTGGGTACCACATCTCTCTCTCTTTCCATCTTTCTTTATGTCTCTTTTTCACTCTCTTGCTTTCTCTCTCTCTGTCTCTCACTCTTTCTTTCTGTTTCTTTATCTGTCCCTCTCTCTTTCTCTTTGTCTCTCTCTCTTTCTCTCCTTCCTTTTAAACAGGCTATGAATGTCATAAAAACAAAAATACATGGTAAAAACACGCACCATTTACGCATGCAAAATACACCATAAATGCTTAGAAACGCATTGTGTAATTTGAAGCGTTTTTCTGCCAGGAAATGCAGATTTGGTACAGGAATCCTGCAGTAAATACTCAGCATACCAAATAGCCTTAGGTTGGCCACACACATTAGCTGCCAGGCCTTAAAGCGAGACTTAAGTACGAGGGATAGCAGAGATTTATTTTCCTAATGTGGAGACAATTTTCCTGATCTTATCTTATTGAAATCTGTTTATGTGTATGCAATGCCACAAGGGCCAGGGGATTCTCGGTAGCTGGTCCAGCTAACATTCTGGGAGGTCAGTGTGGCCCTGGTTATGCAGTGAAGGGGGTATTTACAGGGGATATGAGTCTTTTCATGACGCCACCTGTGGTATTCGGCCAGAGATGGCTGACGCTGCTGATTTGGACCTCCCGGGCAGAGGCTGCGGCAGCCGGGATGGTATCGCTCCCCATAGGTGTTGTGGGGCCCCAGGGTTGGTGTGATAGTGACTCGCTCTGTGGGGGCCATGAGGTACTCAGGATCCGGGGCCTGTCGGTGTCATTGCTGGGGATGTCACGGTGGCGCAACCCGGCCCGTGGCCCCGGAGCAGTCAATCAATGGGGGCTATATATCGGGACCTCATCTGCAGGGATTGGAGATTAGGGAAGGTGCTTCTTAGGATAGGGTTGCCAGATTTGATGATGCTTATTCACGTGACGCCACCCGCAGGTTGTGGCTAGTGATGGCCACCGCTGCTACACCATTCCACTAGGGGTTGGTGATGGTGGACTGGACTGTTCCCACAATCAGCTCATTCGCTCCAACAGATCATCCTTCCAGGTTTCCACAGCCTCCACCTGGGCTCTTCTCAGATGTTGGCCTAGGCTCTTTACCTCACCCTGCAAGAAACCCGGGTCTAGAAGTGACAGCTGCTCCAGGCCTTTTTCCGGTACTCTGGGGGGGGGTCCTCTTTCCCATACCCGTACTCCCAAGCCTTCCAGTCACCGCTCTCCTTGGTACCTTCCGGGTGTTACACTGACATCTTACTCCTCCGTCTGTCTCGCTCCAGGTCTCCTGCTACCTTGTCTGGGTGATTTGTTCTCCTGGCGTCGTCCGCCACAACAGGGGGTGGGTTTCTCTGGCCCACTGACAAGTCCTGCTGTATCGAAGTTCCTTTGGTGGGCGGGTATGCCTTTTCGCGCCGTTTAGTGACCCGACTCACAAAGGGTCCCTCCTTGATGATCATGGCGCCTGTTCCTTTTTGGCCAAGCGCTGCTTAAAGTTCTCAAACACTGTCCTTAGGCGCACGAGGCCCGCTTTACCGGGGTAGCGATCCTGTTTGTGACGCTAGAAATTCTGATGCGCCCCCAAGGCCTTGGGGTACCCGGAAACGGGCTTTGCTACTTCTGGGGGAGCCACAGGGGTTGAGACCCGGCTTCGTGACCCTGGGCGTCTGAATAAAAGTTCAAAGCTAGTGGACGTGACACCACCCGTTGTGTTTGGCTATTGGGGCCAATGCTGCAGTGCGGGACCTCTGGGGATAATGGGCTGGCAGCAAAGATGTATTACTCCCCATGGGTGGTGCAGTTCCCCAGGGCAATGTATAAAGTCGATGGCGATGGTAGGCCATTGGGGTTCAGGACTGAGGGTGTAGAATAACGGACAGACACACAGTTGGTAGTCTCCTTTACCTTTACTGGTAGTAGTAGGTCCAGACCTGGGTAGTGTCCACAGGAGATGTTAAAAATCCGGGTGACCTCGAAGCAAGTTGAGGATCTCCTCATCCGGTGAGTTTGAGGCCTCCCTGCTGTGCATCTCTGTGCTGACCCTGGCTTCCTGTAGCTAATGTGCGACCCTCTCTATCTGCTGTTCAGTCTTTCATCTGTATGACAGGCAGCTTAAACTCTTCCTGGGCACCACTCTTCTGGCAACTGGCCCTGAGCTCTCTGGGGCTGCTGTGTCTCCAGGTGCTGCGGCCAGGAGATGTGGAATCTCCAGTGCTCCGGTTTTGGTTACTGGGACTAGAATCCCTCACAACCTCGGACTCCGTGTCTGCTGCTGGCGCTCCACACTGAGGTGAACCATTCAGCTGGCTCCACTTCCCAGGCCTGCTTCTCTCCTTCCTCAGACCCTCTCCTATAGGTCCCTCATGCTTGCTAGTCTCTGTCCCGGGACGAGCCTTACTCTGCTCCAGTCCACAGGACATTTTTACAGCCCTCCTAGGAGCTGAACTGACTAACCCCGCCTCCAGTCCAGAATTTATAGGGGAGCCTCCCTGAACCCAGGTTTCAGAGCTCCCCTTTCTGGTCTGTAGTCATGAAAGGTGCTGTATGCTGTGGGCTTACCTGGTGTGGATACCCCTTCTTGCTTCTAAGCATGACATCACACCCCGAGGGAGGCAATGCCATTATGGCAAGCAGACTCTGTGGTGCCACAATAGTCTATAGGGTTGATGGTGGTTATAGTTGGGGTGCTGGAACTGGCAAGGAGGGCGCAGGAAATAAGAGGAGGACACAAAGGGGTGCAGTTTCTTTACCTTTACTTGGCAAAACGTAGTGCAGTCTGGGGGCACTGGTTACCATGTCCAAAAATGCCTAGAAGCATTCGGCGATCCACCTCACCAGGTGGGTGTGGAGGCCTTTCTTCCATGCTCTCAGTTTAGGGTCCTGACTGCCTGCGAGTTATTCTGCGGCCCCCATCCTGCTTTCTTTCCCTTGCACCCATATGGCAGACAGGGCGAACCTATCACGGCTACCGCCAGGTACAGGTACCGCTGTGCTGATGGCAGCTCCAGGCTCTCGCTATGCTGTTGTGCCACCGGGTCTGTAGAGCAACCAGGAGACTTACAGTCTCCCGTCCTCCAGATTTGGTTATCAGGACGTACAGTACCGGCACAATCCATGACTCTGGAATCCTCTGTAGCGGTACTCTGGGGTGAGCTTTCAGCAGCTCCATTCCCCAGAGCTCTCTCTCTCCTACATCTTCTCCTCTCTCTCTCTCCTCAGACTTTCTCCTTGACCCTCCCCTGTGCTGGAAAAAAGGCAGTTCCCCAGAAATCAGGTGTAGAGCTCCCCCTTCAGGCCTGGAGTCGGGTTTTGTGTGTGTGTGCTGGCTGTGGTTTACCCAACGTGGGGATCTCTTCCTGCTTCCAAACATGACGTCACCCCAGTGAAGGAGGCAACGTGACTGTGGCAACCGAACCACTGGGGTGCCACATGTAAACTTGATAGTTCACTATCTATCAGTAAGGCTGGGTTCACACGACCATATTTTCTCCTTCAGAGAAAAAACTGTCCAATTATTTTAATCAAACTTTGATTCGAGTTTGATCAGGGTGGGATATGTTTTTCTTGGAGGTGGAGAATATATATAAAAAAATTAAGTCCAGTCAATGAAAATCGGACCCCATTGGGATGTCATCTGGGTGCGGTCTGATATTTTACAGAGGCCCATAGGCTTGAATGGTTGATTGTAATAACATTGGTCCGAGTGCTCTCCGACGTGCTGGCGTTTAGCACTCGGACTGAAAATACGGTCGTCTACACGAGCCCTTATAACAATATATTTGGGAACATAGTTGTTTTTAGTCTATGACCACATTTTAAACCGCCCTTTAGAGTATTTTTATCCATAGCACAATTAGGAAAACCACATTTTTTCCCCCTTTTTGTTTGCCTATTTATTTGCTAAAAATTAGCTTTTTCCAGATGTGCCATAAAAGTCTATAGTGAAATAGAAAATACACTACAATCTCTTGAAGCTCTTTTCTTTCATCTTCATTTTTTGTCCCTTTGTGGCTCCATTGTATTTTTTATGATCCTCCAGTATGCTCTGGGTATGGGGCTTTTAATGATTTTTCCGTCATTTTCCATAAGCTGCACTATAGGACAAGAAAAAATGTATGTTAATAAGGTATGGATACAAAAAAGTCACTTGAAAGCAAACGACGGTCTAGATAAACGGATGTGTGACTGTACACTAATGGTAAATATGAGAAAAGCTTGGAGCTATTATTTAAAGTTCTATAACAGGTAACACATTTCCAGATCTGTAAAGTATATTAAGCAGGCGAAGCGGGGTGTCATTCCCCATTGTCACCTGCAGAGGGAGTAAAGCAGTCAGTAAGACTCTGGCTTAACTCTTTCAGCGCCGGCTCCAGCAGCAGAGTTCTGTACCGGTCTCATTAACAGAGGAGGGGTTTTCAGCATAGTGTCCTTCCATTGAACCTAGGAGGAGCAGGATGGGAGGGGCGGTGTGGATGGAGTTTGCCAGGGAGGTGGGGGTAAAATCTAAGTTAGAATAAGCTGTAATACCAGCTTCCCCCCTCGCAACATACATAGCAGCTGTTCCAAAACACACTGTTTTCTTTAGGCAGGGCTTCAAATGGAGTCACTCCGCAGGCTACATATAGAATAGACTGCGCCGTGCTCTAGCGTTAATTTACTAACTCCACCAAAGACGACTCTTTCCTTGAACTTCACGTGAACATGTATTTTCTAAAAAAGAATATAGTGATCTCCGCTGTTCTGTTCCATAAACTATGGCTTTGCTTAGACAGTAAAATAGCGGGATCTAGTAAAGAATTTGTCACCTAGAATATAAGTCCTGGACTCCTCTATACTAATGCTTTGGGGAAAGTTGTGTTCCAATTAATAAAATCCCTATTACAGCTCCAAAAGGAGTTTTACCCAACTTTTTCAGACTTCTGTATATCTCTATCTATCTACTTTATATAACAACGACGTCCAGCACCCTAGGAGAGTTGGGTGATACGACCAGAATGGAGCTTCCCCCTCATTAGGAGGATGTGATGAGCACAATTTAGGTAACGAATCCATCAATCATTGTATTCTTTACATAGAAAATCCCAACCTCAGCACCTTTTGTAGACCCCTCCGACCATTTCTTGTTCTCAGACTGACCCCACTACTGACGGAGCTGCCAGCACCAGCCTTTCCAAAAAATACATTTGTGCAAAAACACAGGAAATTGAAGCAATCTTAAACATATTCAACAATCTGCTTCGTGGTCCAAGTTCTCTTTAGAGACTATAATGAGCGTTTCATCAGAACTGGGCTGAAAACCAGTCGATGCTAAAACCAATCCAATCTGCCATGTTTTTCATCACCGGACTGACGTATAGGTGTGAGTGGCGTAAATATGCAATAGCTGCACCTAGATTTATGCCTGTGCTAATACGGGTTTTTTTATAGGGACCTCTGCTTTTAAATATATTTTTTTATTCCATTTTATGTCAGTCGTTATTGGGGCAGATTTACTAATTGTATCTAACATACAGACAGTCTGAAAATGCATCAAATTTATCAAAAGTGGTCCATATTGGATCAACCAGCACCCCATTCCAGCTAAGTCACGCCCCCATTTATGAACAATTGACAGATAGTGTGGCAGATTTATTATGTGAGTATGCATCAGCTGAATTTTGAAACAAATTGCTTCTTTTACGAGGGGTGTTCATAAAGGTACAGTTACACGAGAAGATATCGTGAACGATATCGCTCAAACGTCACGGATTTGGAGGCGTTGAAAAGACATCGTTAGGACGTCGTTGCGTGTGACACCGAGATACGACTACGATAAATCGTTGGATCGGTGATTGCTGGTTTGAGAACATGTTCGCAGAATCACACGATCCACAATCAGCCAACCTGCTGCATCATTCTGTGTGACACCGCGATAACGATGCCGTTCACGACTTCACCCATTCACATAAGTGAACAAGTTTCGTTCGCTGGGTTGTGCGAACGATATCTGCTCATAGGATCGTTGGTGCGTCGTGCACGATATCTAGACGTGTGACATCTCAACAACGATGTCAAAACCATGTCCTAACAATCGCACTCCCCTGAGATCGTTAGTAAGATCGTTTCGATATTGAGGCGTTTAACAGTACCTTTTAAGATTTTCCCTAACCCACTTCTATTTATCGTAAGATGCTGAAACTGTAATAATGATATTAGTCTCTGTAGGTTGCATGCCAATTTGCAACTCTGAACTGATAAAGGCCTTTCCTTTACAGATGCTGCAGTGGTGTGAGGTGTGATAATGGACCCAGTGGAATACAGAGCAGTCATCAAGTTCCTTTAACTGAAAGGCCGCACAAGACGTTCGATGAGCTGAAAGAGGTTTATGGTGACGATCCCTCATCATATGATGTAGTCATTAACTGGCATCATCATTTCAAATGTGGTCAAACTTAGGTGGAGACGACTCCAATTCCAGAGTGACCCCATTCCGCTATCGATGAACCCAACTTTCAAGTAAAGGAACTTGATGACTGCTCTGTATTCCACTGGATCCATTATCACACCTCACATTACTTCAACACCTGTAAAAGAAAGACTTTTATCAGTTCCGAGTTGCAAATTGGCAAGTAACCTGAAGAAACTTTCATTTCACATGTACAGTTTCCACGTCCTGCGATAAATAAAAGTGGGTCAGGGGAAATTTTTAATGAATGCCCCTCATATTTGTTTTTTCACGTTTTTTTCTTTCAGTGTGTTTAAAACGTTACAACCTTCGTTCATTAAGAATGGTGTTCTGTATGCCATTGGTAATGAGGGACATGCAGGAAAAAGATCTGCCAATTTCATTAGGAGGTGTACAGATACATGCGCCATGCCAGATGTTACTCCAATCAGGGACCATTTCTGGCATAAGAAACATCGGCACTTTACAGAAATTTGACTAGCGGACGGGCATAGCCATGCTAATTCCACCCTGGCCTCTCTTCAGATCTGCCCATTTTGACGCACTACCTGAAATCAACATTAACCATTTTGCGTAACTCCATATTTAGCAAAATGTTGTGACCTTTCAAAGTGGTTTATGCCAATAAACATGTTGATGTATCATCCCCAAGGTTCACTGAAAAGGGGGAACGTTTTCACAATGAGAAGTCTGCATTAATTAAAAAATTCTAAATAAAAAAAGTGAGCCAAGCAAGAGGTGGTGGCAAGTTGGCAATCTTTTATTGTTGTAATTTATGTCTTCTCTTGGGCTGGGGTCACAGTAGCATTTTTCACATGCGTTTTTGGAGACCTGCGTTTTCAAAAACGCATGTAAAAAACGCACCCATAGGCCCCCATGTTAAAAAACGCATGCCCTAATAGCCAAAAAGCATGTGTGACTGTCCCATGCGTTTTTGGAGCATATCCAAAAACGCATGCGTTTTTTAATAAGGGGCCTTATGGAAAACGCATGCAAAAACGTATGTACAATTAGTGCCATTCAAAAACGCATGTGTTTCCCATAGGAGCCCATGTTAAAAAAACGCATGCGTTTCCGGAAACGCATGCGTTTTTTTTAACATGGGCTCCTATGGAAAACGCATGCGTTTTTGAATGGCACTAAAAGGTACTAATTGTACATACGTTTTTGCATGCGTTTCCCATAGGAACCCATGTTATAAAAACGCATGCGTTTTCTACAAAAACGCATGCGTTTTTCAAAACGCACAAAAAAATACTACAAGCACTATTTTTAGGTGCAGATTCAAAAACGCAGCCAAAAACGCAGGGAGCCATCAGACACCTTACAAAAGTCATGCTGACATGAAAAAAAGCATGAGTTTTGTTAAATCACTAAAAAAAATGCATGGCAACTGTGACCACAGCCTTGTTCTTTATTTTACTTGATATGTGATGTGTGTGATCAGCTTCATGCTATGACCATAGGTCTTCTAACCGGAACTCAACAGCTTCATATATCATACTTATGAGGCCATTGAGATTGGGGAAAGTGGCCCATTGCCAGTTCGGACATTGTGGGCTCATTCTCAGACCACGAGTGTCGGACGTGGGAAACAGGCCTAACTTCATACAAGTGAGTTCATGAAATGGACAATACCCACAGTTCAGTAGAGCTTTGTTCAGACCAGTATTATGATATTTCTCATTATACAGCCTAGCAGCTATGCTTGATCTATTTTAATTGAATATTGAAAGACCTTAAAGCGAACCTGTCACCCCCCCTGGACATCAAAAGCTATAATAGCCACCTTCTGCAGCACTAAGGCTGCATTCAGGGAAGGTGGCTATAGGCTTTTGATGCCCTACATACTGTTAAATATTCACTTATATAACTGCTTACAGTTTAGAAGACCTAAGACCGGGAGGCGGGGTTTCGCGCTCCTCCGACCCGCCCCCTCTTGTCAATCAGCCTGGTCGCCTGCTGCTGCCTCCCCTCACAGTCTAGCATGAACGCGCGCCTCCGTTCTTCTCTATGGCGCCGCGCATGCGCTGTGCGCCGGGTGTCCAGGAAGTCGTCGAGCTGCGCGCACAGCGCATGCGCGGCGCCATAGAGGAGAACGGAGGCGCGCGTTCATGCTAGACTGTGAGGGGAGGCAGCAGCAGGCGACCAGGCTGATTGACAAGAGGGGGCGGGTCGGAGGAGCGCGAAACCCTGCCTCCCGGTCTTAGGTCTTCTAAACTGTAAGCAGTTATATAAGTGAATATTTAACAGTATATAGGGCATCAAAAGCCTATAGCCACCTTCCCTGAATGCAGCCTTAGTGCTGCAGAAGGTGGCTATTATAGCTTTTGATGTCCAGGGGAGGTGACAGGTTCGCTTTAATGATTTTACATTAGAAAAGAGGTCCCTGATATTTTTTTTAGCTCACAAGCCGCTTTTACATGTCACAGATGATGTTGAGTCATACTGAGGTTTTATAAAAGAAAATGTGTATAAAATAGATCCACCCTATCCTACTGTATCCTCACCCATCCCTTATAGACTGGAAGCCCTCATGGGCAGGCTCATCTCTCTTCACCTACTGTATCATCACACATCCCTTGTAGACTGGGAGCCCTTGTGGGCGGGGTCCTCTCTCCTCACCTACTGTATCATCACACATCCCTTGTAGACTGGGAGCCCTCGTGGGCGGGGTCCTCTCTCCTCACCTACTGTATCCTCACCTATTTCTTGTAGACTGTGAGCCCTCACGAGCAGGGACCTCTCTCCTCTCCTACTGTATTCTCATTTATTCCTTGTATACTGTGAGCCCTTGTGGACAGGGTCCTCTCTCCTCACTTACTGTGTCCTCACCCATCCCTCCCTTGTAGACTGTGAGCCCTCATGGGCAGTTTCCTACCTCTGCACCTACTATATCCTCACCCATCCCTTGTAGACTGTGAGCCTTCAAAGACAGGGTCCTCTCAACTCACCTATTGTATCCTCATCAATCTCTTGTAGACTGTGAGCCCTCACAGGCAGGGTCCTCTCTCAAATCCTACTGTAACCTCACCTATCCCTTGTAGACTGTGAGCCCTCATGGGAAGGGTCCTCTGTACTCACCTACTGTATTCTCATATATCCCCATAGACTTTGAGGCCTCTTGGGCAGTGTCCTCTCTCCTTACCTTCTGAATCCTCACCCATCCCTTCCAGACTGTGAGACCTCGTAGGCAGGATCCTCTCTTCTACCCTCACCTACTGTATCCTCACCCCTCCCTTGTAGACTGTGAGCCCTCATGGGCAGGGTCCTCTCCCCTCACCTACTTTATCCTCACCCATCCCTTGTAGAGTGTGAGCCCTCATGGGCAGGGTCCTCTCCTCTCACCTACTGTATTCTCACTCTCCCTTGTAGACTGTGAGCCCTCACAGGCAGGGTCCTCTCTCCTCCTGTACCTGCCTGTGCCTTGTATTGTTCACGATTATTGTACTTGTCTATGTATGCCCCTTTTCTCATGGAATAAATGGAGTTATAATAATAAATACTAATTCAAATTCTGTCTTTTATATTGTGTACTTCAGTGCAATTGTTTTGACCAAGGTGGTAATTTAGAGAAATTCTATCATACTCCTGGTGCTGTTAGTGCATAGTGGTATTTGCAACTTGGGAAATGCCTGCAGGTGGCAAAAAAACAAATGTGGCTACCTAGGGGCTAGTGCAGGTGTTGACGCTAAGTAGTGATGAGAGAATAGTAAAATATTCAGGTTCGGATTATTTGTTCTGAATACTTTGAACTGTTCCAGTATTCGTCATGAATAATAAAAACCTAATGGAAGTCAATGGGGAACTCGAGCATATTTCAGGGAAATCTTTAGAAAAAAATGCTTGATTTTCTCATTGACTTGTGTTCGTTATTTGTGATGAATACTGGAACAGTTCTAAGCATTCGATATGAGAAATCCGAATCCAAATATTTGACTATTCACTCATCATTAATGCTAAGTGTTAGGCCGTCCGCTATCTAAGACATCATTCAGATGTCTATTTTTTTCTTGTATGTTAAAGAAAGCAAGACTAGTTTCCATAATTGTTTCAAATCAGATTCCCCTTGGTATTTGGTCATTGTGCTCATTATTATCATCAGGGTTACCTATTTTTTTGATCTATGACTAGGTCAAAAACAGACCTGTCAGTTTTTTTGTGACATGGTTGTTGGAATGATGTCTAAGGCCAAGTTCACACAAGTGTATGCAAAATCATCTGTTTTCATCCATAAAAAATGACATTTTTGCATCTATATTGCCTTTTACATGTCTGTTTTTCATACCCATATTGCACGCATATGTCTATTTCTTACATTCCTGTGCTATCCATATGTCAGATTTTACGTGAATATGGCTTATAGTTTTAACATGAACTAGTTAATAAATAATAAAAAGTCAAATACAGTTTTCTATTTTAATAATTGTAATGGATCCGTGAAAAATGCATAACATATGGATGAGGAAATATATCTTTTTGTACTATGTTAGCCATTAAATAGAACAATATAAAAATTTGAGACTGGTCCTCAGTCATTGATATCTTTTAATGGCAAACTGAAAAGATGTCAATAAATACAGCGGTGTGAAAAAGAGTTTGCCCCCTTCCTGATTCTTGTTCTTTTGCATGTTTGTGGCACTTAAATGTTTCAGATCCCCATCAAAATGTAATTATCAGACAAAGACAACACAAGTAAACTCAAAATGCAGTTTATTAATGAAGGTCTTTATTATTAAGGTAAAAAGAAATCCAAACCTACAGGGCCCTGTGTGAAAAAGCATTTGCCCCCCAATACCAATAACAGGTTGGGCCACCCTTAGCAGCAACAACTGTGATCAAGTGTTTTCAATAACTGGCAAAGAGTCTTTAATAATGCTTTGGAGGAATTTTGGCCACAGCATCTCAATTGGATTTAGGTCAGGTCTTTGAGTAGGCCACTCCAAAGTCTTAAATTTGTTTTTCTTAAGCCATTCAGAGGTGGACTTGCTGGTGTGTTTTGGATCATTGTCCTGCAGCATAACCCAAGTGCGCCTAAGCTTGAGGTCACGTTCAGATGGCCGGACATTCTTCTTCAGGATTATTTTTTTGTAGACAGCAGAATTCATTATTCTATTTACCATAGCAAATCGTCCAAGTCCTGAAGCAGCAAAACAGCCCCAGACCATCACACTACCAGCACTATATTTTACTATTGATATGATGTTCCTTTTCCTGAATGCTGTCCTAGATGTAATATGACATACAACCTCCAAAAAGTTCAACTTTTGCTTCGTAAGTCTACAGAATATTTTCTTAAAAGTCCTGGGGATCATCAAGATGTTTTCTGGCAAAACTGAGAGAAGCCTTTCTTCTTTTTGCTCAGCAGTGGTTCTTGTCATGGAACTCTGTCATGCAGCCATTTTTTCCCAGTCTCTTTCTTAAGGTGGAGTCAAGAACACTGACCTTAACTGAGGCAAGTGAGGCCTTCAGATCTTTAGATGTTGCTGTAGGATCTCTTGTGACCTCTTGGAGGAGTAGTCCCTGTGCTCTTGGGGTCATTTTGGTCAGCTGGCCACTCCTGGGAAGGTTTACCACTGTTTCATGTTTTCACCATTTGTAGATAATTGCTCTCACTGTGGTTCACTGGGGTCCCAAAGCTTTAGAAATAGCTTTAACATCTTTTTCAGACTGATAGGTCTTATCTACTTTGTTTCTCATTTATCCTGATTTTTTTTGGATCACGGCATGATGTCTAGCTTTTGAGGAACTTTCACTTTGTCAGGCAGGTCCTATTTAAGTGATTTGATTGAGAAAAGGTTTGGCAGTAATCAGCTTCCCAAAGATGCGATAAACCACAGTTAACCCCTTCCCGACCCATCGACGTAATACAACGTCAAGGGTCAGGTCCAGGTGTTTGATGTGAGCTCCGGTGCGGCGCTCACATCAAACACCCAACATCTCAGCTGACCTCATCAGGATCCCGCTGTCAGTGAATGAAACTGCCAAAACCGCCGAGGCAGGGATCGCGCTGCTCCTAGCATGCAGCGGACATCCTGCGATAATATCGCGTGATCTCTGGTGCTCACATGATAGCCCGGGGTCCTGCTGAGACCCCGGAAGCTATCACTGATCATTTCATGTGAGTGGTTGGCAAGCACTGCCAACCACTTACAGTGCGCATTTGTGACAGGTCCCGATGTGCTACACCTCATCGGGACCTGTTACAAGAGATCGGATACTGCAGCAGTGTGCCTCCCTATGGGGCTGTATAAAATAAAGAATCAAGTGAAAAATAAAGTTTTTAAAAACATGAAAAAACACCCACAAAAGTTCAAATCACCCCCCTTTTCCCCCATTCAAAATAAAAGTATTAAAAAAATATAAAAATACACGTTTTGTATCACCACATTCAGAAACGCCCGATCTATCAAGATATAAAATCAATTAATGAGAGCTTTAAACTGTGCAATGGAAAAAAAGTTCCAAGCGCCAAAATTACATTTTTTGGGTTGCTATAAAGTGCAATAACAGGCAATGAAAACAGCGCATCCACCCAAAAATGGTAGAATTAGAAATGTCAGCTCAAGACACAAGAAATAAGCCATCACACAGCCCCAGATCCTGAAAAATGAGAACGTTACAGGTCACAGAACGTGGCGCAAAAAGTGTGATTCATTTTTTTTTTCTTCAAACTTCTGAATATTTTTTTACCACTTACCGTAGATACCAGTAAAAGTATACGTTTGGTATCTACAAACTCATACCGACCCGAGGCATCACACCGTCACATCAGTTTTACCATATAGTGAACATGGCGACTAAAAAAAACAAAAAAACGAACGTTTAATTGCACTTTTTTTGCGCACTTGGAATTTTTTTTCCCATTTTCCTGTACACTATATGGTAAAATCAATGATTGCATCTGAAAGTACAACTCGTCCCACAAAAAACAAGCCCTCGCATGTCTAATTGACGGAAAAATAACAAAGTTATGGCTCTTGGAAGCAGGTGAGCAAAAAACGAAAATGACACATGAAAAATCACCGGGTAGTGAAGGGCAATCACTTTTACACACAGGGCTCTCTAGGTTTGGATTTCTTTTTTACTTACTAATAAAGACCTATATTTATAAACTGCATTGTACTGTGTGTACTTGCGTTATCATTGTCTAATATTTTAATTTGTTTGGTGATCTAAAACATTTACAATACAATAAGAAATCAGGAAGGGGCAAACCCTTTTTTACACCGCCGCAGCTATTTATTACCATCTTTTCAGCTATTCATTTAAAAGTATCTACCACTGAGGATTCTCAAACATTAATATTTTTCTAACATAAGGATGGTGACCTGTATGTGATCTGTTTTCTAAGCACCCATTAACTATTCATGGCTGGGTCAGATCGACAATACGACTTAAAGTAGCACATGACACAAACTTTTAGATGCAAACCATAGGTCAATATCTAAAAGCATTTATATGAACACAGGTATTGATTAGTATTGGTCTTTATGCACTCTCTCCGTTTTGAGTATAGAAAGCACATGGACATTTAATATTCTCATCTAAGGCCAGGTTCACACCACGTCATGATCAGGTCCGGGGCTGTCCGGTCTAAACCGGACGTCCCCCGACCCGATTTTGGCATAATACAGCCCCATGGGGCCGGATGGAGCCGGATGGCAGCTATGGGCCATCCAGTTACCATCTGTCTGGGAGGATCTGGGTGAAATCGGATTTTTCTCCCGGACACAAAAAAAAACGTTGCTAGCAAAAAATCTGCCCAAATCGCCCTAGTCCAACAAAATCGGATCGGATCAGGGAACCGGACGCCGACTGCTGAAATTCAGCAGTGAGCGCTGCTAAACTTCACCACCAGCTGTCCCCTGCTGAGATTTCAGGACCACAGCTAGCTCCCCGCTATCCGCGGTCTTGAAATTGCAGCAGCTGTGGCTGCTATCAACTGCATCCGGCTGCAAACTGGACCAGAGAGCATATTTGCCCTCCGGTTCTGTTTGCAAATCTGGTTCGGGGCTGTCTGACATGTTAGGCTATGGGTTGAACTAGATGGACTTAAAGTCTTCCTTCAACCTTAAAAACTATGTTACTATGTTACATCGGACAGCCCCGGACCGGATCACACCATGGTGTGAAGCCGGCCTAAATGAAATATGAGGTCAGGTTCAGATGAGCTTATGTAAAATCACCCATATCTCATCCATAAAAAATGGACGATTTTACATCTGTATTGTCACTGATCTGTCATCCATTTGTCCTTTATTGACATTCTCATGGCATCCGTTTCTATACGGCAACAATTGAAATTTGTAATGGTATTTACGAGCCAAGCTCATAGAAACAAAGTGCATTTCTGTGACCATGGCTGGTAAATACCTTTGCCTTTTTGCTGTTTATAATTTAATTATTTGGGAATTTTTTAAAGTTCCTTTTATTTCTTTGGCTATGCTTTTATTTTACTGTGATGTAGGGACTCAAGACAGTGGGACCCTTGACGTGGGTTGCAAGCTTGCATATTTTGATCAATATATAAACCAATAACTTAAATTGATATTATATATTTTTCTGCACATCTGATAATTTTTTTGGGTCCAGCCAGACCAATCAATCATTATTGAATTTATCAGAAAACTGAACAGCAGCACAAATAAATGTGAACAGGTGCCAGCTGAAAAAACATAACTGTAATGGAATATACAGCTGCACTCTAGAAGTGCAGCTGTATATTTCTTTATAGGCCCATCAACAATGACCTGGTAAACTAGGGGCGTATACCTCTATGGTGAACTGACAGCCCGCCTATTCGCATAGTAGGTTCATGTAATAGGCTGTTAGTTGGGCGCTGGGAACCACATGTGTGTGACTTGTGCTCCATTGCAAGCTTCATCTGTGTGCAATTCTAATACTGGATAATAACCCCTCCATGGACTGGTAGGTTGAGAGTGCTTGTTTCATCAGTATTTTGCACCTGTGTTACTTCATTTATTAAGGGGGTCTGCTGCATCCTGTTTGGGCATTTATTTTTAAGACCTAGGCTGGTAAATACCTTTGCCTTTTTGTTATCTTTATAATTGAATAATATTATTAAAGTTCCATTTATTTTTTTGGCTAGGCTTTTTATTTTATTTAAACATTTTATAAGACCAAATACAGTTTCCTATGTTAATAATTGCAATGGAGCCTTAAAAAAACAGATGCCATAAGAATGGTGCCCAAATGGTATCTGCTATTTTAAAGCACTCATTGAGTTTAATGGGTGAGGATGATCTGAAAAACAGATCAGAGTAGCGCATGCTGCATTATATTGGGCGGACAATCCATTGGTGCATCCTGTGCTGCCACACAGGGGCCTGAGAGGTAACAGGGTCCATTACTACCTACAAAGTAGCAAGCAGCTTCTGTCCCAGACATAAAAATGGAAGCATAATGATGAAGTGTTGGACTGCTCAGGGCCTGTATACTGTTCTTGGACAGGGGGCCTCTTCTATAAGTGTCTGGCCTTGATGCAGCAACGTTATTGTGAGCTACCTCATTGAATTGTATTGGTCCATTTTTGGATACGAACCTCACAAAATAGGCTTGTTTGAACAGGTACTAAGGGCTATGTGCATCTAGAAAGTGTACAAAGCTTAGCCAAGGCTTAGTATGATATAATCAACATTTTAGTAATCCCATGATGCATATTCTATATATCACTATATCCTCATATTATTATTTATTTATTTATATAGCACCATTATTCCATGGTGCTGTACATGAGAAGGGTCTACCTAAAAATACAGATATAGTTTACAGAAAACCAAATAACAATGGACTGGTACAGAAGGGAGAAGACCCTGCCCTCATGGGCTGACATTCTACAGGACAATGAGGAGGAGATAGTAGGTTGGGGTTGCAGCAGCCCAGGTGGTGGTGATGGCGATGTGACCTGGCCAATTTGGTGGCGGTGGGGTGGCAGCATCGTCATTGCAGGCTGTAAGATTTCCTGAAGAGATGGGATTTCAAGTTCTGTCTGAAGGATCCGAGTGTGGTGGATAATTAGATGTGTTGGGGTGCAGATTTTCAGAGCAAGGCGGATAGTCAGGAAATGTCTTGGAGACGATTGGGTAAGGAGAGAGAAAAAGGATTTTGTGTGGGAAGATATTGGGAGATTAGTTTGGATGTATAGGGAGGGGGCAGGTCATGGACAGCTTTGTAGGTCTGCGCTAGTAGTTTGAACTGGATTGGTTGAACTCATAGCTACATCTTTGTAATAGAAATGTATATACCTTATTTCGCCTGGAAGTTCAAATGCAGTTCAAGAGACCTGACAATAGGAAAGTCATGTGTTTACTATCTATATTCTTTCCCTGTGCCGTCCGTGACTTGTGGACAGACTCATCAATCTTACTTTCTGACAGAGGTAAGAAAACAGCCATGATAGCATTCCAAGTATGTTTCTAGTATCAAAAACAAAAGAAGTTCAATGTGAAGGGCAGTTGCATGCAATCCTGTCCAGTGCACTCCATCAGTCACGCCAGTTGTCAGTCATTCTGGTGTAACTTCATTGAACACCTTAAGTACCTGCCTCCTCCCTTCCTGAACCCACTCCACCAAGAATAGAAGCAAGCCACGACAAGATGGCGGAGCAGTCGACTTCAGTACTCAAGATGAAGACAGGAGTGTAATAAATGAAAATATACTGTAAATATGGATACACAGAACATAAAACAACTACTCACAGGATATAAACAGGAAAACATTCATGTCATTCTATATATATGGCAAAAGTCAGACACAAAGCCATACTAACTTAAGCATGAATGTGTTTAGAGGAAGTCAAACATATTTTGTAAATGTAGTGGTTGAGCCGGTTCTCCATGTGCGGCAAATGAAATCCAACCTACTGACCTAACAAAGGTCAAGGTCTCGAATGTGCCCTTACATATATGACACCTGCATCTAATTCTTCCATTATTGTGGACATGCCTGAGTAGTAAATATTTGTGTTCCTCAGGAATTGGCAGCTATATGTCTTTGGGCATTCCTGTTATACCTTCTGGGAGTCTAAGAACATTTAGTGTCTTTTCCTTGTGAACAGAGTATGTTTTAAGAGATAAGCAAACCCATGGTAGTTTGGGTCTGCTGGGTTCAGCCGAACTTTTTAGAGAAGTCCATTTCAGGACCTGGATCTGACCCGAAAAGGTCTCTCTTCTTCTTCTCTCTCTCTCTAAGTGTTCAGTTCCGGTCCTGCCATCTCTATATCTGGCACCCCTGGGTCAAAGTGCCACAGTGGCATTACTGCCCCTCGGGTGGTGGTGTCACGAGAGAGCAACAAAAGGGTCTTCTCATCAGGCAACAAACACAACACTCACACCTCCAGGCCAGAAGGGGGAGACCAAGCCCGGGTTCAGGGTGAGCTCCCCTATGTATTCTGGTCTGGGGAGGGGCTAGTTAGTGCAGTTCCAGGGAGGACTGTAAAGAGTTCAGTTCCTGGGAGGACTGGGAAGAAGACCTGGGTGTAAAGGAGCTGTGCTAGGCTCATCCCAAGTTCTGCTGACAAGTTCCAGGCCTAAGGCTAGGGTCTGAGAAAAGGAGAAGGAACAAACCTGGGAGCCTGAGCAACACCGTGCTCACCCCAGAGAAAAGGCGCAAAGAACAGACACCGGAGTCCGAGACTGCGCAGGGTCTCACGTCCCGGCAGTCAGTACCGGAAAGTGGGGATTCCAAATTCTCCAGCTACCGGAGGCACAGCAACACCATGAGAGTTCAGCAGCATACACCCGAGATCAGGGTAGAGAAAGTACTCGAGTTGCCTGTCATACAGGTAGCTCGCAGGAAGAAACTGAGCTGGCAGCTCAGCTTATGCAACTGCATGTCACGCTTGGGAGATGAGGGAATCAGGTAACTTGATAGTGTGATGGGCAATGGGTTCAGGAGAGCCTAATCTGACCCTGATGCTGGGGTCCCTGGCTCGCCCTGATCTCGGGGGTACCTCTGATAGTGAGGAGTTCCGAGCCACCACCCTGTACCCTAAAACTCATGATTAGCCCTATGCTGATGGCTTCTACCTCCACCCACGGGTCAGGGAACACAGCTTCTCCCACGGCAATAAAACTCTAGGAGAGGCTTCAGCACACCAGCAAGACTTCTTCTCAACTCAATGACCAAAAGCCAACTAACTCTATAAATAGTGTCTGACAGAGGAGAGGGAAGGCTATTTAAAGCCAGGGGGAAGGGATTCCAGGTGAGTCACACTTCAACCACTCAACCAGCAGCTGAACATAATAGTGAATGTAGCTCTGGAGCACAACATAGGAGGCCAAGACTTTCACAACTGTCAACCATGCAGCTCTTAAAGACAAACAACATACACAGCAGCATCCAGCACTGTCATCGTCATCTAAGCACGTGACACTGCAGGAGCCAGTAAACAGCGCAGTAAGGGAGCCAAAGACCCAGCCGAATGGAAAGAAACCCCGAGTTGCTCTCAAAAAACCCGTGGACAGCTCCATCTAACATATGGTCCAGTAAAGGACTGAGAAACTACAAAAACAGTGAGTCTGCGTATTCCTTGTGCCCATCGTCCTGCATCCCACACATAGACTATTTACACTGCCCCGGGGATTGGCTTTACCTGTGGAGAGCCGTTCCATCCCAGCTGCCCATCCATCACCCTGGAGGTTGTACAGCAGTGGTGGCCATCCCTAGCCACACACCATGGGAGGCGTCACGAAAACTCCCCTGTATATAACCCCTTTTTCAACTGAAACCCAGGGCACGGAACAAGGTCACGACCTCACTGACTTCCCCCAGAGACAGCAGCAGCAAGGCCCAGTCCTGAGTACCCCATTGCCCTGGGGGCGCCTCATATATGTGTACAATAAGTCAGGACACACTCCTTTCTGTAAACAATTCCAGGAGTAATAATAGAGGAATAGCCCAAATCAAAATAAAAAAAATAAATAAATAAATCACCGGAATTGGAACTTCTTGAGGAATTGGGTCCAGTGATATTACGTTTCTCCTCATTGATCACAGCAAATTAGGTCGTAGTTCTTAAGAATCATATTAATGATATCATTATTCTGAATGAAATGAAAAATGTGCTAGAAAAGTGAATATCCTGGTGAGAAACATTAATGGACTAATTACTAATACTCAGTAGGGGAGAGGAATTAGCCGCACAAGGTATTATTTTAGTACGAGTAACAATAGGCCTAGTCTTAACACAAGGCTTATTCATTTGAATTAATTTTAATCTTTTCTTAGGCTTTTCTTCGGCTTGATAATGTGCCAGTTTTGTTGGGCAAGATCTTGCCACATGTATTTCTGTGTGAGCTCTTATACACAAAAGAAAAGAAAATATCCATCCTTTTTTATATTTACTGTGTATGAATGACTTCTTATTATTAGATATTTCTTTTGTCCATCATGGATTACTCCTTTATGTTCACCACTTAGGCTATGTTCACTCTTTGCATTTTTTCAGTGTTTTTTTTTCCACTTTTTTTTATGTAAATTAAAATCTTTTTAGAGCAAAAGCTACGAGATAGTGTTTTTTCCCTAACCAAATTGGAAAACTGCTTAGTTTTTTAAATCTTCAGCTCGTCTATTCTTTGAGCTTTTTTGCAGCAGTTTTCACCCATGGAAAGCTACGAGAAAGTGAAAAAAATGCTGCAAAACATTGAAGCGTTTTTGGTGAATAAAACTAACTTTGGCTAGGGTCACACTTCAGGTTGTTTTTACAAAACCTGATCTGGTTTTGAGCTTTTAAAAAGCTCAAAACCGGATCAGGAAACGCTTCTCATAGGAGCCTATGATAAAAACCGGATTGCTTCACAAGCAATCCGGTATCCGTCTCCGGTTCTGCAGCAAAATCATGCAGGCTGCAGTTTTTGGAGCGGTTCTGTTATCTGCAATGCGGGAACCGGATTGCTCAGGATGTGTAATCCTGAGCAATGCGGTTCCCGCCTATACTTTGTTTATCACGGGGGCAGAAAAGTGTTCTGTGGTTTGTGAAACTGTAAATTTTATTAATAAATGTTTGCATAATGCCTCTAGGGGGTGCCCACTCTCCCTAGAGACCTTACACCCACTCTGGTGGGCATATCATGGTATAATCTCCTCTGTACAGCAGCTGCCTCCTGACAGCTGCTGTACAGTTTTATGAATGAAAGCGCCGGGCTCCTCAGAGCAGATCTATGGGCAGATCTATATCGGCATATGTAAATCTAGCCAATTAAACTGAACGGGTGTTGTCCTCAATTCTTTCCTATGGTGGTCTTCTTGACCACTTGGATAACACTATTAGTTTTCTATACAGGAAAGAGAAGGTCCTATTTCAACAACAGAGCAACCCATGAATGAAAAATATGCAACACCAGATTTCATGTAATATACTGGACTCCATACCCCTGACGAAGACCCATGTAGGGTCGAAAAGTAGGGTGGAGCTTCTTTCTTGGATTCCCTATATCATACTGTGAATAAAGACAACAGATTATTAAAGAAACTTTATATTCCTCGTTTATCATATTAGTGTGCCAAAGTATTTGCTTTCTGATGTTTACACAGGGAGACCAAAGCAAATGACCAATACTAGATGTGTGCTAGGTCACTCGGCCCACAATGGCTGCTATAGTTCTCGGCAGAGCAAGTCCTGTTTACACACGATGCCGAACCACAGAAAACGCTGATCTTTTATGCTGCACAAAAGATCATGTCCACCAGTGCACGAGCATATTGCTCATTCATCGGGGCATCAGCAGCCTGATAATCATGAAATGAACAAACTTAAAATCACTCGTTCAAGCTTATTTGCAATATAAATGTCCTTTTGGACTGTTTTGACTACAGGTATTTATTTATATGGCAGCACCTTATTTCCCCATTGAACAAAAGGATTAATTGAATTCCAACCACCCATTCTTTATGTCCCCTGGCGGTCGGCAGGCCCCCATACACATTAGATAGCATGCCGATCTGGCTGAAATCAGCAGGCTCGGAACACTTTTAGCCTGTATGAGGCTTTTGATTTTTCTCATCAAGGCCAATACAAAATATAAATGGGGATTTAAAATATCATAACAGAGTCCAACATTTAACTACCGTAAGTCTTATAAATTATTCCAATTATTCTTATTTGTACATTATGTAATTCCCATATATAATTGTAGTTTACGTGACTATTGGTTAATGGAAGGTCTCATAACCCCAGTATAAAACTGTTTTTCAACATTTTGCCTATTTTGGCACTATGAACCACATATGATCACTGAATAATGGTCTTCCCAGCCTACAGCCTACTGCTTGGTTGTCACTATCTCCCCTTGAACCTCACATCTGACCTGGCACGTCATTCCACTGTTCCTTTTGGCCAGCCGGTAATTTACTCTGAACTTCCCTCCCCCCCAGTTCTATTCCCACCACCATAAACATTCAGGAAGGACCCCCTCCCTCTTCAGACAACTTTACGACTCCAATTCAGGCTACTTTAGTGCATCTCCTTTAGAAAGCAGAACTTCCTGTATTTATTGCTGTCTGGGACATAAACGTCTTATTCAACACAGGTGTCATACACTGTAAAAGTTGCTTACTTATATATATATAGCCATATTATGACCACACTATGGCTCCACTTTAGCCAAACTGTTTAGCCATAAAATTCATACCTTCCAATCTCACAATATTGTACAGAATACATGTATCGGACCAATTGTAACAGCATTGTGGGTTTATTGATGAAGTACGACCATATTCGTACCAAGACGTAATCCCATCACTGAATCATAGTCTTAATATTTGTGGTGTTACGGTGATGAGACGGAAACCTGCCATAAATACTAAAGTCAACAGAATGTCCACGATTTCCAAGGACTGATAAAATAACAAAAATAAAAGGCTGGTGTGTCTTTATAATTATTTATAGAAACCAATAACAAACCTTGTTATAAAAACACATTAACTACAACAACAATTAGACCGATTATGTAACATTGATGGCAGCCTTGTAGTGTCAGCTGCAGTGTAAAAATGTTTCAATTTAATTATTAATAGGAAACCTAAAGGCCGGTTTACACGTGTCAACATTGTTAATGGCGTCACAAGTTGCAGCGACCTCGTAGCGATGTCGCTACATGTGACATCCTGCAACGATCAGCTCGCTGATCGCAGATCGTTGCGGAATGGCCAGGGCCGTTTTTCGATCATTGGCCTCCCGCTGGGCAGCCAGCATCAGCGTGTGTGACAGTGGGAGACCAACGATCAACGACCTCCCTGCTGATGCCCAGCGCCACACAGTACACACTGGGACATGGTAACCAGGGTAAACATCGGGTAACTAAGCGCAGCACTATGCTTAGTTACCCGATGTGTACCCTGGTTACCAGCGTTCTCACTGGTCGCTGATCGCTGATGAGTCTGCCTGTGTGACAGCTCACAAGCGATCAGATAGAGATGTCCCAGCGATCCTCATCGTTGGTCGGATCGCTGGGACATTGCAGCGTGTAAATCGGCCTTTACTTTATTCAAGGTTGTCTTAGTGCTAGTGTACATCAGTAGCAGGCTCATGCTGTGAGGGACAATTTTGAGCGGCTCCTGAAACTGTATTCTGGAGCCAACGGGCACCAAAGCTCATGAGGCAACATGGTCCAGGGGGTTAGGGGAGAAGGAAGAGGACTCTTTTCGCTGTTGGAACATACGAGAGATTGGTGAGAAGAATAGTTTTGAGGTTATTTTATGTGTATGTGAAAAATGATAGGATGGGGAATATTAGAACAAAATTGGGGCTAGAATAGGTGGATATTGCTTCAGGATAAGGGACATAATTTAATTTGGGGTCACTATTACAAGATGGGGACATTATCACAGGATGGGATGTTATTACATAATTAGGGACATAATTACATTATTACAAAGGCATATATGACCAACATACTGGTAGGGGCCTGGTCTAGACTTTGCCTCAGGGTCCATAGGACTCTAGTTATGCCAGAATTATTATATATGGCCAAAAAAAGGAAAAAATTAATACCACTTAAAGGAACTCTGTGAGGTCACTTTTCAGTATGATACTAATATTACCCTTGAATAGTGCCTGCGCAGATTTTTTTAAAAAACATGTAAAATCATTATTGTACTATCTGAAGTTACCTTGTTATATGCATTTTCAGACCCTGCAGGGAGCTGGTACATCAGTTCTGTCCATTACTTTTACAGAGGATTAGTCTGACTGCTGTATATGTGTTATTTAAATATCCACCTTCACCCAAGCTGGTGTTCTGTGCCTCCCCTCTATGCTCTGTGCTGGGAGGGGGAGGTGTTTTGTCCTGCACTGTGGGCACTGTGTAAAAGCCCAGTTACACACACAGATAATTGTGCAGAGATTGTTCGCAGATCTCTGGTTGCAGTTAAATCATGGACACATTTTCCATTTGTTCACGGCCACAAAATGTAACAATGTGTCCATGATTTCACTGCAACCAGAGATCTGCGAACAATCTCTGCACAATTATCTGTGTGTGTAACTTGGCCTTTAGATATTACTATTATAAGAACATTGCTTTATCTGCATACATGTAATGTATACACTTGTGTGTATCTGCTGAGCAAATGATCAAATGTCCTTATAATCACAAAGAAATATCTCAGACTGCACACACTATACATATGTCTCATACACACATTGACATGAAGAGCTCAGAGCTTCAGCTAAGCTCACACCTCTCCCCTCCTTTCTGCTTTGTCTCTACAATGAGTCACACAGATCAGAGGGCAGTGCAGTGTAATGATGCATGAATATTCATTCCTTGGGGAGTGGGCAGCAGAGAGCTCCCTCTGATTGACAGATGGAATTAATCTTTTATTTTGAAGTTTACAGAGGATAGGAGGGAAGCATAAATAATAGATATACATGAATAGAGAGAGTTTAGAGAAACAAATTAGAAAATTATACCAGTTACATATGAATTTTTAAACTGACAGATTTCCCTTAAAATGACTTTCAAAGTGAAATATGAAGAAAACAACAGAAAAATAGTTTGCCACCAAAAGTACACTATAAAAACTAAAGTAATCCAAAAAGTACATGTTTGGTATTGCTGCATCCAGAACAAGCTAATTTATAAATCTGTACCATAACCTACACGATGAACACCATTAACCTCTTCACCACCCAGCCTGTTTAAACATCCCTAACCAGGCCAAATTTTACAATTTTGACAAATGTGACTTTATGAGGTGATAACTCTGGAACACTGTGATCCTGAGATAGTTTTTTTGTGACATATTGTACTTTATTTTAGTGGTAAATGTATGGATGATATTTTTGCGTTTATTTGTGAAAGTATTGCAAATTTTGATAAAGTTGTGAAAATGTCGCAATTTTCAAACGTTCAATTATTTTTTATTATTATTTTAATTATTATTCAAAAAACAACTTGGTTTCAGCTCATCTTACTCCTCCTGATTCCCAGCCTTTGGTGCTGCACGGACTGCACCTGGTTTGGTTCTATCAATATAAAGTAAGAAGGATATGTCCAGCGGTGCCCCCGGGGAAGTCAACAACTATGACGTAGATATGTTAAACCTTCACGTTTATTTACAAAAATTCTCATTAAAGTTACATGCAGTATATAGTCAGATCATCCATGATGTTAACACATGGGGGTCAACATTATGGATGATCTGACTATATACCGCATGTAACTTTTTTAACAAGAATTTTTGTAAATAAACAAGAAGTTGTAACATATCTACGTCCTGGTTGATGACTTTCTGTCCCATATAAAACAATTTACGGTATTCTTCCACAATTTCTGAATACTAACTGGTTCTGCTTAAAGATGGAATCTGCAACAGTCAAAAGTTGATAGGCTACTTAATATATCACCAGTGGCGTAACAAGTGTCCCTCGGGCCCCGGTGCAAGAATCACCCAGGGGCCCCTTGGTGAGAAGCGGGGGGAATGCTAGTGGTGCCGGCCGGGTGACGATTACCTGCTCTGCCTCTCCCGGCTTTTGGAGGGGCGGGCACGGCTGCAGGAAGTGATCACTGTCACTTCCAGTCCTCCCTCAGCTGCTCTTCCGGCTCTATCGCGGTCGCAGCGGGCGGCTGGGAGCACAGGCAGCAGGGCCTCCCGGTGAGCTCGGGGCCCCCCCGGGGAGCTCGGGGCCCCCCCCAGGGGGCGGGCCCGGTCTCGGCCGCGACCGCTGCGACCGCGGTAGTTACGCCACTGTATATCACCCCATCCCCACACACATATACATACACATACAAAAGTGCATCGCCACTTACTGTGCATAGATGCACCAATAGCTTCTTTGAGTTAGTCCATATAATGGAGGCTCTTCACTTTTGGCATTCTGTTTCATGAAGAGACCCTATAGAGAGAGATTTACATAAATTGAGCATATTGAGAAATATTTGCAGTGAAATATGTTAGAAAGGTGCAGATTTGATGACAGTCATCTAATATCTTTGCAAAATGACATATTATGTAGTTTATTATTATTATTATCATCATCATAATCATTATTACATTTGGCATTTTTGGAGGTGTTTTTTATTTTATTAAATGACTGTCCACATAAACAACACTCTAGAAATGTTTTAGTTTCCCTATTGACCACTAAAGCAGACATAAAAGCCTCATGCTTTACTGTATAGATTGGGCAGAGTGAGCAAAGTCATCTCATCATTTGAAGGCAGGAGTTCTCTTGTCATGTCCTGCTTCCTAAGGGAGAAGACTATACTAATCAGTTTCTCTGTTAATTGAATTCCATTTCAAATTAAAAGATTAATTGCTGCAAAGTTAATTTAGAGAATGAACAATCTGAAGATTTCACTTAGGCTGCTTTCACATCACGTGTTGCTTGGATCCGTGACTGTTCGTTGTAAAACAGACAGCCATGGATCCAATTCGGCCCCCATGTATCCCTATGGGCCACAGATCGGATCGGATTTTCCCTTAGTGGCATCTGATTTGTGTTGGATCCGTTTTGGTCCGATTTTTTGCTGTAACCAAAATCGACTGCTCCGATTTTGGGTACAGCGGACCAAATCGGACCGAATTGGAGCCGAGCCAATCCGTGGCCGTTAACATGGAGGCCTATGGAGCAGGGTCCGAGGAAACATCTGATGTGTCTTCGGACCCGATTTTAGTGTACTGAGCATGCTCAGTAGACTAAAATTGCTCCTTACCATCTAATTTCACTTCCGTAATGTATATACATACATTGCGGAAGTGAAATTTAGTAAAGGAAAGGTTTGAAAATAAAAAATATGTATGCTCACCTGTCCAGTGAGTCCCTCGACGCCTCCAGCAAGCTTCGGATGCTTACAGGACCTGCGGTTATGTCACAACCCGATCAGCTGATCGGGTCACATGACCGGTTACCGCGGTAACTGCTGTCATGTGACTCGATGACGCTGCTGGGTTGTGACGTAACCGAAGGTTCTGAAGTCACCCGGAGCTTGCTGGAGACGTCGAGGGACTCACTGGACAGGTGAGCATACATATTTTTTATTTTCAAACCTTTCCTTTACTAAATTTCACTTCCGCAATGTATGTATATACGATGATGTCAGAAGCAGTAACCGCTCATGTGACCCGATCAGCTGATCGGGTTGTGACATCATCCCAGGTCCTGTTACCGAGCGGAAAGCTGATGGAGACGCTGGGGGAGCGCTAGCAGGTGAGAATAAAGATTTTTTATTTTAAACACTTGATTTTAGTTATATTTCACTTCCGCAATGTTTGTATATACATTGCGGAAGTGAAATTAGGCGGCACACAATAGTTTTAGTGTACTGAGCATGTACTGAGCATGCTCAGTACACTAAAATTGAGTCCGAGGAGACATCAGATGTTTCCTTGGACCCTGCTCCATAGGGCCTCATGTTAAAGGCATCGGATCGGATTTGGCATAATTGCCATCTGATTTGCCTCCGATCCTATTCTCTCCGATTAATGGAAAATCGGATGCCATTAAGGGCAAATCTGATCCGATCTGTCACCATAGGGTTACATGGGGCCAAAATCGGATCTGAGCATGTACCGAGCATGCTCAGTACACTAAAATTGAGTCCGAGGAGACATCAGATGTTTCCTTGGACCCTGCTCCATAGGGCCTCATGTTAAAGGCATCGGATCGGATCGGATTTGGCATAATTGCCATCTGATTTGCCTCCGATCCTATTCTCTCCGATTAATGGAAAATCGGATGCCATTAAGGGCAAATCTGATCCGATCTGTCACCATAGGGTTACATGGGGCCAAAATCGGATCCGATGCTGTCCGATTTTCAACGGACAGTGTCGGATTGCATAAAAATGCTATGTGAAAGCAGCCTAAGCCTCTCTATGCTTTCTACTAATCTCTTCTTTCTCAAGGTGCAATTGATAGATAACATTACATGATTGTTATGTTACCTAACTCCTTAGGTTAAGTACTGGATTTTGTCTTCTTCTTTCTTTCTATATCACTTTATTATAGTTCTACCCTGCTTTCGTCATATTAGCTACCAGTTGACCGATATTAAGCATATATATGCATACCTGAGATGAAAAATCTTGTTACACGGTTTGGTTACTTATAACAGCCGGCCTATCTCCACAGATGATTTTCTTGTTGTCTTGTGATATTTGTATCTGTTAAACCTCTTAAATAAAGAATTATAAAAAAAAAAGATTTGCTATAATTGGGGGTCCTGTTGGAACTTTCGCATTAAGGCTTATGAGATTCAAGCTACGCCACTGATGGTTGGCCTGCACTGCAAAAATTGCTGGGTTTGGCAGACTATTATATATTTAACATACCGTACCTTTGTACCCTTTTATATACAACTCCTGACAAAAATGATGGAATCACCTGGCTCGGAGGATGTTCATTCAGTTGTTTAATTTTATAGAAAAAAAGCAGATCACAGACATGGCACAAAACTACCGTCACACGGGGTGATCTCTGCGGCGATGTTGCCGGCGATATCGCCCGTGTGACGGTACCTTTAAGTCATTTTAAATGGCAACTCTCTGCCTTGAAGAAACACAAATTACCCCCCCTGCTTGTTCAGAAAAGGTAACCGTTACTGGCTACCACATTTTTTTTTACATGATTTCTATTAGTGTTTCTTAAAGCCATAAAGTTGTCATGTGAAATGACTTTAGTTTTGTGCCATGTCTGTGATCTGCTTTTTTTCTACAAAATTAAACAACTGAATGGACATCCTCCGAGCCATGGGATCCCATAATTTTTGCCAGAGGTTGTAATAGTAGCTTTTTTAAACACTGAGTTAGGCCGCTTTCACACCTGGGTTTTTCGTAAAATGCAGCAGTCGTGGTAAAAAAAACGCGGCAGTTGCGGCCGCGAAAAAAAACACGGTCAGCAGCAGTTTTTTTCACTGCCGCAACTGCCGCAACTACTGGAACCGCACTTGCCGCACCTACCGCACACTTACCGCAAGCCCCATATACAATGCATGGGGCTTGCCGCAAGTGTGCCGCAAGTGCGGCCATTATGTGGTGAATGCGGCACATGCGTTTTTTACCGCGACTGTCGCATTGTACGATAAAAACCCAGGTGTGAAAGCAGCCTAAGGCTGGTTTCACACTGCAGTTCTTTCCTGGTCAGGTTCGATCAGGTTTGTGTGTCAAAACCAGGAGTGTCTCCAAAACTCAGACCAGGTGTCAATCTTTCAATGATAGTTTTTGTCTGCAAGTTCCTCTCCTGGTTTTGGCACACAAACCTGATCGAACCTGACACCTTTGAATAACATGATATGATTTTGAGATATTCACCTGTTAGTTGCCCATGGATAGACATAGATCTTTCCAACAGAATCAGGCTACAATCATTTCATGTCTCTGGGCAACTTAAAGATCTAAAATGGAAAAAAAATAAGACTTCTTATTTAGCTTAAGTTATTATTTCCTGAAGCAGGTTTGCCTTCAAATCACTAACTTGCTTTTTAAACCACTGAGCTACATCCTGTGGTTTTCTATCTTTTACCATATTAATATATGTGTCATGATTAACTTTAAAAAAAATGGACAAGTATGTAAAACTTCAAATTCTTCTCTACTATCTATCTATCTATCTATCTATCTATCTATCTATCTATCTATTTATCTATCTATCTATCTATCTATCTATCTATCTATCAAACAATACATCCATCTCTCTATACAGGTAAAGAAAAAATCAGGTAGCACACCAAAATAAAGCAAAAAAAAAAGAACTTTAATCTAGCCCATGTGGGGCAACGTTTCGTCTAACAATAGCCTTTCTCAATAGCCAAACCGTCATGCCACATGGGCATGTTTCTTTATATAAGTTTGTGCTGTTTCTGTATTTCTTTACTATCTATCTATCTATCTATCTATCTATCTATCTATCTATCTATCTATCTAGAAAAAAATGTCTCTGCAGCACACAGCTACTACCAATATAGTACATATGCTAACAAGCAAAAAATGAGAAAAAAATGAAAAAACTTATTATTCCTAATTTTTATTTTCTGGGGGTCTTAGTACATACATTGGCCAATGTCGGCTTGCTCACCAACCACATCACAGTGCCCCCAGGTCTGATGAGTCCTGCACTGACATCCCTGTCCTCCTTTTCCTCCTTGTCCCACTGTTAGGTGGGTGGACACCATCTCAACCTCAGACCACCTGTGGGCGATGAGGGTACTAAGTGCAGTCATGGAGCCAGCAACTCCATATCTTATACACAAAGCAAAAAAACTGCACAGCACTCAAGACACAATGTGAACTGGTGCTAGAAGTGACGCTTTGTATTTGACCTAGCGTCACTGCTAGCACCAGTTCACATTGTGTCTTGAGTGCTGTGCAGTTTTTTTTTGCTTTGTATCTATCTATCTATCTATCTATCTATCTATCTATTCTATCTATCTATCTATCTATCTATCTATCTAACTATTCATATATCTAATATAAAATATAGAAAAAAACGCAGCACTCCAGTAGAGGTTTAGCAAACCTTTATTAGGCCTTCAGAACATCATGGCCATAATGTTATGAAGGCCTAATAAAGTCTTTGCTAAACCTTTATTGCAGTCCTGTGTTTTTTTCTATATTTTATATGAATGCATATAGGAGTATTGCCTAAACCGATTTTTGCACCAATTTACTGGCTGTGCTGTTTTGATTTTTCTCCATCTATCTAATATATCTATCTATATATCTATCTGTCTCTATTTAACGTAAGAAAATTGGGGTGTTTTATTCACCCATATCAAAAGGAACCCCCACAAAACCTCTTTCTGCTTTCAGGTAATGCTGTAGCTAAATCAAGGTATGCTGTGTAGACATTGCAGTCAATAATAAAAAAATGATTGCTCCGATTCATCACAGCAATTATTTCAGAATTTTGTTGTTAGTTGCTTTGAAAAGCCACAATATTTTAATATAACTCAGAGTTTTGCGAAACCTTCATGATGTGTATAAAATGTGTAGCTGGACAGGTCTTGGGTGCCACAGCTCATCTAATTCATGACCATCCATGATGTACTTTAAGACAAGTGTCTTACTCCAGTCTCTGACAGCATGTACATTCAGAGCTGTCCTCTCACCTCTCCTCCTGCTCCCTCTTCGACTGCCTGCAATTTGGCTTCCGATCCCTCCACTCCACTGAAACCGCCCTGACCAAAGTCACTAATGACCTATTGACTGCCAAATGCAAACTTCACTACTCTCTCCTCCTCCTCCTCGACCTATCCGCCGCCTTCGACACTGTCGACCACTCCCTTCTACTTCAGATCCTGGAATCTCTTGGTATCACGGACCTTGCTTTCTCTTGGATCTCCTCATACTTAATGGACTGGACCTTCAGCATCACCCACTCCCACACCTCCTCTTCACCCTACCCCCTATATGTTGGGGTCCCCCAGGGCTTGGTTCTGGGACCGCTACTCTTCTGAATTTATACTCTCGGACTAGGGCAACTCATTGAGTTCCACGGCCTCCAATACCACCTCTATGCCAACGACACCCAAATCTACCTGTCTTGACCTGACATCATCTCCCTACTATCCAAAATTCCACAATGCCTGTCCGCCATCTCATGCTTCTTCTCCGCTCCCTTCCTTAAGCTGAACATGGACAAAACCGAGTTCATCGTCTTCCCTCCAAGCTGCTCCCCCTCACTACCCGATCTCTCCATCGTCGTCAATGACTGCTCTCTCTCCCCATTCCCCCACGCCAAGTGCCTCGGGGTTATCTTCGACTCTTTCCTCTCCTTCAAGCCCCACATACAGGCCCTCACCACCTTCTGCCGTCTCCAGCTCAAAAACATCTCCCGAATCCGCACTTTTCTTGATCACAACACTGCTAAAACCCTTATTCACGCTCTCATCATCTCCCGCCTCGACTATTGCAATCTCCTGGTCTCCGGCCTCCCTGCTACCTCCGTTGCACCTCTCTAATCTATCCTAAACTCCGCTGCCCATCTAATCCATCTGTCCACCCGCTACTCCCCTTTCTCTCACTCTGCCAAGCCCTTCATTGGCTCCCTGCTTCCCAGAGATTCCGGTTTAAAACATTAACCATGATATACAAAGCCATCCACAACCTGTCCATACATTTCTGACATGGTCTCCCGATACCTACACTTGCGCAACCTGTGATCCTCCCGAGAACTCCTCCTCTACTCCCCCCTTATATCCTCTTCGCACAACCGCATTCAGGATTTCTCCCGGGCATCCCCCATACTCTGGAACTCACTGCCCCAACACATCAGACATTTTCAAACCCTGGAAACCTTCAAAAGAAGCCTAAAGGCCCACCTCTTCCACCAAGCCTACAAACCTTCTATGAGACCCGGTCTCACGACTGGCACCTCCCCCTCTTACTGTATCCCTACCCACCCCACGTAGATTGTGAGCCCTCACGGACAGGATTTCTCCCCTCTTGTATCTGTACGACTAAATTGTCCACATTTATTGTACTTGTCCTTGTCTGCCCTTTTAGCATGTAAAGCACCATGGAATTTAAAGGCACTATATAAATAAATAATAATAATACTCAGTAACATTTGTAAATAGATGGTATTTGTAAATTGGTATTGGCCTGTCCTCTGAATGTTGTTAGGAGGTGCTGGAGGAGTGGGTACCAGTAAATCCAAGAAAAGTTGACTACATTCACAAGGACATTCGTTGCAAATTTTTTTTGTGTAAACACATGAAAAAATAATGTGAGATTAAGCATAGGGTAGAGAAAAATACGACGTTTGATGTTCAGCAAAAAGAACCCAAGAGGATGAGTTGGACATGATTAATCATAGGATACAACTCTCGAATACATATTAAACAAGAGATACTGAATCAAATGTATCCTTAAACAGCCTAGTTAAAGTAATGATTCAACAGATGGGATATAATGCAAGGGTTGTAGTTTTTTTATTGTAATGCCATCAGTTGAAGTTGAAAACTAGTCCAAAATTGCATAAATCACAGACAAGATACTTGATGTTACAGGGAATAAACATAGACAGCTGACACCAAACTCTATTGGGATTGGGTAAACAATAAAGTGAACATGAAAAAGTATATGGTACAGTTACATCAGATGCTTGGTTATATACAGTGCCTACAAGTAGTCTTCAACCCCCTGCAGATTTAGGTGGTTTGATAAGATGCAAATAAGTTAGAGCCTTCAAACTGCAAACGAGAGTAGGATTTATTAACAGAATCATAAATCTTACAAACCAAAAAGTTATGTTGCTCAGTTGAATTTTAATAAATTTTAAACATAAAAGTGTGGGTCAATTATTAATCAACCCCTAGGTTTAATATTTTGTGGAATAACCCTTGTTTGCAATTACAGCTAATAATCGTCTTTTATAAGACCTGATCAGGCCGGTACAGGTCTCTGGAGTTATCTTGGCCCACTCCTCCATGCAGATCTTCTCCAAGTTATCTAGGTTCTTTGGGTGTCTCATGTGGACTTTAATCTTGAGCTCCTTCCACAAGTTTTCAATTGGGTTAAGGTCAGGAGACTGACTAGGCCACTCCATCACCTTGATTTTTTCCCTCCTGAACCAGGCCTTGGTTTTCTTGGCTGTGTGCTTTGGGTCGTTGTCTTCTTGGAAGATGAAATTATGACCCATCTTAAGATCCTTAATGGAGGAGCGGAGGTTCTTGGCCAAAATCTCCAGGTAGGCCGTGCTTGCCATTTTCCCATGGATGCGGACCAGATGGCCAGGCCCCTTGGCTGAGAAACAGCCCCACAGCATGATGCTGCCACCACCATGCTTGACTGTAGGGATGGTATTCTTGGGGTCGTATGCAGTGCCATCCAGTCTCCAAACGTCACGTGTGTGGTTGGCACCAAAGATCTCGATCTTGGTCTCATCAGACCATAGAACCTTGAACCAGTCTGTCTCAGAGTCCTCCAAGTGATCATGAGCAAACTGTAGACAAGCCTTGACATGACGCTTTGAAAGTAAAGGTACCTTACAGGCTCGTCTGGAACGGAGACCATTGCGGTGGAGTACGTTACTTATGGTATTGACTGAAACCAATGTCCCCACTGCCATGAGATCTTCCCGGAGCTCCTTCCTTGTTGTCCTTGGGTTAGCCTTGACTCTTCGGACAAGCCAGGCCTCGGCACGGGAGGAAACTTTCAAAGGCTGTCCAGGCCGTGGAAGGCTAACAGTAGTTCCATAAGCGTTCCACTTCCGGATGATGCTCCCAACAGTGGAGACAGGTAGGCTCAACTCCTTGGAAAGGGTTTTGTACCCCTTGCCAGCCTTGTGACCCTCCACGATCTTGTCTCTGATGGCCTTGGAATGCTCCTTTGTCTTTCCCATGTTGACCATGTATGAGTACTGTTCACAAGTTTGGGGAGGGTCTTAAATAGTCAGAAAAGGCTGGCAAAAGAGATAATGAATCCACACATGTGAAGCTCATTGTTCTTTGTGCCTGAACTACTTCTTAATACTTTAGGGGACCAAACAGAATGCTGGTGGTTTGAGGGGTTGAATTTACCACTTTAAAAAAAAAAAAATGTAAAAAATCTTTTTGGCTGCAGTGCATTTCTCACTTCCAGACTTCCAGGCTGATCTACAGTCCAAATGTCACAATGTCAAGTTAATTCCGCATGTGTCAACCACCTAAATCTGCAGGGGGATGAAGGCTACTTGTAGGCACTGTATATATATATATATGTATATATATATATATCTATATATATATATATATATATATATATATATATATACACATACATATATGTATATATACACACATGTATATCACAATGGCATATACATGAACATACAGCCCTCGTGAAACCTAAAGTGCAGGTCAGACTATGTCCCAGGGTCGCTCATCCATGGCTATATAGATGTATGGATACAGCACGTCCGTGTCTAGGGCACAGACCCTGACACGTGTGTCAAATCTTCTTCTTTCAGCCCCCTGGAAGAAGGTTGGCCCAGTATCGAAATCTGAAGCAGTATGGGGTTGACACATTGGGATTGCCAACTGGATCGTTGCTTGATATTAAATAGAACCTGGGCTATCTCTTTACTTTTAGAGCAGAGGTTCCCAATCGTTCTGATCATGAGAGCCACATTTGACTCTGAGACAAGATTGCAAGACATATCCAGCTCCTATCCTCTCACAGTAGTGACACCCAGAACCCCCATTACCGATATAATGCCAAACAAAGGTTTTCCACAGAAATCACACTTAGGCAGTATACCAAGATCCAGGGGTTCCTACCCCAAATCATTGCTCTTCTATGTGGGGCTACTCACAAAAGTCACCATCTGGAGGCCTGCTCTTCATTGCTGTTTGCTAGATCTGATGCTTTCGTATCAAACTGTAAGAGCCACATATCACGGGCCCACGAGCCACATGTGGCTCCTAAGCTACAGGTTGGGGACCTCTATTCTAGAGCATCATGGTTCAACCTAGGAAAGTTCCAGGTATACACAGGATGGGAGGTTGGTAGTACTTTTATGGACCTTTATATGGTGTTACTGGGCTGATGCCTTAGTCATATGTCTTAGCAGCTGAATCTTTATAACTAAGGTCAAATGTTACCCTCATAATACAGTTAATAAGCTTTGTTTTATTGTTTTTTTCTTTAGTTGTCTTATTGTCTGGGTTGTGAAATAAAAAAAATTCAATAACAATTATCAGATTTTAGAAAAGAACAATTGGCGTTCCATGACTGTCGTATTTGTCATCCATGCGTTATTCTGGCTCCAGCACAAAACTCTCTGATAACTTCAGTGAAAGGTCAATGGTGTTTCAGTCTTTCACGAGTGCGGCTTATACTTCACCAACTGCACAAATTGAATTACTCCAGAAATAGAGCGCTATGTCAGCCGAAACTGGAAGATCAGCAGAGTTCATACAGAAGAGGAGAATTACTGCAATTGTGCTGTGGTCCCAAACCAATATGGATTTGTTTAGAACAGGAAACCTGTATTTTCTTCTCACTCTGGGCAGGGTGTGTCGGGGGACTGTATGTTCACATTCTGTTCTACAGCACACGGCTTGCAGGACATATAGTTCTCTCCCAGCTTTTGCATTTAAAAGGAATATCCTTCTGTTCTAAACTGGTATTAGTGGGACCTTTTGGGTTTGGAGGTACAGTGCCACTTTCCTTATCATTAGCAAATCTATATTAGAAGTAATATGTCTATAAACGTTGGCTTAATGGTCCTGATTGTATTTCACTTTCAGTCTGGAAATTCTGGGCGGCAGAGCTATGGGGCATTTCATAGCTACGTCTGAGTCTCGATTGACAGGATGTGACGTCTCTCCAGATGTTGGACACAGGAGTGAGGGAATGTCTAGATCTGTCCATAAAGGCTTGAGTGTCAGAAAGTTAGAGGGCTACAGATCTGGGCTTTTACCTTTCCACACAACTCTGACTTCTCTGCTTCCAATTATCAGGCCCAGCTGCTGCAGGGTACCCATGACCTCTTGGCATGTCAGGCAGCTCTTTAACCCCTTTAACTCTGACATCTACTTTGTGTATAAACTAAAATAACAGAGGGACTTATTCACTGCCACGGCATTCAGGAGCACAATTCATGTCATCAAAAGTAACAAACCAAACCATTCCATCCATAGTACTAAAATTGTTATTTTTATGTTAGACTAAACTAAAACTGACAAAAAATAATGTGCACAACATCAATGGTGACCATTGTGTGACCATTGATTGTTGGCTAAAATAAAAGTGGATATTCAACAAAATGTATGCTCCTGTTAATACAATTGTTCACTCCCAATGCCAAAGAGAAGCAGTGATTAGAAATAAGATGAGACTGGTGGAGTGGTGCGTGAGCCAGAAGACAAGGCTTTCTGGGCCTCACGTGACAAAACTGCTCAATTGTCTAACAGAGGTCCAAGCAGTAACCTTTCCCATAGCTCCTTACAGAACACGTAGTGAATACCTCCAACCCCTGGTCCAGTCACTCTCCACCTCACACAAAGACAAATTGCCAGTCTTAGTTTACCTAGAGCAGGGTTCCCCAATCTGTAGCTCGGAAAGTCATATGTGGTTCGAGGACCCTTGAGGTGTGGCTCGTGACTGTATTCCAGTTTTGTACCTAAGCACCAGGTCTAGCAAACAGCTATGAAGAGCAGGTCTCCAGATGGTGACTTTTGTGAGTAGCTCCAGAAAGAAGAGCAGATCTGAATGAGGGTAAAGGGGGTTTTACACATAGTGATGCACCAGTGACCTCAACAATGATCCGGCCTGACCGGGATCGCTGGTGCGTCGCTACGTGGTCACTGGTGAGATGTCAGACAGGCAGATCTCATCAGCGATCACCCAGCAATGCGTCGACACCAGACGGTCATTGGGATCATTCGGGGTCTCGGGCGCAGAATGGGGATTGTTGGTAAGTCTACCTGTCACACACAGCGATGCAGCCGGGCCAGCGGGAGATTGCTGATTAAAAAATGGCCCAGGCCATTCCATAAAGATCAGCGATCTCTCAGCGGGGGGCTGATCGCTGCTAAGTATCACACGCAGCAAGATCGCCGGCTAGGTCGCTGCTACGTCACAAAATCAGCGATCTCGTTAGCAATCTCACTACGTGTAAAGCGGCCTTAAGGTATGAACCCCTGATCTTGGTTTTATGTGGAATAGCTTTTCCTGTCATTATAATGTTAATGGGGGCTTTGGGTGTCACTACTGTGAGGGGGGCAAGAGCTGGATGTGGTTCCTGATCCTCTTTCAGAGCTGAATGTGGCTCTCAAGGTCTGGAAGGATGGGGACCTCTGATCTAGATCTCTTGCTAAGGGCTCATTCAGACATGTGTTTATTTGGCCAGTGTGCTATTCGTATGCTCAGTGTACAGCACAAGGACCCAATTGTACCATTGCACATGAGCAATTATTATAAGGACCGAATACGCTGTGGAATATGTTGGCTCTATATAAATGAAGATTATTATTATTTTAGTCTGTGTAAAAAATAAATTCAGCCACCGATAGTCTGGTCTATTTTAAAGACCAAGGTAATGATAATTAATAGAAGGCAGCTCCTTGCACAGGTCCGCTAAGAGGTCAGGCGCACAGAGCAATTTGCAGATGTGACTGGCCTGAGTTTTAGTGTGGCCCTATGAACTTTGCCTAGGACCAGCGACTTCCCAGTCTATCACCTTACGTGGTAAACTATACACTCTGCTAAAGCACTTTCTCGCCCTTAAAGACATATTGGCTTCACCATGTTCTGTGCTCTCACCTAGTATCAGGATCTTCAAAGGTCTAACTAGGAAACCAAACCTTCTTTCACAGAAGCCTCTATTTGCTTTGTTCAGTTACAGCAACATATATGAATATTTTACATTAGCACAGTAATAAAATAACCTTTATTGAAACTCTTGTTAAAAGGAAAAGATTGTTTGTACCGTGTTAGCCAGTAGATAGAAAAATATTCTTTCACAAATGCCTCTATTTGCCTTGTTCAGTTACAGCAACATATCTATTATATAATCACGAATGGATTTGCGCGCACCACACTCGCATGCGACTCGCCGTGGTCATAGTGGATACGAACGAAGCATTGGCCGCGCAGCGGCCATTGCGAGCAGCTCTAAGGCGACTCGCTATGCCCGCGCAGCGGGCATGGCGAGTCGCCTTAGCGGCGCGAAGCATTGGCCGCGAAGCGGCCATTGCGAGTCAGAGACTCGCTCTGCTAGAATCCCGATGCATTGTGCATCGGGCACCCATCTAGTATGTATATAATCAACTGTACTTCCCAAATTTTAACAACTAAGTCAGTGGTTGGCGCTGTTGCTTTTCAGCACTGGGGTCCTGGTTTCAAATCCCACCAAAGACATCCTCCGTAGAGAACAGTTTGTATGTTCCTCTGTGTTTGGGTGGTTTCCTCCCACACTCCAAAAACATACTGATAGGGAATTTAGACTGTGAACCCCAATGGGAACAGTGATGATCATGTCTGTAAATTGCTGCAGAATATGATAGTGCTACGTATATGCGGAAGCAAAGTAAATATATGGAACATTGCAAGACTTTTCCTGGGTATAAAGTTGTGGCAAAAAGTATTGATACCCCTGCAATTCTGTCAGATAATACTCAGTTTCTTCCTAAAAATGATTGCAATCACAAATTCTTTGGTATTATTATCTTAGTTTAATTTGTCTTCAATGAAAAAACACAAAAGAGAATAAAGCAAAAAGCAAAACATTGATCATTTCACACAAAACTCCAAACATGGGCCGGACAAAAGTATTGGCACCCTCAGCCTAATACTTGGTTGCACAACCTTTAGCCAAAATAACTGCGATCAACCGCTTCCGGTAACCATCAATGAGTTTCTTACAATGCTCTGCTGGAATTTTAGACCATTCTTCTTTGGCAAACTGCTCCAGGTCCCTGATATTTGAAGGGTGCCTTCTCCAAACTGCCATTTTTAGATCTCTCCACAGGTGTTCGATGGGATTCAGGTCTGGACTCATTGCTGGCCACCTTACAAGTCTCCAGTACTTTCTCTCAAACCATTTTCTAATGCTTTTTGAAGTGTGTTTTGGGTCATTGTCCTGCTGGAAGACCCATGACCTCTGAGGGAGACCCAGCTTTCTCACACTGGGCCCTACATTATGCTGCAAAATGTGTTGGTAGTCTTCAGACTTCATAATGCCATGCACACGGTCAAGCAGTCCAGTGCCAGAGGCAGCAAAGCAGCCCCAAAACATCAGAGAACCTCCGTCATGTTTGACTGTAGGGACCGTGTTCTTTTCTTTGAATGCCTCTTTTTTTTCTCCTGTAAATTCTATGTTGATGCCTTTGCCCAAAAAGCTCTACTTTTGTCTCATCTGACCAGAGAACATTCTTCCAAAACGTTGTAGGCTTTCTCAGGTAAGCTTTGGCAAACTCCAGCCTGGCTTTTTTATGTCTCGGGGTAAGAAGTGGAGTCTTCCTGGGTCTCCTACCATACAGTCCCTTTTCATTCAGACGCCGACGGATAGTACGGGTTGACACTGTTGTACCCTCGGACTGCAGGGCAGCTTGAACTTGTTTGGATGTTAGTCGAGGTTCTTTATCCACCATCCGCACAACCTTGCGTTGAAATCTCTCGTCAATTTTTCTTTTCCGTCCACATCTAGGGAGGTTAGCCACAGTGCCATGGGCTTTAAACTTCTTGATGACACTGCGCATGACAAAAACAGGAACATTCAGGTCTTTGGAGATGGACTTGTAGCCTTGAGATTGCTCATGCTTCCTCACAATTTGGTTTCTCAAGTCCTCAGACAGTTCTTTGGTCTTCTTTCTTTTCTCCATGCTCTATGTGGTACACACAAGGACACAGGACAGAGGTTGAGTCAACTTTAATCCACGTCAACTGGCTGAAAGTGTGATTTAGCTATTGCCAACACCTGTTAGGTGCCACAGGTAAGTTACAGGTGCTGTTAATTACACAAATTAGAAAAGCATCACATGATTTTTCTAACAGTGCCAATACTTTTGTCCACGCCCTTTTTTATGTTTGGTGTGGAATTATATCCAATTTGGCTTTAGGACAATAATTTTTGTGTTTTTTCATTGAAGACAAATTAAATGAAGATAATAATACCAAATAACTTGTGATTGCAATCATTTTCATAAAGAAACTGAGTATTATCTGACAGAATTGCAGGGGTGTCAATACTTTTGGCCACAACTGTATTTTATTTGGGCACCACAGACATTATTTATATACATTTAGCCTATGTTGGCAATTAACATTTTTTGAATGGAACCTTCCAGAAAAATCAGAACCTGCCAAAAAAAAAAAAAAACAACTAGTCTGTAGGGGCAGCATTATTGGACCTCATTGGAGGCAGAGATCAGACTGGTTGCATTTTGGCATATATTATCTTATTGTTCCCCAACAGAATGAAGCACAAGATGGATCTAATAGAAGCCATCCAATGATGTATTCCCCGTTTATGAAATACATTATATAAAATTAGAAAATTGGAGATGGATCACCATCCTTTATTTTATGATTCATTTGCAAGGCACATGTTACTCACCATAGAGGAGATTCTCATTGTATTTACAGCAGATCTATATATAAAGCTCTCATAACTCTGCTCTGTGTCTGTATATAAAGGCATGGCTATGTTTTCCTTATGCATCTTGTCACGACACATCAAATTCAAACCCTTTCCAGATGCTAATGATTTTTGTTTCTGGAGATTCCACCCCAAGGTGCCAAAAAGTCCTCTCTAGACTTTAACTGGTTCCATGTGTGTGACCAGAGACATTAACTGGAACTAGGTGGGGTGGGGCAGGCCTGGGTGTAGAGCCACTGATGGAAATACCAACTTCTGCTTTTGTGGGTTTTATGCTACATGAATAACTAACATTGGCTAATTCATGTTCCTTTAAAAACACGTCCACACTAATAAGCTGTGATGATTTAGCGTTGACACTTAGGATGCTTTCTACAGTATTCTCAGGCACGTGTGCATGTTAGATGCAAGAACAATCGGGATACTAGGAGGCCTAGACCACCGGGAACAGTACAGCCCTATGTGTGGAATAATGGAGAAACAACTGGAAAATGAATATATTTTAATGCTGAAATAGCATATTTATCTATTTTACTTATTTCTATAGCACTATTATATTTTGCAGTGCTTTACAGACTTCATCACCACTCTCCCCATTGGGGCTCACAATCTAAATCCCCTATTAGTATGTCTTTGAGGTGTGGGAGTAAATCCATGCACACACAGGGAGAACATACAAACTCTTTGTACATGTTGTTCTTCTTGAACCCAGAACCCAAGTACTACAAAGCAACATGGCTAATGATGCTGCCCTGCTTTCCAGGTGGAAGACCCAAGGTGCGGCTTTAGTATTTATGCTACTTTCTCCAAAGTATAGAAAGCTCATAGCTGATTATCTTAGGTGAGACAAGCTTATTTGGTTATTGGTCAAATATTCAAGTTTATTATGGTTGTATTATTTAAGTGTACCTGTCCTTCCACACAAAACCTGTAAAAATGTCTGGTCTTGTTGACCTTATCCCTCACAAAGAGTCAAAACTGCATATGGTGTGCAAACCAGTCCAATATGTCCAGGAACTGTCCTGATTTCCATGCTCAATAACTTGCCATCCTTTCTTTATAATTGGGCTGTTCTTCACCAGCATTCTACCAGCCCTATAAGTGCTGGTACTTTTTTTCTATCACTTTCCAGCATGTAAAGCTCATACCAATAGCTTGCCAACACTGAACTGAAAGTCACCTATATGTTATACCTGTATGCATGTTTAAAGACAAGAGAGCAGGAGCAGAGAGTAAAAAGGCCCACGTCTTATAATCCCTCTCCCACTCTCTGCTGTTAAACTGAACCTGTCAGCAGTTTTATAGGATACTAGCTGTACTACCCGGCTACGCCCGGGTTAATAAATAACTGGTGTTAGCTATAACAAAATAGAATTTGCATATGTCATATTAACCCCTTCCCGACCCTTGGCCCACCGTTTGGGCCATGGAAAACAGTTCCTTCACGACCCATGGCCCAGGGGTGGGCCATAAAATGATCGGGCTCCTGCGGTCCGTGTGACGGGGGTGACTCAGATGTCACTGTAGCTATTGCACAGTGACAACCTGTAGTTCACCCCACGGGGGGTGGATTAAACCCCCGTGCCCAGGGCCCCTCTGATTGGCAGTTGAAATTCAGACTGCCAATCAGAGCAAGTAATCCCCTCCAGATCCAATTGGAGCTCTCTAATCAGATCTGGAGCGGTGGGATGGCATGTGCCCTCTCCCTCCTAGCCCCCTCCCCCTCCAGGGCCCCCCGATCGCTCACCTAGACCCCCCTCTCCCCCCCGCCGGCGGTAACAGTCAACATGCCCGCCGGCGATAACTAACTATTACCGCCGCCGCTGCCTGTCAGCTTCCTCAGCCCCCTCCGTGCAATCACGGAGGGGGCTGATGAAGCTAACACCCCCATGCCCCGTATCCCCCCACCCCATCCCTCTCTCACCTACCGGCGGGTCCGCCGACGCAGCCACCGTCCAGCTCCGGTGTGGGCCGTTCCTCTTCTTCCAGCTCCTCCTCCTGGATGAGGTAAGTATGTAGTATGTGTGTATGTATGAATAAATGAATGAATGAGTGTATGTATGTAGTATGTATGTATGTACTGTATGTAGTATGTATGTATGTATGTTGTATGTATGTATGTATCAATGAATGAATGACTGGATGCGTGGATGTCTGGATGCGTGGATGTCTGGGTGCGTGGATGTCTGCGGGCGTGGATGTCTGCGTGCGTGGATGTCTGCGTGCGTGGATGTCTGCATGCGGATGTCTGCGTGCGTGGATGTCTGTGTGCATGGATGTCTGCGTGCGGATGTCTGCGTGCAGATGTCTGCATGCCTGGATGTCTGCATGCTTGGATGTCTGCATGCGTGGATGTCTGCATGCGTGCGTAGATGTCTGCGCGCGTGGATGTCTGCGCGTGGATGTCTGCGCATGGATGTCTGCGTGCGTGGATGTCTGTGTGTGTGGATGTCTGCGCGCGTGGATGTCTGCATGCGTGCATGTCAGCGTGAGTGGATGTGGATGTCAGCGTGCGTGAATGTCAGTGTGAGTGCATGGATGTCAGTGTGCGTGCGTGGATGTGTGCGTGCGTGGATGTGTGCGTGCGTGGATGTCAGCGTGCGTGCGTGGATGTGTGTGTGCATGGATGATGGGTGCATAGGTGGATGGATGGGTGCAACAAGGAATCAAGTATCCTCTTGTTGTAGTCTCTGGGATCATAGTCATGGTGCATTGTATGACAGATCATTGTCATACAGTGCACCATAACTCTGACCCCAGAGGCTGTAGGAAAAGGACACTTGATCCCTTGCTGCAATCTCTGGATTGAGCAGAGGCGATCGAGCGTCGTGGGACCTTCATTGTGGACTACGTCGGAGGCGGTTGAGCGTCGTGGGACCTTCGTTGTGGACTACGTCGGATCTTTATAATAAAGATGGAGTCCAAATTTTGTTTGTTTTTTTTCAAATAAAAAGATTTTTCTATGTGTGTATTTTTTTGACTACTTACCAGAGATTCCTAATGGCGGGTCTAACATTGGCCCTATATTATGAATCTCGGGCTTAGTGCCAGCTGCCAATAACAAGCCGGCATTAACCCCTTTATTACCCAGTTTGCCACCGGCAGCAGTGCAACTGGAAAAGTCTGGGTACAGCGCCAGAAAATGGCGCTTCAATGAATGCGCCATATTTTGGGGAGGCTGCGGGCTGCAATTCGCAGCATGGGGGGCCCAGAACGCTTGGGCCTCTGCATGCTGCGGATTCCAGCCCCCAGCTGCCAAGTTGTACCTGGCTGGACCAAAAATATGGCGGAGCCCCACGCCATTTTTTTTTCTAGAATTAGTCCTAGAAAAAAAAATGGGCTTCGCTGTATTTTTGGTTACCAGCCAAGTACAACGAGGCAGCTGGGGGTTGCTAGCAGTCCATACCTGCCAAGTTGTACCTGGCTGGACCAAAAATATGGCGGAGCCCCACATCATTTTTTTTTTATTCTACCAATAAAATGATAAGGAGCTTTGCTTTATTTTTGGATGCCAGCCAGGTACAACTTGGCAGTTGGGGGGCTGCAATCCTCATCGTGGAGAGACCCAAATGTTGTGCCCCCCCATGCTGCAAATTTCAACCCACAGCCACCCCAGAAAATAGCACATTATAGGCGCCATTTTCTGGTGCTGTACCCCAACTCTTCCAGTTGCCCTTGTGCTGGTGCCAATGCTGGTGACACACAGGAGCACTCCATACGCGACATTGTGTCCGCTAACAAGTTGAATGGAAAATTAGCTCCAATTATTAGCGGACACTATGTTGCGTATGGAAAGCCCCTGTGTGCCTAAACAAAGTACCCTCACAAGTGACCCCATTTTGGAAACTACACCCCCCAAGGAACGTTTCTGGATGCATAATGAGCACTTTGAACCTCCAAGTGCTTCACAAATTGATCCATAAAAATAAAAAAGTACTTTTTTTCCCACAAAAAAATTATTTTTCATTTTTACGGATCAATTTGTGAAGCACCTGGGGGTTCAAAGTGCTCACTATGCATCTAGATACATTCCTTGGGGGGTCTAGGTTCCAAAATGTGGTCACTTGTGGGGGAGCTCTAATGTTTAGTCACACAGCGGCTCTCCATACGCAACACGGTGTCCGCTTACAATTTGAATGGAAAATCAGCTCAAATTGTTAGCGGACACCATGTCGCGTTTGGAGAGCTCCTGTATGCCTAAACATTGGAGCTCCCCTACAATTGACCCCATTTTGGAAACTAGACCCCCCCAGGGAACTTATCTTGATGGGTGGTGAGCATTTTGAACGCCCAGTGCTTCACAAATTAATCTGTAAAAATGAAAATAGAAAATTTTTGTGGAAATAAAAGTACTTTTTCATTTTTACGGATGAATTTGTGAAGCACCTGGGGGTTCAAAATGCTCACCACCCATCTAGTTAAGTTCCCTGGGGGCTCTAGTTTCCAAAATGGGGTCACTTGTGGGGAAGCTCCAATGTTCAGGCACACAGGGGCTCTCCAAACGCGACATGGTGTCCGCTAACAATTTGAATGGAAAATCAGCTCATCCTCTTCTCTGCTATATGCAGGTGACGCATCCTATGTCACACACAGTCTCCTCCATTGTGCTCCTGCACAGGCACACTTCTTTCTGCCCTGCTGAGAATACAGCTTAGTACTGTAATGTGTAGATGCAGAAAAAGGTCCAAGAATGCCTGCACCTGTGCAGTACTCTCCTCGGCCCTCAATGACACAGAGAGAGAAGTGCGCATGCGCAGGAGCACATTGAAGGCCAGTGGGGAGATATCGTAGGATGCGTCACCCACTAGAAGCAGAGAAGAGGATGGCATTCACAGAAACAAAGGAGGCGCCGGACTAAGACCAGCAACACCCATCGGACTGAACCACAGATCAACCTGAGGACTTATATACAATATTCTAACATGTATATAAGGCCTTATTATGGTAGCTGCAACATGTATCAGTTTCTAATTTGGCTACTAAAAGATTCTGGTGTAACAACTGATGTGCATGATAATGTGAATGATCGCATCACAAACTGGAATTATTGCATCACTTTCCCATTGGCGCAGTACTACTACACTGGAGGAAGAAAAACCTACTTCTCCATTATAGCTTGATCAATTGTGCAATGGAAAGTACAGTGATGTGGCAACCCTATGGCAAGGCGCCACAGGGAGGTACTGCACCCCAAACAGCAGGTGTATTGCCTCTGTAGCTGCGGATATGGAGGACCCTACAGAGTCTGCACCCTGCATCCATACAGTAGGCCACTTTAACACAGGGGACTGATAGTCAGTAGGTCCCAGGGGGTGGAGCCTCGAGAGAGGACAGGGAGTGACAATAGTGTCAGGCAGACGGTGTGATTAGAGCAAGGAAGGCAGACGCAGGGGACCCTGCGGCTGCAACTAGAGGGCGCCTCTTAGGAGAGGGGTGACCCAGACACTGAAGGGGGTTACTCCAGGACTTGTTAGAGCCAGCTGGAGGCCCAGATCACCACCGGCATACCGGAGCCGAGGCAGAAAGGGAAAGGTCCAACCCTAGCTGCAGACCGGCAAGCTGAGGGCCCGACACAAGGGAGCCACAGCACCCCTAACGAAGCCCAACATAATTTCCTTAGCTGGGTCCACGACACCAACAAGTAAGAGACTTTAGGTAACAGACCCTGAGGACTAGAGACTTGGCTCAAGAGGGGCAAATATAGACAAAGACAGAGGGACAGGACCAGGAACGCCATACTAAAGGCACCACTGCCAGACTCTGGAAAGTCCTCCAAGATCTGCGGCTACAAACCCTGTTCAACCAGACTGTACTATGTACCTTAACATCTGCCCAATACCAGTAAAGAACTGTTCGAGCTAATCTGGACTCTGTCTCAGTTATTCGCCGCCCGGAGGGCTTCTACAATACCTTTGAAGTGATGACTACTACTCCCCTCATTCACCCCGTTGCCCTGAGATAAAGCTCCACCTCTGGGGAGATGTACTACCAAAGCTGCCTTTACATTACCTCAGTGGCCGGCCGCACCGCTGGTAACCCTATTGCCAGGTACCACAGGTGGCGTCACATTACCATTCCCCCATCATCATCACCCCCACCCGGCCATTGATGATCCAGGGCACGGGAACCGACCAGCCGTGATCCCCCCCACCGAAGTAACCACCTGTCCCGGTATCCGAGCACACCCTACCCTGTCAACTGACTCCGTGACATGCCTTCATATATATATATATATATATATATATATATATATATAAATATATACATACATATGTGCGTGCATATATATATCACTGTATTAAGAAAACCTACATATACAATATATATATATATATATATATGTAATGCACCCCCAGGCTATGGGGTACTCGGACACCGGGCCAGTGCTGTCTCTCTGGGGTATCACGGTAGTCGTAACCTGGTCCCATGGTCTGGGATCAGTCCAAAAAGGGGGTATTTACAGCAGATTTGACGTGACACCACCCGGGGTATGTGGTTAATAGAACCATCGCTGCCGTATTCCTGCTGGGGATGGTGACTTAGGGCAGCATGAATGGTAAGCCCTCCTCGGGTAGGGCTGAGGGTCCCCAGGGCAGGAGTGATAGTGGTATTGGATGGGGGATTGTGATTCACACAGTCACTTTACTTTGCTGCAGCTCTCCACGGTACTGGTAGTTGGTGGCTCTGCAGGTATAAGATTCCGTTATAGAGCACAGGGAGACAAGCGCAATCAACAGGCAGACTCACTGATATGTGTTTTTTCAGTCTCTTTACTGGAGTTAAGGCAGATGCTATAAACTGTTCATGGAGTCTGGAGAGCAGTTTGAGGTAATTCTCACCTGGCCGAGTTGTATTGGCATCTTCACTGCGCTTGTGTTGCGGCCCCTGCAGTTGCTTAAGCTAGGCTGTCGGCCCTGTCTCTGTCTGTGTCTACCAGTATAACAGGCAACTCGAGTCATTCACTTCTCTACCCCACCCAGGGAAGTCAGTGTTACTGGATTCTATACGTTGCTGTGTCCCTGGTACCGTGTAGCTGGAGAATATGGAGGCCTCCACTCTCCAGCGTAGACTGTCAGTGTGTGTGAACCTGCACAGTCTCGGACTCAGGTGTCCGTTCTTGCGTTGTTCCTCTCGCGGAGGGGAAGCACAGGGTGGTGCAGCCTCCCGGTAGGTTTCTTTCTCTCCTCTTTCCTCAGACCCAAGCCTTAGGCCTGGTGTTCAGCAGTGGACCTTGGGATGAGTCTGGCACTGCTCGTTTACAACCAGGTATGGTTCTTAGTTTGCACAGAACCTGTCCTCTTCACAGTCCTCACAGGAACTGAACTGAATTGTGCTCTTCGCAGTCCTCCTACTAACTGCACTGCTCTTGTTGCTCCTAAGACCAGAATATATAGGGGAGCTCACACTGAAGCCGGGCTTGGTCTACATATATATATATATATATATATAATATTTGGCCAACTGAAGATGTGGGTCTTTGGGCAACACTCACAATTAACCTTTCAATTACAGAACTTTTGTCATGACAATAGGTGGCACAGGTTTATGTTGCCTAGTCTGCTTGATATACACCTTAGTGAGTTTACAATGGATAATGCACAAGATCTGATTCTCATTTCTTCTGATATCTGCATTGAAGGGGGGAACACAATCTGGACGCCACTACATACATCCAGCCTGCTATGGCAGAACCCTCTTACATCACTTTGGCATATATGGATAACATAAGTCCTCTAATGAACACAATTTTATTTGTCAAATGTCACCAAGTAATAGGTTTTAGGGGATCAGGGTCAGCGGTGACATTGTACAATTGTGGCCAAAAGTATTGACACCCCTGCAATTCTGTCAGATAATACTCAGTTTCTTCCTGAAAATGATTGCAATCACAAATTCTTTGGAATTATTATCTTCATTTAATTTGTCTTCAATGAAAAAACACAAAAAGAATTGTCCTAAAGCCAAATTGGATATAATTGCACACCAAACATAAAAAAGGGGTTGGACAAAAGTATTGACACTGTTAGAAAAATCATATGATGCTTCTCTAATTTGTGTAATTAACCGCACCTGTAACTTACCTGTGGCACCTAACAGGTGTTGGCAATAATTAAATCACACTTGCAGCCAGTTGACATGGATTAAAGTTGACTCAACCTCTGTCGTTTGTCCTTGTGTGTTCCACATTGAGCATGGAGAAAAGAAAGAAGACCAAAGAACTGTCTGAGGACTTGAGAAACCAAATTGTGTGGAAGCATGAGCAATCTCAAGGCTACAAGTCCATCTCCAAAGACCTGAATGTTCCTGTGTCTACCATGCACAGTGTCATCGAGAAGTTTAAAGCCCATTGCACTGTGGCTAACCTCCCTAGATGTGGACGTAAAAGAAAAATTGACGAGAGATTTCAATGCAAGATTGGTGGATAAAGAACCTCGACTAACATCCAAACAAGTTCAAGCTGCCCTGCAGTCCGACGGTACAACAGTGTCAACCCGTACTATCCGTCGGCGTCTGAATGAATAAAGACTGTATGGTAGGAGACCAAGGAAGACCCCACTTCTTATCCCGAGACATAAAAAAGCCAGGCTGGAGTTTGCCAAAACTTACCTGAGAAAGCCTAAAACATTTTGAAAGAATGTTCTCTGGTCAGATGAGACAAAAGTAGAGCTTTTTGGGCAAAGGCATCAACATAGAGTTTACAGAAGAAAAAAAGAGGCATTCAAAGAAAAGAACACGGTCCCTACAGTCAAACATGGTGGAGGTTCCCTGATGTTTTGGGGTTGCTTTGCTGCCTCTGGCACTGCACTGCTTGACCGTGTGCATGGCATTATGAAGTCTGAAGACTACCAACATATTTTGCAGCATAATGTAGGGCCCAGTGTGAGAAAGCTGGGTCTCCCTCAGAGGTCATGGATCTTCCAGCAGGACAATGACCCAAAACACACTTCAAAAAGCACTAGAAAATGGTTTGAGAGAAAGTACTGGAGACTTGTAAGGTGGCCAGCAATGAGTCCAGACCTGAATCCCATAGAACACCTGCGGAGAGATCTAAAAATGGCAGTTTGGAGAAGGCACCCTTCAAATATCAGGGACCTGGAGCAGTTTGCCAAAGAAGAATGGTCTAAAATTCCAGCAGAGCATTGTAAGAAACTCATTGATGGTTACCGGAAGCGGTTGTTCGCAGTTATTTTGGCTAAAGGTTGTGCAACCAAGTATTAGGCTGAGGGTGCCAATACTTTTGTCTGGCCCATGTTTGGAGTTTTGTGTGAAATGATCAATGTTTTGCTTTTTGCTTCATTCTCTTTTGTGTTTTTTCATTGAAGACAAATTAAATGAAGATAATAATACCAAAGAATTTGTGATTGCAATCATTTTCAGGAAGAAACTGAGTATTATCTGACAGAATTGCAGGGGTGTCAATACTTTTGGCCACAACTGTATATTGTGAATGGTGGATCATGTGTTTAGCCTCTGCTGATAATGAGCCTACTGAAAACTCTTCCTGAAAGAACAAAAAAGTATGAGTCTAAACAAATCTCAGTTTCCTGTATGAAAACTGCAAGATGACTTTTGATTTGCTTTTAATACAGCTTGTGATATGAAAAAAAGCTTGTCTTTTACCATTGACTTTACAATTTCTCCATCTGCAGCCAAGCTAATGAGCTATGAACTGCTTGACACTATGTGCAGCTCCCTGCAGTGACATCTCTAGGTTTACAGCCTATGTATGACAAGTATGTTTATTTTTCCACTAAATCAAATAAATCATTTCTATTTCTCAAAATATCCAGATACAGAACAAAACAACAGCACATTTTCTGTTTTGTTTTAAAGAGATTATTTGGATACTTTGTATTAAAATTCAGACATGAACAATATTGAGCTTCTTTGGGGGCACTTAGTATTAATCTACAAACATTACGGAGTGCTCAGTAAACATTCACCAACATTAGGAAGGATTTCTGACCACTACGTGGACATTACAGGGTATTTGGTACACACTTACAATCATGGGGTATTAGACAATGATTTACATGACATTGTAGGGATTGTTGGAAAACACTTATAGACATTAGGGTTTTTTTAAATATTACTACAACTTTGGAGCAGCAGCGGGGACTATCAGACTGCAATTTGTTACCACAGGGTGACTTAAAAAGGATGTATATATTCCAAACATAAAGTATATAGGTGCAGCTGAATGAATTAGAATACCACCAAAAAGTTAATTTATTTCAGTAATTCAATACATAAAGTGGAACGCATATATCATATAGAGTCATTGCACACAGAGTGATCTATGTCAAGTGCTTATTTCTGTAAATATTGATGATTATGGCTTACAGCCAATGAAAACCCAAAGGTTATCATCTCAAAGAATTAAAGTAGGGACGATGAAGGGTCTGAGAGATATAATATGACCTAAATAGGTATCAGAGGCTTCGCATTGTGTGGTTGTGAGAGTCACAACCACTATAAAAGCATATCACTGCTGCTGCAGTCCCCAGCGTGGTGCATATAGAGTAGGGGTGATGAAGGGTTAAAAACTGCCATGCCATATTCCACGATACATCAAACGGTGAATATAATATTGAGTTGTTAGTCAACTTGTTTCAGGGTTCCCTGACCCCTTCCGTAGGACAAATCAATATCGTATTGCCATGTTTCAGGGTGTTTCTGGGAGTTCTAAAACGCTTTGACTAATAAATCAATATCACATTCACCGTTTGATGTCCCATGGAATACGGCAGCACAGTTTTTAACACTTCATCCTCCCTCCTTTAATTTTCTGAGATAATGATCTTTGGTTTTTCATTGGCTGTAAGCCATAATTATCAACATTAACAGAAATAAACACAAGAAATAGATCACTCTGTGTGTAATGACTCTATGTAATATATGCATTTCCCTTTATGTATTGAATTACTGAAATAGATTAACTTTTTGATCATATTCTACCTCATTGGGATGCACCTGTATATATCCACAGTTAACATACTGGGCTATGTCATCCTGCAAAATCAAGTTGGATTTCAACCATTCCCCATGCATAAAAATGACGTACAATTTACCTTCATTGGACTGCTGACAAGATAGACGGTTGTCAATATATAGATCGCATAAAGAAAATCTGTTGTTCATTTAATTTACTATGCTTAATTACAGACATATTTTAGCATTTAATTACCAAATGATTAATTAAAGGGACACTGTCAGGTCATTTTCAGCATGATACTAATATTACCCTTGTATAGTGCCTGGGCAGACCTTTTAAAAACATGTAAAAGCATTATTCTATCTTTGTAGTTTCCATGTTAACAGCATCTTCACACCCTGCAGAGAGCTGCTGCATTAGTCATGTCCCATCATAAGCAGAGATGATTAGTCCTGTGCTGTATAGACTGTCATATAATTATGCACTCCCTCTCAGCAGCTCCCTCCTCCCTCTGCTCTCAGTGCTGTGCCTTTTCACTTTCTGAAGCTCTGTTCTGTTCAGGACACGGAAGGAGAAAGCTACAGGTCTGCCTTATCTGATCTAGACTCCATTTGCTTCTGTAAAAAGGAATCCCTGCTGTGAGAGATCCTGTGTATATCTTATCTCTTGGTCTTGCTGCAAAGAGAGTAGATAGGAGGATACAGGCCCCCCCACTGATCTCCTGTGCAGTGATGTGGGTGTGAGTATGTGACATGCATATTCATGCATGGGGAGTGGACAGCAGAGAGCTAAGTGGATCATTCACTGTGAGTGACAGATGGAATGATTCTCTTTTGAATTTCAAATTTGAAGTTTATATAAGATAGGAGGTGAATATAAATAAAAGACATACATCAATCGAGAGAACTTAGAGGGAGGAATTAGAAAATGATAGCAGTTACATATGGATCTTGGGCCTGACAGTTTTGCTTTAAAAAAATTAAATTGACAATAAACCCTCAAAACAATTGACTAATTTCTTTGGAAGTATATGACTTTCCGTCTGTGCACAAGATGTCACTTAGATGGGAACGTATTGCAAGAGGGGTAACTGCAATAGGTGCAGGAGTTTCAATCGCTATTGGGCCCTGGAGCCTAGGGGATCCCAAAGGTCCCTTTGGCCAATAGCAAAAGACTAATGCTATAGTATATTTGCAATTATTGGGGGCCCCTTTGAAGCTTTCGCATCTGGGACCATAAGCTTCAAGTAACACCACTGCGTATCACCATCAATTTTAAAGCAAAAAAATGCTTCAGGAAAATGCCCGGCGGTGTTTTCCCTTGAAGGGGTTTTCCACTACTCAGACAACCCATCTCAGTCCCTCCTGCTCTCTCTATTGATCTGGGTGGGAGGGGAGAGTGAATCGGCCACTGATTGGCTGCAGGGATCAGGTGACGTATCAACACCAAACGATGTACGGGAGAACCAGTTCTGACAGCGCAGGAACGGCCATTGCACCGGAGGTGAGTATAAGGCTGGAGTCTCACTTGTGTAAAGCATCGTCCCAGAGCATTGGATGTGATATGCTAATGACCCTCGACTCAGACTCTGCTGTGAGTGAGTGCTGTGTCACTTAGTGTAATCTACTGTGATCAGATCCTTTGATAGGATCACCGGTGTGAAGGAGAGAGAATATTCACCAGTTTTAGGTGTCTTTTATGATGTCTCCTTGGAGATCATTTGCAGTTGTTTAAAAAACAAAACAAACTTATGTATATGTTAGTGGACCCATCTAGGCTGTGCAAGATCGATCTTCCTACAGAGCGTTTATCCATCAAGTTGCCATGGCTTGAGATCAAGCTAAGGGCCAATACATAAATCATAAATAAATAATAATAATAATAATAATGGGATGTGCATGTAACTTCTTTGAACTGTCTCCTGATGGAAAATGCTCCAAATTTTGCACTGTACTTCTAGTGTTTGTGCACACAACATGATTTTCAGGAAGAATCTGCCTGAAATCCATCTGAAAAGGCACTTAAGATATGCTAAAAAGAAGATGAACATATGCATTGTAATGCCAAGTGACTTGCTGTGATGTGTTCAGCCTTTTTGAGCTTCTTTTACCAGCTTTAGGCTCCATAAGCTGTGAAGTGGCTAAAAGAAGAGACCTGAGCATCCCTCTGGTGGCTTCTACTTGGAAGACACTCAATAGTTTATATGAAAATATCCCCCTAAAAGCCTCCTATGAAATGATGATTAAAAAAGATTAAAAAAAAATTGTCTATTTTTCACCCCAAATAAGGGCTCGTTTTTCATCCATATGTCTGGTTTTTGCAGCCATATAGCATCAGTATTATATAGCAATAGTAATATATTAGCAATTTAAAGTATACTAGGTGGCTACATTGATAATTGCAATGGATTCATATAAAGGGATGCCATTTGGGTGGTGTCGTTATGGCCACTGTTCTTAAACGCACCCATTCAGTTTAATGGCGAGTTTGATCCAAAAAATGAATCAGTCAAGTAGATTTTGATTTTTTTCACATAGATCATCATTCAGTGTGTGAAGCTTGTTATGTGAATTCCATTCTTGACTTAACTGGCCATAGTGTACTGTACCAATGAGTGACACCAGCGCCGCCACACAGCCTCTATCACCATCCTCAAACAAATCATCATGAGGTGGCAGCACTAGAGCCATTGACCGCCCCCTGATGACATCCTTTCTCACAGTTATAAGTCAGAAGCGGAAAGCCGGCGCTGCACTCACATCTCCTACAGCGTCCTTCACCCAGGATGTCTTAAGAGGATGGCGATACAAGAAGCTGTAGTAAGTGACTACAGCGCTGACTCCTGATGATGACCTATTCCAGAAGGTGAGTTACATGCCGCAAAGAAGTGAGTGCAGCCCCAGCCTCCTGTGACGTCACATTCAAGACTCCTCTCAAACCAAACGTCACTGGAAGAGAAGTAGAAAAACAAAACAAAACACATTTTTGGATTTACTAGGGAGAAGATGGTATTTTATAATAAATCTAATTACAAAAGTGGTTAGACTATATGGATGGATATTTAAAAAGGGCAATTTAGGTGCCAGATGACCCCAGAGTTGTTAGATGCGTGCTGGGATATGTAATTAGAGTTTCTCTTTAATTTATGGATGTTGCAAAATTTGCTTATCTTGACCACTGTCATATTTACTACTTATCAATAAAGAAACCACACATTTTTTTATTGTCCACATAGAAATAAAGGAAGAGTAAAAATAAGTCTGTGCCATCACTACACATTCTCCATAAAGAGGACAAAAGAATAAAAAATATGAATCTGTATTCTAGTGAATATCAACATGCTCAGCATAGACATTAAAGAGTCTAAAACATAGATTTTTTCAGACTTCATTGGCTTCTATCGTTCTTCATTGGTTGTTTAAACTTCAAGTTGTGGATTCTATAAATAAATTACATTTTTCCTCTTCATTTTGTTCATTTGGAGTTTCATTTTTTACAACAAAAGACTTGAATAAAAAAATCTGTAAAGGTTGAAAGCAAACAAAGAAAGTGCCGCCATATTTCATTACTGATTGCCTTGTAAGCATTTCATAAGAGAACACCATGTCAAGAATTTGCATTCCTCCCATCGGGATAGGCCATGCCAATTCCATAATGCAGTTGTGGAAATGTCGAGGAGTCGGCGGCACAAGGGCCGGTGCAGCTCACACCCAGCCGGCTCCCCAATGAAAAAGATTAATTTACTGTTACCCTCGGTGAGGGTCAAAATACACAATCAGTCAATCACATTCTTTACTAAAACAGTCTCAAGAAAAATGAACTCAATCCTTAAGCGTTACATTTTTGAGCGTAATCAGAGTTCTTATCTTTGGTGCAGACTGCCCCCCCCCCATTTCAGTACCTCCGGGCTTGCACCTGCTGCATCTAGCATCCTGGCATCAGGCAGAGTACTCACAAGGTCCCCACTGGCTCCAACCGTGCACTTCCTGTAGGGATCTGCTCCAAGAAACAGTAGAGGATGACCGTTACGATCATGTTCCTTCACTGCCAGTACAACATCCGCCGTTCATCCGGTTCCATGCTAACGTCCACTGTACACACAAGGGAAGAATCAGTGCAAAGTCAAATCAATACACTAGCTAACGTTCCTGTGGTTCCTTTTTCTCCTCTTGGGGACTATCCTTATAGACCAGGCTCCTCCTACGAAGAGCGTCAATTATAATTATTAATATCTCACGGACCTCGGGGAGCAGTCTTCACCCTGGCCACTAGAGGGCACCAACACATGTCTACACTCATTTATTATACATAATTATGTATCTACTACAACGTCCATGGATACAGAGTATTCTTCATGGGGGTGGGGGGGAAACTAACACTTTCACACCCCCTTACATTAGGACCAGAACCAAACCACATCCAACTGAAGATACACTATTACTTGCCTCTATGCCTACAAACATTCCCTGTATTCCTGCCCTCATCGGCTGTGGTTGGGGCCACGGTGTGGACGGTTACTGTGACACCCAAAGCGAGAGGGTCCATTCTGCTACTGCTTTCTGCCTCTTCCCTCCCCAGAGTTTGCTCCTGATATTAGACCTTCACTTTAAACGATTCCATGTTCTTTCCATGCATTCACTGCTATGCAAAATAAAGTGACGATTTAGGAAAAGATGTGAAACATATGTACGAGAGGGAGAAGGTGAGAAAAAAGGGAGACAGATTAACTATCGAGATTGGAAACCAGTGTAGAAAGACACAGAAAGAAAAACAGGAAATGAAAGGAGAAAAGGCGGAGGGTCAAATAGATAGAGGAATATTTGGCGACACGGGGGGAAATATTTCATAAAAGCACAAAATGCTGCTCTCTACCTCTCTCTCCCTCTCTGTCCATCTCTATCTCTCTTTCTCTGTCCCTCTCTATCTCTCAGTCTCTCTCTCTCTCTATCTCTCTGTCTCTCTCTCTATATATATATCTATATATACAAGAGAAAACAATAATCAGATGTGGAAGCTGTAATTGTAACACATAGGAAAGTTACAGAAAAAGATAGATAACGGGACAGGAAAAGTGTAAGACGAAAACAATATCATGGTGTAACTACACAGAAAAAAGGGAAATGGTTCATGAGAAAGGAAAGTAAGCGCAGAAAAAAAACCTAAAGCTATTCCGAGATGGAAAAATATGGAGAAGGTACCAAGAGAAATAAAAGCAGGCATTGGAGGAGGGGAGATGGAGGAAAAAAGGGGGAGAAGGGAGAAGGAAAGGGTGAACGAGAGGAGAAAGTAGAGGGACCAGAAGAGGGAAAGAGAGGGCAGGCATGTAATAGTATCAATGCCTTGGAAAATTGTGTAGAAGGCAGAGAAGGAAGGACTGACACAGGGCTGGGTCACATGGAGGTTACTGCACCCAAAGGGGGTTCTGGCAGGGTTCATAGAGAGCTGGCTGCCTGCATCTTACTGACAGGGAGGGGAGAGAGGAAAGGAGGGGGGAGATGGATTCCCTCTCAGGCTACTCAGATTGAAAGGAAAATGCAGAGTTTCACGCCACAGGAATGTACCACTGCATCCTGACCTAAGGGGAGCCAGGGAGCCAAAACGTTAGCAGCAGACTGACAGAGAGAAGGAAGAAGTGGGCAATGAAGGTGTGAGCCTATTTGTGTGGAAAAAGCAGGAATTAGCCCTACAGCCAGGGCCAATGGCTGCACATACTCATAAATCTGCCCGCCTTCCACCCAAAAAAGCAAAGTTATCTCTATTCTGCAACTATTAAGCCTGGACATGGTTCTCCACATACGTCGCACACTTAATCAGAGACCTTTTCGCACTTCAACTTTTTATCACCACTTAGCACATCTGCTTCAACAAGAAAGAAATATAGCCGCAAGGCGGGTAGATATGTATCGGGATGATGAAATCTGCTGCATACAGTAGTACTCTGACAAAAATATTTCAATGCTTGCGGCACATGTGTGAAACATGATATGGACCCTTTTTTTTTAATCTTACTCTAAGCTCCTGTTTATGGTGCTGCTGCTACATCTGGAATATGAAAAGGTTGTATAACGGCGCAGACATCACATGTGAGGCGTAGCCTTTGTGCTGCGGCCTCCGCGGTGTGACTGGGCCTCTTGTGATTTAGTAGTCTGCGCTCTTAAGAATACTAGGTCAGTTGACAATGTAGTGGCCGCATACTTTGGGGCGGTCTGTCTGCAGGGTCGGCTCCACATTTTTGTGGGCCCCGGATGTTAGAGACTCAGTGGGCCCCTTTAACACATACTGCAATTCATGATTATAATATAGAGACTGCAGATTGTATATATTGTTATGAAAATATAGAGGCTGCGGGCTGTATATTTATATAATACAGAGGCTGCGGGATGTATATACTTAATACAGAGGCTGTGGGATGTATATTTATAAAATACACAGACTGCGGGATGTGAAAATATAAATAATATAAAGGCTGCGGACTGTATATATATATATATATATATATATATATATAATATAAAGGGTGCGGGCTGTATATATATAATATAGAGACTGCGGGCTGTATATATATATATAATATAGAGGCTGCCGGCTGTATATTTATATATTATTATTATTATTATTATTATTTATTTATATAGCGCCATTATATTCCATGGCGCTTTACATGCTAAAAAGGGCAGACTAGGACAAGTAACATAGTAACAATACAAGTAACAATAAATGTTGACAATTCGGTTGTACAGAAACAAGAGGGGAGAAATATATAAAATAAAGGCTGTGGGTTGTATATTTATATAATACAGAGGTTGCTGGATGTATATGCACAATATAAAGGCTGTGGGATGTATATATGAATGTAAAAATATAAAGGCTGCGGGCTGTATATATGTATATAGAAGAAGAAAGAAAAAAGTCTGATAGACTGAAACGTCGCGTGTTTGAGTGATGGCCAAATAAAGGCTAAAACTATCTGGAAGGAGTGCTGCCGTTTATTTTATATATATATATATATATACTAGATGGGTGCCCGATGCACAATGCATCGGGATTCTAGCAGAGCGAGTCTCTGACTCGCAATGGCCGCTTCGCGGCCAATGCTTCGCGCTGCTAAGGCGACTCGCCATGCCCGCTGCGCGGGCATAGCGAGTCGCCTTAGAGCGACTCGCAATGGCCGCTTCGCGGCCAATGCTTCGACTCGCCATGCCCGCTGCGCGGGCATAGCGACTCGCCGGCTCGCAATGGCCGCTGCGCGGCCAATGCTTCGTTCGTATCCACATGACGACAAAGGGGCACTCGCAGCATTCGCAATTATATAATAGATATATATATATATATATATATTATAAAGGCTGCGGGCTGTATATATATATATGTGTATGTATATATATATATATATAGATATATATAGATATATATATAATAGATGCTGCAGTCTGTACATACAGAGCTGTGCAAATTAATTGGGACAAAGCCTGTTTTTAAGTAAAATCGTAAGTTGGTTACCAGTCAGTGATTCAAACCAGTTTTAACTGCTTTGAACAAGTGTGAGTGTACAACCTTGAGTAACAAAATGTGGTGTGACTGGTTTTAGTCAGAAAATAACAGCTAGCTGCCCCCTTAGCTTCAGTTGAGAGCTTGTTTCTGTGAGGAGTGGTTTAGTGTACTTTTTCTCTCAGTGTGATTCATATCTGTAAAAATGGATGTTACTCCACAGCAGAGGTCTAGAATTATTACTCTTAAGGAGCATACAAGTCTGACTGTAAGAGAAATCACTTCCACTGTTGGTATTGAAAAATCTACAGTTTCAAGAATAATTTGCACACACAATGAAACTGGAGCGTTTCCTCCAAAACAAACGTGGAAGAAAAAGGAAAACGACACCAAGAACTGATAAAACACTTATCAGTAATAGTAAATCTAATGCAAGGAACACAAGTAAAGATTTGATTTGTCCCAATTAATTTGCACAGCACTGTATATAATATAATGGCTATGAGCTGTATATATATAGTATAGAGGCTGCAAGCTATATATTTATATAATACAGAGGCTGAGGGCTGTATATATATATATATATATATATATATATATGTAATATAGAGGCTGCGGGCTCTATATATAATATATAGGCTGTTGGCTGTATATTTATATAATACAGAGGCTGCAGGATGTACATATATATATATGGCCTGTGTTCCACTGTAGAATGCAAATGGGAGAAAGTTATGTCATGCATGGCTGCAGCTAGATGGGTCCAACCCAATGGTAAGATGAAGCAGAACAGACCCAGGCATAGACTATAATGAATATAGGTACTGCAGTAGGCGTTTCTCGGATGTCATTTGAGCCCCCCATCAGCCCAGGACCCCTGAATTTGTCCAGGTGCACCGGGTGCTGACACCGGCCCTGTCTGCCATGCTTACTTATTCTCTTGCTTTTAACTAGTTTCACCAAAATATTGGTATCATCCATACATCATCGCACCTGAGGAATGAGCGTTTTACTTGTTTGTTGGGTTACTGGCAGCCTACTTAGTAGGGCAGATACTGCGAACACTTGCTCTCTGATTATTGACTTGCCTGAATGTGCCAATATTGGGAACTCTGCTGTGGCCATATGCATTGCCTGCCCAATACAAAGCTCTTCTACTTTCTGATGATGCACTCTTGTATTTTTTATTCTAACCTTATTTGTGAAAAAAACCTAAAAAGAATATAGCTGAAAATAGTATTTTATAAGAAGATTAGAGAACATGTGATTTCCAACTCTGCTGACAGTCCAGTAAATAATAATATAGGAGAAGGTTTGAAGTCCTTCTAATAGGGGCCATAAACCCGCCATAGATGTATGCTTGTGCGGAAGACACCTACTCCTCTGGACTCCCTCATACACAGTGGTGTAACTGAAGCTCATGGGCCCCCAAAGATAAAGCTCCAACAAGGGCCCCCAATTATTGCAAATCTTTAATAGCATTGGTCTTTTCTATAGGCCAAAAGACCCCCTAGGCTCCAGGGCCCGGGTGCGATTGCAACCCTTGCACCTGTTGTACTGTAGTTACACTCCAGCTCAAACACTTGTAGTGGTGGCTTACCTCTCCTCAAAATGAAAGGATCTGTTACGTATATTCAATATGCCCAATCCTTCTCCAACATCATCTGTCTGGGGAGAGTCAGGAGGCCCCCATACAAATATTATAGACAACCGCTCCTGAATCAGGAATCTTGTGCGATGGCCACAGGAGGATAAGACTACATAAACAGCAGACCGGGCTGCTATATCTCTTAACAAAGCAAACAGGAGTTATGAAAAAAGTACAGATCAGCCTGCTTGGCTCTACCTGTAAACTGATTGTGACCATTGCACAAAAACAAGAATATTTTCATCTCAGCCATGAATAGAAGTACCCCTTTAAGTAAGATGTGACATATAGGTTACCAACAAGCCATGCTTGAAGAATGCTGTTAGCTTATGATCCTCCTTCAAGACTCTACATATCACAGTGTAAAGTGCCCATTCCTTAATTATATGAATATATCTGTGAATATTATGTTCAAAACTTGGAGCTGCTCAAAAAAGTGACCCCCAGCACCACAGGACTGAATATGACTATATATTTCTCATGTACAGTCGCTCTCTGTTTGCCTATTGCTGCCTCCTCTGCTCAGAGTGGTGCTACTCTCCTCCTTCTTCCAAGATGGTCGCCTCTTTGGCATGGGGAGTGCATGGTAAGCCTAAACCAAGTTTAAACCTACTACGCACCCCCCATGCCATGTCAGTGGCGATCTTGGTAGCAATAAAAAGGGATGCTGAACTGAGCAAAGTAGGCAAAGGGGAGGTGAATAGAGGGCATCAGGTAAGGTGACTTTGCAAGAGAAATGTGTAGTCACTTTTCTGTCCCAGGGTGGATAGTCAATTTAATTTTTTATGATGTAATATACTGAATAGTTTTCTTATTCGACGGCTCCAGAATGCACATTGCAAAATTTTTGCTGCCCCCTCCATGCAGAGGGTAAGTAGTCAATATGTCTATGGCTGCTGGATGGAGTAAGAAAGATGGTGGCATATACAAGCCACTCAGCCATAATGACAGGCAAACTAATGCTTCCCTCCTTGTGCAATTTAGCTGCCTAGCTCTGACTGTCATATGTATACTAGAACCAGATGGGGGCCAGTACTATTACATTGGGAGATGGGGTAGTTTCTGGGGTGCTAGGAGTGGGCTCATGCGACGGTGGCATCCTTTCTTTGGAGGGAAGTGAGGTGATGATGGGGGTGGGCTCTAGGGCGGGCTCTTAACTCACGCTGCCCCCATCTTTGTTCACCCTGTAATGCGCAGTCAAGGACCGGGTTTACAAATGTGGCACCGCAGAGTCCGGTTGCCACAATGGCATTGCCTCCCTCAGGGGGTGATGTCATACTTGCAAGCAAGAAGGGGTATCCACACCAGGTAAGCCCACAGCATGCAACACCTTTCCTGACTCCAGACCAGAAGGGGGAGCCCAAAACCCAGGTTCAGGGGAGCTCCCCTATAAATTCTAGCCTGGGGCGGGGTTAGTTAGTTCAGTTCCTAAGAGGACTGTGAAGACGACCTGTGGACTGGAGCAGTGCTAAGCTCTTCTCAGTGAAGGAACAGCAAGCATGAGGGACCTGTAGGAGAGGGTCTGAGGAAGGAGAGAAGAAAGCCTGGGGAGTGGATCCAGTTACCGGCTCACCCCAGAGCAGAGCGCCAGAAACAGACACCGGAGTCCGAGGTTGTGAGGGTACTACAGACCCAGCAGCCAAACCCAGAGGACGGGAGATTCCATGTCTCCCGGCCACAGCAAGCACCTGGAGGCACAGCAGCATTGAAGAGCTCAGGGACAGTTGCCAGAGGAGTGGTGCCCGGGAAGGGCTCAAGTTGCCTACCATACAGGAGAGAGACTTACCAGCAGGAAAAGAGGGTCACAGCTTAGCTAGAGGCAGAGAGGACAAGCAAAGAGGAGCGCAGCAGGGAGGCCTCAGAACTCACTGGGTGAGGAGATCCCCAACTTGCTTCCAGGCCACCTGGATTCCTAACATCTCCTTGGACAGTGTCTTGGTCTGAACCTGCAACTACCAGTAAAGGTTAAGGAAACTACATACTGTATGTCTGTCGGTTATTCCGCGCCCTCAGTCTTGCACACCAACGGCCTACCATCACCATAGACTTTACCGGTTGCTCTGGGGAACAACTCCACCTGTGGGGAGCGATATCACCTTAGCTGCAAATCCATCATCCCCAGAGGTCCCACACTGCAGTGTCGGCCATCAATAGCCAAACATCACAGGTGGTGTCACGACAACCATCCCCAAAACCAAAATCTCTGAACTTTTATTTGATACCCAGGGTCACGGAGCCGGGTCTCGACCCTTGTGACTCCCCAGAAGTATTAAAGCCCGGTTCTGAGTACTCTACGGCCCGGGGGCGCATCAGAAACATGGCGGCCACATGGGCAGTTACTAAACGGGGTAATGTCACGATGAGGCAGGGCTTTGAGGCGGCCTTGGGAGGGATAATAGGAGGAGGGAGTAGGACCCCGGACTGCAGCCTGTGTCATTGGGACACTGTCTAAAAGGAAAGCTGGCTTTGTTGCCCATAACAACCAATCACAGTTCAGCTTTTATCCATGATACTGTTCATGAAAAATGAAAACCGCACTGTGATTGGTTGCAAGGAGCATCAAAGAGAGTTTGTGTGATCTGACCCATTGATCTAGGGAAAATATATAATTTAATCTAATCAGAAAGTAGATACATAAGTCTTTTGTGCACAAGAACCTATTTCGTCTGAAGTGAAATTGAAAGATTGATGGCATTTCCTCTTCAGTAATCGCTAAAAATACCCACCCTAATACAGTTACTGTATTATATTAGTTCTTAGCCACAGACAAGCACGTGTGTAGGGTGTAGTTATGTAGAAACCGCTAATGTAGTCACTGGTGAGGTCTTGTTGGCAGCTAGAGATCCTACAATATGTTGTGAGAACTGTTCAAAACCCCCAAAAGTGGAGGTGTATGTGTATACCTCTGTTCAGGTGACTGCCAATAGACATTAGATAACAGTCTGGCCAACAGCCATTCCTCCTCACTCTTCAATATATATGCACACTTGGCTTTTTAATAGGAAAAGGTGAAAGAGAGACTCCCATAGGAGCAAGGATTGGGCCAGTTAAAATCCTACATTCCCAGTATTCTTTCCTGCAACATTGCTGTCGGGGAAGAGTCAGGACAACCCTACAGAGATCAGAACGCTGGCCCTTCCTTGCAATACTGGCTGATTTGGCTGACTACAGGGGCGTTGACATTGCAAGATAAATGGAATGCATATTGTTAAAATGCTCATTTTACATGTATCTTGCCATGTAAACTGGCAGCCGATGCCACACGTAATAAACATAATACACGTTCCCCAGGTGAAATAACAAGAGGTTTATCATCCTTTGTAAACAGGACTTGCACTGCCGGGAACAGTGGCAGCCTATGTGAACTGAAGAGTACATCGTTTACTTTGGTCTCCCTGTGTTAACAAGTATTCAAATAACCTCTAATCGGTAAAGGTTTACCAACTGGCAGTCGTATGGTGCCGCCAGTCGGTCCATGTAAGCAGATGTCACAAATCTGAAATTATATGCTTGTTCCAGAAAGGTCAGGATGAACAGTGTTAAGGTACCTTTACACGCCGCCACAGGAAGGAAGAAACTGCCAGGCATCGGGGACAATTGTGCCTGTTTCCATGAAATCACTACGAAATGGCGGCGTGTAAATCGGGAAATTCCTTCCTGTGCCCTGCAGTTCCTTCGGATACCTGTTTCTGAGCCGTGCTCAAAAACAGGAAGGCACAATATCTATGGTGGCGGCGTGTAATCGGGGCACAGGCAAGGTATTTGCGTGGCCTAGCGAATTCCCAGGGGTGTGCCACGGCGTCATGGATACCACGCCCCATCAGCGATCATTGGTGGAGGCTCCTGTGTTACGATTGGTTGTCCCTTCACAGGGCGCCATATTTAAAGAGCTATCCATTCACAGTCCACAATTGCAATGGCGTCATGTATTAGCCAGCCTTCCTGCGCAGGCTGGCCAATTATGATGCTATTGCGATGTCCAATCACAGTACGAGCGTCACGAAATACACAACTCTGTCACGCCTATGTACTTGTGGCGCAAAATATGTACGGTCATATTCCTTTGTGGTAGTGGCGTGTAAACCAGGGAAGGTAATCAACAGGGAGTAAGCCGCAGGAGCTGTCGGCACTTCCGGGGAACGCAAATACCTTCAGTGGAGCACGTTGTGGCGGCGTGTATATGCGGCATCAGGGATCGGTATCCACCGTTAAAAACGCGCGCATGCACGTGCAATGGATACCTGCTGCTGCCCGCAGTGGCGGCGTGTAAAGGTACCCTTATGGATTACTCAATGTCAGCACGATGCTTTCACCACACGGAGTTTGAAGAAACACCAGAATTTTAAATGGTAAGTTCGGTAATGAAAGCAGTCAATGCAACATACTTAAATATTATCAGTAGGCAAATACTCTTAGTATATGAAATGGGATGTGAACCTTTGGAGAATCCTGTGAAAATTAAGATGGCACAAAATTAGTAGTTAATCTAGAAGCCATAGAGACCCAATCAAACTCCTCCTAAGCTCACCATGCACATTTAGACTACTTTGGCCAAACGATGGTTTCCCATACATAGGAGGACTTCTTCATCCAAGCACTCCTGACAGCGGCTTAGAACAAAAGGATCGCCAGTTCAAAATCGGACATTCTGGATCCTTGACTCTTCTGACAATCCAGTTTCAAGAGCCCCATACACATTAGAGCCGATATTGACGGGTGTGGCTGACAGTAGTTTGATGTGTATGGAGGCTATATTATACTTAATGTGATATAAATGTTGTAAACATAATGAGTGGCTAGCAAGAATTTCCATCAGCCAAAAGCCGGCGTCACACGTGTCAATATTGCTAGCGACATCGCTAGCGATATCGCAAGTGCATCGTGCTGTGTGACAGTGCGACGCAACTGCGATATATCTCTGGTCGCAGGTTGACAGGTTTACGAGGGTGAATGTAAACCTGTCAATCTGCAACCAGCGATTAGGCTGGATTGCGCTGTCTGACACCGCAATAGCGATGTTGGCGGCGTTCCAGCTTATACCGCAGCTTGCTGCGGATCATTCGCTGGGTTGATTTCAGCCCTGCGAGCTATGGCTCCGCCCACATCACCTGACGCATCACCGGCAACATCCTGCCGTGTGACAGTTGGCCTGCGATGTCGGAAGCGAGTGCGCACCCGCGCATCGCTTCCGACATCGCAGGCCAGATTGACACGTGTGACGGGGCCTTTAGGCTAGGGTCAGACTTGTGTCTGCCCCTGACCCTCGTGGATCTGGCAGAAACTTTCTGTCTCAGCAAGTAACGCTATATGCTGCCAGGCAATAGATCTCTATGGCAACCAGATGCTTACCGCAGCCTCCGACTCCACAGAGATATCCAAGATATGCACTTTTCCAGAGCGCTCAGAAAAACGCTGCAAACGTTTCCTGTGCACTCTGCCAAAGCGCCTACCCTGTGGAGTCGGCGGCTGCAGTAAGCGTCCGGTAGCATTAGAGATCAATAGTCAGGCTGCTGGAAACGCTATGCGCTGAGGCAGAAATTTTCAACGTTTCTGCCGGATCTGCCAGGCTAGGGGCAGGCGCAGTTCTGACCCTAGCCTAAAGCTAGGGTCAGACCTGTGTGTGCCCTGAGCCTGAGGAATCCGTTAAAAACTTAAAAATTCTCAGGCAGCTCCGCACACCAGCCCCGGATATGCGCTATTGCAGAGCGCACAGGAAACGTGGTCTGCAGCGTTTTCCTGTGCGCTCTGCAAAAGCGCATATCCGGGAATTCTCTGTGGAGCTGGCAGGTGCGGTGAGCATTGGGTTGCTATAGCAATCCGAAGGCAGACGGCACATAGCGTTACATGCTGGTAACGCTATGCGCTAAGCCTGCCAGGGTCTAAGTTTTAAACGGATCTGGCAGGCTGAGGGCTGACACAAGTCTAGGGTCGGACCTGCGTCTGTCCCTAGCCTGGCGGATCTGACAGAAACTTAGACTCTGGCATATACATAAAGACAAAACAACATAATTGCAGAAAAGTACCAGATCTGATGGAAATTTGCTCCAAGCATCTACTAATCAGTAAAATCGATATTTTTGCAAAGTGTCTGATCTTCCTCTAAATTAATTTTGGGTTCAAACTTTGGTTTCAAAAACCATAACCAAGCTAGATTGACCTGCTGACAAACTCTGGCACCCAGGATTAGAGATACAACCCAAGTGGCCACGCTACATATACAACCTAGGGGAGTGGATGTACAAATAAGCAGCATCCAACATAATTGGTTCTACAGACAAGGGCCCATTTTTGCCCCAAAGTTTACTTTGTAAGCCGCCACACTGGTTTCTAGTAAACATAGATTTTCCCATGCAACGTCAGCACCATGTTGTCAGCGTCTGATCCTTCATACTCTCTTGGTGTGAAACACCACACTATGGGACATTGAGCTGCAGTTATTTTACTGGAAAAATGGAGCTGATAGTTATTCTACACTTATAAATGATGCATGGGGCAATACAAAGGCATGTTTGCATACTTATCTGCCGAATGTAAGTCAGCCACGTGTAAGGTACTACTCTCTTTCTACTGACTCATTGAACGTGACGCAAGGGACATGACATGGAAATAGCAGTTGCATTTTTTTACTAATACTTACTTGGAAAACTGTGCAACACATTTTACATTAAAACTTTATTTCTGTAATGGTATTGATAAATATTGGTAACGAAATACGGTAAGTATTTTCAATAGACCTGTTAGTGGTGGACATAAAGGAGAATGGGCCCACTTGTCATACCAAAATAAAACGTAGATCTACATTGTTTTTTATGGATTTTTGTACATGACAATTGATGTCTGATCTTTAATGTTTGGATTATCTATTAAATATATTTTTCTGCACATTATACAGCTGGAATTTTGCTTTGTCTGTTATAAATTACGTCTGAACAGTAACGTTTCACTGCTCCGGAGTGTTGACGTTCCTTTTGGGAGTAAACTAATTTCTTTTTATATGGCTGGAGTCACACTGGGCGAGAGACTTGCGCGAATTGCACATGCATCACCAAGCATGCCCGCGGTTGCATGCCCCTGTTCGGAGAGCGGGTGATGTATGCAAGACCCACGTGAGTCTCTTGCATGTCTCTCGCCCAGTGTGACTCCAGCCTATATCACAGTATTTCAACCCAACAGATACAAAAACAACACGTTTTTATATTCTTTGAGTGAACTATGGATATCTATGACATATGCACAGAAGTTACCGACACATACAAGTACATAAAGAATAAGTGTGAACAGTCCATTTACATTGCCCGAATATAATGATAAAGCGTTCCTAGAAACACTAGTTAATTCTGCAATGTAAACAGGCTTGCTGATCACCTGGTGAAAGAAGAAAATGCTAAGGGCCCCTTTACACGCGGCTACATTTCTAGGGTGGCTACAGGTAACTTACTGGCTGGAATGAAATCATGGAGACAAGGTTCTATCTTGTTGCTGTGTACAAATGGAATAATCTCTCCATGATTTCACTGCAACCAGTAAGTTACCTGTAGCCACCTAAGAAATGTAGCTGCGTGTAAAGGGGCCCTAATTCTGCAAGTGAAATGATCTTTTGTGCTGCACATAAGATCATCGTTTTCATGTTGTGTAAAGAGGACTCAAGATGCTGAGAACAAAGGCTCCATATGCGCAATGACTGATCTATTACAGAATTTTCAGTGCACCTCTTAGGCTGGTTCAGCCTATTTAGACAGTCTATTACATGACCACTGACCTATAGGCATGGTGCTGGTCGGAGGTGATATCCAATAATGATCTGTTAGAATGGTCAATCCGTTGACAAAAAAATTGTGCAAACTCAACTTTTTGTCTGTTTTGAAAAGATCCGGGTTTTTTTAACATGGAAGTCTATGGAAAATGGATTTGTTAACTGATCGTTATTAATCTTCTATTTGAAACTAATCCAGTAAGCAAAAAAAGTATCCTTTAGAAAAACAAGAAAAACAGATGGCTAATTAGCAACGGAACCGCTTTCCATAGACTCCCATGTTAAAAAAGAAAAGATCCTGTAGAAATCAATTTTTTTTCAAAATCAACAAAAAGTTGTATTTACACAACTTTTTTTGCCAATGAACTGTTGCTGGATCGATTCTAATGGACGATTACTGGACATGTGAACTGAGGCTACTTTCATACCTCTGTTTTTTAGGTCTGGCACAGATCCAGTATTCCAGCAAAAGAATGATCCTGTTAAGATCTTGTTTTTGCCCAATCACTTGAATTAGTGGCCAGTAGCATCCTGTTGCATCAGGTTGCTACAGGATCCTGTTTTTTAACAAGTACAAAAAAAGTTTCATCTAATGTATTTTGGACCAATTAAAAAATTGTATCCAGTCAGATTCGTTTTGATCCGGCATCAATTATAATGGAATTCAATGTGTGCTGGATCCAGTTTTACCAGATCATGCTGGATCTGGTAAACCCGGATCCAGCATGCCTGCTGTGCACTTCTGCAATCCAAAATCCAGTAGTGGCCGGTGCCTATAAATAAGGATCAGACTGAACCAGATGGTGCCATTCTGGTGTTATGCCTTCCCCCGAATCTGTATTAAATGTACAAAAAGTGGAGGTGTGAATTCCGCCTAACACTGCACATCACGAGGTGTATACAAGACCTTATTTCAATTGGTTGATAGAGTCCAAAATGTATTGACCATGGACCGGTTTAGCTACCATAACATTTCTATGTTTATTATTTCTTCCCTCCTTATTATAGTTGTCTACAAAGGGCATCTCGTTATTATGTCTTGACCCTTGTTATTATCCAGAGCAGAGGAGCGTCGGCCATGTCACGTTCATTAGTTTCATTCATCTACTGATATGTTCATTAGTTTGGACTGAAGTCTAATGACTGCGCCATTTATACATATAAGAATACGTATACTGAGTGCAAGCTGCTGCTCCATTATGCAGTATTTCCAGACCTTGAACGGGCTTTCTGTGTAACTAGTAACGTGTCCTTATTGCACCAGTCTTTGTCACTTTTCCAGTGTAAGAGTGAACAGAATTGTAGATGACTTTTATTAGGGTTGATTTTAGAGTTACCCTGATCTTAACATAGCGCCATTAATGGACGTCTCTTTTTTTGTCTTTTCAAAGGCACTTTAGGAAGTTGTCTAACAGGTGCAATTCCTGGGACGTGCCACAATTGCCTTTATAACTTTCTGCACCACTTCCCCTTGGTGTTTGCCTCCCACTGTGTTTACAAGCACCGGTGATGATCCCTCAGTCATGGTCATAGCCTAAGTGTCTTCATAGTCAGGATGAAATTTTTATGTTGGACGCGGAAGGCACAATTTTTGCTGAAGATGATGAATTTACTGACAATCATAAATAAGTCATATTTGGTATAATGATTGATTATCTGATCAATCAGTCAGTTCATCTATAATACATGTCAATATTATACCTATAGCAATAATATTAGCATGCAACATATTACGCAGAACAGTTAACGGCAATGATTTTTAATAAATTTTTTTTTAATGGGCAATTTAGAATAAGAAAATAGTTCATATCTTAGATTAGGTTCATGTACACACCTACACGTAGACGTGTACAATATAGGTGTATATGTGCACATATACTGTACACCTAAATTGCAAATTCAAGCATCAATGGAGGTGTACCCATAGACTAAAATATGCAAGGTATTATAAAAAATATATACTTTGATTAAATGACTTGTTTTTATCTTCAATAAAAGTGTAGGAAAGTGTAGTTGACCTTGCTTTTTTTGTACCCAAAATAACTATAGAAAAGTTGTTTTATTGTATTCTCCATTACTCCCAACGAGAGACTTATTGAAATGTAAAGCAGTGTGTTTCAATGCATCTAAAATGTATACCTTTTATTATTATTATTATTATTATTACCGTATTTTTCGCACTATAAGGCGCACCGGATTATAAGGCACACCCTCAAAAAATGACTTTTAAGCCGTCTTGGTCCATATATAAGGCGCACCGGATTATAAGGCGCACCATATTACCATAAAAAAAAAAAAAAGCTCAGACTCCAGTATCCCTGTGTAGCCTCCCATCACCCTCCAGCATCCCTCTGTAGCCTTCCATCACCCTCCAGCATCCCTCTGTAGCCTCCCATCACCCTCCAGCATCCCTCTGTAGCCTTCCATCACCCTCCAGCATCCCTCTGTAGCCTCCCATCACCCTCCAGCATCCCTCTGTAGCCTTCCATCACCCTCCAGCATCCCTCTGTAGCCTCCCATCACCCTCCAGCATCCCTCTGTAGCACCCCACCACCCTCCAGTATCCCTGTGTAGCCTCCCATCACCCTCCAGCATCCCTCTGTAGCCTCCCATCACCCTCCAGCATCCCTCTGTAGCCTCCCACCACCCTCCAGTATCCCTGTGTAGCCTCCCATCACCCTCCAGCATCCCTCTGTAGCTCCCCACCACCCTCCAGTATCCCTGTGTAGCCTCCCATTACCCTCCAGCACCCCACACAGTCAGACACACACACACACACTCAGACACACACACATACACACACATACACACTCAGACACAGACACACACATACACACTCAGACACACACACACACAAACTGATTTTTACTTTTTATACTGGTACTTTTGCTTACTGTACTGTGTGGCAAGGCACTCTCAGCGCTGGAGCCCTCAGCAAATCACAGCGTTGGAGCCCACAGCCAATCACAGCACTGGAGCCCACAGCCAATCACAGCACTGGAGCCCACAGCCAATCACAGTGCTGGAGCCCTCAGCCAATCAGAGGCTATGGGCTGACGTCAGCTGGCCTCGGATTGGCTCAAGGCTCCTGGGCGGAGCTGTGATTGGCTGATGGGCTCCTGGGCTGTGAGCGCGCGCAAAACAGCGGCGGCACCGGACACCGGACAGCGGGGACGGCGGCTGGTGATCGCGTCCCCGCACGTGATGAGAGGCAGGCACCGGCACCGGCACCAGCACACCAGCATGGATGGCAGGGACGGCGGCTGGTGATCGCGTCCCCGCACGTGATGCGAGGCAGGCACCGGCACCAGCATGGATGGCGGGGACAGCGGCTGGTGATCGCGCCCCTGCACAGAGATGCCAGGCAGGCACCGGACAAAGGGGGATGGCGGCACAAAGGTATGCCTTATTTTCTGGGGGGTGCCAAATATTTGCAGGCAAATGGCACCCCCTTAGCACTCTGGGAAAAATCCGTATATAAGGCGCACTGCACTATAAGGCGCACCTATGATTTCTGGGAAAATCTTAGTCTTTTAGGTGCGCCTTATAGTGCGGAAAATACGGTACCTTCTTAATTAATTTTAAATACAGACATTAAATGAATAGTCAAAATTTAGAAAGATGTAGGTGAATGTATGGCATTGCGTACATCTTTAATGTGTATGTCCGTAGCACACACCATACGTCTGCAGAAGTACAAATGCGAGCCTTAAAAATATTACATGATACTTGAAACTCTATTATTTTAATCATTACTGTTTTCAGTAAAGTCCTTGAATTGTATCCTTTTTTTATGAGCATGAAATATAAATCTACGTGGCATGTAAATGGGTTTTAATTGAATGCCATTCTTTCAAGGAGTCAACATCTATTTGTTAAAAGGGCCCTCAAAATAGGGTGATCACCGAGCGCACTATGGCTGGAATCGCCAAACCATACCGGAAGTATTTGGTTTCCTAGCAGTTACCAAAGGACACATAGAACATTACATGGTGTCCCCAAAAAACAACGGACCGGTAGAGTTGAGGAGCAACGTTAAGGGTCCTCTAGACATTCTGTCTATATACTCCTCTCCAACTGATTGATGGAGCTCCACCTGCAAATAAAAAGACATTCTTGCTGTAGGTGAAGTTTCTATAAATGTAGCTTCAGCTTAGCATCTTGCCTTATTCTTGGCTGCTCATATTGATATCAATGACTTCAGGTCACGACTTATCAGCAGATAGGACAGATCTTTTTGCTCATTTCTTGTAGTGCAGAATCTTAAGGGGGGTTTACACGTAGCGACGCACCAGCGTTCCCGACAACGATCCTGCCTGACCTGGATCACTGGTGCGTCGCTACGTAGTCCCTGGTGAGATGGCAGACAGGCAGACCTCACCAGCGATCACCCAGCGATGCGCCAACACTCGACAGTCGTTGAGATCGTTCGGGGTCTCAGGCGCAGAATGGGGATCATTGGTAAGTCTGCCTGTCACACACAGCGATGCAGCCTGGCAGGGGACATCGCGGACCGAAAAACGTTCCAAGCCATTTAGTAAAGATCAGTGATCTCCCAGTGGGGGGCTGATCGCTGGTAAGTGTCACTCACAGCTAGATCGCCGGCGAGGTCGCTGCTGCGTCACACAATCGGAGACGTAGCAGCGATCTCGTTAGCGATCTCACTGCGTGTAAACCGGCCTTACATACTGACTCATATCTGGATATGTAGCCTGTCTTATTTTTTGATCTGTAAATCTTTCAAAACTTATGCACTCACGTAGCTGAATTAAGGCGGTGTAGCAATACAAAAAGGAAAATGGAAGCGGAGATAAGACAATGCCAGATCAGATATGGGCTAAGATCCATCACAGAGCATGTCCTCATTTATCATTATTCTATGTAGTCCTGCAATATTTTTATTCTGAGGCCAGTGCTATACATCGTTGATTCTCTCCAAGTATCGGATTGATTATGATAATGACACTCTTATCAAACTCTGATCTGAGTGTCATCTTAGTGTGATCCAATCCTCTAGCATGAGAGGATAGCACACTGTCAGGGGAAGAAGAACAAAATATATCCATCTTCTCCATTCTATGAGTCTGCAGAAATGTCATTTGAGTGCAATCTGATGATTTCCACATGCCCATAGACGTGAATGGACGGACTCCATCTGATTTGCAGTGCACATCACAGCACACTGTGCTTTTTCCTCATGCAAAAAAAAAACGCTGATCAGCACTGCCCCATAGACTAACATTGGTCCAATGTTATGTCTGATTGCAGTCACATGAGTTATATGGTGGTGTGAGCGAGCCCTGATTGGCAATTTCATAGAAGGAACATGTCATGAGCAGAAGCATGTATTTTCATGCAAAAAAAAATACATGACACAGATAAGCTTGGTGGGTCCAACGCATTTCATAGGTGCTGAAATATAAGGGCATAATTGTACTTAATGCACCTTGTGATTGTCAATAAACAATATGCCTGTCATTTAAATATGTTGTCTGAGAACAATCAAAAACTTGGCAAAGGAAGAAAGGAATGTCATAAAATAATAAAAGAACTATTACTTACCAGATCAGTATGTCCACCACTGCTCCTGGTGGTCTTTGTTGACCGTGCTGCGGCTTTACGTCATGTTGATACATATCGAACCCCACTAAAAGGTGTCATTATTTGATATGTATAAATGTCAGTGGTTCCCATAGATGTGAAGATCATTTTGGAATCATAGTAATATCGATCCAAAGGAAACAAAATTGGTGAGAGCAGTCTTAGGACTTAAAGGCAACCTGTCAGGTCCTCCGTGCCCCCAGACGCACCAGCAGTTGTGGGCACATATCTAAATTCCCTGCCTAACAGTCCCTTCATATAGCAGCAGTCATGAACAGAACCTTAGTAAATATATAAGTCCTGTTATGATATACAAATTAGGGCTCTGACTAGTCGAAGGGGAGTTGGTTCTCCCACTAGTTGGCAAACTTAGCAAGTTATTCTGCCCCTGTGGGTGTAATTACATGCTTTACAAAAGCTGTTGTCTTTGCCAGCGCTATACAAAGTCACACATGCGCGTGGATTTGTTCCCCTCATAACACTCAACTTCTGAAGGATCACTGCACATGATCGGAAGTGCAGACGACTGTTAGGCAAGGAATTTGGATGTATGCCCACAATTGCTGGTGGTTCTGGTGGCATAATATGTAAAGCGCTGAGGATTATGTTGGTGCTATTATAAATAAAAATAATAATTATTATTATGAGATATTGGCTCGTTATTTTGAGCACAATGGCTCAGTGTAGCACTGCAGTCTTGCAGCGCTGGGCTCAAATCCCACAAAGGAAACATCTGCAGGAGTTTGTATGTTCTCCTTGTGTTTGCGTGGGTTTCCTCCAGGTTCTCCAATTTCCTCCCACACTCCAAAGACAGTGATAGTGATGTTTTGATTGTGAGCCCCAATGGGGACAATGATGATCACATCTACAAAGTGCTGTGGAATTTATAGTGTTATATAAGTGAGTAAAATAAATAAATCTAAGGAATTCTAATGTAGTGCAGACAATAGGTTTAGGTTCGTTATTCTTCTGGAAGGTGAACAAACATCCCAGTCTAAATTCTTTTGTAGTCTCTAACTCGTTTTTCTCTAGAATTGTTCTTTATTTAGCTCCATTCATCTTCCCATCAACCTTGACCAGCATCCCTGTCCCTGCTGAAGAAAAGCCTTCCCACAGCATGCTGCTGTCACCACCATGTTTGGCGGTGGGGATGGTGTTTTCAGAGTGATGTGCAATGTTAGTTTTTCACCAGACATAGAATTTTGTATTTAGCCCAAAAAGTTCTACTTTGGTCTCATCTGACCTAAGGATCTTCTTCCGTGTGCTATCTGTATCCTATATGTGGAATGTGGAAGACGATTCTCTGGTCAGATGAGGCCAAAGTAGGACTCTTTGGGATAAATGCTAAACACTGTTTGTACCGGAAAACTAACACGTCACATCACCTTGAAAACACCCTCTCTACAGTCTGCATGGTGGTGGCAGCGTCATGCTGTGGGGAGACTTTTCTTCAGCAGGACAGGCAAGCTGGTCAGAGTTGATTGGAAAATAGATTGAGCTAAATATAGGGCAGACCACGAGAAAACCCTGTTAGGCCCTGTACACACAGTGCAATTTTATCATATTTTATGATGCACTGTTTAGTGTAGTTTTGTCACAAAACTGCACACAGGTCCTTTTTTTGCAGATGCAGAGTTTTTCCGCACCAAAGACATTGAAAAAACGCATGCAAAAATTAATTAGAGGCTACAAGACCTGAGTCTGGGGTGTAAATTCACCTTCCAGCAGGACAACAACCCTAAACATCCTGTCAGAGGTACAATGGATAGTTTAGATCAAAGCATATTCATGAGTGTGAATGGCCCAGTCACAGTCCAGACCAAAATCCCATTGAGAATCTGTGACAAGACTTGTGAATCGCTGATCACAGATGTCTCCATCCAATCTCACTGAGTGAAAGCTAGTGTGCAAAGAAGGATGGGCACAAAGATCAGCCTCTAGATGTGCAAAGGTGATAGAGACATATTATCCCAAAAGACTTGCAGAAGAAATTGCAGCAAAAGGTGATCCTACAAAACATTGACTCAGGAGGGCTGAATACTAAGCCCAGATTCACACATACAAATCCGTTTTTTAAGCCCTTAAAAAAACGGATCAATTTTTCTAAGGGTGCCAATAGTGTCCCCTGTGGTTCTGAACGTTTTTGTCAAATTTTGGGACATAGTAATTTTTTCACTAAAAACGCATATGCGTTAACGCAGGTGCCTATATGTGCCATGCGTTAACGCATGCATTTCCCATAGGGCCCCATGTTAAAAAAAGCATGCATTTTTTTAAAGCACCCCAAAAACACAGCTAGCAGCGTTTTTGGGATGCTGCATAAAAATGCATGCATTTAAAAAAAAACCGCACACACATGCGTTAACGCATATGCGTTTTTGGACTTAGAAAAAAAATGTCCATCATGTTCCCATAAACGGATTTAAGGCAAAAACGGATGTTATGTGTGAACCAGGCCTAATGCACTTCACAAATACTTTCTTCTTAGTGTTGGTCTATCACATAAAATCCCAATAAAATACATTTATGTTTGTGGGTGTAACGTGAAAATGTGTGGAAAAGGTCTCTGTATAATTCATTACTTAGAAAAAACAGTCCCATTACATAACTGGATGCTAAAAAAAAACAATTCATTAGATGTATATTAATATTATATAGGCTGCAATGGTAATATTGTATATACCGTATGTCTTAGAGAGGAGATTACAGGTATCGGAGAAATACAGTAAGGGCCCTTTCACATCAGCGTTTTTCGTAATTCGCGGCAGATGCGGTGAAAAAACCGCATCTGCCGCGTTTGCCGCATAACCGTTCCACTTGCGGCGCGGTTGCGTTTTTTTCTATGCAAAGTATAGGCGTACTTGCGGCAGGTGCGGCAAGTGCGGTTTTTTTCGCTGCCGCACCTGCCGCAAGTGCAAAACCGCACTTGCCGCATCTGCCGCAAGTCCCCCTATACTTCCTATGGGAAAAACCGCAACCATGCCGCAAGTGGAACGGTTATGCGGCAAACGCGGCAGATGCGGTTTTTTCACCGCATCTGCCGCGAATTACGAAAAACGCTGATGTGAAAGCACAGATGGATATATAGATATATAGTTTAGAAATAGTTAAGTAGCTATATAATACATATGCAGATACTGTAGATACACACTGTATATCTGATACATTAGACAGATAATAGATAAATAATAGGAATTAGATAAATACACATATATGGCAAAACAGTTTACGTGTGTGTGTATGTTTATCCAGATAGATACTCACATTGCAAAGACATACTGATAAATGTTTAGATCGTCAGCCTCAATGGGGACAGCATTACTGATGTATGTAAAGTGCTATTGAGTTAATAGCCCTATATAAATGAATAAATATATTATTATTATTAGACTGTAGGTAGCTAGACAGAATAGATATATGGTTTTATGGTATGTTGGAGGGCTTTGAACCCACAGTCTAGTTCTTTTGAAAGATGCTGTTCATATTTTTTTCATTATAGATAGACAGACAGACAGACAGACAGACAGGCAGATAGATAGATAGATAGATAGATAGATAGATAGATAGATAGATAGATAGATAGATAGATAGATAGATAGATGGGCAGTGATGGCAGTGATGGGCAGTGATAGCAGTGATGGCAGTGATGGGTAGTGATGGCAGTGGTTGCAGTGATGGCAGTGATGGGCAGTGATGGCAGTGATGGGCAGTGATAGCAGTGATGGCAGTGATGGGTAGTGATGGCAGTGGTTGCAGTGATGGCAGTGATGGGCAGTGATGGCAGTGATGGGCAGTGATGGGCAGTGATAGCAGTGATGGGCAGATAGATAGATAGATAGATAGATAGATAGATAGATAGATAGATGGGCAGTGATGGCAGTGATGGGCAGTGATGGCAGTGATGGCAGTGATGGGTAGTGATGGCAGTGGTTGCAGTGATGGCAGTGATGTCAGTGATGGGCAGTGATGGCAGTGGTTGCAGTGATGGCAGTGATGTCAGTGATGGGCAGTGATGGCAGTGATGGGCAGTGATAGCAGTGATGAGCAGTGATAGTGATGGCAGTGATAGCAGTGATGGCAGTGATAGCAGTGATGGGCAGTGATGGCAATGATGGGCAGTGATGGCAGTGATGGCAGTGATGGCAATGATGGGCAGTGATAGCAGTGATGGGCAGTGATGGGCAGTGATGGCAGTGATGGGCAGTGATGGCAGTGGTTGCAGTGATGGCAGTGATGACAGTGATGGGCAGTGATGGCAGTGATGGACAGTGATAGTGATGGCAGTGATAGCAGTGATGGGCAGTGATGGCAGTGATGGGCAGTGATAGCAGTGATAGCAGTGATGGGCAGTGATGGTAGTGATGGATAGTGATGTCAGTGATGGGCAGTGATGGGCAGTGATGGCAATGATGGGCAGTGATAGCAGGGATGGGCAGTGATGGACAGTGATGGGCAGTGATGGCAATGATGGGCAATGATAGCAGTGATGGGCAGTGATGGCAGTGACGGCAGTGGTTGCAGTGATGGGCAGTGATGGCAGTGATGGGCAGTGATAGCAGTGATGGGCAGTGATGGCAGTGATGGGCAGTGATGGCAGTGATAGCAGTGATGGCAGTGATGACAGTGATGAGCAGTGATGGGCAGTGATAGCAGTGATGGGCAGTGATGGCAGTGATAGCAGTGATGGGCAGTGATGGCAGTGATAGCAGTGATAGCAGTGATGGCAGTGATGAGCAGTGATGGGCAGTGATAGCAGTGATGGGCAGTGATAGCAGTGATGGGCAGTGATGGCAGTGATAGCAGTGATAGCAGTGATGGACAGTGATAGCAGTGATGGGCAGTGATAGTAGTGGTTGCAGTGATAGCAGTGATGGCAGTGATAGCAGTGATAGCAGTGATAGTAGTGATGGCAGTGATGGCAGTGATAGCAGTGATAGCAGTGATGGCAGTTATAGCAGTAATGGCAGTGATAGCAGTGATGGCAGTTATAGCAGTAATGGCAGTGATAGCAGTTATAGCAGTGATGGCAGTGATAGCAGTGATGGCAGTGATAGCAGTGATAGCAGTGATAGTAGTGATGGCAGTGATAGTAGTGATAGCAGTGATGGCAGTGATAGTAGTGATAGCAGTGATGGCAGTGATAGCAGTGATAGCAGTGATGGCAGTTATAGCAGTAATGGCAGTGATAGCAGTGATGGCAGTTATAGCAGTAATGGCAGTGATAGCAGTTATAGCAGTGATGGCAGTGATAGCAGTGATGGCAGTGATAGCAGTGTACTCTTTCTGGTGCAGGGCACAGCCCTGGAGGAGGAGGAGGACGTTGTAGTGAGATTTGGGACAGGTAGAGACTTTGTTGTGGAGGAGGCTCTGGCTGCTGTATGGAGGGAGGGCCGCCCATCAGCTCGTCACTCCCACTGCCCCAAGGCAGCTTTGGCTATTTGCAAAAGGTATGCCACAAAGCAGGCTGTGCTAGAGGAGGGAGCAGAGCCAGGGTGGCACAGCCCGTGCCCAGCTCACGTCTCCTGTGCCCCAACTGTCACCTGGCACCATGTATGACTGTGTAGAGGCTTTCCCCCTGATGCCCCGGCCGCTGTATGACATGGGAGCCCAGGGTGCCTGCATGCTGAGGAAGGCTGCCTGCTTCGGGGGTCTGGACCCTTTCGGATGGATGCAGAGCCACAGTTTACAATGTGAGTATCTCTTTACCGATCAGTGCTGCATGTGCACTGTGTATTGTATATACTGGGTAGACAATGTGTATTGTGTATACTGGGGTGGACACTCTGCACTAATGGAGCAGAGCTGAGCTTCTTCTCATCCGGAGACTCCAATGGTCACAACATGAACTTAGGAGAATGTGATAGTGATGGTCACTGCAGGTAAAACTATGTGCTGTGATCTGTGGATGGACTGTGTGCAGTGACCATCACTATGTGCTGTGATCTGTGGATGGACTGTGTGCAGTGACCATCACTATGTGCTGTGATCTGTGGATGGACTGTGTGCAGTGACCATCACTATGTGCTGTGATCTGTGGATGGACTGTGTGCAGTGACCATCACTATGTGCTGTGATCTGTGGATGAACTATGTGCAGTGACCATCACTATGTGCTGTGATCTGTGGATGGACTGTGTGCAGTGACCGTCACTATGTGCTGTGATCTGTGGATGGACTATGTGCAGTGACCATCACTATGTGCTGTGATCTGTGGATGGACTGTGTGCAGTGACCGTCACTATGTGCTGTGATCTGTGGATGGACTGTGTGCAGTGACCATCACTATGTGCTGTGATCTGTGGATGGACTGTATGCAGTGACCATCACTATGTGCTGTGATCTGTGGATGGACTGTGTGCAGTGACCATCACTATGTGCTGTGATCTGTGGATGGACTGTGTGCAGTGACCATCACTATGTGCTGTGATCTGTGGATGGACTGTGTGCAGTGACCATCACTATGTGCTGTGATCTGTGGATGGACTATGGGGGTTAGTCACTCATTAGTTACTGCTTTGCACTTGCATTGTTTGGTTGTGTCTTATTTCCTGGCTTTTTGTTCTTTATATTGTATTCAGTGTTTTGTGTTTAGTTTTGCATATTTTGGATCCTTCTATTATTGTGCTGCTTGCGATACAATGTAGCCTCTCCTGCATTCCTATCTGGGGATACACAGAGGTGACTGCATTGCCTTTTATTGCTGCATATCAATACCATATGTGCAGTGAAATCATGCATTTACTACATCCAGGGGGGCCTGAGTAGTGAAATCTGCCATACTGACTGACAATTAGAATTCATTCTCAAATATTTAATGCCTATGTCTGAATCCTAATATTAAAGCTAATGAGATCATAGTACGGGGAAGTCACCAAACTGTTAAAAGCAGGGTTAAAAGCAGCACCCGGTCCCTGGAGCCTAGGGGGCCCCGAAAGTCCCTTTGGCCTATAGAAAAAGACTAATGCTATTAAAGATTAGGAATGATTGGCGCCCCATTCGAGCATTGGCATAGGGGCCCATGATCTTCAAGTTACACCACTGGTTAAAAGTGCTACCGGAATTCAGGATTGCATTGACAGAGTTTAGTAGTTTGTGGTGTGACAGTAAAATAGACGCCTTATCCATGGAGTAAAGAAGAATAAATCATTTATTATGGGTCAGGAGATTTACCTCCTGTTACGTCAAATCCCAAAGAGCTAATAATGAATTGTACCTATCAGCGGCGTAATTTGAAGCTCATGGGCTCCAATGCAAAAGCCCCAACGGGGCCACCAATTATTGCAAATATTTAATAGCATTAGTCTTTTTCTATAGGCCAAAAAGACTTTTGGGGCCCCCTAAGCTCCAGGGCCCGGGCTCAATTGCAAGCCCTGCACCTATTGTAGTTACACCCCTGGTACCTAATGACAAAATCAGCACCTCTACATGCAGTGGCGTAACTTAAGCTCATGAGCCCCGATTTCGAAAGCTCCAGTGGGGCCCCTAATTATCACAAATCTTTAACAGCAATAGTCTTTTTCTATAGGCCAAAGGGACTTTTGGGGCCCCCTAGGCTGCAGGGCCCGGGTGTGATCGCAACCCCTGCACCTATTGTAGTTCCACCCCTGGTACCTAATGACAAAATCAGCACCTCTAGATCTTATGGACTACATCTGTAGAAAACTATTAGCCTGGAGATGCCATTATATTCCGTGCAGGCCTCTCAGATGACCAAGGAGTTAAAGTCTTCTTCTCTGGAACTGAGCACAATACTGTGGGCTTTCTCTGGGGATTGAGTGTGTGGGATCAGAGTGGAGCACTGTGATTGTGTTGGTTAATGCTCATCAATGGCTTGCTGTCAGGACTGTGTGGGTGTGAATGTTGCTTTAGGTATGATTGTGTGTATATTGTTTTGACTGTCAGATTGTGAGAGTGTTGAGTGTGTGGTTGAGGGAGGAGTACCAGTCGGAATGTAGATTTTCTTTCACGCTTGTTGGGCGGGTGATTTTTTTTTTAATATGGAAATTTGGCTTAGTGCCACTAGACAGACAAACAGGATGACAATCAGAAAAGGGCAAAGGCACAATGAGTTCCACACCAAGGGTGAAGAAGCGGGTCAGATTGGGATGTGCTGTATCCAGCTACTGGTGTATATATTAGGGTCATTTGTTCAAACTTGCAGAACTGGGTTCTCCAAAGGTTCAGTGTCAATGTCTTGGCTGAAGAATATACTGCTTATGTGTACATCTTTACGGGTGGTCTCTATTGTGCAGCAAAACTACAACTCTCAGTATGACCTGGTGGCCGAATCCTGGGAATTGTAACTTTGCAAGATACGCAAGCTGGAGGCTACTGCTCTATATAATATAGAAATAATATCAACTATTATTACTTACACCAAAGTCCTTCTGTGTATTGAAGGCCCAGACTTCACCATTGATATCTAGGTTATATTACCACAATAACAAATTAATGGAAATCTGTTTTTGATCTTGACTCCCTGAGATTACACAATCCCAAATCCAAAAAAGTTGGGCTGTTGTATAAAATATAACAAAAACAAGAATGGGAGGATTTGGAAATCTCTAATAGCTAGATTTAATACACAATAGAACATAGAGCAAATAAAAGAAGGTGAGATCGAATAGACCTTGATGACACCAAGACATCTCAAAAAAGTTGGGACAATTTGCAAAAGGTTGGAACCTTAAGTTGTACTAATGAAAAGTAGGTCAATTTTCAACTAGGTCACATACTTTTGTATAAAAAGAGCATATCAAAGAGGCAGTGTCTCTCAGGAGCAAAGATGGTCAGAGATTCACCAATCTGTAGGCAACTTTGTAAATTGTGGAACAATTTCAGAAAACCACTCCACAGTGGTTTAATACATTTTACACATTGCTATGTTGTGTTTGGCCATAAGAGATGTCCAAATCAGTGCATTTTTGTTTTACACGTTGTCTCAACTTACTTTGGAATTGGGGTTATATATGTGACACTAGTGTATACTCACGGACAAGCCATGAATCGGAGTAGTAAAAAATTCCAGGGTCAGACACGAAGAGAGCACATTAAGAACTAAGGGGATGGGCAAAGGCGCAGTGAGGTCATGGTCCGGGTTCAGAATACAAGGATAATAGCGTATCAAAGCAAAGGGGCATAGCAAACGGATGGTCAGAGGAGGTCCAAGGTCTGGTAGCAATAGGTCTAAACACAGAGCACAGGAACTCAAGGCCAACATGCACCAGTGAGTAAATGCTACAACTGACAGTGGTCTGGGACTGATGTCTCACCTAAGTAGCTGGGCAATCACTCAGAACAGGGAACCAAGAAACCAGTACTTCCCAGTCTCAGATTGGATCAACACACCGACAGCTCAGCACTCTCTTTTGCTAGATTGGACGACAGAGCTGTCACTCACCAAACTGACCACTCAGCAAGGCTCTGATTCCGTAGAGAAGTGAAAATGTCACTGCGTCCAAGACACAATGAGAGGAGGAATCTTGACAATATATCAAAGTAAGCTTTACATCTTCAAAGAGCTAGGTGCCTTCTGCCTAATCTTTTTTCTTAAGCATTATCACTTTAGGTTACAATTAAAGTAGATTGTCTGGAATTACTTGAAAAAAAAAGTTTTTTTTCTCTGGATAAATGGATAAAGAAGCCACTCATCTATAGGTTAACCCTGGTATAGCGGCAAAGCTTGACTAAAGTGATAAAGCTGAGTTTCAAAGCCATAATAAATGAATAACGAGGAAAAATACATTGTTTTGTTTTTTCTATTATTGGATAGAAATGGTCTTTGTACAAGTTAAATCTGACATTGTCTACATGTGTAGTTTTTTTTGTTGCCTATTTTTAGGGGAGGGAGTGCAATGTTATATTGAAGAAAAACAAAATGATGCAATTATATATGTTTTCTGCTGAATTACCAATTAAAATTTATGAAAAAAAAAACATTATAAAGAGCACTATGGACGTAGCATATAGAGGTCTGGCACTCTAACGTTCTGCAGAATGGTTCTAGAAGCCAATAACCATTTACTTCCAACATAATGCAGAGATGATCGTTAGCAGAAGTGAAGGAGCCTCCAAATGCCCTCAGTAATGACTGTTTAAACTCCACAGAAGACCTAGGGATGACCTGCCCTTTAAACTCTTGCCAACCCTTCCTTGTAGTCAAGTTCTAGGTGTCTTGCTTCCAGTTAGACTGGTCATTGCCTTTTGTTGGACAGATGCCTGAGTGAATATGCCCTCTAACAGATTTATATATGATATATTTTCCAGCATTGTCTGACACCCCACTTCCCCCCTCGCCCCCACTCTCCCCCGCAATCTGGGGAATTGTAAAGCAGCGTTGAGGGAGGGTGGGAAAAGTTTGGAACTTGACAAGTTAAACTTCAAAACTACAGCAAAAGCGCTGATGATGGGTTAAAGGGCGGATAAACGGAAATAGGCAAGCTGAGATTGTTATAGGTTTGTGGGTTCTACTGGAAACCTAGAAACCTGCCTTCCATATGATGTCCTGACAAAGGCTTTCTTATACTGCCTTCCTCACAAGTTACCAGGAATCCTGTATTAGGGACAAATGGCTCTTAATGGCCCAGCTAGGTTGTAAACATTTTATGACTGTTATAAATGTTTCTACTTTGAAGTGCAGCCTATAGACAAAGAATTTCCTCAATTTTAGAAATTTGGGTTGGAAAACACTGTGTCATTTTTAACCCTCATTCCTGTCCCAGCTTTTTTAGTGCTTATTTTTATGATGGAAGAGGTGAGAGCTGGGTGAAGGGGCCTGGTTGCCTTGTTTTTTTTTTCCTGTCCCCTTGATCTGTTGATACCAGTCTGGGGCCCTCGTAAAAGTGCCTTTAAACTTCTCAAATGGTTCACTCCAGCCTCTTTTCTCTTCACGGCCATAATCCTTTTGTACGTGGGGTTACGCTGTTTTGTATAAGAGCAAATGTTTGATAACTTTATTAGCGAAGTTAAGAGCTTCTATATCATTCTGATTCAAAGTTAAGATATTTGTTGGTTTTACTGCCTTTATGATCAGGAGCAGAGATGGATTGTCTGGAAAGGTGTTAAAATCATCAGCATTTTTCTTTGCAAAATCTATATATTTCAGCAAAAAAATCATTGAATATACTTAGTCACCTCTTAGACTTATGTTTTCTTGTTGTCATCTTCAAGAGTTTTGCCAGAAAGATTTGCTTTAAAAGCAGAATTTTTGCAGTTCTGTTTAATACAAAAGCGACCATTGTCAATATAGTTGACCATAGACCATAGTACGGTAATTGTGTCCCTATACCCAAAGCCATTGGCATTTTTCAAGCTATTTGTGAATCTTTGCCCCTAGATGTTAGCTAAGTTTAGAAAATATTTATTTTAAAGGCAATCAAATTTAAATCTAAATGTTCTGCTAAATGTATTATTATTTTTGTTATTTTATTGTGTATTATTATCACAAATTATTTCCCCCACATTGTAATGTTTATTACACTTAAAAAATAAAAATCTTTAAAAAAAAATGAAAATAGAAGTTTTGCAATGCAATTCTCATACTGGCCACTGGGGCTTTTTAGACATTTCCTCAGAAATTCCTCAGAAATACAATTATAAATTGGCAGCAATGAACATTCTCAGACCCAATCTTTTCTATTTAAGCATCTAATAAGCGTGTGCAAAAATCATTGTGAAGGAAAAGAGAGCAGAGTCAATTGTGATTGGTGGATCTGGGGTTATCGGCCATGTACAAAGGTTGTACCCTTTATTGTAAGCCTTCCTCTGATGATAAGGAGTCTGCTGAAAACTTGTCCAGAAAATTAAAGTCTAAAATAGTTCCAGATATAACACAAACCCATTATAAACTATAGAACCATGAGTCAGCAAAAAAATCATACAGACTAGTTTGTTTTTTATCAGCATCACGTATAAAAAGTAAACGCACAAGTCTATGGGTCTGTGAAAATCACAGGCAGCACATGGATGATATCTATGTACAATTCCTATACTGTCCATGTTTAACATTGCAATGTATAGGAGAAATTTTGTAATTTTTTTTTTCTTGAGTGAGAATCACTGGTAAAACACTGATGGCAAGAATGGACACACTGACCAAACACTGATAAAAATCTGATCCAAAACACTGATGAAACTCAGACAGTTTTCTACATACATGTAACATCCAAGTCATTCGAATGATGTTTTAAAGGGATTCTAACAGCTGATACATGCTGCTTAAACCACAGGTTGCATGTATGAGACACTGTCTGAATGATTCCAGCCACGTATGTTTACTCTGAAACGCTGCATCTTTATCAGCCGACTAGGGAATGGGGAACTAGTCGGACAGGCGGGTCTCCAGTGGCTTTTTTTAATTCCCCAATGCTCCCCTGGACTGACAGGCATCTCCCTATACATGCAGGCAAAGCAGTGACAGACCTGCCACGAGGAGCGTGCAGTGAGAAGCCACCTGTCTGACCAGTCTCTTGTGTGGCTCAGACCAGGACGGCTATTAAAGTAAACCTTCTTTTTCTGTGAAACGCTGCAGCGTTTTAATCAAACATACCTGGCTGAAACCCTACAGCCAGTGAGTGATACATGATCCTTGTGGATCAGGCAGTATGTATCAGCTGTCAGGTTGTCTTTAAGCAGTTTTTGATTATGTGCTACCTGGATTTTAGGTCACGTGCACACATTGAGTATTTGGTGAGTTTTTTACCTCAGTATTTGTAGCCATAACCAGGAGTAGGTAACAAATGCAGAACTAGTGACGTCTTTCTATTAGACCACGTGCACACATTGAGTATTTGGTGAGTTTTTTACCTCAGTATTTGTAGCCATAACCAGGGGTAGGTAACAAATGCAGAACTAGTGACGTCTTTCTATTAGGCCACGTGCACACATTGAGTATTTGGTGAGTTTTTTACCTCAGTGTTTGTAGCCAAAACCAGAAGTGGGTGATAAATACAGAACTGGTGACGTCTTTCTATTAGGCCACGTGCACACATTGAGTATTTGGTGAGTTTTTTACCTCAGTATTTCTTAGACAAACCCAGGAGTGGGTGATAAATACAGACATGGTGACGTGTTTCTATTAGACCATGTGCACACATTGAGTATTTGGTGAGTTTTTTACCTCAGTATTTCTTAGACAAACCCAGGAGTGGGTGATAAATACAGACATGGTGACGTGTTTCTATTAGACCATGTGCACACATTGAGTATTTGGTGAGTTTTTTACCTCAGTGTTTGTAGCCAAACCCAGGAGTGGGTGATAAATACAGAAGTGGTGACGTGTTTCTATTATACTTTCCCTCTGATTGTTCCACTCCTCATTTTGGCTTTTAAATACTGAGGTAAAAACTCACCAAATTCTCAATATGTGTATGTGATCTTATACCACCATTGGTCTTCGTGAATCTTAGTCTATACTAACTTCTTAATTTACGACATCTTATCCTCTGAGTAACTTCAGAAGTCTAAATCAAAAAAGCCATCAAAGCTCATACAGTTGTTTCCTTTACGCCTCTTTTGTAACTATTTTGGTCTCCCAATCACAGCCGTTCTGTTAATTTATGGTCAGTATTTTCCTTCTCAGATTTTGGCTTTCCCCTGTTTTGTAATATATTATTGATCTCTCACCCCAATCTCTCCCGCGGTCTGCCCCTCCCGTGTCTCACTTCCTCTTGTTCATCTCTCACGTTGGCATCGCTGAGTCAAACAAGTTTTGTCACATTTTGTGCGTAAGGCAGTGACATGAATTTTCAGTGAAAATGATTGCATTATAAATGCCTGGAAGGGGAAGGAAGTCAGACAGACACTCTGACGATGTGACATCACAAGATATTTTCAAGAAATATGGTGCAGGAATTGAGATAATGCGAGGGTAAAAGTTACCGTAAATCATCACTTCTTTTATCTCTGTGCCTTTCAGGGACCTTCATAGTGTCTACGAAAAATAGATTTGGTTGGTTATTGATAACAGTTTTTACTATAGGTCAGCATTGTGCTAATGGGAACAGCATTATTGCTCACCCTAAGAATTCTGGGTATTGCAAATTTATGCATAATTGACCAGCGATGCGCCCAGAACTGCCGGTTTACTACTGTAAACAGAGAGCCATAAATACATTTTTGAGGCTTGTTATTATGTTCTTAGATCTAGATATGGATAGAGCTAGATATGGATAATTGGCTTTTGTGGTGTATGACTTGGACAGTATCCATTATAAATTTAGAATTTATACACATTTGGATACATGATAAAAGAATAGAAAGATTAAATATAGAAAAAAACTTTCATAAGTAAGTGATAAAATGTATCTGCTCCATACCATGACTCTGACCTAAGGTTCTGTTAAAGCGATTGCCCACTATATTTTTATTGATGGCCCATTCTTAAGATAGGCCTTCAATATCCGATTGATGGTGATGCAATATACCTGGCATTCCCATTAATCAACTGTTAGCATCAGTGGCCAGATGTTCTCGAAGTAGCTCCATCATTTGTGTAGTTGTCATGGGCTTGTACCATAGAATAGGGGCGGATCTGCAGTACCCAGCCGTGGCCACTATAGGAATGACTGGGTTGCTTTATTCCTGCATCATCAGTGAACTTCCTTTGACGGTACTGGTAACATCTGATCGGCTGGGATAGAAAGTTTTTCACAACCCCAACGATCAGATATTAATAGCCTAGTAGCCTATCCTAAGATTAGGAGATCAATAAAAAGTAGTGACATTATGGAAAAGAGGCAATAGTGCCCATGAGTAGTAAAGTCAGCTGTGCCCCCTGATAGAATTGGCCAAAGGGCAGGAAGGTTGGGCATGCTCAATTTCCTAGGAGATAAGGACGCCATATAGGCTGTTTTACAGCAGGTCACTACACTCTCCTTATTGAAAATGAAGGTGTGCTTTGCCATGTGTATGGTGAAGCAGCAATGATCCTACAATTATCTAAGGTTTCTAATACCTACATTTTAACACTAGTATATATTAGACTAACGATAGCTGAGCCCATCTTTAATAACGAGTTTGGCCAACAGTCTAATGTGTATAGAGGACACCAATAGTGATGCGCAAGTGTAATCGTTAGTATTCGCTACTTACATGGATAGTACAGTATTCGCGATACTCGCTCTAGTATCGCTGGTGCTTATGAGTGATGTGTTGATCGTGAACAATCTGACACAAATTGCCAGCTCCTTTCACTACACAAAGGGAGTCGGCACCCCAGTGAGAGCAGATTGAATGTTAGGGACTCTCTGAGTGGCACAGCAAGCTGTTTTATGCAGTGAATACTCAAAAAAGCACACCCTCCTGCCCTGCCCCGGAAATACTCGTTTTATAGCCAGATGTGTGTGGGCGGATCCTATCACTAATTGACTAATATTGGACTCGCTATCCAGACGAGTATGGAAGTATTACAAAGTACTTGTTATTCATCAGTAGCCACCAACTCTACTCTGGTCAATAGAGCGCTCCTGTGTATGAGATAGTCGGGTGAGACGGCTTCTAGCCAAACCATCGTTTGGACAACAGCTTTCTGAAGTGCATGGAGTGTCGGAGAGGTTTGGAAAGCTGTCTGTCAAACAATTGTTTAGTTATAGCCACTTCTAGATAACTCCATCAGCATTTTTTCTCCGTGTCAAATAAAAGGATCAGCCTGATAATACGTTATCAGCGAAGCCCACCGATATTGGGTTTGGACAACTTTCATCTGTTGTGTATTCGGGCCTTAAGGATGCCGTTACATATAGCAATGTCCCAGCAATCCCGACAACAACCAGGATCACTGGAACATCGCTGTATGGTCGCTGGGGAGCTGTCAAACAGGCAGATCTCCTCAGCGACCAGGGAGCCGACCTCCACATCGCTGGGTAAACAGGAGGACACTGGTAACCATGATAAACAGCGGGTATATAGGCAGCGCGCACTGCTTAGTTACCCGGTGTTTATCATGGTTACCAGCGTCCTCCTGCTTAGCGCAGCCTGTAAGTGGGAGAACGCTGGTAACCATGATAAACACCGGGTATCTAGGTAGCGCGCTCTGCCTAGATACCCACTGTTTATCATGGTTACCAGAGTCCTCCCGCTTAGTGCTGGTAACCATGATAAACACCGGGTATCTAGGCAGAGCATGCTGCTTAGGTACCCGGTATTTATCATGGTTACCAGCCTGTGAGGTCGCTGATCACTGGTCTCTCGTTGTCACACGCAGTGATGAAGGATGTGCAGCGATCAGTGACCTCACAGCAGGGGCCCCGTCGCTGCTGCTTTTCACACACAGCGATATCGCTGGTGAGGTTGCTGATTTCAGCGATATCGCTAGCAATATTGCTGTGAGTGTCGATGTTTCTGAAAAACAACAACTATCTTTTTTTCATCATGCACAATTTATTAGTGGGTCTTGCCAACTTTACAGTCCGGTGATTTAAAGGTAACCATAGCCATTTATAGTGGTGAACAGACAGAAGATGGTGCCTGTGCAAGAACAGTATTTGGGCCCCTATTTGTGACGGTGACCTTTGAAGGTGGTAGTGGGTCGCCTTACCTCTTGGGCACCTGTGCGACTGCATAAGTGTATTGGTATGTCCACCCATGCCATTTCATAAGATCAAAACAATCTATGTTTGTGTTAGGGTATGTGCACATGATCCGGAGGCACTGCGTCCTGGACACAGTTCCTCTGGACCTGAGGGAAGCCGCGGGTGAATGCAGAGTAAGCGTAGCTGCCCCATGCCCATGATCTGCGTTGGGTCGAGGACGGCTCTTCCCTGCACTTAAACCGCTGGTCTCGCTTCTGACTCCACAGAATTAAATAAAACGGAAGAGCAGAAGTGTGGAAATGGCACAGCAGGTGAGATAACGCTGTGGAGGGAAGAAGCACAGTGGGCCTGGGATATCTTGAAATCCCATCCACTGTATTGTTAATGCCCAACGCAGCGTTTTGGACGCAGTGGTAATACGCTGCATCCAAAATGCTGCTGATCCTGATCGTGTGCACGCAGCCTCAATACAGTACCCCCTGTTGCTATAACAAAAATCTTAATGTCAGTATTTATGTATTTGTTGAGAATGAATGAAATTGATTCCTCCTGGCATCAGCTGAGTACAGCTTGAACCCTCGGTGGCGCAGGATAGAGGGCTCAGTGTGTGACCAGTGGACATTCTGCCCTCCACATTCCACAGGTGTGTTTGCTGCCTCTATCGCCATCAGTGGGATCAAGTTAAAGAGAATCCCCCTCCTTCACTAAAGGCTTGATTGTTTGTTTTGTTGTGTTCAGAAGCTATTAAGAAGGATTAAGGGCCGGACTGTAATGAGATCTACCCAGGAAATGCAAGGGCTGATAACCAGCTTTTCCAACAGACAGGGTTATTATGGAAATGCAAAAATAAAAAGGCATCAAAAGTCATCCCTGGGCTAGCACTGTTTGTGGGTTTATTACTATTGTTAATTGCTCGAGAGATTAGACGGTAATTAAGCATCTTCAGAAAACTGAGGAGCGTTGGCTTTACCAGTCTATTTCTGACTTCAACTTTGTTGTAGATTCTCTGGACAGGGATTTTATCGTATTACAATGACAGTAAGTAAATCCACCAGCACAAAACTGTGGGTAAAATATGAGTGATCTCAGGTCAGAGCTAGGAAGTGGCTTCTTTCACTAGCTTCAATATGCCAAGGAGCAGGAAAATCGTTCTTCCAGCCACACCCTACCACTGGGAGCAACATTGTAACTCTATGAATAGCTTCCGAGCCAACGCTAGACTTTCTCCATTACATTTACCCATAAATCAAAGCTCCTATTCTATTGAGTAATTCATGGTATATATTATATATTGTACATAATCATAAGTTATTTGTCAATATGAACATCCTCATGAATCTAATTATTAGGAGAAATGAAGGCCCAGGAGCACAATAGGTTGATCATTAGATCCACATAGAGTCCCAGTTTGCCATAGTTCATGCTCCATATGTTGACCATCCATCATTGCACCATTGCCAGCTATGATTTCCTGAGTTTTTTCACACAATTTCTGCTTTGGATCCATAGCGATCTAAAACTTAAGGGTGTGTGCACACGATCAGGAACTGCAGTGTATTGCCGCTGTGTCCAAAACCCTGCATTGTACAGTAGCAGCATCGTGGATGGGATTTCAAGAAATCCTATGCCCACTATGCTTCTACCCACTGCAGCGTTTTTTCAAATACGGAGTGGGTTGCCAGCCTTCTGCATCAATGGAATTAACATGCTGCGGAGCCGGAAGCGATTACAATCTGCACCGAATGCAGATGGTGGGTACAAGGCAGCTGCTGTCTCCCTGCGTGCACCTGCGGGTTCATACAGGTCTCGGAGCCACTGCATCCAACATGCAGTGCTTAATGACTTTATTATAACTTAAGGAGCCATAAGTCTTCATCCTCCTCCACCACAAGGGAAAAGGATGATACCTCCTGTGAAACCATTGTGTTCATGGTTTTTTTTTTCCATTTCTTGGAGTATTTGTATGTCTGACTGATGTGACACCTAAAAATACAAAGTCAGCAAAGCAATGCCAAGCCAATGAGGAATAGGGCAAGGCAGCCTTTTGTAATGGATCCTGCATTGTCATGGGAAGAGGATTACTGTGAGCGCTCAGGGTCCTTTTTTTGTGTGATCCCGTTAAACTTTAATGATGTCAAGTGCATGTCCTGTGTTAAAAGGAGGTGGTCAGCCAAGTGAATTATCTAAAGAATTTGCTGAAACTCTCCTTCCTTTATACCTACAGACAAGACCCAATAGAAGAAGAGACTCCATGTGGTTCTATTATTTACCAATGTGAATATTTTCTAGGGAATTCTAATTCTTTCTTTTTAGACAATTATGGCAAGTTATAAAGGCCAGTTACTGAGTAATTGGCAATTTTCTTATACTGCCGTTGTAATTTATAGTATCATATGCCAAAATGATATGTAAAGTGTGAAGACAGACTCAACTTGAACCGATGATTACTGATGGTCATGATGTATTTATTGTCCATGCTGTTGTTATTATTCATGACGTCATTATTATATATGATATTGTTGTTATCATCATCAAGCTCTATTGCAATGCTGCCGAAAATGCTTCAGCATAAAACACATTGCCGTAAATTAATCATACAATGACCAGACCGTCTGAAATGTGCCACTTGATGTTGATTAGTTGACTGCCCTGAACATCGCAGCTGTAAAGATCCAATCTAGATGGCTGCACATGTAGATTTATGGCCTTGTAACTGTCTAACCAACCACAGTAATGTCCATTGATTGTGCTACTTGTATAATGTCCTTGTCTGGAATTTGCTTTCTGTTATGTCAAACTCTGGAGATGAAAGGATTAAATGTATTTAAGATTAAGATTTAGAACAATGCTGTTTCGGTTGCTATTTGCTGTAGATTTTTGATAACTGTTTGGATTGTTGTATTGTAGGACTTCACTATATACTTGTATATTGTTAGTTGGCAACAGATTTTCAATTTGCAGATTTTCCACTTGTGCAGATTTACCTTTTATCATACCAGTGTGGTCAAATGATTATTATTAGGTTTAGGAGGGTCAGAGGTGTTGTCACCCTGTCACACAAGGGGTTCCTTTGCGTTTTGAATTTGTATTAAAAAACTTTGTTTTATAATGTGTAAGTGGCCCACCACTGGTTAAAGGTGAATGCTGCTCCCTGAACTCCATTAGCCAAACAAGGTTATTGCTAATGGGTGTTCTTTGTGGGCAGGACGTAGTCAATAAAAGGGCTTGTTGCATGGAAGGTAGTAGGAGAGTCCCCAAGTAGGAGATAGTATCAGGAACAAAGGCCCACCCTAATTTGTTCGGAACTTGAGGGTTACTTCTGGAGTCAGCCCAGTATTTGGATTGTGGAGCAGAACCTCAGCTAAGTGTGTTCCCCCAGTTTTGGTGCGTGACGTCTGCCCTTGGCGGATACTCAGACAGCGTGTCTCCTTTCCGGTGTTGGTTCTGTGGGTCCTGATCAGAGGTTTGAAGATGGACGGATCTTCGTTGTGAAGATGGTGAAGGAATACTGTCTGGTGGTTCCCCGGTGGTCCTATTGATGCATCCCCATAAATGGGGTGGGGATAGAAATGACAAAAAGAGAGATGGAATCCGTGACATACATCGATAATGCTTAAGGGCACATTTCAGAAGGAAGTGGGGCGATGGGAGTAGCCTGCAGCCAAACATGTCAATGCAAATTGCCCACCCCCAAACTCACGTTTGACCAAAATAAATGAGAACCCTTAAAAACTTTTATTGACTCTGAATAGTTTGTCCCTCGATGAGTGTACCAGGGAGCTAAATTGTTGTACCAAGGAGCCAGCTGAGGCAGGATCAGGCGTGTTGAGGCTGCGCTGCGGCCGCGGCCCTGCCTCACCATTGACTACACTGGGCCCCTGGCACCGGCACCTATACACTTGTAGACTAAAGACCCATCCTGTCCTCTTAAGATGCAAATATTCTACTAGAATTTCACTCTCCAGTTAAAAAAAAGACATTGCTATGACTGTGGTACCTATTCATGGTTAGAAATCAACACCACGTTGGCAGAACAGTTTCAAATGATTCCGCCATACATGAGGACGTATGCATCCATAAGTGTACACAATTATAATCAATGCTGTTGATTTTATAGCATAGTCAACTATGTTTTTTAAAAATAAATTTGGGGCAGATGGAACTCAACGTGTACTGGCCAAAAACACAATTTTCATATCCAAAGTATCTCCTTATCAGAATATGACATATATGTCTGCTCAGAGCATATATGCTATAGATGTTTGAGATGGAAATATGCCATTTCAGGGTATATGTCCGGTGATTTTCCCATGTCAACACTATACCTTAGAAATTGATGCAAATGTTAATAGTGTGGTCAATTAAATGCTCACTATTTCTACGATTGATGGTATTTTTCATATACTCAAACACTCCATCCTGACACATATCAAGGAAAAGCACAGCAGGCCGTCCACACGCTGAGCCTGTGCTCTTCACATTCCAGAAATAATTCTGTATATTAGATCCACTGATGGCAAAATACATAAGAACCCTCTGTGTGCTGGTGACAGAGCATGTAATGTACAGTTTCACTAAAGGAGTGAAAAATTACACTCTTTGTGTAATATCGATTGAACTGGTTACTTGTACAAGCTATATATATTTCTACAACTATGTATCAGCTGCCATCTGAGCAACAACATATTAAGAAAAACTCTTTCTTATCTGCGGGGTCTATGCCCGTCCTGTCCATATCATCTATCAGGTATATAATAGAGCACAATTGTAAGAGTTAATTAATTCAGTAAGTTCTCAGTGACCTGAGCTAACCTCACAAGTGTCACATCATAGCACAGCCACGCGTGTTTTATTCAAGGTCACTGCAGATGAATGTAATTAAGTTGTTTATACAATGGAGCCTCACATTGCTATGTTATGTAACTAGTCCTCTCTGAACGCTGGTTTTTATGGACTTTTTTCTGCTCATTTATACTTAATGTTTTGTTTGTTTCCTTAACTATGTCAGATTTGGTCACTGCCACCAACAATGGCTAGTGGTGAAACTGCAACCTGCTATCCATGCAGTATATAAAAGTCGATCAAAGTCACTAAGAATCCATCTACTCACATAGATGATGGGGAAATACATGGAGGCGGACAGTAAGAGGACAATAATACCGTAAAATGTATTTACTTATATAGCGCCATTAATGCCACTGCTCTATACATACATCAACCCCATTGGGGCTCACAATCTAAACATCCTATCAGTATGTGTTTGGAGTAAGGGCCCCTTTACACGCGGCTACATTTCTTGGGTGGCTACAGGTAACTTACTGGTTGCAGTGAAATCATGGAGACAAGGTTGATCTTGTTGCTGTGTACAAATGGAATAATCTCTCCATGATTTCACTGCAACCAGTAAGTTACCTGTAGCCACCCAAGAAATGTAGCCGCGTGTAAAGGGGCCCTAAGGGAGAACCTGGAGGAAACCCACACAAACATGGGGAGAACATACAAACACCTTGCAGAATCCTTGATGTGATTTGAACCCAGAATGTGATTCTAAACTCTTCTTCCATCACTCATTTCCTAACATGTGTCTATAAAGCAAAATCACTCTTAAGGCCCCGTCACACCTGGCAACGGGGCTGGAGATGTCGTCGTCGGCGACTGGCGGGTGCGTGCATGTTTTTGGCACCCCGCCAGCGTCACCGTCCCCCATTTACATGGGGCACCATCTCCAGCCCCACGCCGGCGAGCTGATAGGCAACATCGTCGCTGGGGTGTCTGAAAACCCCAGCGGCTATGCAGGACAATAGGCTCCCATCGCCTGACAGGTCACCGGCGACCGGTTACATGGAGCGATGTGTACACATCGCCCCAGATCGGTCGCCTGGTTTCAGAGCACTGCTCTGAAACCAGGCGACCGCTCAGCGGCGCCGACATCGCCCCTTTACATGAGGCGACGTAGGGGGCGAGGTTGCCGACGATAGGCCACGCCCCTACATCGCCTATGTAATTGGCGGCGATGTCGCCCCGTGTGATGGGGCCTTTAGGTGTGATCACCCTTTTTTAAGATCTGCATACAAATTGCATAAAGTGGTCAGAACCTGCCAATTTTGTAGTCCCATTTCTCCCCAACAGATGAGGGGAGACATAATGATTCTCTGTTTTAGGGTTCCCTCACACTTGAGTATAAATATGATGGCCCTGAGTGCAATACGATAAAAAACTGGACCAATGTTATTAATTGAGTCAGTGCTGATCTGCAATTTTTTCCTCAGCTGTATTGGGCCTGAGGAAAAAACAACAGTATGCAGCATGTGGCCATGTAAAACGGGCAATGTAATTCTATGGGTGCAAGAAAAGAAAATGGACGTCACACGGACTATCCGAATGCTGTATGATTTTCACAGATACATAACCAAACTGTAGCATAGAACACTGATTCAATGATTATTGAATAATAGCTGCTGGTGAAAAAAAACGCATTGCATATGGGTGTCGCATACACATGGTATACAGATGTAAGCCAAGAAAATAATTGCACACTTGCATAGCACTCACATTTCATAGTAGACTAACCGAATGACATAGGCTTGACCAACTTTTCTAGTTAATCAGACTGATTTTTTATATGCAAAGTGAACCCTTAATTTTATTCTACCAGAAGAAAAGACTCAGGGAGAAATACCTCTATGGGGGAATTTGGTGACGTAGTTGTGGACCGAATGAGTATTAGTCTGGGACAGCTATCTGTACAGGAATTCTTTAGGCCTCTATACACATTAGACTAACGTTGATATAAACGAGTTTGACCAACAGTCTAATATGTAAAGGGGACCTCCCGACTCTCCACCAACAGATGTGTCACGGCAGATAACAATCCGGCATGTCCAATTTCAGTCTCTCAATCTTGTTCTCAGCAAGGTAATCCACCATCAGAATAGTCTGGAAGTGGCTCTGTCACAGAAAACAGGAGCATACCGGAGAGCAGGAACTCCTGTATATGGTGGAATCTGAGAACTGTCTGCCGAAGGAGTGCTAATACCGCTATCTAGTGTCTGTGAAGCCCTTAGGCTGGTTTCACACTTGCGCTCCCCGCTGCAGCGTTTTGTGGCGGGGAAGCGCAAGCTGAGCGCAGGCACTGTGCGTCCCTATGTTTAACATGGGGACACAAGTGCCTGCGTTTGGGTGCAGATGCCCGTGCGCACCCATTGCCGGCAATATGTGATTTGTGCGCATGCGGATGCTTGCGCACAAATCACACAGTCTCGTCTGCACCAGGAACGTGACATGTTATACCTTTGTTGAAAGTCAACCAAACCTGTCAATTTTGTCTGTACAGCCTGACCATCTGCCCTGTATTTGGGCCTCCTGACTCTACCCCAACATGATGTTGGGGGAGAGAAGAATTGGGCAGCTGGAATCTCAACTTCTGAGTCTTTTGTTTTCAGGGAAGATAAGATGCTGGGATAGCTGTCTCTTTAAAAGCCCATAAGTGTTTGGCCAGGACTCTTGTTTATGGGGCACTTGAGAGAGATAGCTGTCTGCTAAACCAAGGCTCCACTGACATATCTCATGTGTATGACTAGCTTAAAGGGAGCCTGCCATAATATACATGCAGTCCGATCTGAGGACAACATAGTACAGAGAAAAAGAAGCTGAGTGGAATGATATATAGATGTGTTGGAAAAGATTCAGTATAACATATATATTCATTGAAATGGCAGATTTTTTACTAGTTATTTATTCACTGAAACAGTACGAAATTGAAAAGTTATAGTGTTGGTTCCCTCAAAAATAATCTGGGTGAAGTGGTAGAAGAGGATGTGGGAAAAGCTAATTTACTAAATGCCTTCTTCTTGATAGTATTTACTCAAGAAAATCCCAAGACAGATGACATGATCAGGGGTACCATAAATTCTCCATTAATTGTCACATGCTTAACACAGCAAGGAGAACGCCTCAAAAACAATAAAGTAGACAAATTACCAGGCCCAGATGGCATATACCCCTGAGTGCTAGGAATTAAGTGCCGTGATAGACAGTCCATTATTAATTATAATATTTAAGGATTCCATAATATCATGGTCTTTAGCACAAGACCAACGCATAGCAAATGTGAAGCCTGGAGATATAGGCATGTAAGTTTAACCTCTACTGTGGGCAAACTTATTGAGGGTTTTTTAAGATACTATCCTGGAGTATCTCAATGAAAATAATCTCCTAATTTAACAACAGGAATATGGGTTTATAAGGGATCGGTCCTATCAGACTAATCTTAGTAGCTTTTATGAGGTGGAAAGTTCCAGACTGGATCAGGGTGAAATGAGTCGGCCGACAGGGTAGGGGGTACTCGGATACCGGGACTGATGGTTAGTTCAATGGGGGATCACGGCTGTTCAGTTCCCTGTTCCGTGCCCTGGACCCTCAATGGCGGGGATTGTAGGGGATGATGATGATGGATGGGAAAATGGTAACGTGACGTCACCTGTGGTACCTGGTAACGTGGATGCCAGCACTGCGGCCGGCCGCTGAGGTGATGGAGGTGCCAGCTGGCAGCTTGGCCTGTGTACGAGAGTGTCAGCTGAGATGACTGTTGGCCATCTAATGTACCGTATATGAGGGCCTTTAAAGGTGATCTTATTACAATGTACAAATATATGAAGGGACAATGCAGATATCTTTCTAATGATATTTTTACACCTAGGCCTGCAGCAATGACAAGGTGGTATCCTCTATGTCTTCTAGAGGAATAAGGTTTAATAATCATCACAGACGACGATTCTTTACTGTACGACCAGTCAGATTTTAGACCTCTCTGCCACATGATGTAGTAATGGTTGACTCACTAATAAAGTTCAAGAAGGGTGTGGATGACTTCCTTGAAAAATATATTACGTTATGGGTACTAGATTCTGCAATGGGACATTGAACCAGGGAACTAGTCTGATTGCTGTACATGTGGAGTTGGAGAGAAATGTTTACCATAATATGCAGCAATTAGCATCTGCCTTATGTAGCTTTAAAGGGAGCCAGTCAGCTCGTTTATACCCCCTCAAGCTGTCACTATCTGTATCTGCAGCTTCATAGTTCTATTCTAATCATCACTGTCTGAGCTAATAGTGTAATGTTAAAGGTAAAAAAAAAGCATATATGCACTTACTTTTTACTATGTGAATGAGGCAGTGACTACACCTGGTTTCACATTGCAGATTTTTTCCTGTCCGTGGGATCCTACAGGGGGTGACCTATTCTGTTGCTTGCTCAGTACACTAAAATCGGGTCCGAGAAACCATCCGATGTTTTTCTCGGACCCGTGCGCCATAGGCCCCCATGTCATGGGCCACGGATCATGTCAGATCCAATTCGGTCCGGTTTGATCCGCTGTGCCCAAAATCAGAGCAGTCTCTGATTTTGGGTAGAGCAAAAAATCGGACCGAATCGGATCTGACAAAATCGGATGGCAAGGGATACATGGGGGCCAAATCAGATCCGTGGCTGTCACTTTTAACAACGGACAGCCACGGATGGTACAAATACGCAGTGTGAAACCAGCCTTAGAGGACGTAGTCACTCTGGCAAGTTAATAGTCAACTCACTGAAAACGTCTCTGTATAAAGCACCTGTGAGATGTAACAATCATGTGACCACTGTGGATGGAGCTAAGCACGTAAAATCATTATGGCGACTTACTGCCGCCTCTTATAGTCACATGATCATGACATCACACAGGTCCCGCCGAATCTTCTGACATTTGGCAGAAATGTTAACTGTTAACCTGCCGGAGTGACTACATCCTCCAAGATGTAGTCACTCCCTCATTTACATAAGCGTATAAGTGCTTTTTTTCACCTTTCGGCTACGTTCACACTATGGGTAATGTTCACTTTTTTTGCGCGCTCTTTTCCCCCAAAATCGCATCTGCGTCTGCGTTTGCTGGCAAAGTGACAGTTAATTCACCTTTGCCATTCAGATGCTGCGTATTTTTATGCCACACTTTTATGGGAGAAAGCGTGCGTGTAAAAAGAATCAACATGTCAATTCTTTTCACTTTCTTGAGTTCACTTTCTCCCATAGGCCCCGTCATAACCGCTGGAATTACGCATCGCTGTTCAGACAATACGCAATTCCAGCGCGTATAATTGCAGGTGCTGGAGGAGAAGCAGGAAGTGATGTCACACGGGGGAGGAAGAATCCTGTGTTCCTCCCCCATGTGACATGTGAGACATGCAGTTTGGCTTTCGAAGTGTATCTCTATACACTGCGAAAGCTGGATAAAAGTTATCAAAAGGTATTAAAAATAAAAAAATAGAATACTTACCCATCCACCGGCTGTTCCCGGGACCCGAGGCATCCACGTCTGATCTGCTGCCAAGACCTTAAAATGGCCGGTAGCGATCAGCTGATGCGTCACGTTACATATCACATAATCGCTACCGGCCAATCACAGATCTAAGGTCCTGGTAGCAAATCAGATGTGGATGCATCGGGTCCCGGTAACCGGGAACAGGCGGTGGATGGGTAAGTAATCAACTTTTTTATTTTTAATACCTTTTGATAACTTTTATTTAGCTTTCACAGTGTATAATAATACACTGCGAAAGCCAAATTGCATGACACACGGGGGAGGAACACAGGATTCTTCCTCCCCCGTGTGACATCACTTCTCTCCTGCGCTTTTGGCGGAGAAATGCGAGCGTAAATAAATGCGGTGTGTGAATGCGCCACATTTTTTTACCTGCGCTAAAGAGTGCGGCAAAAAACGTGTCGTCCCCCTCAAAAGCGTAGGAAAGACGCAGTTTGTGTACGTAGCCTTACCTCTATGAGCTCAGGCAGGGATGATGAGAACAGTACTATGAAGCTGGGAGGGCATAAACCAGCTGACAGGTTCCCTTTAAGTTTCTTTGTATCAACATGTTAGATTATAGACGGAAGTCGATTGATTTTGTTTCTCCTTTTAACCTCAAAACATGATATCTATGGTGTTTGTATATATATGAGTCTAGTGAGTAGTCTTAAACAGTGACTGATAGCTATTTGCATGCACAGCCATACAGGAACAACCATCAATCACTGAAGAGGACCGCCCACTGGACTCATACGCAGACAAATACAAACATTTTACAGAATAAAATGTTATATTGGAACTTTTCCCACAAGAATGTCTTATCAATCTGATCAGCTCCTACTGCTCTATAAGGCTGGCTTCACACTTGCAGATGGATCTGCAGCGTTTTGCAGATGCATCTGCAAGTGTGAGCATGCTGACCGCGGCCCCTATGTTTATAATAGGGCGCACCGGGTCTGAACGCTCTCATTCATTCCTATATGTGTACTGTCAGCAGGCGTATGCCTGCTGACAGATCACACACTCCCGCCCGCAGCATGGACGCTACATCTCGCGTCCACAGTGCGGACGGGAGTGTGTGATCTGTCAGCAGGCGTACGCCTGCTGACAGTACACATATAGGAGTGAATGAGAGCTTTCACACCGCGTGCGCCCTATTATAAACATAGGGGCCGCGGTCAGCATGCTCACACTTGCAGATGCATCTGCAAAACGCTGCAGATCCATCTGCAAGTGTGAAGGCAGCCTAACATCCTACCTGCATATCCTAACCCCTTCATGACCTGGCGATTTATTGTTTTTCATTTTCGTTTTTTGCTCCCCTGCTTCCAAGAGCAATAACTTTTTTACTTTTCCGTCAGTATAGACATATGACAGCTTGTTTTTTGCGGGACGAGTTGTACTTTCAGATGCAATCATTTATTTTACCATATAGTGTACAGGGAAATGGGAAAAAATTCCAAGTGTAGTGAAATTGCAAAAAAAAGTGCAATTACACGTTTGTTTTTTTTTATTTTTTAGTCGCCATGTTCACTATATGGTAAAACTGACACAACAGTGTGATACCTCAGGTAGGTACGAGTTCGTAGATACTAAACATGTATACTTTTACTGGTATCTAAGTGGTAAAAATAAATTCAGAAGTTTGAAAAAAAAAAATGAATCGCACTTTTTGCGCCATGTTCTGTGACCTGTAACGTTCTAATTTTTCAGGATCTAGGGCTGGGTGATGGCTTATTTTTTGTGTCTTGAGCTGACGTTTCTAATGATACCATTTTTGGGTGGATACGCTGTTTTAATGGCCCGTTATTGCATTTTATAGCATTATTGCAGCGACCAAAAAACTTAATTTTGGCGTTTGGACCTTTTTTCCATTATGCAGTTTACTTATTAATTGATTTTATATCTTGATAGATCAGGCGTTTCTGAATGCGGCAATACCAAATATGTGTATTTTCTTTACATTTTTTAAATGCTCTTATTTTAAATGGGGGGAAAAGGGGGTGATTTAAACTTTATTTCTTTACTTTTTAGTTGTTTGGAAAAACTTTATTTATTACCGTAATTAAGTCTTCATTTTACACCACCCCCCTCCCCCCTATAGGGAGGCACACTGCTGCAGGGAGCGATCGCTTGTGACAGGTCCCGATGAGCTGCAGCACATCGGGAGCTGTCACAAATGTGCCCTGTGAGTGGTTTGGCAGCGCTTGCCAACCACTCACAAGAAGTGATCCCTGATAGCTTCCAGGGTCTCAGCAGGACCCCGGGCTATCACATGAGTACCGGAGATCTTGCAATATTTTCGCAGGATCTCCAGTGCAGGCGGGGAACAGCGCGTCTCCCGCCGCGCCAGCTTTGGATCCCGCTGTCAGTGAATGACAGCGGGATCCAAGGGGTTAAAATCACTGATTGAATCCTGGATCTGATCGGTGCTGTAAGCCCGACATCTCGACTCATGAGATCAGCTGAGATGTCGGATGTTTGATGTGAGCGCCACACCGGAGGAGCTCACATCAAACACCAGGGGTGCGGCGCTCACATCAAACACCGAGACTCGACTCATGATGTACCATTACGTCAAGGATCGGGAAGGGGTTAAGATACGTAATAGGTTCCCTTTAAGGTGCATGGGCATCATAGCACAGGTTGGATGCATGGCTCTGACCATAAAGTCTAACTATTATAGTCATAAACAATTATCTTCTGTCTTTTAGCGGATAAAGATATAAGTAATATTATATCAGATTACTCTCAATGTAGCAGTGGTGGTCCATATTGGAAGTTGCAGTAAGACCTGGTAGATTGCAACAACACAATTTAGAGAAATACAGCGAGCTAATGCTTCATTTATCGAAAGTTTTTAAGGAAAACTGTAATCTGTAAACTGTCGACCAAATCCAAAAATAAATTGGCGAAGTCTAACAATGAATGTCTAATGTCTGAGCATTCAAAGCCAGACTGAAACAGACATTGTACTTTCCAGAACCTCCCTAACTTCAACTTGGGAGGCGAATAGAGGAAGACCCAGCATAGCTCCAATTCTGTCTGAATTTCCCAGGTCATCCTGTAAATGTTACCTACATACATTGTATATTACCATAACATAGTCATGATGAAGAGTTTTGTGGTTTATTGCATATGATATACCCTCATCTTCAGTTTTGGTATCACTGTTACCTGCAATATGGCATTATTTTATGACTTCTTGCCTTTATAAGAAATAGTTTTTAATCCAGCTAAATCTCTTAACATATGTGCTAACATCTTGAGTAATCAAAGCAAACTAAGCAGGTACCCCAAATATGTACTTATCTGTCATCTTAAACATCACGTCGTAGTGATTTATTATCTTTATAACTAATGGAAAATTTGAGAAATTCATACTATCTGTCACTGAGAACAGACGCTGAGGTATGTGCCCCCACAGGTACTTTTGATGTGTGGAAGATCTATTACAACACCTGTTCATCATGATCATTGCAGAAGGTTTATGTCTCTGTTGAAATATATCCTGTATAGATTGATAAATCCATAAATAAATCGGTAATAGGTCCATATATAAATGTTATACTACTGTATATCAGGACACCTTAAACAGCACCATATGTATATTTCTTACCTGGTCGTAATTGCTACTTTTCTCCAAAACCTGTGCCTCTCAGTTCCTGATATATGGCTCTTTCTTCCCTTCCCTGTATATAAATCTAGACTTTTTAGCCAAGTTGGCAGGGTCATCAACTCTTCTGTATGGAAGTCTTCTTAAGGGTATGTGCACACTGGTCGGTTTAGTGCAGGTTCAGCAGTGGAAACCAGCGGTCGGTTTCCATGAGTTTTATGTAAATTTATGTTAATCCAAAAGCGGCTTTTGGGTTAACATTAAAACCTATGGAAACCGACACCCGGTGTGCACACACCGGCGGTTTACACATGCTCATCTGTTGCTAAACCGCTGGATTCCCAGCGGGTTAGCAACGAATGTGCATGTTCTATAAACCGGCCGGTTCTGCAGCGGCTGCAAACAGAATCATGTGCTGCTTCCAGCCGCTGCATAACTGCCGCCGCTAACCCGCTGTGCACCCGCCCGTCACCCACCCGTCACCCGCCGCACATACCCGCCAGGAAGCCGGTGGACGGCTGCAGAGCTTCCTGGCGGGTCCGCCCAGCCGACGACGACCCTAACCCGCCAACCAGTGTGCACATACCCTAATGACCACACCCAGATGGCTAAAAACACTAGATTTATATACATTGAAGATGGGGCCATATATATCATATTGATATATCATCAATGGAGAGACACAGGAACAAAAATAAAACACTCCTTAAACAAAAAGTTGCATATATTTTAAGTATGTAAAATATCCTTTGCCATAATGTAAAGGGGTATTCCCATCTCCAAGATCCTATCCCAATATGTAGTAAGTGTAATATTAATAATAATAACAAATACATCCAATTAGAAATTATATTATAGTACTCGTGATTACCTATGTCACTTACTGTATTTTTCGCCTTATAAGACACACTGTTTTGCTTCAAAATTGGGGGGAGAGAAAATGGGGGTGCGTCTTATAATCCGAATCTTGCCTACTTAAGGGTTGAAAGGAGGTGCAGGAGGATGTCGTTAGAGGGGCAATGCTTTCAGGCCCGGTGTTGGGAGTGTTGTGGTGTGCAGTGGTGTGCTGTGGACAGTGATACTTCCGGGCACCGGCAAAAAGCTTGACCTGTGACTGCGCTGCCCCCACAGCCATTTGCTGGTACCTATAAGTATCATTGCCCGCCGAACAGCACCGCCAAACAACGTGACACCGCTAGCTCCAGGCCCGCAAGCATTGCCCCAATTCTAACATCCACTGGTGAACCAGCCTCTACTCACAGCATTGCCGCCCCCGACCCCTACAACTGCAACCCTGCCTGCTGTGACCCTGTCGCTCCGAAACCATCATGGGCCCCCCTGTAAGCTACACTGCATATGCATATAGAATGCACCAGATTATAGGACAGACTCCCTATTGAAAATACATTTTTTTTTCTAATTTCTTTCTCTAAATTTGAGGATGCATCTTATAAAGAGAAAAATACAATTCCTCATATGCAGGGCATTGCAGCTGAGGCTGGCTTCACACTACGTTTTAATCCGATCCGGGGCTGTCCGTTGTAAACCAGACAGCCCTGGATCGGATTTTGGCCCCATAGCATCCTAGCTGCCATCTGGTTTCCATCTCTCCGGAAGAATCCGGGAGAATTCTGATTTTTCTCCCGGACCAAAAAATGTTGCTTGCAACGTTTTTGTGTCCGGGGAGAAAAATCTCCCCAAATTGCCGTCTCCCGGATCCTCTCGGATCCAGTGAAATCCGCGCTCCCTAACATGGGGGCCTATGGGGCCGGACTGCTCCAGTCCAGGAGGATCTGGGAACCGGACACCTGCGGCGGCACGCCTCTGTTGTTTCAGGACCGCGGCTAGTTCCCCGCAAGCCGCGGTCCTGAATCATCAGCAGCGGCAGCTGCGTCCGGCTGCACACCGGACCGGAGGGCATATTAGCCCTCCGGTTCTGTGTGCTCATCCGGTCCGGGCCCCGGATCGGATTAAAACGTGGTGTGAAGCCGGCCTTAGGTATCCATGTTTACAACCAAGAGCAACTAACTGTTACTATATGAGTGGTCATAACCATGGATACCTAAACTGCAATGTCCTGCACATGAGGTAAGTGACAGCTAATCAGGAGTACTATACTACATTTCTCATTGAAGGTATTTGCTAATTTTATTATTATTACACCTACTACATATTGGAATAGGATCTTGGAGTTGGGAATACCCCTTTAAGGCTACAAATATATTCATTATTGACTTGTAATTTTCTATCCAAGTCAGTTTGGTTTCTGCCATGATCCTGCATTGCCGAAATTGTTTGAATGGAAATATATATTCTAATAAATACTGGATATTTATCTGACCGATGGGAGATCTTGTTTGTATCACATCAGATCACGTTTTGGTGTCACTTTCTGAAGATGATGTCTATGGAGGTCTTACCATCCCCCACTGGCTCTGGTATGCAATTACTATGCAAAACTTCCCAGATTGGGTGTACAATGGCCAGAAAGAAGAGTCATTTTCACCTCTTTAAGATAAGACAATGGCTCATATTCTAAATCAACAACCCTTCCCCCACCACAAACACCTCTGTCTTACTGCATTTGAATCTCCCAGCAGGCAAAAGGGACCCCAACCATTCTTCACTCCTTTATATACATACAAAGAGCTGGACAGAGAATTGCTGATTAGGATCTTCATTTCTTGCTCCTATTTACTTGAGGAAAATGGCAATGGTGAGATGAGCCATCAGAGATAAGCTCAGTTGTCACTCCCCTCCTATTCTGTTTCCATCAGTCTCCTGGGCTATTTGTAGGATGTGATTGAGATGTTCCTTAAGTATTGTCTCTAGCTCTCATAGTAGGACTAATATTAATGACCCATGAGGCTACTATAATAAGGCTTCTTCCTTCTCTAGTGCTTATCGCTGTAAAGAACCAAAACTATTCTAACAATTAGAGATGAGCAAGATAAAAAGTGATTTCCTGGTTGGTGCCTAGTCTCGTCCTACAAAATAGCTGGTCACGTCTGTGCCTGGCATTTTTGGGCTGGCACCCTGAGTGCCTCTGCCGCTTACTATGGCTTGCAAAGCTAGGATATTGTGGCATGACAGAAGTCTGAGATGTCATGATGCCACGTGAAGACTAGTGGATAGATTTCACAAAGACTTCATGATGCTTCGGAAACTGAGTACCGTAATCACCAGAGGCGCCCAGGATGCTGAGCACAAAAGTAAGGTCCGGCTGCCAAAAAGGACCGACTTGGATAGTGGACCAGGGCAGCACAAATCAAATTACTCATCTGTACTGCCAATTTATGCAGATGCTCTACCACTCCATACATTGTGTATATGACTGCCAAACATAGCTAAGCGCTGTACCTGGCATTGGTGGCATTCATGCAGGGCCATTGCTCAATTCAAGAGGGGCACTCATGAGCCCTGATCTTGGGATCACTGGGGTCCCAATGGTGTGACCCCCCCAGCAATAATCAGGTTATCACCTATCTTGCTGGTATACCTACCTAGCTGGTATAATAAATGAAAGTTTTTTTTCACAAATTAATAAACCCTATATGCAGAAGCTATTTTCAGGAACGTTGGCATTGCCGAAAAAGAAGACAGAATCAAATTTGAGAAACGAATCATCAACAATCTTAAATACATAGACAATAAAATAGCAATAGCATCAAGCATAGATGGAATGAAGGAGTTATTATGGAGTATCATGATGGAAAGCTCAAACATGGGACTGCTACTCAATACAAAGAAGACAAAGATTTTGACTACTGCCAGGTATGACAAGGATACATTTGGGATGTACAGTGACTAACCTACTCAGATCAATGATCACTCAAGATGAAGCGACGACACAGGAAGTCAGTAGGAGAATAGCTATGGGCAAATCAACAATGAAGTCACTGGACAAGGTCTTCAAATCATGGAACACTTCGTTGATGACGAAGACACGGCTCATACATAGTCTGGTCTTTTCTGTATTAAAATATCAAAGTGAAACATGGACAATAAGGAAACAAGACAGAAGAAGAATCAACGCCTTTAAAATGTGATTCTGGAGAAGGATGTTATCAATATCATGGATGGCAAGAAAAAACAAAACAAATTTGGAACAAATCAAGCCAGACATGTCACTTGACACAAGGATCACCAAGCTACGACTTGCCTGCTTTGGTTAGATCAAACAAAGAGAGCAATCACTGGAGAAGGACTTTATGGTAAGATGAATAGAAGGAACAAGGCAAAGAGAAAGACCAGTAAGCCCATGACTTGATACAATAAAGATAATGATGGAGAAGACCCTGCTGGACCTGTCTAGGCTCACACAAGATCGATCTTTCAATGGACCATTCATCCATCAAGTCGGCATGGCTCAAAATTGAGCTGTAGGCCGTTAAGATAAAAGCTATGAATATAATATATGTATATATATATATATATATATATATATATAGGTGATGACCTGTATGACTACTGTAGTAGCTGTAAAAGCTATACTGAGCTTTTAGAGACTCACGAATGTCAACTCTACCGAATTTTGCAATAATTTACTATTATTATTTTTATTTTTTTAACTTATAAATAATATTTTATATTTCTGCTATAGTCCAGTTTAGTATAAGTAATCTTCCCCACAGCTGTGGTACAAACCACCTAGGCTCATTACCTGTTCATCAGCCATTGATGTATATCATGAGATATTGCGTTATCTCTTACCAGGAATGAGTTAATAGCAGCATGTACCTGAGGGACCGGTTATGTCAGTTCTCAATTTGGCAGGATCAGGAGAGGGGTGTTTGCATTGGGGGGGTTAAACTCTCCCCAGGTGTTGAAAAGCTTTTCAGTTTAGCCCTGCTGGAGCATTTCAGCTATTGTGACAGAGAGGAGCAATCATAGCTATAACATTCCTAAAATACACACCCAGCTCACACAAGTAAGCACACACTCATACAGGAAAAGACATGCACACGCACATCTCTGCTACACGGCTTCATGCACCACGGCAGGAAAACATACATGGACATGTTTAAAATTCATAAAGTGCATATGTCTCATAGACAGGAGGCCCTGTTATGGGATACAGGAGTATCGGAGAAAACGTCTGCCCTTTTTATCACAACAGGTTTACAGGGAGTGTCCATTATTTAACAATAGCTGTTTCAACAAGTAGAGCCTGAAAGTTTTGAAAGTCCCAGAGCAGTGAAAGTGGTGAGAACTTAAAGGTACCGTCACACACCGCCATATGGCTTCCATATCGCTGGCCATTTGACGTGAGTGCGGACGTTTCGGGCACTTTTTTCACAACGCTGTGGAACTGTCACACGTAGCGATCTCACGTGCGATCTTCGGCGATCCTGCGTCCTGGAAATCGCCTGCAGAAGACAGAAAACGATATTCCCTCCACACATCGCCGCATCACACGCCACAATCGTAGCAGCGATATAGGCATACTGTCTTGATAGTGGCGTGCTAGAGTGTGTTTCACTGCGCCCCTATCACTGCGATTGGTGGACGGAACTGCTTTCCCATTGGTCAGCCTTGCGTGAACGCACTGGTGATCAAATAAGGGGCCTCGGACATGGCCAGCCAATCGGAACGCAGGATCACCCACCAATCACCGCAGATGTGGTGCAAAAGAAAACACATCCAAGCACGCCTACGGGATTGATTTCAGGATCGCCGTGTATGTCGCTACCACCCTGTCACACGCCACGAAGCACTGATATCGCCTGGTGGATATCGCCTGATTTCTCTGCAGGGTAGGGCAATCAGGTGATGCTCCAAAGGTGATTTCTCGCCATAGAATCGCCCAGTCACACCCCACTACACACATGCGATGTGGTTTCCACATCCCCGAAATCGGGAATCGCCGGCGATACGGAGGCGTGTGACGGTACCAGAGTCTGCCCAATGATTATATCAGACAGCTGTATGGTGCCATAGAATGACTATGTCTGCAGTGGGTGCAGTAGACTGCATAATACCTGGGACTGGTAAAATAATGCAAATTGCACAAGATTTTAACACTGCAGATATTTAAATGTTTGGAAAATACTTTTGTGTGGTGTATACTGTGCCCTAAGTTTGGAGCATTTTATTACTCCTCTTAAAGTGGTTTGTATCATATTGTATTTGTATAAACAGAAATTATTATAATTTTCCTCTTACTGAAAACCCTCTCTATTGTGAATAATGGATGGCTTTTTAATTCTATAGTTTAATTGTCATTGCCTGGGTTACTGGCCAGCTTTGCAGTCTACCAGAGATGGTAAATTATAAGTTCCTTGCTATAGAGCTTGGAAGCATAGCGCTGAAGCTGCCCAGTCATTGGATAGGACAGCTGCCACTGATTGCAGCATCAGAGACAGCACAATTTGGAGCAGCGGGCAGACTATGCCACTGGTCCGAATGGGTCCACCTTTAAGGTACCGTCACACGGGGAGATATCGCCGGCGATGTTGCCGGCAACTGAGGGGCGTGGCCAGGTTGCGGCGACATCGCCGGCGAATTGCCGCTTGTGACAGGGTGATAATCAGGCGATGAATCGCCTGAGTAACATCGCCAGGTTTCCCAACAATGTTGGGAAACCTGGCGATGTTGGTCAGGCGATCATGCCTGATCGCCCTGTGTAACGCGGCAACCTGCAATGTTGCGGGCGATTCCGCCTATCTACAACATTGCGAGTTATCGCTCGCTGGGTTGCTGGGCAACCCAGCGAGCGATAGCCGCGGCAACTAGCCGGCGACATCGCCAGTAAGTTGCTCAGTCTGACATCTCACCGGCGATGTTGTCAGGGATGCGTGCTCCCGCGATCGCCGGCAACATCGCCGGCGATATGTCCCTGTGTGACGGTACCTTTAGGAACATACCAGACAACAACGGTGTGCGAGAAAACCCCTTTAAGACTCTCATACAAGTGGAACCTGACGATTATCTTAGAAGTATGGTGATCTGGCTACTTTCCCCACTTCATGATCAATAGGGCGAGGAGAATCAATCATGTTGAATTTCAGTGCCAAATCTTATTCCCATAAAGATAAGCTGCATTCAACTCTGATATGCACCCTTATGCCAACTGAGCATGCAAATGTGCGGTGGTTCAATAGGTGCATCCTCCAGCAGCTTTTGAAGGTGTTTGGCAACCTTTAGCCACATCAGTAACATGGATTTACTGAAATTTTGTTTGAAATGAATCAACAATTTTTACATCCTTGTATCAATTCACAAATGTTTAGATTTGTTTGGATATCGTTACCTCTAAAACTGAAAACAATGTAATTAAATTTCTATTTGCTTTAAATAATCCTCTTGGAGTCAACAAATGGTACGTCTAAAACTGGGTTCAAGACTAAATGAAAAAAAAAGAGAAGATTAATAAACTAAGGCCCCTTTCACATCGCGGCAGTATGCCGCGGTTTTTTCGCGGCCGCACCTGCCACAAGTGCCGAAATCGCACTTGCCGCACCTGCCACAAGCCCCATAGACATTGTATGGGGCTTGCCGCAAGTGAACTGCAAGTGCGGCCGTTATGCGGTAATCGCGGCAGTTGCGTTTTTTTCACCGCAACTGCCGCGATCAGCGAAAAACGCTGATGTGAAAGCAGCCTTAGGGCCCTTTCACATCAGCGTTTTTTGAAATTCGCGGCAGATGCGGTGAAAAAAACGCATCTGCCGCGTTTAACGCATAACAGCGACACTTGCAGCACACTTGCGGCAAGCCCCATGCAATGTCTATGGGGCTTGCGGTAAGGGTGCGGCAAGTGCGGTTTCGGCACTTGCGGCAGGTGCGGCCGCGAAAAAAAATGCTGTCAGTCGCGTTTTTTTTGCAGCCGCACCTGCCGCAAGTGCCAAACCCGCACTTGCCGCACCTGCCGCAAGTCCGCCTATACCTTGTATGGCGTTTACCGCAACCGTGCCGCAAGTGCAGCCGGTATGCGGTAACCGCGGCAGATGCGTTTTTTTCACCGCATCTGCCGCGATTTGAAAAAAACGCTGATGTGAAAGGGCCCTTAGACAACCCAATTTGATCTTAAAGCTCTCATACATATTAGATGTTTGATCATTCAAGCCGGTGTCACACTAGCATTTGTGTCTGCATGCGTCTGACATGCAGACACAAACGCATTAATACTGATGTGAACGCAGCGAGGATTCTCCGCATGCGTTCACATAGTACGGTGCCCGTCCACCCAATCAGCGGTCACGGCGGCGGCTGGGAGATCAGAGACGGCAGCCGGGAGATCAGCGGCGGTGACTGGGAGATCAGAGGCAATTACCCAACAAACAAGCAAAATGTTTGTTCGTCAGCTGCGATGATTTTTATGCATGCATGCTTGTTATCGGCATCACATCTCACTGATATAGACAGCAGAAGTGCTACCAATATTATGATCCTGTATAAGGACAGAATGGTGCTATTGACAATCGTTGTGTCCCCATCACTGTTTTGTTTACTTGTGAAAACGCCAGTAAACAACAGCCAATCTATTCTTCTGTAGTTGATCGTTGGTCTTTTAGCAGTCTGGATTGATCTGACCTGCTTTCTAAAAATTTACCTGATGTTATAGTCATCATGTCCTCATCCATGTATGTAATAGCAATGTCCCTGACGCCTTTGCACAGCTGAATGGAATAACTTTGGCCATAGTGGTCAACCATTTCATGTCTATGGGGACCACCGTACGTTTCTCATGACAACTGCTGAAAACCTTTGTTCTCGTAACTATGAACCGTTAGGGTATGTGCTCAAGGTCCGAAGGCACTGCATATTTAGACGCAGTGCCTCCAGACCTGATGGTAGCAGCAAGTGAATGCAGGGTGATCGCAGCCATCATGGGCCCACGGTCTGCGTTCAGTGCAGGGCAGCTTTTCCCTGCATTCACCCGCTGGAGAATGCTTCAGTCTCCGCAGCATGAAATTAAGTCCGGCAATCAGCACGGAAGCTGAAAAAAACGCTGCAGTGGAGAGAAGCACAATGAGCATTTCTAGAAATCCCATCCACTATGCTGGTACTGTACAACACATCATTTCGGATGTATCAGCAATACGCCGAGTCCAAAACGCTTCAATCCCTGATAGAGTGCACGCACTCGTAGAATCATTTTAAAGGCTTCTGTACACTTTAGACTGAAGGTGGCCATTACTGCTTGATTGGGCAACCCTCCAAAGTAAATTGGCACATCCCTTTTCGCCCCTAACAGATGAAGTCAAAGGAAAAAAGCAGTTGTTGGATTTCCGATCGCCGATCCTTTTGTTTTCTGGGAGAGATGCTGCTATCAGAGGAGTCTAGTAGCGACTCTTTGATAAGGAACAGTGTATGTGTATGGGAGAGCTGGCACAGATTGCTGTCAACTTAACGATTTTTCGGCCGACAGCTATCTCATATGTGTATAAACATATGTAATAACGGAACTGTATAGTCATAATGCTGTGAATGTTTTTTTTCTATGTGCAAATAGAGAAGAGAGACTTCTCAATAAACCTGGTCATAAAGTGTTGTTCTTGGCCTCCGTTTGTCTATACTCTATAGATCTCTATGGCTGCCGTCAGCCTCTGGCTCCTCATAATGTTTGTTTGGCGGATAATTCTGTGCGGAGGACGAGTGTTTGCGAAGCAACGGATTGTATTCAATAAACATATGTACTTGTGTCTTTTTGTTTTAAAGTTTTAAATATACAAAGAAGACAATGTATTGTTTACAGGAGTAAAAAGGTAACAAGCCGGAGGGGAGCCGGATCTACCAGGATATACTAAATAAGAATTAGAAAGTGACTATTAAAGTTTCCTTCAGCTGCTAAAAATAATGTTTTCTTAATGTAACGACAACATGTTCTAAAGCGCTGTATACAGATACACACATACATATTTTATAAAGTGCTACCAAAGTCCGAAGCGCTTTACAGACATCCTCATTACCACTGTCCCCATTGAGGCTCACAATCTAAAAGCCACACAAACACAGGGAGAACATACAAACTCCTTTTAGATGCAGATGTCCTTGGTGGGATTTGAACCCAGAACCCCAGCACTGCAAAGAAACAGAGTAAACCCTGAGTCACCTTGCTGCCCACATACATTGTCACAGTAAAGCTATGTTCACACAGTGCGTTTTTACTGCATTTTTGGGGTCAGGTTTTGCCTTGATTTTATGCTAATTTATGCAAATCTTATTTTGTGTTTTTGGTTCCCAGCAAAACCTATGTTTGGCTATTCCTCCAGATCTCATCTAAAGGCCCTGTCACACACAACGACCGCTCCAGCGATCCCGACAGCGATAACGACCTGCCGGGATTGCTGGAGCGTCGTTACCTGGTCGCTGGGGAGCTGTCACACAGGCAGATCTCCCCAACAATCAGGGGCATGGGAGCCACCTCCCATATCATTGAAGGCGATGTCAGCGTTCTCCCTGCTTAGCACTGCCTGTAAGCAGGGAGAACTTTATTGATCCCGGAGGAAATTACAGAATGCTGATAACTATGATAAACCGGGTATCCAGGCAGCTGGTGCTGCCTGGATACCCAGTGTTTACCATGGTTACCAGCCAGTGAGGTCACTGATCGCTGGTTTCTCGCTGTCACACGCAGCGATGTGTGCTGACCAGCGGGAAACCAATGATCAAAAAATTACCCAGAGCACTTTGCAGCGATCAGCGACCTCACAGCAGGGGCCTGATTGCTGCAAAGTGTCACACGTAACGAGATCGCTGGAGAGATCGTTGTAACGTCACAGTTACAACAATCTCTCGAATGGCCACTTTACACACACCAACTTATCTGTCCAACTTCTGAACAACTTACTGGTTGCAGTGAAATCATGGACACATTGCTCCATTTGTACACAGCCACAAAATGGAGCAATGTGTCCATGATTTCACTGCAACCAGTAAGTTGTTCAGAAGTTGGACAGATAAGTTGGTGTGTGTAAAGTGGCCCTAACAATATCGTTATGTGTGACTGTGCCTTTAGCCTCTCATACAGCCAGATCAGAATCCCATACTCTGGAGTGATGAGGGGCAATCACCTCAAAATGCAGCAGATTGGGGCTCTGATCTGGCCCAAATCCTGATGGTGGGTTTACACGTTTCAATATCGTTGCGATATCGCAATTCAATAGCGCGGGAGCGCGCATTTAGTGCTCGTTTCTCCCGCATCAGAGGTTTAGACGTTGCGATTTCTGAATCCAACGTCCGTGCGATGTCTACGCCCCCCAACCCAGGAACGACCATTTAACATGGGAGTGAATGGGTGACGTAGAACTTCACATCGGAATTGGGCTGTCACACAGCACGATCCGGCTCCAATCTCCATTCAATATCGGAGCATTGAATAGCACGCTCATTCAATCCCCGATATCGCATTGACATCGTATTGGACGTTCACACCATACAACGCAGGAACGATATCGGCTCCAACGATCGAACCACGTGACTTTTCATTGAAATTGGACTCCGATATCGCAACGTGTAAACCCGCCATAAGTCTTATTAAAAGGCTTGTTAAAGAGTCAATTATGACTTTTAGGATTGCTACCTTTAATAGATGGTGCTAGAGTTGTCCACTTCCTCCCTGAAGAGACAATTTGCATATTTCTCAGTGGAGCATTGCAGCTATAAGTCTCCTAATTGCTCTCCATAAGGAAAATAGCTATTCCCCCAGACCTTTGAAAGAATGAGCATGTCAATTATTTTCTGCATTTTCAGCATGGTTCTATGGCCAACGGCAGGTGTTGGAGACAATTGTACCTTTTACCTTCAAAACACCTTGAAGTGGCTGCGTGTAATTCAGGTATCTGCAAGGTGTTTTGAAGGTAAAAGGTACAATTGTCTCAGACACCTGCCGTTTTCTATCTACCTGTTGCCGCGTGTAAAGTGGCCATAAGATTTTGCTGTGTTTTTGCTGCAGCAAAACTTTACGCATGTGAACATAGCCTAAGGGTGCCTTCACACTTCGGTCAGGTCCGATCCAGGGCTGTCAGGGATGATCCTGACAGCCCTGGACTGGATCAGCACACAGAACCGGAGGGCTAATATGCCCTCTGGTCCGGTGTGCAGCCTGACGCAGCTGCCGCTGATGATGATTCAGGACTGTGGCTCGCAGGGAGCTAGCCGCGGTCCTGAAATAACAGCGCCGTGCAGCCGCAGGTGTCCGATTCCCGGATCCAACCCCTGACAGCCCCGGACCGGACCTGACTGCAGTGTGAAGGCACCCTTATTTACTTAGAGGGTAATGCTGGCATGAATGATCCAATTCCCGGATTAACAAGCGTATTTCTTGTTTGGTGAATGATTCACGACATCTCTGCACAAGATGATAATTGGTGAACGAGTGTTCTAATGGGCGTTTATTCCTGATTATTGGTTTGTCCAAATTGGCCTTTTATGGAAATTATCATAAAATGACCCATTGTTTAAAACGGTAACAAAAAATATTTTGTTTCACTTTTGGCAGAGGTTTATTTTGTATCTCACAATCTGTATTAAAAGTAAAAAATGGAAATATATTGCAATTTTCACATTGGTCACTAGGATTATTTTAGACTCTGACGTCCTATTGTCTCAGGAAAGAACACATGTACATAGCCACAGTGAACAGACTGAATCTATCTATTTGAATTACAGCATGTAGTGAGCATGTGCAGCGGTCATTGTGAAGGGAGAGGGAGACATTACCTTTCTTAGGGTGGAGGCACACTGGCGTGAGACTCGCGTGAGTCTCACGCTTGTAAAAAACGCATGTCACTCGCACTGATGTTAACAAATTGGCCAGGGCACAGTGGTCCGTTTTACGCAGTCGCCTCTCGCATGTCGCCGGCAATGCGATTCCACTCGCAGCATGCTGCGTATGTGTGCGATTCCTACGCGCGTACGGCCAATGCAAGTCTATGGCGGCGGATTTTTCTCGCATGAAGTCAGCACACTATGCGAGTTACATGCGCGAAATACGCTTGTACGTGACAGGAAGTACAAGCTGATTCCAATTCTGAAGTGCACCTGCATGCCTCCAGTCCTCAAAAAACACCTTACACTCGGTTCGCAGTTTGTGACTGAAAAAACGCACTCGCACTGCAAATGCACCCCACTCGCACCGCACTCGCACACAACTCGCACCGCGATCGCGGACAAATACGCGACGTAGTCGCAGAAATGGCTAGCGTACAAAACGCTCCGTTTTACACGCTCCTAGTGTGCCTCCACCCTTAAAAGGTGGACCCTGTGTTATTAGAGCCTAAAAAGTCACAATGGCCAGTATGAAAATTTACAGATTAATATTTTTTCTCTTATAAAGATGGTGGTATGAAAAAATAAAATTTGCTAACTGTAGCTCCTGATTTAAAGAATAGATAATTTCCTGATGATAGCTTCCCTTTAATGTTGGGTTTGGCCAACATGAATCAACTGTGTACGGCATGCTCCATTGAAGCCATTGCAGTTGTGCATTGAAGGATCGGTTGCTTTCATATCCCCTATGAATTTCTTGTGGTACAGATGATTTATGGCAGAATCCTAACTGTGGCTTGTTAGGGGAGTTGATATGACCTCTACGCTAAAGTAGTGTCCTCCATAGAAGGAGAGGAATTCATGGGCTAATTGTATTATGACACCTGTAAAATGTAGACTGTTCACAAATGTCTGGTCATAAAGTGCCGTTTTGCCCGCAGCTTTTTTCCATAGAGCCATGATGGATTTCAGAAGCCTGTATTCTCTTTCTTGGATTCCTCATCAAGGCTTTTGCTAAGTTTTCGCATCTCCTCCAATCTATTTATACCTTCTTCCAAGTGGACGCTCTGTGTGCTCTGTCCTCCCACACATCAGATAACTGTGTAATGAACACCTTCTTTTAACCTCACCACTCCGTCTATGTCATCCATTGCTGTCTGGATGAAAAGCATCACCGAAGACAATGCTGGAACTTGATAGATGCTCGTTGCAAAATAGATGAGGATTAACTGCTAATTGTCAAAGGAAATGTGATTTCGGTCATCTCTTCGTAGATCACCCTATAGCTGATTAAATGAAAAGCACAATATATGCATTTTTTTTGATGGGCTGTTCCGTAAAAAAAATTCTGGACCTTAACATGTGCCTAAGACCATAATAGCGCTCATATAACGCTGACATATGGTGTCCAAACAAGAGGGGCACTGAGTACAACGCACTGGCCATTGTAATGCATTACATAATTTGTACTTCCACATAGAGTCATGTACTATCCATATAATAATAATCTTTATATAGCGCCAACATATTCCGCAGAGCTTCACAATTAGAGGTTCATATTCAAACAATCATAAGAAACAGTTACCAGAAAATACAATACAATACAAAATACAATACAAAGCATAATACAATAATTAATTTATTATCATTATTATTATTATTATTATTATAGCAAAATAATGACCACCCTGCTCATAAGAGCTTATGATCTAACAATGAGGTGGGGGTGACACAAAGTACAGGAGCTTATTTACAATGATGGCACAGTCAACTTGAGGAAATGGGGAACAGAAAGGAGCAGTATTAGTGGCCACTAACCATTATTTGTAATCCACTTGAGACTGGTGGAGCAGGATAGGCTATGTCTAAATGACTGACTAGGGATCATGATAGGCCGCCCTAAAAAGAGGTGTTTTTAGGGATCGATATAATGGCCACATAACCCTTAATAAAAGTTTTATGCAATGTTTTTTGCACCAATTTAAAAACTGGTATGATCCGGCATCAATTAAAATGGAAGTTAATGGTGCCAGATCCGATAAGGCTAAGGTCACACTTGCATCAGCCCTTGCGGCTGACGCAAACGCTAAAAACATAGAAATTTTAGCTGCATTGCATAGCGTTAACGCTATGCGCCGCCATGGAACACAGCTCCATAGAAACCTGCCGTTTACCTTAGCAGCAGCTCCACACAAAGCATCAGGAAGTGCGCTTTTGGACAGTGCACACAAAAACGTTTATTGAGACGTTTCCTGTGCGCTGTTGAAAAGCGCCCTTCCTGATGCTTTGTGTGGAGCTGCTGCTAAGGTAAATAGCGGGTTTCTATGGGGCTGCTTTGCCTGGCAGCGCATAGCGTTAACGCTATGCACTGCAGCTAAAATTTCTAAGTTTTTAGCACTTGTATCAGCCTCAGGGCTGATGCAAGTGTGACCCTAGCCTAACGGACCAAACTAGATGGTACCGTTCCATTTTTTTAACTGGATTCGGCAAATAGATCTGGTAAAAAACAGGAATGGTACCATCCAGTTCAGTCCATTATTGTCTTGTTAGAGATCTGTTTTTTTGAATGGTTCTGTGCTGAATTTAAAAAAACGGAGGTGTAAAAGTCGCCTAAGGCCCCTTTCACATCAGTGTTTTTCGCTGATTGCAGCAGATTCGGCAGATTTACCATATATGCCGCCTAACAGCCGCACTTGTGGCAGGCCCCACGCGTTGTTGCGTTGTCTATGGGGCTTGCGGCAAGTGCGGCAATTGTGGTTTTGACGCGATCTGGCAAATCCAGCAGTTGTGGCTGCAAAGAAGAAACTGTGGGTTTTTTTTCGCCGCCGCAAGTGCCGGATCTGCCGCATCCAGCAGAACCGCACTTGCCGCACCTGACCGCAAGCCCCATAGACAATGCATGGGGCCCGCCACAAGTGCGGCCGTTAGGCGGCATATGCGGTAAATCTGCCGAATCTGCTGCAATCAGCGAAAAACACTGATGTGAAAGGAGCATAACAGGGTTTTATATCCGGTCTCTCCAGCAATATGGAATGGCACTGATGGTTCTGCAAGGTGACTGTTGAGTATAGAATTGTCTTTTTTTTTATAGCCGTCATTATAATCATCAAAAAAAACATTATGATAACCAAATAAGTTTTTGTCAAACATAAAGGCACTTTAGCTGAGTCTTCCATGGTGGTATCTCTAAGGTGGTGATCTGGGCTTCTTCTTTGCTCACTGCTCTCTGGGGACAGACGTTGCAGGAGCCCGGTCTCTTAACCTGGCAATCCTGGAATGTGCTTCTCAGGGCAATGTAACAGGAAATTCTATGTGTGTTGAAAGCTCAGATAAAAAGCATCTGCAGAGCTGCCCCGAGGGATGTTCTCGGCCTAAGGGGGCTGCGCAGGCTGGGTTACATTAGGGTTAAGGCTGCCTTCTTTCCCCCTCTCCTGGTTATTTCGGGCTGTGCTAAATTAGTAGCACATGTCTTTGTGATATTCACATTGCAACTTCCTTTAGTCAAATACCCTGCCTAATAGCAGGGGAAGAAATAATGAAATCCCTCTGTATTAGGAGGTCTCAGATTAGGATATTCTCATCCATCTGTCTAAATTCATCACTACTTCCTTTCTTCAAGTACAGCTTCTGGTGACCATTACCTCTGCCCTGCACCATTAGGGGAGGTCATCATTTTGTGGTCTGAATCCTTCTTCACGGTGATTCAGTCAATCATGAACAAAGTCGGGTCTACGTAGATTGTTGGCTGGACATTTAGGAGGTGACAACCTCAGTTCCTATTGGAGGTCCATTTACATTACTACCAATTGGCGGCACTAAATGAGCACTATTTGTTTTATGAGTGACAGTCATTTTATTGTGTGTTTACACAGGCAGACCGCGGTTCTTATCTGTTACTGATCCTTCAGCGCTCATAGGCTGTCATTGCTTTTGGGCGATGACTTTTTGTTCAAAATCATAAGATTATTTCACCCGGCGAACGAGCGTTTGGCTCACTGTAGGGTGGTTGGCAGCCTGTTTAGACGGCATGACTACGGTGTTCCTTGTTCACCATAATCTTGCAGGGTAAATTGACTTGGCTCTTTGGGAATGTATTCATAGAACTGGATGTGCTTTGATCTCAGGGATCATCACTGCATTGTTGCTTAGTGTTGATTTCCAGTATCAGTACATCCTTATAAGACATCCATTATTGAAGATGTTGGTGATGGTTAGGTATGAACACAATACATTGTTTGTGTGTGGACTATGACCTTATGGCTATGACATCTAAAAGTAGCGCAGTGTTTCTATAATAATAACTTTTTGTGAAGCCAAAAGAAAAGAAAAGGTTTAAGGCTATGCCCAAGGTTTAATTAACCAAGTTTTAGCACTGTAGTACCAGTCATCACCACAAATATGGCACAACTTTGTGTTTAATGTCTTAGACTTTTGATTCCTAACCAACTTGTTTTTTTCTTATTTGTACACAGCTGTAGAAACACAAAGTACCAGCTCAGAGGAGATGGTGCCAAGTTCTCCTTCACCTCCCCCACCTCCACGTGTTTACAAGCCTTGTTTCGTGTGCAATGATAAGTCTTCTGGATATCACTACGGGGTCAGTTCCTGCGAAGGATGTAAGGTAAGAAACCATAGTCCATGTTCTGCCTGGTTCTCCAATCATTGGCTATGTATGGATGTATCCCCTAAGCCTATAGATACTGCTTGTCATGAAGGAACCAATGATTGAGTGCCCATCAGAAATTTCAGTCGAGTAAAGTAACCCATTTGGAATTACTTCCATTGGGCAATGCCCATGTAATACAGTACCAAAAAGAGGCACAACGAGTTTCTTCCACTCCCCTGTAGGGAATTTGCTTACTGCAGCATTGGTGGAGTGTACATGATGTCAAAGGCCTCCATACGTTTTAGACTAACGTCGTCTGAACCCGCCAAAAGCAGTGGGAACAGCAATAAGGTAATGTGTATGGAGGCCTCTGACTCACTCCAACACTTAGAAGATTAAGATTCGGCACCTCACTCATAAAGAGCACAGGAGTAATTCTGTATGGGAGAGACACTCAAGATTGCTTCCAGCTGAATAATCACTCAAACCATCATTATATAGGGGACTGAATTACATATAAGGCTGGCTTCACACCATGTTTTAAACGTTGTAAACCAGACAGCCCCGGACCGGATTTTGGCCCCATAGCATCCTATGGAGCCGGATGGCAGCTGTCTGCCATTCGGTTTCCATCTCTCCGGAAGAATCTGGGAGAATTCGGATTTTTCTCCCGGACAAAAAAAAAGGTTACTTGCAAAGTTTTTGTGTCCGGGAGAAAAATCTCCCCAAATTGCTGTCTCCCAGATTTCCCCGGATCCGGTGCAATCCGGCGCTCCTTAAAATGGGAGCCTATGGGGCCGAATTGCCCCGGTCCGGTAGGATCCGGGAACCGGACACCTGCGGCTGCACGGCGCTGTTGTTTCAGGACTGCGGCTAGCTCCCTGCGAGCCGCGGTCTTGATTCATCAGCAGCTGCAGCTGCGTCCGGCTGCACACTGGACCGGAGGGCACATTAGCCCTCCGGTTCTGTGGGCTGATCCGGTCCGGGGCTGTCTGGTTTACAACGGACAGCCCCGAATCAGATTAAAACGTGGTGTGAAGCTGGCCTAACACATAGACATGGCCACAACATGGAATATCTATGTTTGTGAAGCTCCTGGTTAGGCCGGCTTCACACCACGTTTTAATCCGGTCCGGGGCTGTCTGGTTTACAACAGACGGCCCCGGATCGGACTAAAACGTGGTGTGAAGTCGGCCTTAGAATGTAAGCAGTGTTATCAATTATTATTAGGCCCAAACCATTGCTACTGTTCTATATTAATGCAAAACAGATTTAGTCATCATTTTTTTAATATTGATATATGCCCAGAGTCCTTTAACTCCTTACAAATTAAATCAATGCTGAACCCATCAATTTCGAAGGAACCAGCGCACTATCTTCTGTGTATGATAATCTCATGACTCTACTCTGACCAATCCACAATTGGAAGAGTTTGGCAGCAGATTACTCTCCTTACTATTCAGAACACATGCATGCTTGGTAGAGCCAAAATTTCATGTGTTTAGCAGGAAAGATAAAATAATCTATCTGGTATGTATGGCCATGTAATCCAGAAGAGAACCTGAAGAACCAATCAGAACATTATGGTACTACATTCTACAAATATTTTTCAAGTGATGACTCCAGCTATAGTGAAATGCTAATTATGACATGAATATATCACTACATTCGGTGGAATATCTCTTGGGTCCATTGGATTCCCTAAAGCCCCCTATTAATGCTAGTTTGTTGTTTAGGTTAAATGAAGGTTCAGCCAATCATTCAACTGGCAACAATCTGTCCCAAATCCTGCACACACGCTCTGCCATTTATTCCTCTTGTGTTCTCTATGAAAGAGCTGCTGCCAAACATTTCTGATGGTAATTTATCTTTTAGAGAACAAAAAAATCTGTAGTCCGAAATTAGATTTGTCGGATCCTTATGTTATCATCTAATGGTGGCCCCCATACAGATTCGGCCAACAACATCGACTGGGTCGGTCAACCTTAGTCCAATGTGTATGAGGGTCCATAAAATAAGTTTACACCTAGGGATGAACGAGTACTGAAATATTCGGACTCACTATACTCGTAACGAGTTCCCGAATATAGCGAGTCCAATGTAAGTGAATGGAGAAGCTAGTACTTTCGCAGTGTATCTATATACACTGCAAAAGTGAAATAAAAGTTAACAAAAGTTGTTAAAAATAAAAAAATAATAACATACCCATCCGACGGCTGCACGGGGACACGACAAGGACCTTGCAATCTGGCCAATGAGATGGCTGGTAGCTGTCTGCCAATGAGATGGCCGGTAGCGATCTGGCCAATCAGATAGCCAGTAGTGATCATATGGTGTGTGACATCACACACCACCTAATCACTACCGGCCTTCTCATTGGCCAGATTGCAATGTCCTTGTTGTGTCCCCGTGCAGCCGTCGGATAGGTATGTTATTTTTTTATTTTTAACAACTTTTATTTCACTTTCGCAATGTATAAAGATACACTACGAAAGTGAAAGGAGTACTCGCTACTTCTAATGAGTAATCACAAGAAACTTAGGGCGTAGCGAGGAGCCCGAATACCGTTACTATTCGGCGAGTACCGAATAGTAACGAGTATACTCGCTCATCCCTATTTACACCACCTTAATTGTAGCATTAAAACAACCGCCAATCAGTAAATACTTACCTTTTGGCTTATGTTTAATAGCCTGTTTACATAGGCAAACTACACTGTAATATTTTGCTCAATGTGCTTTGACTGCCATTTTTCTCGACAGCATCAGTCCTGTTTACACAGGACAATGTGCTGACGATATCAATTAACTTTTGAGCAGCGCATAAGATTATTTCACCCGACAAATGAGGGTTTTGTTCATTTGGCGGGTGGTCAACAGCTTGCTTAGGCTGCGAGACTATTGTCAAAACAAGCATTCTCATGAACTTTCATTTATGATAATTTTGCAGAATAAGTGGACTCTTAGGCTGACCAAACAGTTAAAATAAATGAGCTCACTCGGCTTGTGGAAAATACTTGTTTTCTTTAGTGGGAAGCCACTGCTAGACCCCTCTCATGACAGCCTTTCTCCTGTGGGAAGGAACATAGGATCGAGCATATTGTAATCCAGTATGCACTTCCTTCACATCACAGATATCTGCAGTTGGGGAACAGTCAAAAGGCTATATATATATATATATATATATATATATATATACCGTATATATATATATATATACTAGCTGGGTGCCCGATGCACATGCATCGGGATTCTAGAAGAGCGAGTCTCTGACTCGCAATGGCCGCTTCGCGGCCAATGCTTCGGGCGTATCCACATGACCACGCTGACTCGCAGTGCGAGTGGACTCAGAAGGGGCAAAAAACCCATTCGCAATTATATAATAGATAATGGACATGTTGGTTAAGACATCCTGATTGCAGCTGGAGTTGCCTACTATTTAAGGGAAAATAAATAAATACACATTAGATAAATCAGCCAGCAGGATCCACCCTTCTAAACCATCTATATGGGTACACAAGTCATAGAAAGCTAAATAAAATGATACCTTTATATCTATGATCTGAATTCTTATCTACATTATATATATATTTATATATAAAACCAGTCAGTCAGTGGACTGGACACGTAACTCCCAGAGAATTTGCCTCCAGTGAAAAAAGAAGGAGGCGTTACCAGTGTGATGAGTGATGGCCGCTCTCTGCTCTCCTGATCTCAGTGCAGAGCTGTGTGTGATTGTAAATGACACATTTCCAGGTGTGCTCCCAGTGATTCAAGAAGTTATCCATTACTCAGACAACTCTTTCTCAATCCCTATATTTGGCCATGTTAAAGTATAAAAGCTTATACTAACCAACCATGCGGCACCATTCCAGTGGTGCTAGCGCTTGCACTCCCTGGGCTCACAAGAGGTTGTAATATTACTCGAGCCTCGGGCCGCAACCAATCACTGCCTTCTCCTCCCTCCCTGCCTTAGTACATATACCTAATTAACAGGAAGTGAGCAGCCAGTCACAGCACTCATTGCCTGATGATTACTCATACATCTGAACGTGGACAGAGAGGAGGCGGTGGTGATTGGGTGCGGGGCTCGTGTGACTTCATTACCTCGTGAGCTATGGGAATGCGAGCGCTGGCACAGGAGGTGAGTATAATCTTTTTTATTTTAATGGGGCTAAACATGGGGAATGAGAAGGGCGTGTCCACTACTTGGACAACCCCTTTCAGCTTCTATCTCACAGGCAGCCAGTGTTGCAATAATGTTGCAATACAGTAAAGCTGTGAGAGATACAGAAAACGTGTTTGCAAGGACACAAAGGACAGTTCTACAGTTCTGGGTTAGTTATATGTCTCATGCTGGTGGTAACAAACCCTTTTATTGAAAATAATCTCTGGAGGCCGATTCTCATGCACATCAGTCCGACCCATAGCCTGGAACAGCTCATTTACAGGAATTTCTCTGGAATAAGAAACCGTAGTGCAGATATCACAGTATCATTTTATTCAGTTTCCTTTGACCTACATGCCCTTATAGACAGCTTAGGAGGGCTGATCTTACTGACAGATTCCCTTTAAAGTTGGCCAAATCTGCAGATATTAGCCGACAGCCTAATGGTATGGGGATCTCTAAACTCTCGCCTGACAGATGATGTTGGGCGAGATAAGGAGTTTGAATTTTAATGTCCAACCCTTTTGTTATTCAGGAGATAAGCGCTTTCCTCTTTTAAAACACAAACATTAGGCCAAGCCTATCACTTATGTGTATTGGTAAGTCGGGAGAGATAGCTGAATGCAGAATGAGCTCTTAACCTAAGGTCGTTGGCCCTCCTCTTAAAGATTAAGTTAGGAAATAAAAGAATTGGGCATTTTGATTTACAGTGTCCAATCCTTTTTTTCCTGTGAGATAGACCACCGCCAGAGGTGGCTGATGACAACTTACTCTGGCTCTCCATTAAAAATATATGCAAGATTGCTAAGGGTGCTTTCACATCATTGTTTTTACTGAATCGTGGTAGGTTTACCGCATCTGCTGCGTAACGGCCGACTTACAGCAAGCCCCCATTCTCTATGGCTAGGGTCACACTTAAAGTGTTACCCACATTTCACGGATTTGCTTAAAACTTGGAAAATGTAGCAGAAGCGCATAGCGTTAACGGCAAGCCCTGGCCGGCAACGCAACCCCATAGAAACCCGCTGTTTACCTTAGCAGCGGCTCCATTCTAAGTATCAGGAAGTGCACTTTTGGAAAGCGCACAGGAAATAGTGGCTGCAACGTTTTCCTGTGCGCTGTCTGAAAGCGCACTTCCTTATGCTTAGCATGGAGCCGCTGCTAAGGTAAACAGTGGGTTTCTATGCGGCTGCATTGCTGGCCAGGGCTTGCCGTTAACACTATGCACTTCTACTAAATTTTCCAAGTTTTAAGCGGATCCGTGAAACATGGGTGACACTCCAAGTGTGACCATAGCCTTAGTCAAATATGTATGTGTAAGATGACGACACTTATCTAATGTGTGTTAGCTTCACTCATAAGTCTGTTGATGACTATTTCCACCATGTTACGGGAGCAAGTAGACATTGATTTTTCTTGCACTAATTTGTGACACTTTTATCTAACTAACTCTGTTTCATCCCTCTTTTCCTCTGTCATTGTCTCAGTATCTCCATCTGTTAGAGTTTTAGTCTCCCCTGACTCATTTGTCTCCCTCTCCCCATGCCATCACGCATTCATCATCTGTGTCTATTTAGAATAATCAATGATTTCAGCTCTGTATTTGCTCCATTCCCAGCTCCACAGAGGGTGGTACATGTTCAAACAGTTCTGCTGGAAAAGGGGCTGCTTCATATTTTGAAAGGAAACATTCCACTATTTTTTGAGAACTTTTTTTCTTGTGATCAATAGCGAGCAATGTCCTGCTTTGTTTTCATAGTTACTTACCTCCTCCGCAATGATCTTGTAGTTCATTCTTTTGTAATTTAGTGTCAAATGTGCGCAGTATCTCATTCCATTGGTCGCTATCTCTACCCTTGTGTCCTCGTAGCTAACCGTATTTGTCTCCCACTCGCTTGTTCTTATATAAATCACTCCCGTCTCATTATTGCTCTTTTCTTCACTCCTTTTGTCTTTACACTCACCCTGTCCATTCACCTCACATCCTTCCCTCTGTCTGGCAGGGGTTCTTCCGGCGCAGCATACAGAAGAACATGGTGTACACTTGTCATCGTGATAAGAACTGCCAGATCAATAAGGTGACACGAAATCGCTGCCAATTTTGCCGACTACAGAAATGCTTTCAGGTCGGGATGTCAAAGGAAGGTGAGTTATTGTCAAGTGTTCAATAGTTCTCAGGGTGTATAAAGAAAATAGGTGGTGCCATTAGAAGAGGGTTACGGCTTTCACACCCGGGTCTGACATGGTTAAAGCTATGTTTTCTGCATTCCTTGCAATCCCAGCACCTCATTTTGTCCCTTGGGTGCTCATCTAAATAGATTCTTTACACAGACCGGCTCCTCGATTCTGAATTCCAGAAGGGTAAACATATACTCAAGTAACAGGCGATCCCAACTCCCATCATCAAAGTGTGAAAGCCTTTATTCCATAAATCCGTGGGGAAAAGATTAAAAGAAAACGACGCAATCTCAAACTATTTAGCAGGTCCTATTTATTGACATATTCATGACATGAAGTGGACTCCATTGTATAGGTCATGTCAAGTCTTTGATTTGGCGTTTTCAACAATCTGTTTCAGGTGTGTGATGTGAGACCCACCGTGATGTTTATGTTAAATATTAATGTTACCTCTTATATTATACATTTCATTATATTTTATTATTTTCTTTTTATTCACAGTGGGTCTTTTTTTAGACGGTGAGTGTTAAAAATCTGAGTACTTAATGAAAGTAGCGAAAGAATTTACAACTTTTTTGGATTTCTATGGATTTCTTTTTGTTTCTATATTTTTATTATGTTCTGTAGCAATACTTAAAGAGATAATTGATGGTGTGAAATGTGGCCCATTTAGACATGCCGATCCAAGCTGTAAATACTGATTGATGCTCGTACATTGGCCTTTTTACATAGTGTGACGAAACAGAACATACTGTATTGCTATATTTTTTGGATTATAAGATGCCGTTTTTACCCCCCCCCCTCAAATTGGGTGGGAAAATGGGGGTGCGTTTTTAATCCAGACATAGCAGTTTACAGCAAGTGGGGGTACGTGGTGGTGCGGGTTCATATGAAGCAGGGTCGCAGTGGGGGAGGGGGTCGGCGGCAGCACAGCGGGACAATGCTGCAGGACCAAGGCTATATGGATTGGGTATCCTGGCAAGAACGCCGCAAGCGTTATTGATTTCACGGCAGTGGATGTAATAGGTCAAAGGAAAATGTCTATGGGGGCAGCACATGCGCAGATTGAGATTTCGGACAGCCGAGATCTATATCTGTGCATGTGCTTCTTCCGCAGCTATTTTCCTTTCACTCATCTTGTCGATTGCCGCAAGAAGAATAACGCTCAGTGAGCGCCTGCCGGGACACTCTGTCCAAACTCAAAATACAGTATGTTGCTGACTACACAACCCTTGTTTACATGGGGCAATGTGCTGCACAGAACAATGATTTTTAAGCTGACATAAAAATAATTGCACCTGACGAATGAGCATTTTACTTCTTGGGTGTTTGCTGGCCTGCTTAACGAAAACCGTAATCGTCCGTTTACCATGTGTATGGCATTAAACAACAGCTTGCAGTATCAACGTCGGCCAAAACAAATAGTGAGCCAGCATTCAGAAGGTAATAAAATCACATGGTATCTTATTTTCCATTTTAAAAGATATAAGCCGTTACACCAAAAGAGGACAGAATTCCACGAGGTTTATGCGTTTTAGACCAGTCAGATCTTCGGTTTATGACTATGGACCTGACTGTCCTGAAGCACGTTAATGTTGTGAATGCTGGCTCGCTACCGGTTCATATTCAGCTTGTTTAGATTCCCAATTATTGACTTATCTAAATGAAAACTAAGTGAAAACAATCTTAGTTAATACTATATCTAAATAGCCTGTATACAGGAGTGCACCATTGAGAAAATTGTTTTGGAAGTATGTGCAGTAGCTTTTCTCATAGAGGGCAACAGTTCTCGACTGTAATCCCAATAGCCCACTATGAGCACGTATTGTACCTCTGTGTAAATCTGAGTATTTATACAGAGGCACACAGAGGTTGTATTTCCTCTACAGAACATCCTTACAGGTTGTCTCTTGAAAATATTTCCTGTCCATATGCCTTGTTAGGGCATTTGGACGTCATAGAGGTGGATCTTTGTTCTGAACTCCCTTTATGAGGCAAACAAAAAAAAAAACTTTATGGTGGACCTAACCTGTCTGTTCATTGCATCAATATACACTTTTCCTGCAGCAGTCACTCATTTTATGGCACAAACTTGATTAAATATTAAAGTACCACTCCAGTGTTTGCATATTATTTTTCCACTGGAGTAGCACTTTTACTCTTAAGTCTCTTACCTCCAGTATTATACTCACTTTTCCGCGTTCTCATCCTTTTTGGTATCGCTCGGGTCTCAAGCCATCTTGTGACTGTATCTTTTGGTTGGCCGGGGCTCAGAAGTTACGTCACAAACGCTCAACGCATCTATATGAAAGTCAGAATGAAGCCAAAATGAGGTTCCCATAGAGTTACATTGATTTGTGATGTCCAGCACGCTCCATGAAACACTGGAGCTGCCGGCAGGTCACAAGTCTAGGAGACAAACCAGGAGGTTTAGGTCCAAGAGCTATACTTTCCTCCCAGGACCTAAACGCATTGTTTCTGTTACCCCTCCTCCTTTTATCCTTCAGAGCGGTGTTGGCGCGTTCTATCAGGTCTCGGTTATCTCTGTCAGCTATGCCGAGAGCTGAGGTCACGTGATATCACGCAGACCCAGATCCTGCCCTGTGTGGGCTCATGCTGCATGCACACTGCAGGGCTGGGAATCTGGTGAGGAGTTTCCCATCCCCAGATTCCCAGCCCCGCAACCTGCATAAATCATAAGCCCAAACAGGGTGAGATCTGGGGCTGCGTGATATCACATGACTTCAGCTCTCAGCATAGCATAGATGATAGAATTCGCCGACACTGCCCCGAAGGATAACAGGAGAAGGGGTAACAGAAACAAGGAGTTTAGGTCCTGGGAGGAGAGTATATCTCCTGGACCTAAACTAATATCTTATAAAGTTAATATTTCTGTGTCCCTGGGGGGGGTATAGACATAAAAGCCACCTTCACAAAATGCAGCATAGGCGCTGCTGAAGGTGGCTCTTTTAGCTTAATAGGCCCTTGGGGGGGTGACAGGTTCCCTTTAAGTAAGTAAGGTGCCAATATTTTGGAAATCCTTAATACTTAAGTGCAAAATCTCGAATATCCAATGGCCCCACACAGACATTATTTTGTGGGCAAATCATAAACTTCTTTCCAGGTCATAATCTCACAGGGTACAACGTTAAAATTTTAAAGATTTTGTTGGCTTGCTTATAAAGCGCTGATTTAATCCACAGCACTTTAGGGTATGTGCACACGATCCGGAGTCACTGCGTGTTGGACACAGTACTTCTGGACCTGAGGGAAGCCGCGAGTGAACGCAGGGAAACCAAAGCCGCCCTGTGCCCACAATCTGCGTTCGGCAGGGCGGCTTCTCCCTGCATTCACCTGATGGTAACCGCTTTCAATTTCACAGCATGAAATTAACATGCTGCGTAGATGCAGAAGCATGGTAACCGCACCGCAGGTGAGATAAAGCTGCAGAGAAAAGAAGCACCGTGGGCATGGGATTTCTAGAAATCCCATCCACTGTACTTGTACTGGACAACGCAGCGTTTTGGACGCAGCAGCAATATGCTGCTTCCAAAATGCTGCTAGTCCGGATCGTGTGCATGCACCCTTACAGTCGTTATCACTGTCCCCATTGGAGCTCACAGTCTAAATTCCTTATCATTATCTCTTTGGGACATCAGAGAAAACAGGAGTACCCTTATGAAAAAACAGAGAGGACATACAAACTTTTTGCATCCTTGGTGGGATTTGAACCCAGTGTTACAGAGTAAGAGTATGTGCCCACATAGTGGTTTAGTGACGTTCAAACCGTCAGTAAACCGGTGGAAATTTGCAGGAGCCTAGAGTTCTGAGCTCTGAAGTCTCCAGCTGTTTCCCAGCGTTTTTTTCAGTGTGTGCACAGCCTTTTTCCGGCGTTTTTTCCGGCGGTTTTCTATGGAGGATTTTGTTCATGAAAACGATCAAAAACCGCTGAGAAGAATTGACATGTTGTATGCTCCTGAACCGCTAGGAAACCGCTCAACCTCTGGCAGATCTGCTCACATAAACCCACTATGTGTGCACAGCGTTTTCTAAATTACATAGGGTTACTTGTAAGTCCTAACGCTGCTTAGGATTTACATAAATTTAAATAAAACCTATGCTAAACCGCCGGCGGTTTTCGCTGCTAAACCGACGTTAAACCACTATGTTGGCACATACCCTAACAGTGCTGCTAACTACTGAGCCACCATGTCAGATTTGATGTTCTCCCTAATACATCATTATTGGAATGTTGTATCTGATTGTAACTGTGTCATAATTATCCTAGATACTATCAAGTGAACCTAAATTAGTATCATGGTCATGTGTTAGTATAAACCCTGTATGTTTCCTTGATATTAAATCATTGTGGCTTGTGCAGCCAAGTTTTTATCACTGCTTACTCTTTTCCTATCTTGTTTTCCTGCTTCACTTTTTGTGTATCTTCTATTATCTCTCACTTTAACTCTTTGCAGTTTAGTCTTATTTGTGTAGGTCTGGGTTCACTTAGTTCATGCCCTGCTCCCTGTCTGGGTTTGTGGCATTCTCCTGCTTTGTCTCCCCATGTTCCCTCTCTCTCCATCTTCTCCCTGTGCAGACTTTGTGCCCTTCTCATGCTATAAGTGGGTTTCCGGCGCCTGGCTTCCTGTTGTTAGGGTCCCGCACACTTTATCCCGAGGTGAAAAGGAAGTTCACAAGGAAACGTGTGAGGAAAGTCAGGGCACAAGGGAGTAGGGTGAGCGAGAGCAGCGCAGTGACATGTACAGTCGTAGGGAGAATTGCAGTTGGGTCTGGGCCGGGAAACAATAATTCTGTTTTACTGTTTACAATTGAGCAATTACAGGTTATTGTGATCAGTATTATTTTACAAATGCCACAGTAGTTTCAAACAAATGACATAAATATAACATTTAGAGGGAGCTATGTATACATATAATACATACAGGAAATTCATTTAACCCATAGCAACTAGTCCAGTTTCTGAATATACATAGTTAAAAAATGTAAGAGTGCTAATCAATCAAAGAAATAGCACATATTGTCATCCTTCCCATCCTGTCTGTGATAACTAATTATTCTGGCAGTCACAATAATGCAACTTGGCTGCGACACTTGTGGTGCGACCACGGTTCGCTCAGTATTGCTGCTACATCATAGCAACGCATTGCAACCCCATAAGGCACTGTGATTACGACAAGCAGGTTGCAAGAAATTGAGTCTTATTCGATTTTTTTTTTCACTTTCAGACTTGTAATGCCACCCCTTTCAGTTTTATTATGCTGCAATGTAGCAACAGCACCAAGCAAACCTTGATCATGACCAGAGTTACAATGTAGTCCTACCCTAAGGCCTGGCTTCCACTTGTAAGAGTGATGCAAGAGACTCATGCGCGTCTCGCACAGCATCACCCGGCATGGGTGCCAGTTCTCCGCTCCGCGTGTCACCTGCTGTCCGCAGAGTAAGTGGCCGTGCCAGGTGATGCTGCGTGAGACACGCACAGGTCTCTTCCATCACTCTTGCAAGTGGAACCCTTGCTTTAGGCTATGGCTGTAAGGCAACATGTGTTATTCGACAGCAGTTCTCTGCAAAGTCAGGGGACATCAACCTATATACCACTAGACTGCAACTATTTTAGAGATTTTAATGTAAATTAACCAGCCAAGTCGCATGTTATTTGCAATTTCCATTGAAGTCTCTGGTAAGTGTGGCGTTTGCGACTTGTGACCAGCGACACATTTGGAAATATTTGCAACTCTGTGACACAGATCGCAACGCAACACCATAGGAAATCATTACATCTAATGTTGCATTGTGTCACCGCGATTTTAGTGTCACACAGGTGCAACACATGTCATCATGTGGCTTCAGCCCTACGCTTTTTTTCCACTCGTTTTTAGATCCAACACCCAGAAAAATAATAAAAATAATTTGGTATGCAAACCATGTCCTATGAGGAACGGTTACAGGATTTAGGAATGTTTAGCTTGCAAAAAAGAAAACTGAGAGGAGACTTAATAGCTGTCTGCAAATATCTCAAGGGCTGTCACACTGTAGAGGGCTCAGCTTTATTCTCATTTGCACAAGGAAAGATTAGAAGCAATGGGGTGAAACTGAATGGGAGGAGACATAGATTAGATATTAGAAAACTTTTTGACAGTGAAGGTGATCAATGAATGGAACAGGCGTCCACGAGAGGTGGCGAGTTCTCCTTCAATGGAAGTCTTCAAACAGGCTGGACAGACATCTGTCTAGGTACCTTTACACGCCGCGACGGCAGGCTGGATACATCGCGCTACAAGCTACAATTGTAGCTTGTAGCGTCCATATCGCCTGTAGTAGCGGCGTCTGAAGAGGCGACGCTACAGCCGGCGACAGATACATCTGTTTATGGGCTCTGCTCATAAACTTAAGGCAACATCGCCGATTGTAGCGAGCTGTATCGGCGTGTAAAGAAGCAACGGAAGGCAACTCTGGACACCCGCCGATGTGGCTGCAATGTATCTAAGGCGTGACACAGTCGCCATGTTACCGCGCCCCATCTGCGATCATTGGAGGTCGCTCCTGCTTTATGATTGGTAGTCGCAGCATAGGGCGGGATATTTAAGGAGCTGACCAGTCACACTACACAATTACTCGAGCGTGCTGTATTAATCAGCCTACTGCGATGCCTGGCCAATCCTGATGATATTGCGCTGTCCTATCATCGTACGGACGGCTCGTAATCCAAGATTGTTGCACGCCTATGTGCTATCCCTGCTGCACCGGGTCCGCCCATAGTAGCTTGTTGGAGCGGTGTGTAAACATGGTACGCTACGCTACAGCTGGCTACTTGAGACACCCGGCGATGTAGCTAGCTATAGATGTAGCGTGGCGTAGCGCACCTTATGGCGGCGTGTAAAGAGAGTGCGTTGACCGTTTGTAGCCGTTCGGGCGTGCTCGTGCACGTGAAGTAGCGCGATGTATCCAGCCTGCCGTCGCGGCGTGTAAAGGTACCATCTGGGATGGTTTAGTGAATCCTGCTTTGAATGGAGGGGAGGGTTGGACCAGATGAACTAGGAGGTCCCTTCCATCTCTACCATTCTATGACTGTTAATTTTTATTTCTATAGCACCAACATATTCTGTAGCGCTTTACAATTGAAAGGAGAAATGTATAGACGATAAAGACCTTACAGAGTAACACAATGAAACAGATGCAAGAGGAGTGAGGGCTCTGCTCACAATCTATGAATATATGGATAGCCAGAATATTCTTTTACATAACACTTTTCTTATACTTGACACTAATTCTTTAAATAGAGATGGATCAATCTGTAAAAATATCAGTTCTCAACAATCTTTTCATGACTATTAATGACATTTCTTTAATGAAATTGTCACTGTTGTTCTAGGTTAGTCGAAGTAAACAGATGATAAGCTCAAAGTGTGCAATCTATCTTCATCACACCACTCGCCCAGTAGGATATCGCCTACAAAGAAGATATATTGCCCGGTTTGAGTACATCTCGTCATCTATTTTCTTTTCTGTAGATGCGTAGAACCCCTTTAAGATATCCCACCATTCATATTTCCAATGTCTTACACGACTGCCCAGATTTAAATGTTCCGACAAAAAGGTCACTGACCTTTATACAGTAATAGATAATTGGCTGCAAATATTCTTTGTAATGTGATTTACTAACTTGTCTTATCCTCAGTGAAAACAAATGCTTAGTTTGTCTTGCCTCTCGGTAATGTATACAGATGTTGGTTTTTAGTAAGATATATGACAGTAAAAATTAAGAAGAGACTGGGGATTTAAGAGAAGCGAGAGGTCATCCATCTCTGTCCCCTGTAGTGCTTCAAACCTACCACCTGCAGGCAGGGGCAGAGGTCACGTTACAGGGTTAAAGTTCAGGTCGGGAGGTATTTTGTAAGGGAGCTCAGACAGCAGACACAAGACTTGGATACTTTTCCCATATCGGCTCGTCACTCCCATGACCGGAGATTAATTACGATGATCCTTTAAAAAGGCTTGTCGTCATGTTTAGGACTGCAGCAATTACAGCTACTGCACTATCCTAAGCGGTTTACTTAATAATGCAGTTGCAGTATACCACAAAAGTGAGTACACCTTTCATATTTTTTAAAATATTTTATTATATCTTTTCATGGGACAACACTGACGATAAGACACTGTAATACAATGTAAAGTAGTCAGTGTACAGCTTGTATAACCGTTAGTGATGAGCGAGTAGTGAAATATTCGGATTCGTATAGCTCCAGCCGAATACTTAGAACTGTTTCATTATTCATTATAAATCCAATGCAAGTCAATGGGAACTCACTCGGATCCAAACACTGAAACATTTCAAAGTATTCGGTTAATCATATCTGAACCCGAAGATCTTACTACTCGCTCATCATTAATAATTGTGTATATTTGGTGTTCCCTCTTAATAACTCAACAGACAGCTATTAATGCCTAAACCACTGGCCACAAAAGTGAGTACACCCATAAGTGAAAATGGCGAAATTGTGCCCAATTAGCCATTTTACCTACTCGATGTCATGCGACTCATTAGTGTTACAAGGTCTCAGGTGTGAATGGAGAGCAGGTGTGGTACATTTGGTGTGATCGCTCATGCTCCCATACTGGTACACTAAAAGTTCAACATGGCTCCTTTTGGAAAATAATTCTCTAAGGATCTGAAAAAAGAATTGTTGCTCTACATAAAGATGGCGATGCTATTAGAAGTTTGCCAACGGCAAGAGACTGAACTGCAGCATGGTGGCCAAGACCATATGTAGCGGCTTAATATGACAGGTTCCACTCAGAACAGCCTTGCCATGGTCGACCAAAGAAGTTGAGTGCACGTGTTTAGTGTTGTTTCCAGAGGTTGACTTTTCAATATAGACATATGAGTGCTGCCAGCATTGCTGCATAGGTTAAAGGGTTAGGAGTCAGCCTGTCCGTGCTCAGACCATACGCCGCACCCTGCATCAAATTGGTCTGCATGGCTGTTGTCGCAGAAGCAAGCCTCTTCTAAAGATGAAGCACAAGAAAGCCCGAAAATAGTTAGCTGAAGACAATCAGACTAAGGACACGGATTGCTGGAACCATGTCCTATAGTCTGATGAGACCAAGATAAACTTATTTGGTTCAGATTGTGGCAAGCATGTGTGACGGCAACCAGGTGAGAAGTACAAGGACAAGTGTGTCTTGCCTACAGTCAAGCATGGTGGTTGGAGTGGGTTTGGTGCTGCATGGGTGCTGCTGGCTGTGTGGAGCTACTGTTCATTGAAGGAACCATGAATGCCAACATGAACTGTGACATACTGAAGCAGAGCATGACATGATCCCTTCCCTTCAGAAGCTGGGCTGCAGGGCAGTATTCGAACATGATAACAACCCCAAACACACCTCCAAGACGACCACTGCTATTCTAAAGAAACTGAGGGTTTCACTCGTATACAAGCTGTACACTGACTACTTTACATTGTATAAAATTGACATATCTTCAGTGTTGCTCCAAGAAAAGATTTAATACAATATTTCCAAGACTGTGAGGGGTGTACTCATTTTTGTGATGAAGTGATACACAAATGTCACATATATACTGTATGAAGTACACATATATATGTATATATGTCGCATATATGAAACACACATATATATGAAGTGATACACAAATGTGCTAAAACTTATTACATTGGTGATGTCTTATTTTAGGACCGCGCTGGTATCAGTGAGACCTTTAGAATGTGACTTTCTGTCACCAGTGTTAGTAACACCAGAATGAATGGCGAGTGGATGGATTTTCATACAGTAGGATTGAATGAAAAATCTGAATTTTATGATTTTAAGATATGTACCAATACCTTAATCCATACAGTGAATAACATTGGTTCTGCTTTGGTTATTATAAAAAAGTTTTGTGTTGTCATGTTTTTTTTGCAGTGTACTCGGTATTAGTCTATGTACATATATACAGTATATATATATATTGGTACACATGATTATCAAATTCATTTCTTTACAATTGATAGTAAAGAGAGCAACCACAGACAGAGCTCCACAATGTTGTACTGAGACTTGCAAAAGACATAGATTGTTCAATGGCAATACACAAAAGGAGATACGTGTGCGCCTCCATATATTCTTATCAATGGTCTGTATTATGTTTTCTACAGCTGTACGAAATGATAGAAACAAGAAAAAGAAAGAAGTAAAAGAAGAGGTGGTGGTACCAGACAGCTACGAGATGCCTCCCGAAATGGAAGAGCTTATCCAGAAAGTCAGCAAAGCCCATCAGGAAACCTTCCCTTCTCTCTGCCAACTTGGCAAATACACTACGGTAAGAGATGGAGAAAGATGTGAAAGATACAAGCACCTAGAGGGAACCTGTCACTTCATTCATGCTGCCCAAACCATAGGCAGCAGGAACAATTACAGCCAAATATATTTTACTAGCTGGGTGCCCGATGCAGATGCATCGGGATTCTAGCAGAGCGAGTCTCTGACTCGCAATGGCCGCTTCGCGGCCAATGCTTCGGTCGTATCCACATGACGACACTGACTCGCAGCGCGAGCGGACTCAAAAGGGGCAAAAAACCCATTCATGATTATATAATAGATTCTAAAACGCTCTGGCATCTCAAAGAAGATATACTTTAAAGATCCCTCCTGGAGACCATAGCTGGAGACCAAACTGGTCTGGCTCTGTTCCCAGCTGACTTCTCCCATCACTGCTGCCTATGTTTGACAGGTCTCTCCCTATGAACACATAAGGGGAGAAGTCAGACTAGTCTTGTCTCCTTACTTATTTGGTTCTACCATCTCTGAGATGGTACACCGTTTCAGAGGAGTAAAATATACCTGGCTGTACTCATTCAGTGAGCCCACGGTTTGGACAGCATGAATCAGGTAACAAGTTCCCTTCAAGACTCCAAAAAACATAACATAAAAATGGTCCAAATTGGTAGACTTGGCTCATTCTCTGATTTAACAATAAAGAGCGATTACTGGCTATTTCAGCTAAACGAACAATGGTTAATTTTGATAGCAATCAGGTATGCTTGATTTTTTTAACTCAATAATAAGCACTGGCTACATGACGGATGAAAAAAATCCAACATAACACAGATGAAGTGATGTGAGATACTTTTTTCTTTCTGATTAACAACTCTTAGTTCATTCATTGGCTCATATATTTTATGCATATGGCAACATTTAGTTATCATACTGTATACCATGAAAACGTTAATCACTAGTCAGCTATTGTGTTAATGCTGGGACGATCTTAAAGGATCCCTAAAATGATAATGTAACAAAATTGACAAACCTATTAATTAATGATAAGTAACTGGTGACATTTAGGTGACGAGCCCGCATCATTACTTCCAAGACTAGTCCTTAGAAACAGAACAAATGGATTATGTGGCTGTAACAGAGTCTTAGGTGTGGATAAATCTTACTACGGTATATTGTGTATTGGACAAAAAAGCTCTATTGTACTTTCTCCTTGATAATTTATTAAAGAGAACCTACCAGCCATTTCAAGGTGCCCAAACAACAGCCAGCATAAAATACCTAGGTTCCCATGTTACGGAGAGCGGTTTTCTACTCTAACATGCTGCAAAGTTTCGGAGGAGACGTAGCTCGATAAATCACATGCAGAGAGAGGTGTACATTGAGCGCCTCTAGATTATTTTCTCCTACCATACATGTCTCCTGGACTCACTACGGATTTCCTGGCATGAACTTTCTGCTGCATATGTGTCTATGAGGCTGTACGTTTCTCTCATTGAGACCTGTGGTCAGTATATTAGGGTCTGTATAGGGACCATGAAATATGGTTATGAACATGGCCTTAAAGGGATCCTGTCACCTCCAAAACGCCTCCTAAGCTACCAAAACATGTCCCTGTAGCATCCTATCACTAATCTCACACTTCTTTTGTCTCCTAAAAGCATCCTGTCAAAGTGCATAAAAACGTTTTAATACTTACTCATTAGTGATTATAATTAGCAGGGGCTATATTCTTTAGCCCTTAGGGCGTGTTGTTTTGCAGGCTCCAGGATCCACCCTCTCTCTGTCTGTTTGCTCTGCTTGTGCAGGCTTTGCCCTCTCCCTCTCTGTCACTCACAGAATGCAAATCATTAGTCCTGCCTTCAGCTCCACATCACAGCAGAAGCTGCACAGAGAGGGCTGGATCATTCAGGCTGCAAAACAACACGCCCTAAGGGTTAAAGAATATAGCCCCTGCTAATTATAATCACTAATGAGTAAGTATTAAAACGTTTTTATGCACTTTCACAGGATGCTTTTAGGAGATAAAAGGAGTGCGAGATTAGTGATAATATGCTGCAGGGACATGTTTTGGGAGCTTAGGAGGCGTTCTGGAGGTGACAGGATCCCTTTAAGGAGTGACATATCAGTCAAGCTGAGCTTGACCAAAAGAAGTTGAAGAGAGCTTCCCAGAGGATTCTGCTGTGCCTGGCTACTCTTCCCATGCCCTGCCATTTAACGGTCTATGTTTTCTTTAAATTGTTGCACAGTTGGTTTGGGCAGAATAAAACAGCTGACTGATTCCCTGTAAAGGTGTTTTCCACATTCAAAAAGGTGGTCCCCAAACGAGAAAAAACCCAAACACATAGTACAAGAGCTGGTCCGTCTTCCCTTCTTGTATCGGTGTTTTGGCTGCAACACACATCACCGCTGCGGCCACTAATGAGTTTGTTGGCCACACTGAGCCACTGCCCTTCCCGCTTGCCTCTGTCCATTATCCAAAAAGTCACTATGAGCTGCTCAGTTTACAGCATTACGTATTCTTCTAGAAAACTGTTTGATCAACTGGGGTTATGGTCTCATATTTGGTCTGTTTTGTTAATAGTTTTATGTATGTTTTTTTTGCTTTGCAGAATTCCAGCGCTGACCAAAGAGTGCAACTGGATCTTGGCCTATGGGATAAATTCAGTGAACTTGCCACCAAATGCATCATCAAGATAGTGGAGTTTGCCAAACGCTTGCCCGGCTTCACCACCTTGACCATTGCCGACCAAATAACCTTGTTGAAAGCCGCTTGCCTTGACATCCTGGTGAGTAATGACATACTTATTACTGTTGCCATTCTACAAAAATAGTTTGAAGTTTCCATTCCTGTAGTGACAGCTTAACCTGCATTGCTTATCACACAAAAGATGACTTCCTGCCCAAGCCTTCACACCGCTGACGCTCACCACAGCACATCAAATGAATGGCATGGCACAGATACAGAGATCGGCACAGTACTGGTCTCAGTTATTGTCTTCACTGCGACTTTTCTTAGACTTTTGCTTTTAGCACTGAATGTATAATTGCTGAATCGGCATGAGAAAGACTTAAACTTCTATAGAATCTACATGACTCATGTCCTAGCAAAAAGTTACCCATCTAGTTTATTGTTGGTGTCAGTCATAGTAAAATTTTCCTTGCAGATCTGCATCTTTTAGATTGGGATGTAATCACTGAACAAACATTATACCGTCCTATGTGACATCACTGAAATTCTGGGAATTTCCGAGCTTAAACTCTTTTTCGTTAAAATATTTCTATATATCTGTCACTTTTCAAGACCATCTCCCACTGATACAACGTCCAGATTGCAGATACCCCACCAACTCTCCTGCTTCAAGAGTTTTCTATAATACCGTACATACAAAATAACTCATTTTTTCCCCCTAATTCTTACAGATGCTGCGAATTTGCACACGTTACACCCCTGAACAAGACACCATGACTTTTTCAGATGGTTTGACCTTGAACCGGACTCAGATGCACAATGCCGGTTTTGGTCCTCTAACAGACTTGGTTTTTGCCTTTGCCGGTCAGTTGCTCCCGTTGGAAATGGATGACACAGAAACAGGACTCTTGAGCGCCATCTGCCTAATCTGTGGAGGTATTACAAACATTACACTTTTTTAAAGTGTAAAAAATTGCCCAACTTACTTCTCACTATTGTCTTAAACTGAGACAACTTAAACAGTAGACCGAGTAAGTAGAAGATGTGCAAAAAGTGTTGTGGCACAAAATGTTTGGAAAATCGTGCTAGACATGTTGTGTAACGAGCGCACAGCGTGTTTCATACCACAGCATGCCCGCATGATTTTTTAACCAAGCAGAAGTCTCTTCAGGGAAATGCTGCATTTTTCCTGCATCGTCTTATTTTACATATTTTGCATTATCTTTGCAGCCTTGTTCTTTTTTCTTACATTTCATATATAAGATAGAGGCTCTCACAAGTGGAAGGCTCCTTAAGAAAGTTCAGGTCACTTGTTTTAGCCGCTACTTGACTATTGATGCCTGCTAAAAATCAACAAAAAAAAATTGGAACATGTGCACAGCAAATCGTTTTGACATTGCTGTGAAATTTGTCATTATTGTTGGCATTTTCTTAGCGCTTTTTCAGGAATCTGCCTGAAAAAGACATCATGTGCACATGCCGTTTGACACTTCCCTTATACCACCTGTTAGTTGGGTGGTTTACTTTACACCAATATTTGGCTACAAAGATATGGAGCTTAGTGCACTGAAGATTCCAATATGTCACAATCCCTTTTCTAGACACTATGAAAATGTCTAATCAACGATGAAAAGTTTTTTAAAGACATAAAAAAATATAATACATGACATTTAAACCAGTTTCTTGGCCAAACTTTTAAAGCCGAGCTGTGGAGTCGGTAAGACTAGGGTCACATTTGCGGTTTTGTTTCAAAACCGGATCAGGTTTTGTCCTTTGAAAATGCTGAAAACCGGATCCGCACTCATAGGCAGCAATATCAAAAACCGGATCTCCTTAACTGTCTTGCGTTTACCGGATCCGGTTTTCCAATTTGCGGTAAAAATCATGCAGGCAACATTTTTCGGACAGGTTACAAAACCGGATCCGGTTTTGTTAACATGGGTGTCTATGTCAACCAGATCCGGTAACGCAAGACACATATGAATGCCTGCATTATCGGATGGTCTACTGCATCCGGTACCAGATGCCACATTAAGGGCACATCCGGTACCGCATGCGTTTTTCGGGACAGTTTTTCCAGTGGAAAATTTGTATGAAGGCACAGGTTAATACCGGATTGTGCCTTCCAAATGTGACCCTAGCCTATAGGCCACTTTACACACACAGATATCTGTGTCCAACTTCTGAACAGATCTCTGGTTGCAGTGAAATCATGGACACATTGTTACATTTTGTGGCTGTGTACAAATGGAGCAATGTGTCCATGATTTCACTGCAACCAGAGATCTGTTCAGAAGTTGGACACAGATATCTGTGTGTGTAAAGTGACCTTAAGCCAAACATCCAACTCTCGAGTCTTCAATTTCCCTGAATCCGACTCCCAACTCCACCAAAACGGACACTGATTCCGACTTCACAATGATGGATGTGAAGTCAGTAAGCCAAACATATGACTCCAAATCACTCCTCAGTTTCCCTGAATTCAACTCCGACTCCACAGCTCCAACTCAGACTCAACAGCCCTGATTTGAAGGCCCCCATACACATTTGATAAAAATCAGCAAAACCCACTAATTTCTTTGTGTATGGTGGCCTCCCAACTCTTCCCCATGATGTCAGTATAATCAGGCTTTTTGATTTTCAATAGACAATACTTGTGTTTCGCATGGAGATAAGCCACTGCCCTAGAGAAGTCTGCCAGTTGCAGTGAATGGGGAACTGGTTGCATCAGCTGAATGATCAGCTCTGTAATGTGTATAGATAGGTCTACCCGGTGAAATGCCGACTCTGTGAATGTTCCACAACACAGAAGATGCCCTGTGGCTTGGGTTATTCACATGCTTATTAGGCTATATAGCATATTAATGCATGCACTTATCATGCTAAATAACCTAGTAGGTATGCTAATCATTCTTGATATCTTCAATGCTGCCCTGAAAAACAGAAAGAAACTTGCAGGGCTCCTTTGTGTAATGTTACTTCAATGCCATGATATTAACACTTCCTTATGCCTTATTCACTATAGATCGGATGGACTTGGAAGAGCCAGAAAAGGTAGAAAAGCTCCAGGAGCCATTGCTGGAAGCGCTTAAATTTTACGCTCGAAGACGAAGACCCAACAAGCCATACATGTTCCCTCGCATGCTTATGAAGATCACAGATTTGAGAGGAATCAGCACCAAAGGTAATAAAATAATTCCCTGAGGTCACCATCTTCGATTTATAACCATTTTTAATGCCGCAGATAACACATCCACACGCCATATATTTATATCTATTTATTATTGTATAGGATTCTACTGTTATAATTGCAGAATTGATCTCTCCTAACATGCCTGTTTTAGTGAAAAGAAATATTCCCCAGGATATGAGGGTACCTTTACACGTCGCAACATTGCATGCAATTTCACTTGCAACTTACTGGTTGCAGTGAAATCATGGACACATTGTTCCATTTTGTTGCTGTGTACAAATAGAACAATGTGTCCATAGAATATTCATCCAGAGAATGGCAGCAACTCACCGGGCAGGTTTCAGCAGTGTTTCTTTATTATCTTTTATTCCATGAAAACAGGCGGTTTTTCAGGGGTAGTGGAGGGAGGATGGGGGTCGCAACAACTAAGGGAAAGGAAAGCTCTGTGTCGACTTGCTGGTGTCCAGCTGCCCTGAAGTAAGTAACAATGTGTCCATGATTTCACTGCAACCAGTAAGTTGCAAGTGAAATTGCAAGCAATGTTGCGACGTGTAAAGGTACCTTAAGACTTCTAGAGCCTCATTCCTTATTACTCTGCATTGTACCGTTCCTCTAGTATTCTATTATTTCTCATAGAAATAGATGCATAAATTGACTTCTGATAGTTAGGAGCAGAGTGTGGGGGAGTCCCGACACTTTCAGACACTGTTCAATCAGTGGTTTGTTTGTTAGGCTGGCTTGACACCACGGTAAGGTCCGATCCGGGGCTGTCAGGGATGAACCTGACAGCCCCGGACTGGATCAGCACACAGAACTATGGGCAAATATGCCCTCTGGTCCGATGTGCAGCCGGATGCAACTGCAGCTGCTAATGAATCAGGAACGCGGTTCTGTGTGCTGATCCAGTCCTGGGCTGTCCTGAAACAACAGCAGCGTGCAGCCGCAGGTGTCCGGTTCCCGGATCCTCCCGGACCAGGACAATCCAGCCCCGAGTTAGGGAGCACCAGATTGCACCGGATTCGGGAGGATACGGGAACCGGACACCTGCGGCTGCACGCCGCTGTTGTTTCAGGGGAAATCCAGGATACGACAATTTGGGAGATTTTTCAATTTGGGAGATTTTTCGTTGCAAGCAAAGTTTTTGTCTCCGGTGAGAAAAATCTGAATTCTCCCGGATCCTTCCGGAGATATGGAAACCGGATGGCAGAGAGCTGCTATCCGGCTCCATCTGGCCCCATAGGATAGTATGGGGCCAAAATCCGGTCCGGGCTGTCTGGTTTACACCGGACAGCCCGGATTGGACCTTACCGTGGTGTGAAGCCATCCTTAGATTATGCTTGGACACACCCATTGACGTGTGGGTTTGGTAACTCCCAGTTGTCAATGTATTCATAAATTTCTAGGAGGAACAACAGAAGCACCACAATGTACAGATTTAAGAAAGGAGGCTTTAGACTTGTTATTTCATGGAGATTAAAAGGGTTGTCCACTACTAGGACAAGCCTTATGATTTCACATGTCTCTCCCAGGTAAAATAAAAAAGCTTATACTCCTGTGCTGTCGCCGTTCCAGCAGTGTTGGAAATCAACCTCCCAGGCCTTATATGACATTGTGTCGTCACTCAAGCCCCGCGTCCCATGACCGCCGGCTTCTGTTTCCCCACCTTCAGCTTAATGAGTTAATCAATAGTAAATGGTGCTGCAGCTGCCGCTCACTTCTTGTTTACTCCTGTACCCGAAAGAGGGGTGAGAGAAGCCGGCAGTGATTGGATGCTGGATGAGAGTGATGTCACAATGTCAAATGAGCCCCAGGAACGCGATTACTGATACAGCTGGAATAGCGCCAGCACGGGAAGTGAGTACAGTTTTTTATTTTCCTTGGGAGAGACATGTGGAATAAGAAGGCTTGTCCTAGTAGCGGACAACCCTTTATGGATGTTTTCACATCTGCAGTTTTGCAAATAGCTGGCAGAATTCTGCCTTTCTTGCAAAAAATGAAATCACCACACTTGCGGCAAGATTGCGATCTGTCTAATGCATTTTGTATTGGAGTTCTGGACATGTGCGGCACATGCGTTTTCATACAGATCCGGAAGTTGCGGCTTGTCTTAACACCGCAGTTAGCGGTGGATTTTGTCCGGTGCCTGAAGTGTCGTCAAGATCCATGTGAAAACGCAAGTGCCGCACATGTCCGGAACTCCTATACAAAATGCATTAGCCCAAACGCAATGTTGCCGCAAGTGTGACGGATCCGTTTTTTGCAAAAAAAGGCGGAATTCTGCCAGATTTGCAAAAACGCAAATCAGGTAAACCTCAAGTTCAAAAGTTCAGGTTTGCCTGATCTTACGGAATTGAAAAGAAACGTTAATGTGAAAGTAGCCTAAGGTTATACTCACAGACATCTGAAAATCTTCATTGCAGATTTGGTTATGAGTAAATCCATTAACAAAGTCTGCAAGTAAAATGTAGATTCCGTCGTGGATGTGCGTGCAGATTCCTTCCTCCTCAATTCACGACGAATTAAAGAGGATGAAAACCGCAATAAAAATCTGTATAATGATGAATGTGCTGTAGATGGAAGTCCACACCATGCCTTCTCTTTCGTGGGATTTTGTGAACCCATTTACTTGAACTGTACTGTAAATTGCTGCAGATTTACGATGAGGAATCTGCACCACAGACTCCTAACAAATCCGCAACATGTGAACTTGACCTGAGAGTATTTACTAAAACGAATATGCAGGGAAAAATGACCAATTCTTTTAAAAATATTGGAATCTGAGAGTCCTCAGTGGTTGATACCTTTTAATGGCGAACTGAAAAGATGGTAAGAAAAATCAAAGCAAGCTTTCGAGACTCTATGGCCTTTTCATCAGGCTAAGTGTCCTGAAAGCTTGCTATGCTCACCTTCTTTTCAGTTAGCCATTAAAAGGTATCAACCACTGAGGACTCTCAGATTCTAATATTTTACTATCTACTGGCTAACATGGTACACACATTTTTTACCTTATCAATTCTTTTAATTCTGGTAGGATATAAAAGTGACTAGAATTACATAGTATAATTAACATTTATTACCTAATATTAATATTTCTTTGTCCTTACTCCAGGTGCTGAGCGGGCAATCACGTTGAAAATGGAGATCCCAGGACCTATGCCTCCACTGATCCGTGAAATGCTGGAAAATCCAGAGGCCTTTGAGGATGGTGCCGAAACCCCGAAACCCAGTGAACCTCCTTCCAGTGAAAGCAGCGAGGGCAGCCCTACAGAGGAAGATAGCAGTGGCTCCAAGACTCCCTAGCCATCCAGCACATAAGGAGAAGAATATTCTTCCTCTTGGACTTTTCAAAAGAGCCACGGTGGCTTCACCCCCTGATATATGAGGCATTCTGGGGTCAGCCATAAGCAGGGCTATAAGCCTTTGTAGTGCTCAATTCTGCTCTTATTTACTGATGCAAAAAAGCCTTACTCTCTGAGAGGACTGGAATGGGACTTCAAAAACAGCAATACAATACCCAGGGGGCAACTTCATAGAGATAACTTAAAGTATGGGCACAGCAATGTAACCCCCATAATAAGCAATATTTGCAGGAGCCTTGGATGCTCCATCATGAACTGGATTATTAATATAAGGAGCCCTCTCTACTCAGTATTTTGCCAAAGATTTTGATGACCAATTATCCTCTGTTACAGAGACCGGACGCTCAGCTGAAGAGCTCAGCGGTGTCAGCACAATACCTTTCCTTGAAGTGTCAGAAGCACATTGGTCTGCGTGTGTACATATGCATATACATATATATACAAGCACACATATTTACATATATGTATGTGCGTCATTAAATATATTTGCTATTGCAATGTTTTTATGCTTTTATTTTTTTCATCGGCTGAACGAGGTCATATGACTACAAATAAAGCCTGTTATACTTTACAATGACATTGTTGGTGTTTACTGATGAGTAACTTTCATTGCAGTGTATGTTGGAATTATCAGGGGCATCACTAGAGTAGGAGCAGGTTTCCAAGTCACTCCTGGGCCCTGAAGCCCAGGGAGGCCAAAAAGGTCCCTATGGCTCAAATAAGAAGACCAATTCTACTAAAGCATAGTTGTGGGTCCTTTGGAGGTTTCATATTCATGCCGTATGTGAAATGAAACAGCTGAAAAAAAGACGATGTACAGATTTAGGCCTGGAGGTTCTAATATTGGTGACCATGCATCCTGCCATATTTAGGGTGTATTAAGTTAGATTGATGCGCACATTTCTGCGACTGTCATTTTATCTGACCGAGGCTTGCAGAAATTCACAAACACACTGCAAGACATTTGCAGCCGCAGATGTTTCAATTGTTTCTCCGTGTGTGATCATAGCATTACGCCACTTACAAACATCTGATTATAACAGTCCGAAAACACAACACCACAATATCTGGACTGACTGTGGGTCTCTTCACCCAAAATTGTCATCCTCATATATGGCTAGGACGCTGTCATTGTCGGGAAATTCAAAGCCGGTCTGGGCTTTGGGGTCCATACTCGGACCGTGTGTCACGTTTGTTAAGCCAGCCTAACAGCAATAAATTAAAGCGGATTTAACCCATGGTAGCAGATCTGATGTGGAATATACAATAATAATAATAATATTTATTCATTTATATAGCGCTATTAATTCCATAGCACTTTACATACATCAGTAATGCTGTGTCTCTTGGAGCTCACAATATAAACATCCTATCAGTAAGTCTTTACAATGTGGGAGGAAACCGGAGTGCCTGGCGGAAACCCACGCAAACACGGGGAGAACATACAAACTACTTGCAGATGTTGTCCTTATATACCACACTTAGTCAATCATAACACTCCCAATGTTAAAAAACATGATACCATGTTTCTCCCAAACTGAGACAGAGTCATATATTAATTTATGCTCTGAAACATGGGTTATGGCTTATTTTCAGTGGATGTCTTATTTATTTTCTCATGAACAACAATCCAGATTCGTCTGTTCAACCCTTCCTTTGGGATGTTTATTTAAAAAGCAAATAAATGTTATCCTATTATTACATTATTTGATACTAGCTAGTACGTGTACAATCTCTTATTTTATTCACTATGCACCAATTCAGGTAGTATAAAACAATCTGTTGTTCTTTATTAAAATGTGTGTGTATAACTCACTATTAAAAACTTTATTAAAAATGCAGTTAAAGTGCCAACCAATAAAAATATATACATAAGAACTATATGGTATCTAGTATAATACCCCAATAAATGGTTTTTCAAACTCTAATACCATGTTTATATGTAACTCAATGGAGCAATCAGAATATAGCTGGCATTGTTTCTAAAGTGATGTTATTAGTACAGGCGGTCTCCTAGTTTGTCAGGGATTCCTTTTCCAGGGGCTTCTTCTTCAGCCTATGTGCGGGTTCTATAGGTTATAGGCGATCCTTTGGGTTCCTTGTATTGCACTTGCCTTCAATTTTTCTATGGTCAATCTATAAATAAATTGGTGATATTATATGAGTGTCTTTACTGTGCTATTCATTTCTTGGTGTAAACATTTTCTTAATTAGATTTTATTCTTACTTCCTGATGTATAGGAGATTTTTCAGACCTTTTATCGTGCTGGTACTCATGTATGGTTACCTTTCTTCCAAATATAAGGACCTATGGATTTAATGGGTACCTTTAACTTTTATTTGTGGTGTTTGTGATCCTCTAAGATTTATAATATAAGTTTAACTTACTTTTATAAATTGTAAGTTCATACTTTGTAGATGCGAAATGGTTCAATCTCCCTTAATATAAGTACTATGATATAATATGTCTCAGGCGTCCAATACTAGGACTCTATGAGTATAATAAAATACCTCCTATTAATTGTGGTGTGTGTTTATTGTTGGAATTTCTAACTTTCTTAACATGTGTCTTTCTACTTCCTTGGTTAATTGTAGATTTTGTGCAGAACCGTATATGGTGCAGTGATTTTGTTGGATCTAATTCCTCTATATGTGATGGTAATCTAAGGAAAGGTAAAGTTTGACACTGATGAAGGAGGCCGGAGTCCTCTGAAATGCATTAGTGACACCTGACTAAGACAGCAGTATCCATCCCGTGTAACAGCTCACACCAAACCTGACTTATGTAGGAAAACTTCACGCCCACTGCATCATGTGACCACTGACACAATGGTGACGCACAGTCATGTGACACGGCAGGGAGGACGCCGGTCAGGAAGTCTGGAGCAGCAGCTCCATCCTAGTGCGGTAAACACAGACGCCGCATATACCTAACAACAAGGGAGACATAACATCACAGCGGGAAATGGAACTCCGGAGGACCCACTTACCAGCCAAAGAAAGGTACAGTGAAGATCCTTATTACCGCTTATTTCCAGCACACAGTGCCTACTTAGAGTGCTTTCACACTGCGTTTTTGGCAATCTGTAGCTGTCTGTTGTAAAACGGACAGCTACAGATCTGATTTGGCCCCCATGCATCCCTATGGACCACGGATCTGATCGGATTTGCCCTTAATGGCATCCGATTTCTGTCAGATCCGATGTCAGATTTTTCCTGCACCCAAAATCGCAGACTGCTGCGATTTTGGGAGCATCGGACAGAATCTGACAGGATCGGATCCAACATGATCCGAGGCCCTTAACATGGGGGCCTATGGAGCGTGGGTCTTAGAAAACAGCTGATGGTTTCTCGGACCTGATTTTAGTGTACTGAGCATGCTCAGTACACTAAAACTGCTCCTAACCGTGTCATTTCACTTCCGCAATGTATATACACACATTGCGGAAATTAAAATGAGTAAATGCAAGGGTTAAAAATAAAAAATCTTTATTCTCACCTTCCAGCGATCCCCCGGCGTCTCCAGCTATCTTCTAATCCTTACAGGACCTGGCGTAATGTTACAACCTGGTCACATGACCAGTTATCGTGGTAATCGGTCATGTGACAGTGACGCAACCACAGGTCCTAAGGATCAGAAGATAGCTGGAGACGCCGGGGGATCGCTGTAAGGTGAGAATAAAGATTTTTTATTTTGTAAGGTCCGGAGGAGAGGAGAGAAAGAGAGAGAGACTGAGGGAGCAGGGAGAGGAGGGGGGAAAAAGGGAGAGACTGAGGGAGCAGGGAGAGGAGGGCTGAAAGAGGTGACAGGAGGCAGACAGGAGCGAGGAGAGAGGAGGGGGACAAGGTGACAGGAGGGGGGGAGCTAGGTGACAGGAGGAGCCGGGAGAGGAGGAGAGAGGGAGAGTATCCATTGCTGTCCGAGGGGTCCTGCAAAAAGTCGGATCCCCTCAGACAGCACAATAACGCTGTGTGAAAGCAGCCTTAGGGCTCTTTCACATCAGCGTTTTTTTTAAATCGCGGCAGATGCGGTGAAAAAACCGCATCTGCCGCGATTACCGCATACCGGCTGCACTTGCGGCGCGGTTGCGGTTTTTGCCATGCAAAGTATAGGCGGACTTGCGGCAGGTGCGGCAAGTGCGGTTTTGCACTTGCGGCAGGTGCGGCCGCGAAAAAAACCGCGGTCAGCCGCGGTTTTTTTCGCGGCCGCACCTGCCGCAAGTGCAAAACCGCACTTGCCGCACCTGCCGCAAGTCCGCCTATACTTTGCATGGCAAAAACCGCAACCGCGCCGCAAGTGCAGCCGGTATGCGGTAATCGCGGCAGATGCGTTTTTTTCACCGCATCTGCCGCGATTTAAAAAAAAACGCTGATGTGAAAGGGCCCTAAGTTATATTGATAGATGGTGACTCAGCGACAATATCACCTAGGGTTAGGATATATTGATACAAAATAGCAAGACATTTAATAACAATAGCTCATAAGAAATGTAGAGTAGATATCTCAGCAGATAAGTACCAGCAAGATATCACACAGTAATCCTCTAACAGGGACATATAGGGGGATATATCACTAAACAACACTAGTAGGTGACCTACGATATACCCTGACACATATAAATAATACACTAAAAGCAGTATAATTAGTGAAGAGTTAGGGCCGCTTCACACTGCGGCATGATCCGGTCCGGTTCTGTCCGGGAGGGCCCAGACAGCTGCGGACCGGATCAGCACACAGGACTGGGGGGCTATTATGCCCTCCGGTCCTGTGTGCAGCGCACGCAGTTCCCGCTGCTGATAAGTCAGAACCGCGGGCGCCGCGTTCCTGACCTGTCAGCGGCTGCAGCTGCGCGCGCTGCACACAGGACAGGAGGGCATAATAGCCCCCCAGTCCTGTGTGCTGATCCGGTCCACAGCTTTCTGGGTCCTCCCGGACAGAACCGGACCGGATCATGCCGCAGTGTGAAGCGGCCCTTAATGGTCTTTTCGCAAACAATTGCAGGACTCTGCAGATTCTCCTCAGCACACCATCACCTGCAGAGAGGACTTCACTAATTAGAACCACTGAAACCCATACCATTATGCAAAAGACTATTAAGTAAGTAAAGCAGTACACTTATTAATAGCAAAATATCTCACAATACTAGCAAACCTATATCTAAATAATGATTTACTTTACCTTAGGGTACCGTTACACGTCGCAACATTGCATGCAATTTCACTTGCAATTTGGTGGTTGCAGTGAAATCATGGACACATTGTTCTATTTGTACACGGCAACAAAATAGAACAATGTGTCCATGATTTCACTGCAACCAGCAAATTGCCAGTGAAATTGCATGCAATGGTGTGACGTATAACGGTACCCTAAAGGCTGCTTTACATGTCACGATATCGCAACGCAATTACGATAAAAAGTCACGTGGTAGGGGCGTTGCAGTTGATATCGTTCGTGCGTTGTGTCGTGTTAGGCTGGTTTCACACTGCGGTTTTTCACTGATCAGGTTTATGTGCCAAAACCAGGAGAGGAACCAGGAGAGGAACTTGCAGAGACAAACTATAATTGAAAGATTGACACCTGTTCTGGGTTTTGGAGTCACTCCTGGTTTTGAAACACAAAACCTGACCTGACCTCACCAGATCTGACCGCAGTGTGAAACCAGCCTAAATGGGCAACACAACTCAAAAACGATGTAACTACGATATCATTTTTGGATTGTGCATGCTCTTCAACCGTGCAATACTGGCTTGACGATCTGGCAGGATCGTGCTGTGTGACAGCGCAACTATGATTTGGAGCGCAACTTCCCCTATTCACTCCAATATTAATTGGTCGTTCCCTGAGTTGCTCAGACACAGTGTGCAAGAGGGGCGTACAACATAGTAGTTGCGTTGCCTGCCGATATCTCCCTGTGTAACATCTCCTATGCGATTTTGAACAAGTGCCAAAAACGTGCGCGCTCCCGTGAAGTTGTATGTAATATCTGAATGATATTGTGACGTGTAAAGCGGCCTTAAGTGGATCACAAACACCACAAATAATAGTTAAAGGTACCCATTAAATCCATAGGTCCTTATATTTGGAAGAAAGGTAACCATACATGAGTACCAGCACGATAAAAGGTCTGAAAAATCAACTATACATCAGGAAGTAAGAATAAAATCTAATTAAGAAAATGTTTACACAAAGGAATTAATAGCACAGTAAAGACACTCATATAATATCACCACTTTATTTATAGATTGACCATAGAAAAATTGAAGGCAAGTGCAATACAAGGAACCCAAAGGATCGCCTATAACCTATAGGACCCGCACATAGGCTGAAGAAGAAGCCCCTGGAAAAGGAATCCCTGACAAACTAGGAGACCGTCTGTACTAATAACATCACTCCAGAAAGAATGCCAGCTATATTCTGATTGCTCCATTGAGTTTTATATACACATGGTATAATTTGAAAAAACATTTATTAGGGTATTATACTAGATACCATATACTTCTTGTATATATTTTTATTGGTTGGCACTTTAAGTGCGTTTTTAATAGTGAGTTATACACGCACATTTTAAAGAACAACAGATTGTTTTATACTACCTGAATTGGTGCATAGTGAATAAAATAAGAGATTGTACACGTACTAGCTAGTATCAAATAATGTAATAATAGGATAACATTTATTTGCTTTTCAAATATACATCCCAAAGGAAGGGTTGAACAGACGAATCTGGTAATTTATTTTATTCGATATACCTACCTAAGGGCCCTTTCACATCAGCGTTTTTTTAAATTTGCGGCAGATGCGGTGAAAAAACCGCATCTGCCGCAACTGCCGCATAACGGTTCCACTTGCGGCACGGTTGCGGTTTTTTCCATAGGAAGTATAGGGGGACTTGCGGCAGATGCGGCAAGTGCGGTATTGCACTTGCGGCAGGTGCGGCAGAGAAAAAAACCGCGGCTTACTGCGGTTTTTTTCTCTGCCGCACCTGCCGCAAGTGCAATACCGCACTTGCCGCATCTGCCGCAAGTCCCCCTATACTTCCTATGGAAAAAACCGCAACCGTGCCGCAAGTGGAACCGTTATGCGGCAGTTGCGGCAGATGCGGTTTTTTCACCGCATCTGCCGCAAATTTAAAAAAACGCTGATGTGAAAGGGCCCTAAGAGTTAGCACCTATCCTTAAACACTTATCTAAATCACTAGTATTTGAAAACTAAGAGGGGATATATGCAGTACCCCCCAAAGGTCAGAGCAGCAACTCATTAGGATAACCTTAATACAGGCTACCTCCGGTGTACACTATAAATGTACCTTTAAACAATCCAGATTTATTCTTGATCAATAAATTAACATCTAGTCAAATATACGGTAATCATGTCATCACACACAATAAATAAACACATGTATATACACACATTGCACATATGATACACACCAGTCTAGTTATGCAAGAAAACTCCAGCACTTGGCGTGATCTTCATAATAGTTCATTTATTTGTGCAGATTAAAAATGAACATACAATTGAAAGGGAGACATGACCCCACGCTGGACGCGTTTCGGATTACATCCTTTTTCAACAGCATAAAAAAAGAGACCTCATCACACTTCCTTAAATACAATAAAAACTAAATCAAATGCACAGGTGAAATAGAAAGTTAATTAGAGCTGAAGACAAAAGCTCCACCTAGTGGTATGTACACGCAAATTGACCAACCTCAAAATATATGTACACATAAATAAACAAATAGCACTGATTCATTCCCAACATTGTACCAGTGTTAGAACCGCATTATTGTGCATTTTTGTCACAATCTGTATATTGTAGAGCCAGATGTATTCCAACATGTGAGACTTGACACACCAGTCTGTCTCCTCTTCAGTTTCTTTAGACTCCAGCAGTTAAAGGACCATTGGTGACTTCATGGTCACATGACTGTGATGTCCCCTAAGGTCCTTAAACAGTCTTATCTTTGGAGTAGAGACGCTGTGAGCACCTAAAGGTACCGTCACACGTAGCAATATCGCCGCCATATGGCTGGCAATTTGATGTGAGCGCACACGTTCCGGGCACTTTTTTGCACATCGCCATCGCCCTGTCACACATAGACATCTCGCGTGCGATGTTCGGCGATCCTGCGCTCCGGAAATCACCTGGCGCAGACTGGAAGCAATTTGACATTCCCACGTCGCCGCCAAATCTGCACCTCACATGCCACCACCGCATCAGCGATGTGGGCGTAGAGTGTGAGCGCGGAGAGGAGACAGGCGTGCTAGAGTGTTGTACACCGCGCCCCTACCACACCGATTGGCCAACATAACTGCGTCGCCCTTGATCAGCCTTGTCAATAAGTCTGCACACTACATGACGCATGTGTCCTTTCTACTATATCACTATTCAAATATGGCGCCATGGCCAGCCAATGGGAACAAAGGAGCGACCACCAATCACGGCAGACAGGGCGCACCACACATTGCTTCCAGATGGCCTGAGCTCGATTTCTATATCGCTATCGCCCAGTCACACGCCATGATGCGCTGAAATCGCCTGGTGGAAATCGCCTGATTTCTCAGCAGAGCAGGGCGATGCACCACCGGCGATTTCTCGCCGTAATATAGCCCTGTCACACGCTGCAACGCACAAGCGATGTGGTAGCGATATTGCCGCATTCGGAGATTGCTTTGCAAATCTCCCGGCGATATGTCCACGTGTGACGGTACCTTAAAAGAGTCTACATTCTGAGATGTTGTCCAGTTCTTCACTTCCCTCTTATGCTGGCCCTGCATATCAGCCTGTCTCCTCTACAGTTCCTGGCTCCCATAGGACATTTGATGACCACATGCTCACATGACCAAGACGTCACCAAAGATACTATCCTAGGCCTCATTCATACTTCCATGTGTAAACACATTTATGAAAAAATGTTACAAGAGACATGAAAAACCTAGCCTTGAATTTGCCCAAAATTTATCAAATATTTTGTAACATTCTGATCAACATGACACAAAAAACACTAGGGAATAAAAAAGACAATTTTCCATAGTGCAGAGAAGCATTTAAGCGAGCTGCATTCGAGTCTCTTGCATGCATCTTGCATGAGTCACCAGGCCCGAATGCCGCCTATCTGAATGGGAGCATGGAACTGATTGTGTTTCTCTGTAGCTCCACGCTCTTGTCCAGAGGCCCAGCGGCTGGGCAGGGGTGACTTATGCAAGAGGCATGCAAGACACTTGCAGAAGTGTGTCTCTGCCCTTAGCCCGGAATCATACACGCTGTTTCTGATGTAGTTTATGGAACCAATACAATAATTTTGCCAATTGCAGAGTCATGTGTGCTGTAGATGTGATGTCTCTTCTGTGGCCAGTTACAGCCGGGTTTTGCAGGACTTTTGTTTTGAAGACCTATCCAAAGAATAGGTAATCAATATCTGGTGAGGTTGCAACCACTGGCACCCCCACTCATTGGTTGATCCTTGTGCCGGATATGCTAAGTTCTGGAACTGCACAGCAGAATACTGGTTGTAAGGGGCTGAAATAAGGAGTTACTATGCAGTACCCAACCGCAGCCACTATGCAGTTGATGGCGCTGTGCTGTGCAGCCACACAGCTTAGCCTATCCTGCTGGTACCAGATACCTCAAGTCACACCCCCACTGATCAGATATGGATGACCTATCCTAAGTCATAAGATCAATATAAAAGTCCTGGACAACCCCTTTAACAAAGACCAAAGATGAAATTTAGGCAGCCGTCACACGCTACGATATCTTTAAAGATATCGCTTGAACGCGCCTGATTAAACATCGCGTGAACGATGTCTCTGCGTGTGACGGCAAGATACGACGAGCGAGAAGTGTTCAAATCGCAAGATCGAGATCTGAGCTCCGGACCTCACATCTTGTGATGAACGATTTTACAAACAGCTTCATTGTGGTGTATAACACCACGATGAACGATCTCCCAGCGGCAGAGCCTATGCTGGGAGATGGTAACTATGGTACACGTCGGGTTACTAAGCGATGCGCGGCGCCTAGTAACCCGATGTGTACCATAGTTACCAGCGATCTCGCTGGTCCACATCGCTGGTGAGTCTGTCTGTGTGACATCTCACCAGCGATGTGAGTGATATTGTAAGCGATCGCGCGTGCACGTGATCGCTTACAATATCGCTAGCGAGATCGTAGCGTGTGACGGCCGCTTAAGATGTATCTGTGGACCTGGAGGTGGTGAGTATAACGGTATTTATTATTCTTGTTTGGAAGCGTAAGGATAAATAACAATAATTCCTAGACATCCTATTAACTTTCCTGTTAGATAAATGAGTTATTGTAGTGATGGTTCCATTATGGATCCCTCCAACACGCGAGAAAACAATGCTAACTGGGTCACTGACGGCAAATGACAGAAAGCTGACAAATTATTGGCTTTCAGTCATTTAGGACCAGCACTGCAGGCCATTTTTCAGGAAGGGAAACTCTGTGGCATTGGCAATTAGGCATGCATTATACCCTATGAAGCACATTACCTTATTAATTTCCATCATGATTCAATATGCAGTTTAAATCTTTTTTAGCACTGAACATTTGTTTTTTTGGTGCGTTTTTCGGTATGTTTTTTCCCATGTGTTTCCATTATATAGTCTATGAGAAAATTGCAGGAAGAATAGAAATGCTTCCTTTTTTTCTGCACCAAGGTAAAATCCTCAAGGTGGGCACAGCACTTCAGAATTCTCATTGACTTTGCTGGCATGCATTTCACCTTGCAAATTTTATAAAACCATATGTTTTTAAATTCTGCAAGAAAAAACACATAAAAAATACAAGGTGGGCACATAGCCTAAGGCTGGAAACACACTATCCGTGTGACATACACGTCACTCGGACGAGTGTCGGATCATTAACCCTGAACGATCTCTCCCTGTCACGACGGGAATGTGGAGTTGCTGATAGGGATAGGTCGTTCAGGGTTAATGATCCAACACTCGTCCGAGTGACGTGTATATCACATGGACAGTGTGTTTCCAGCCTAAGGGATATTGCCCCAATGAAAATTTGCACCTTTAGGGTATGTGCACACAAGTAAGGTTTTGCTGCGGATTGCTGCATTTGAGGTCAGGTTTTGCCTTGGTTTTATGTAAATGTATGCTATTCTAATCCTGTGTTTCTGGTTTCCAACAAAACCTATGTGATCAGGGAAAAGCTTTCACACACACACTGGTTTTATGTCTCTGCAGGAAGTGGAAACACCACAGGTGTTTACACTTTAGCAAAAGTGCAGAAAAGAATTGACATGCTCATTCTTTCTAAGGGCAGCCTCACACTGCGGTGTGATCCGGTCCAGGGCTGTCGGGGATGAACCTGACAGCCCCGGAATGGATCAGCACACAGAACTGGAGGGCTAATTTGCCTTCCAGTCCGGTGTGCAGCCGCACGTAGCTGCAGCCGCTGATAGGTCAGGACCGCAAGGCTGGCTTCACACCACGGCACAATCCGATGTAAACCGGACAGCCCTGGACCGGATTTTGGCCCCATAGTATTCTATGGGGCCTGATGGAGCCAGATGGCCGCTCTCTGCCATCCGGTTTTCATGTGTCTGGGTGAATCCGGGAGGAATCGGATTTTTCTTCCCAGACCAGATCCTCCCGGATTCGCCTGGATCCTCACGGATCCAGCGCTCCCTAACATGGGAGCCTATGGGGCTGGATTGCCTCGGTCCGGGAGGATCCGAGAACCGGACACCTGCGGCTACACGCAGTTGTTTCAGGACCGCGGCTAGCTCCCTGCCAGCCGTGGTCCTGATTCATCAGTGGCGACAGCTATGTCAGGCTGCACACCGGACCAGAGGGCATATTAGCCCTCCGGTTCTGTGTGCTGATTCGGTCCGGGGCTGTCAGGTTCATCCCTGACAGCCCTGGATCGGATCTTGCCGTGGTGTGAAGCCAGCCTAAAACGCAGCAAAAACGTTTCCCCTTTCTGCACCAAACAAAAACCAATGTGTGTGCACAGGTGATCCTAGAATCTCATTGGTTTTATTTCTCTGCAGAAAGTGTCACCACCACAGGTTTTGCTACGTTTTTGTTTTCCAGAAAAACCTATGTGTGTGGAAGCTTTTCCTTGATCACATAGGTTTTTCTGGAAACCAAAAAGACAGGATTAGATTAGTATATATTTACATTAAACCAAGGCAAAACCTGACCTCAAAAACACAGCAATATGCAGCCAAACCTTACCTGTGTGAACATACCCTAAGTGTTCTTATCGCTGTCTACAGAAACTGAAATGTAATTCAATATACTAACTGGAGAGCTCGGTGCACCCTTTGTGTGACCAAGAGGCACAGTGCACTTCTCCGCCCACTGGTTTTATACTGACCTCCCTCACTGGTGATTTCTAGTGCTGCTTACTTGAGCTTTCTTGCTATACATAAAACATCTAATAAAGTGCAAAATAGTGCACACCAAACATATAGATAAAATACTATATACCAGCATAAGAGAGGATATACCAAACACTGATATACACCGCACAACAGTGGGGAAGGGAGGCAGGGAAGATTAAATTTGAATCTGATAGATGACTCTATGGACGGTTTTCCCGATTTTGCAGTAATGCAGCCCTATGGAGCCGGATGGCAGCTGTTTGCCATCCTGTTTCCATCTATCCGGGGTGATCCGGGACAATTTGGATTTTCTCCCAGACACAAAAAACGTGTAAACCTGACAGCCCCTGACCCGATTTTGTCCTAATGCAGCCCTATGGGGCCGGATGGAGCCGGATGGCAGCTATTTGCCATCCGGTTTCTATCTGTCTGGGAGGATATGGGACAATACGGATTTTTCTCCCGGACACAAAAACGTTGCTTACAAACGGATCCGGCACCCCCCTAACATGGGGGTCTATGGCGCCGGATCGCGCCAGATCCAACATAAAAATCGGATCCTGGAGCCGGGTGCTGGAATTTAGCAGCGAGCGAACAAATCTTAGTTGGCATGACATGTCTATAAAACCGGAGATCTTACGATGCTGCATTTTTTGCTCAGCAAAAGACACGTAAAAAGCCCATGATGGGAACTTACCCTTCATTTTACTATGAATTTGAGCACTTAAAAAGTTAAAAGAAAGCCAGCACTCATTAAACTGTTAAAGGCAAAAGTTTTATCATTTGTAATTTCTACGGCATGAACATTTTTAATGTTTAAATGTATGTATCCAGATTGGATCCTGTGAACAATATACAGTAGATCATCTTGTAGTTCCCTGTGGAACATCAGGCGATGGCCAACTGGTCGTCAGGAGAGATGTCGATTATCTGATTTTGGACGGCGGATCACTTGGTTTTCCCAGATATAAACCGTTGGCAGAGATATATGTCAGCGGCCTATCTGGTGACAGTTGAGGAACAGTATTGTTTTTGACGAGCTTATGATGGAGTAGACAAACCTAGAGACACATTTAGTTCCAGAAGACGGCATGATTTTTGTATTCTTTATATTTTAGGATGTCAGTCGAAGGCTCCCTCCCTCTAAAATGAAATATTCCGGGTCTCCATGTCTACCGTGGTTACTAAAATCATCCTCTCTGCCAGCATGCGAGTGGTTACAGCCTGAAACAAGGTTTTCTTTGTGTAGATACTCGCAGATCACAAGGAAAAGACAATATAGAAGCAATTTGAAATGGTGTTGGTTTATGGAAAATATTTCCTGCATAGCAAGAAGTCATTTCTAAAAGAGTTGTAGAAGAGATTTCAACTTTTCAACACTTTTTGAACAAATAGGATCACTCAATAGTGTGTATTCTGCATACACTTTCACCTTCATTTGTGTTAAGGTACTGTTACACGTGGAGATATCGCCGGGAGATTTGCTAAGCAACCTCTGAATGCGGTGATTTCGCTACCACATCGCCTGTGCGTTGCGGCGTGTGACAGGGCGATATTACAGCGAGAAATCGCCGGTGGAGCGTCTCCTGATTGCTCTGCTCTGCTGAGTAATCAGGCGCTTTCTGCACATCATGGCGTGTGACAGGGCAATAGCGATGTAGAAAGCGAGCTCAAGCCATCTGGAAGAAATTCCACAGGCGTGCCTGAGCGTACAGTTTGGTGCCCCCCGTCTGCCGCAATTGGTGGTTGCTCCTGAGTTCCCATTGGCTGGCCATGGCTAAGGCGCCATATTTGAATAGCGATATAGTAGAAAGGACACATGCTTCATGTAGTGGGCAGACTTCCAGACAAGGCTGACCAATGGCTACGCAGTTGTGTTGGCCAATCGGAGTGGTAGGGGCGTGGTGTACAACACTCTGGCACGCCTGTCTACTTGCGGCGCTCACACTCTAAGCCCACATCGCTGATGAGGTGGTGGCGTGTGATGCGGCGATTTGGCATCGAGGTAGGAATGTGAATTTGCTTCTGGTGTGCACCAGGCGATTTCCGGAACGCAGGATTGTCCAACATGGCACGCGAGATCTCTATGTGTGACAGGGCGACGGCGAAAAAGTGCCCGGAACGTGCGAGCTCACGTCAAATTGCCAGCCATATGGCGGCGATATTGCTACGTGTGAAGGTACCTTTAGTCTATGAGATCTTAGAATCACCATCTTCTGGGATACAAGGTGGGTGCCCAATGGACATTCACTCCAACATAGTGGTCACAACCACTAAATTGCAAAGCAAGTGAATCACAGGACAACAAAACAAATCCTGGATCATCTAACCATGAATGAACTCATTTGGTGTCCCTTTGCTTACATTAGCCCGTAAGCCTAGTGCCAGGTACCTCTAACGTGACAAATGATACTATTCCTCCCACAAACCTTGGCACAGCCAGTCCTTCCTCAGACTGAGAGATATCTTTGACAGTAAATGTCACATTTTGATAAGAGTGTTATAACTGACCCTAATCAACCCCCTCAGACACCACTTAAATTGTGTCTTCCCTTTTGCTGTGAAGTCAGCAACAAATTCCCTTTTCAGGTTTTCAACCATGAAGGAAAAGACAATTTCTTCTTCCCGATTATCACTTTTTAACATAAAATGGGCATTTTAGTAACTGCAGTGCTATAGTATGGACCAGTAGAAGGTGCGGTCCTTCGAGGCCCTGCACTCAGAGGGCCCCACCCAGAGTTATGCTACCCTTCACTATATTGGAGTGTGCAGCTTGCCAATATATTTAAGATCTGCAGTAGAGCTGCACTACCGTTCTTCGTTCTGAAGATTGAAGGTCACTTTAAACATAAACTATATAGAACGGCAGGATGATGCAGTGCCTGGAGCGAAGCGCATGCATAGGTCATCTGAGTCCCTGTGCTGGGCCTCCGACATCCTATATGTGCATTGGTGCTTTGCGAGAGTTTGCATTCGGTGAGCACCATCCATTCCCCTTCCCTCTCACCAACGGCCTACAAGCATTCGGTGAGCACCATCCATTCCCCTTCCCTCTACTACACTTTGCGAGAGTACTCGTCGGGATACTAGTTTAGGGGAGTATATGATTTTTTTTTAATTTTAACTAAAACTTGTGATCTGATGTGGGGCATCGAGGACAAAGAGGGAGGGGGTCACTAATACATTGTAGGGGTTACTGTGGGGGCCATCAAAATGTTGGGACTATTATACTGTTTGGGTACTACCGTGGGGAAAATTATACAGTGCTGCAGCTAATATTGGGCACAATAGAGGGATTTTTGTTTGCAAAGGGCACAGTGGTGCTATACAGTGATGGGTATTAAGAAGAGCAATGTTATTGTACCCCACAGCAGGTGCAGTTATAGAGCGACATATGGTATGGACATGGAAATTTGAGAAATCAAATGCGTCCTTGTTGTAATCTCAGCAGACAAGTCGTGGCTGGAAAAGTTTTTTCAGCCACCTGCTGAGGTACCCCCATAACCACAATTAGGGTGCATCACTGTAGTTGTAACCAGGGCCCTCTCAAACGTTTGCCCCCAAGAGAGTGGTGTAACCTTGTATAGGAATTCTCCAAATATAATTTGAAATTATTTTTACTGACAGCACCTCCAAGACATAGAGGGACAGTTTTTATAACGTATCCAGCTTGGATACTCAATAGTTGTATGGCACAGAGGAATCACGGAGGATGATGGTACAGTCAGTTAGGTACTCCATCATCTTCCAAAACCCTTTCCTCCTTGTCAGACTTCTCCGAGTATCACGGCCTGGGTGCTGGGAGGGTCTTATGAAACTGTCCCAGGTGCTGGGAGGGTCTTATGAAACTGTCCCAGGTCTTTGATAGTGTTCCCCTGCCTCTGCTGGAACTGGTGTCTCCTTTGTCTCTCTTCCTTGGTTGCCAAAGGAACTATGACCTCTGGTGCCAACATAGTCAGATGGGAATTTCTATACTAATTGCTCCACTAGAGCCTTCTGGTATTGCATCATTTTACTAGCTCTCTCTGCCGCATGAAGGAGAGATGGAAAGGTCTCCTTGTAGAGTGAGTTGAGAAGTGTTAACATCCAGTAATCAGTGTTGGCCAAAATACAAAATATATAATATAATAGGAGGGTCACGGGAAAGGCAATGGGACATAAAGTCAACCATGTGTGCCAGATTCCCAAAGGCAAGACTTTCCTATACCCACCAGGAGGATGACTTTCCATCTCCTCCTCTTCTTCAGCCCATCCACACTGAACAGATGGAATGAAGCTGGCATGGGTAGTATCCTCTGTAGTGCAGGCAACCATCTCCTGTTCCTCCTGCTCCTCCTCAGAGTTCTTGTCCTCATTTTCACCCAATCCATGCTGAGAAGATGAGATGAGTCTGGGTTAGGTAGTATTACCCCGTGTACTTTCTTCCTTCATCACATGCAAAGCTTCCTCTTCAATTGTGAGCAGCGAATTTCTGAGTAGACATAGAAGCGAGATGGTTACGCTGATTGTAGCATCATCGCCACTCGCCAACTTGGTTTATTCGTCAAAGATTTGTAGAACCTCACAAATGTCAGACATTCATTCCCATTCGTCGGTTATTATGTGCTGATGCTGACCGGAATACCGATGGGCATGTTGTGGCATTCATCTACTGCGCTCTGCTGCTCACAAAGCCTTGCCAACATGTGCAATGTGAAGTCCCAGCTCATTGTCATGTCTCTCACAGTCGGTGAGCTACCACTTGCAAGCACTGCTGCAGCACTGCCAGACTAGTGACGGTTGTAGCTGACTTGTGGAAATGGGCACACATGCAGTGTACCTTCACAAGTAGCTTAGGCAAATCTGAACACGTGGGTCAGCCATGGTATGTGTTCAAGCCTCAGTGTTCACAACTGTAAACGGCAACCTTTCCAGGTCAGGCAGTCTAGAAATGTGGCCATTTAGTGCTTAGACCTGTGGGTGAGTGGCTGGGTATTTATGTTTACATTCCAAGGCCTGGGAGTAGGGACAGGCAAACTCTGTGCTGGGTCAAAGAGTCAGATGTGGTTGCTGATGGTGTGTGCAAATGGGCAACAATAGGTCCAGTGTGGGAGGCATCTGTGCCTGCGTCCTAGACAGGGAATTGGCAAGCACATAGTCCAAGGGAAGAGGCAGTGGTGGCATCCGTAAATACTGATTGTGGACCCTGGTGTTCGGCCCACCTAGTTGGGTGCTTATATGAAGCGTGCCTGGGCATGCTGATGGTAATCAGGCTGGTAGTGGTCAGGCCCCTGCTGATCTTGGTATGTCACAGGTTGTAAATGACCATTCTTTTACTGTCTGCATTTTCATTAAAAGTCTGGGGAACACCTAACCGTTGGCCTGGGAACTTGTCGTGTGTGGGTGATATGGGGAACAACTAGTTGCCTGCTTTCTCCTTCTGGCCACCCGCCTGCCTCTTCCTACCTATTGCGGTGTTGTGGATCCTCCCCTCTGTGCTGCTGTCCTCACTCTACATGGCACCTTCCCAGCTTGTCTGTGACTTCATCGTCCACCACCTCATCTTCCACTATCAAACCTTGGTATTGACTTGTTGTCTTAACAATATCACTTGTTGGCAACTGTGTCTCATAATCATCTACCTCTTGAGACACTAATTGCCATTCCCCTCCATCATCTTCTGACTGTGACTGCTCAACATTTGGGCATCACTACACACGATCTCATCATACCTCTCTTGAAAGGTGCAGGGGGAGAGGCCAGAAATAAATTGTAATATAAAGAGCTCCTCAAAGTGTCCGAGTGTGTGATCAGTTGTCTCCTGGGGCATGCCACGGTGAAAGGAAGAAAGAACAAGTTGAGGATTACGTGGTCCATACTCCTTGCTAGTGGCCCTGGACAGTGTCGAAGACAGGGTGGTGCTGGAAGCATTATCTGCCATCAAACTGACCACCTGTTCGCAGTGTTCTGGCTTAAAGACTGGTGTCCCGCGCCCCCTGCTAAGTGGGAAAGGAAGGTAGGTCTCATGGATGAGCATGTTTATTGTGCTCCTGCAGCATGCATAGTTTCACCTGGCCTACAACCTCGGCTTCTGCATGCACCAATTAGCAGCATATCCACTTTCCTGTCCCTTAACGCACGCCTTGCGAATTTTTAAATTAGGTAAACAATATATGCCTGCAAACCTTATGCCTTATGGTATTAATAGGGAAAAGAAAATATTTAGCCCTGAAAAGGACTTTTGTTTTTAGGTTGCAGCAGTAGAAGGACTATAAAACAATAAACTTTGCCTGTATGCCTCTAATCCAAAACTAGCCCTCCTCCACAAGCTATCCCTACATTGAATGCAGGTAACAGTGGTTTTACTGGAGAAAGCACAGTATGTAGCCTTTTGTTTTTAGGTTGCATCAGCATTATACCTATAGAAGAGCTGTAAGGAAATCAACTCTGCCTATACACCTGCTCTAATCTAAGCTCTCCCTCCTAGGTCTAGTCTCCCTGAACTGCTTCCAGAGGAGAGTGTGTTAAGCATTGTGTCACCAGGTTGTGTAAAAGACCTGATGATGTGATGAGGCCAGCCAATCACAGTAATGCCAGTAGCCAACATGGCTACAACATTACCAAGAATGGCAGGTAATCCTTGCACGCTGATTGGCTGTATAACAGCCATAAAACATGCAGGGCAGGGCTCAAGCAGTGTGCTCGAGCATCCGTGATACTCGACCGAGTAACGAGCATGCCCGAGCACCCTAATGCTTGATGAAGTATCAAAGAGTGGCAAGTACGCTCACTCATCACCAATCAAGCGTATTCACTCAAATCCACCAGGTCAATAGAGCCAATATAAAGAAATGTCATCATGTATATTTGATAATGTGTCGCAGCAACTATTGAAAAAAAAAACACAATTCTTCCAAAATGTAAATTTGGCTCTTTCAGAAGTCTTAAATCAGTTTCATAAATCAATTCATAGAGAACTTGTCTTCAACATTTCCCCGTTTCCTGGTTGTAAAATCATCACTTGAATAAAAGACCAAAATATGTTGTAGATTTGCAGTAAATGTGCAGCTAAATGACTTACATCATATGTGATGATGTCCCAGAAAAGTCCTATTAGAATTAAAATTTGTGCATAACAGCCAGATATGTTAGACAACTAGACCATACTTGTCAATTCTTGCAGGTGCTGATCCTAAACATACAAAACCATGTCTTCATTTTATATGCCAGGTCCAATTCAAGGTTCATTTCCCCTCTCCAAATGTATGAAAGTCTCAAAAAGCTCTCTGAAGTACTGGCTTCCAGAAGGTTTTGGCAGTACCCGGGTCATTTGAAAACTCCTCTGGGAAGTCCCCTTTTCCCACCGCAAGGTCGCTGATCGCTGCACATGGTTCAGGACCATTTTTTGGTCCTTGGTCTCCCGCTGGTCAGCACGCATCGCTGCGTGTGACAGCGAGAGACCAACGATCAGTGACCTCACAGGCTGGTAACCATGATATACCCCGGGTAACTAAGCAGCACGCGCTGCCTAGATACTTGCTGTTTATCATAGTTACCAGCGTCCTCCCGATCCAGCGATGTGGAGGTAGTCCCTGGTCACTGAGGAGATCTGCCTGTTTGACAGCTTCCCAGTGACCACATAGTGATGTTCCAGCGATCCCGGCCAGGTCGCTATCGCTGTCAGGATCGCTGGAACGTCGCTCAGTGTGACGGGGCCCTAAGACAAGTAATGTAATTAAATTAACTGAAACGAAGTGAACACAACAGTCTGCGCATTCAATTAGACCTAACAGCACAATGCCTCCTGCTGTGCCAATACCCCACTCGGAACTAATGAATGGAGAAGCTGTTTCCTCAACGGAAGAGTTTCAGGGAGTCAGGTGTTAGCTATATAAGTCGGTCAACAGAGTAGGGGTACTTGGATACCGGGACAGGTGGTTGGTTCGGTGGGGTACTACAGCCGGTCGGTTGCGGGTCCCGTGCCCTGCACCCTCAGTGGCGGTGAAGGGGGGTGATGATGATGGGGGAAATGGAATCGTGACACCAACAGTGGTACCTGGTAATAGGGTCACCAGAGCTGCAGCCGATCGCTGAGGTGATGGGAATGCAGCTTTGGTAGTACAGCTCCCCACAGGTGGAGCTTTACCTCAGGGCAGCGGGGTACATGAAGGGGGTAGTAGTCCTGGTGATGATGCTGTAGCCCTCCGGGCGCCGAATGAAAGGAGGACAGACACTTCATCTCAAACGGTTCTTAACTTTTACCAGATGGAAACAGGTACACGGTACATTCTGGGTTAACGGGTATTGTAACCGTGGGTCGTGAAGGTTTCCTCAGAGTCTGACAGTGATGCCCTCAATATGGCACTCGTGGTCTTGTTACTCTCTGTTACTTAACAGTCTTTCACTTGTCGGTGTCGTGGATCCAGCTGTGGGACTGATGTTGGGCTGCTTTAGGGGTTCTTCGGCTCCCTGTGTGTGTCGGGCCCTCAGCTTGTTGGTCTGTAGTTAGGGCTGAACCTTGCATCTAGCTACCTCGGCTCTGGTATGCCGGTGTCGACCTGGGTCCCCAGCTGGCTCCAACCAGTCCTAGGTAGACCCCCTTCTGAGTCTGGGTCGCCGGTCTCCTAAGAGGCGCCCTCCTGATGCAGCCGCAGGGTCCCCAGCGTCTGCCTTCCTTGCTCTCCTCACACCAACTGTCTGACTGTGCTGTCACTCCCCGTCACCCGCTCTCTAGGCTCCACACCTGGGACCTACTGAATATCAGTCCCCTGTATTAAGTGGCCGGTGTCGGGGTGCAGACTCCACTGCCACGTCCACGGTTACGGAGGCACCACACCTTTAATTAGGGTATCTGATACCAGGTCTCTTCAACACGTTCACAATTTTGGTGCATACTGGTCTACTCACTTGGTTACGTATACAGATTTTTTTCCAACTCCTACCCACAAGTGTTCAATTTGGTTGAGGTTTTGGGACTGTGGAGGCCAATCCAGCACCTTTACTTCATTGTTATTGAACCATTTATTTGGCAATCTTGACGCATGCTTTGGGTTGCTGTTCTGCTGTTCTGCTGGAGCACTATGTCTTCCTTTTAACACCCATAGTACTTGAGTGTACAAAGTAACTTATCTTGTAGGATACTCCCATATAGCTCAACATTGAGACCACCATTGATACTGCTCGAATAATACAACAACATATCATCAGATGTCCACCACTGAACTTGACAGTTCCTTCAATTTCTTGATCCATTAGCCCATTTTTCGTTGTTTCTTCCAGACCCATTTGCACCCATAAGAACCTAGTCTATTCACTTTCATCTCATCACTCCAAATCAACCATTTCCTATCCTCTTCTATCCTCTTTTCATACTTTTTTTCAATCTTGAGTTGAAGCTTCTTATGATGATATTAAAGTCAAGGTTTCTTCACTTTTTTGGGGTCATGTGGTGCCCCACCGGGTTGGCTGCCACCAGAGGTACTGCACTCCTTCATTAGAGGAAGAGTTGTGCCTCTGGTCTACAGGTACTGGGATGACGCATTTGAGCTTTACACACACACACACACAACACTTAGGACGGAACCCGGGACGGTGGGTGGTTCCAGAGGGAGGACCCAAGCATAGCCGGGAGGGAAAGTGTAGAATTAAAAAGCTAGTAGAGGAGAAAGAACAGCGAAAGGAGTGGAGGAGAGTGAATTGGAAGTCGGGAGTGAAGGAGCGGTGTGGTGTTGACTCCCGTGGGCTGGAGCATGACCATGCTCGCCTCGGGAGGGAAAGACTGACAGGAGGAGGAAGAAAGGAGCCCTTGGGGTACGGAACGAGACGTAGATCCCTGTATGCCCATATCTGGCGAGGCTGAGGGGCTGGTGGATGACACTGGGAACCGGCCCTGAACACAAGGCGCAGATACTGTAGGCCTGAACTGTTGAACCGGAGGCCCAGAGTTCCTAAGGGGAGCTGCGGCCGAACACCCGGCACAACTTGGAGAAGGCAGCCGAACTAGGGAGCAGTGTTTGGAAGGGGCACAACTGAGGACCTGTGGCTGTCGGTACCTGAGCTCTGTGTGCAGAGGCACTGAGATGAGTGGGGAGACTAGCTTATAGTGCTGAGGGACCACCAGAGACAGAAACACCTAGTAAGAGAGTAAGGAACACCAACAGAGGCTCGACTGCACTGTCCCAGTTCTGGAGACAATGCTGAACCGGAGGTTTGCAAAGAAAAATACCCAGCGGCCATGCTGAAACAACTGAGTAAAAGTAACAGAACACCAGCTGTGGTGTGTGAGACTTTTCTTAGCGGCGACCACCGACCGCAGAGGCCACATGAGACACCATGGTGCTGATGACCTAATGAACATCTGCCAAAGTACGAACTGACTCCTCCATCCTGCTGCCCTTGGGACTGCACTCCACCTGCGGGGAGTGAAACTATCCAAGCTGCTGGTCACCATCCCCAGAGGCTCTGAAGCAGCGGCCGCCCTGGCCGCATACTGCAGGTGCGTCATGAATAGCCCTTTTTCTTGTCATCCCTGTCATCTCCCCTTTATTAACTGACACCGCCAGGGTCACAGGACCAGGTCTCGGCCCCCGTCTGTCCACGTGAAAAGAACCGAGAGTGAAGTACAACTGCTGCCCAATTCCCGAGTACCCCTGGCCCTGGAGTGGGCGTGTCAGTCACCATTCCAGACTTGTGTAATGTGCGTCACACAGTGCTTACATGGACATCTGTGACCTCGCTATTATGAAGCATACGACCCACCACCACTGCCGTTTCGTCGCAACAGAACTAATAGACCTTGTGATGAGCCAACATGTTGACTCTGATATTTTTCCTGGATGTTCACCTCTTGGTTTTTGAATGGATGGACAGACTTTATTTCAAATTTTTCCAACTATCATGACACTAACAAGATTAAGTCTGGCAATTTTGTAGGCCGAGATACCACTATCTATCAGCTGGATGATCCTATTCCTCTTTTCTTGGACTCCTAGGTTTGAACCAGTGACCTTTCACTTGTGATTCAACCTAATAACACTCTGAGCTCTGTGGGTATGTGAGAACAGGTTGCACTTTGTAGTTTACATGAGCAAATGATTTTTCAAAACCCATGTCCAAAACAGTAACAATGATATATCATGCATGACAAGAATCTGCATAGATAATTATCTTATTATATGATTATAACCATATCCTAAACAGTTGCAAGTCAAATTAATGTATGAGACAACCAAGATGATTGTGTATAAAATGAAGGTAGTATAATGCTCAAAGCTGGAGTGCATAGTGAGATATGGAGCATAAAAGTCAAAAGTTAAAAACATTGTTACCCATAAAAATTAGCACTAAACAAAAAGGTCCATGGAAGTATATGCTGATTTTAAAACAATAAGTAATAGAACACTTACAGAAGGGGTGAGGATGAGATAAAAGTAATCAATGTACAACAATAAATAGAGTAAAGGAAATAATTTGTTGATCCCTTGCTGATTTTGTAAATCTGTCCACTGACCTAGACATGAACAGTCTGTAATTTAACGGGTAGGTTAATTTTAACAGTGAGAAACAGAATATCAAAAATAAAATCCAGAAAATCACATTGTCTAAATTATGTAAATGTATTTGCATTTTGCAGAGAGAAATAAGTATTTGATTCCTCTGGCAAACAAGACTTAATACTTGGTGGCAAAACCCTTGTTGGCAAGCACAGCAGTCAGATGTTTCTTGTAGTTAATGATGAGGTTTGCACACAATGCAGGAGGAATTTTGGTCCATTCCTCTTTGCAGATCATCTCTAAATAATTAAGATTTTGAGGCTGTCGCTTGGCAATCCAGAGTTTTAGCTCCCTCTATTAGTTTCCTATTGGATGAAGGTCTAGAGACTAGTTGATGACCTTTATGTGCTTCTTTTTGAGCCACTCCTTTGTTGCCTTGGCTGTACATTTTGGGTTATTATTGTGCTGGAAGACTCAGCCACGACCCATTTTTAAGAGGTTGTCACTAATGATTATATGGTACATGGCTCCATCCATTATCCCATTGATGTGGCGAATTAGTCATGTACGCTTAGCAGAGAAACACCCTCAAAACATAATGTCTCGACCACCATGCTTAACAGTGGGGATGTTGTTCTTTGGGTCATAGGCAGCACTTCTCTTCCTCCAAACACAGCGAGTTTAGTTAAAGGGATCCTGTCACCTCCAAAACGCCTCCTAAGCTAGCAAAACATGTCCCTGCAGCATCCCATCACTAATCTCACACTCCTTTTGTCTCCTAAAAGCATCCTGTGAAAGTGCATAAAAATGTTTTAATACTTACTCATTAGTGATTATAATTAGCAGTGACTATATTCTTTAGTTACCAAGGCGGGCTGTTGTGCAGCTCCAGGATCCACCCTGTCTCTGTGTGTTCTGCTGTGATGTGCAGGCATTGCCCTCCCCCCTCTCTATCACTCACAGAATGCAAATCATTAGTCCTGCCTTCAGCTCCACATCACTGCAGCACAGACAGAGAGTGGATCCTGGAGCTGCTAAACAACACCCCCTGGTGACTAAAGAATATAGCCCCTACTAATTATAATCACTAATGAGTATTAAAACGTTTTTCTCCACTTTCACAGGATGCTTTTAATAGACAAAAGGAGTGTGAGATTAGTGATAGGATGCTGCAGGGACATGTTTTGATAGCTTAGGAGGTGTTTTGGAGGTGACAAGATCCCTTTAATGCGAAAGAGCTCAATTTTTGTCTCATCTGACCACAGCACCTTTCCCAATCACTCTCAGAATCACACCAAGGTATTTATTGGCAAACATCTTTAGGGCCTGTTCATGTGCCTTTTTGAGCAGTGGGACTTTGCGGGCACGGCAGGATTTTAATCCATTGTGGCGTAATGTGTTACCAATGGTATTCTTGGTAACAGTGGTACCAGCTGCCTTGAGATCATTAAAAAATCCACCCCATGTAGTTTTAGGCTGATCTTTTATGATCCTTCCTGTACCCTCACATCACACAACATGTACCTCACATCACACAGCCTGTACCCTCACATCACACAGCCTGTATCCTCACATCACACAGCCTGTACCCGCATATCACACAGCCTGTACCCGCACATCACACAGCCTGTACCCGCACATTACACAGTCTGTACCCACACATCACACAGCCTGTACCCCCACATCACACAGCCTGTACCCGCACATCACATAGCCTGTACCTGCACATCACACAGCCTGTACCCGCACATCACACAGCCTGTACCCCTCATCATACAGCCTGTACCCCACATCACACAGCCTCTACCCCACAGTCTGTACTCCATATCTCCCATCTTCCCTCATTACCTGTCACAGGAGCCTCCATCTACTCCAGCTTTTCCTTTGCATCCTGCAGCTTCAAAAACTGGCTCCTCCCACACGGGTCACATGGTCATGACATCATCACAGGTCCTGTACCCCCACCAGCAGTGTATTATATTCAGTGTGGGCAGGAGCTGATTTTTGCTCCTCTGCCCCCACAGCTGCAAACAGCATAGCCCCTGAGGGAAAGTGATTATCCCACCCCCACACTCATCTGCAGCGGCAGGGGAACAGTCAGGGGCACAGCAGACATACAGTGAAGAGGAGCAGTAAGTGAAAGTGACTTGCTCTCCCTGCAGCACCCCCTGGCGGCCTGCGCCCCGTGCAACCGCATGACTCGCCCATAGGTAGAGCCGGCTATGACACGCACCAACGATCTGGCCCCTGCTGTGAGATCGTTGATCGTTACACACTGCTCTAGATCATTTCGACGTCGTGGCGCTGCGCTGGGAGCGCTACATCGTTGTGTTCCATAGGGACTGACTCACCGTTGCCAGTTCTCAGGTGTCAGGTGCTGCTTCACTGTCACGGTTTTGTGCCTGAGGCTGTGGGGGCCCGGTGGTCAAATAGACGGGTTGGGGAAATAAAGTCTTATTTGTCTCGTGACGCCACCTGTGGGTGTCCGGTGATGGCACTGGCGCTGCTTGGGCCTCCGGGGGATGTGCGGCAGCTAGATGGAATGCCCCCCACAGGATGAGCAATAATCCCCGGGGCCAGGGACTGCACTGTGTAGAATACGGCAGCTCAGCTAGTCTAGTAAACCATAGATTAAGACAGCTACGGAAGAACACATGGACACGATGCTCCTCTGCACGGGTCTTTACTGTATTTCTTGTACGGTTCACGGTAACACAGTTCTTAGGTGACGGACTGGGTGGTCCCAGTGGTGATCAGCCTCTGTCCAAAGCTCCACAATGTTCCTGCTTTACTAAAGGTCCCTTTTTGTTGCTAGTCGCGGCTTTACTGCACCAGGTTAGGATACTGGGGTCTCTCTAATGGATTGCCTGCTTCAGATTATTCAATCGGCTACGAAGGGTCCTAGACTCCAATGGTGGGTACCCCCTCCCTGGGATGGCGACAGGTTTGGTAGCTGCAGTGGTGCGCTTCTATGAAGCTCTTCTACCACTCCGGTTTGTAGTACAGCGATGAACAACTGTCTACCTCGGAACCGGTATCCGGTGGGACTGGGCGTGGGTGTCTTTGAACCCGTTGCTGTGTTGCTTGCCCACTGTCTCGTCTGGGTCACTGCTTCTCGGTGCCATCCCAGTTAGATCTGTAGTTTTCACTTCCTCCTTGTACTTGTTCCTTCCACCGTCTCTCTGGCTTTCTGCTCTTTCCCCACACTAAACATCTCACACTCCTCCCACCAGGACCTGATTGGTCCTCTGCCTCTGGATGTTGCATGTGGTACATGGAGCTTTGGATTTAACTTATTCCTCACTGAGACGGAAGATATTGTATCTTCAGTCAGGGATGCAATACCTTCCTGTGACGCACTCGTTGCGGGGCACCACAGGACAATGATCAACGATCTCAATGCTACGCTATGGAGTGACAATTCCCAACGACCTCGGTATAATTCTAGATCGCTAGTGCATCGTTTTTCACATCGCTGGTGAGATACCTGTTTGACATCTTACCAGCGATGTGAAAAACAACGCACCAGCGATCTCTGCACATTGTTATCTGGATCGCTGATGCGTCATTATGTGGGCCTGGGCCTTTACTTATGGTTTTGCAGCCCATTCCAGCCTTGTGCAGGTCTAGGATCTTTTCCCTGACATCCTTAGGGCCACTTCACACTGCGGCGTGATCTGGTCCGGGGCTGTCCAGGTTGACCCAGACAGCTGCGGACCGGATCAGCACACAGGACTGGGGGGCTATTATGCCCTCCAGTCCGGTGTGCAGCGCACGCAGCTGCAGCCGCTGACAGGTCAGGACTAATCAGCAGCAGGAACTGCGTGCGCTGCACACCGGACCGGAGGGCATAATAACCCCCCAGTCCTGTGTGCTGATCCGGTCTGCGGCTGTCTGGGTCATCCCGGACAGCCCAGGACCGGATCACGCCGCAGTGTGAAGCGACCCTTAGAAAGCTCTTTGGTCTTGCCCATATTGTAGAGTCTAACTGATTAATTGAGTGTGTGGACAGGAGTCTTTTATACAGGTGACAATTATGGCAGATGTCTTTAATGCAGGTAACAAGTTGATTAGGAGCGTCTAACTGGTCTGTGGAAGCCAGAACTCCTAAAGGTACCGTTACACGTCGCAACATTGCATGCAATTTCACTGGCAATTTGCTGGTTGCAGTGAAATCATGGACACATTGCTCCATTTTGTACACGGCAACAAAATAGAACAATGTGTACATGATTTCACTGCAACCAGTAAATTGCCAGTGAAATTGCATGCAATGTTGTGACGTGTAATGGTACCCTAATGGTACATTTACACGCGGCCACAGGAAGGTAGGAACAGGCAGGCATCGGACACAAATTGTGCCTGATGCCTTGAAAAGACCACGATGTGGCTGCGTGTAATTCAGGACTTTCCTTCCTGTGTCTTCCCTGAAGGAAGGAAAGTCCTGAATTACACGCAGCCACATCGTGGTGTTTTCAAGGCAACAGGCACAATTGTGTCCGATGCCTGCCTGTGTCTACCTTCTTGTGGCCGCGTGTAAAGGGACCATAAGGGCCGCTTTACAAGTCGCAATATCACAATGCAACGTCGACAAAAAGTCACGTGGTGTGGCCGTTGCAGTTGATATCGTTCGTGAGTCGTGTCGTTTAAATGGGCAATGCGACGGGAAAAAAAATCGTAGCTACGATGTTGCAAGAAGAATGTGCAAGCCCTTCAACCGTACGATATTGTATATGCGATCTGGCATGATCGTGCTGTGTGACGGCGCAACTACGATTTGGAGCGCAATTTCCCCCTATTCACTCCAATGTTAATTGGTCGTTCCCTGGGTTGCTCATACCCAGCGCAAAAAAGGGGCGTATACCATTGTAGTTGCGTTGCCTGCCCATATCTCCCTGTGTAATATCTCCTATGCGATCTTGGACAAGTGCCAGAAATGTGCGCGCTCCCGTGAAATCGTATGCAATATTGGAACGATATTGCGACGTGTAAAGCGGCCCCAAGGGCCACGTCACACGCATCAATTTAGTGAACGATATCGTTTATGCGACCTGCTTTTTTTTATCGCTTAAGCGATATCGTTTGTGCGTCGCTGCGTGTAATCAAATTATTTGATTGTTTGATTGCAGATTTGTGAACATGTTCACAAATCTATCGTTGGTCGGTCAGTGGACTCACAGCATCGCTGCGTGTGACACCGGCAGAGCTACGATGAATGAGCTCCCAGCGTCTCGCAGCCTATGCTGGGAGCTCGTATCCATGGTAAACATCAGGTTACTAAGCGCCGCGCAGCGCCTAGTAACCCGATATTTACCATGGTTACCAGCGTTCTCGCTGGTCCACATCGCTGGTGAGTCTGACTGTGTGACAGCTCACCAGCGATGTGAACGATATTGTTAGCGATCGCGCGTGCATGTGATCGCTAACAATATCGTTCTGCAAATTGATGCGTGTGACGTGGCCCTAAGCATTGGTAGGGGATCAAATACTTCTCTCTGCAAAATGCAACTATATTTATATAATTTAGACAATGTGATTTTCTGAATTTTATTTTTGATATTCTATCTCTCACTGTTAAAATTAACCTACCCTTAAAATTATAGACTGTTCATGTCTTTGTCAGTGGGCAAAACTTACTAAATTAGCAAGGGATCAAATAATTATTTCCTTCACTTTATAGAAGTAGAAAATACCTGTAAAAAAGCATTGGGTATGGTAATAAGGGTGAACTCCGAAATACTCTGTACAAATGAAAAAAAATATTAAATTCATCAAAGTACAAAAAACACTTTTTAACACACAAAATAATAAACTGATAGTAAAAAAGGGCCATGGAGGGTGTTGAGGACAATAATAACAGGAACCAGAGGAGGAACACCAGAAAATAAGTGATGTAAAAATGGAAGACAGTATAATGAATATGCAAAATGCCAAAGTTTGGACTGTCACCTGCATGAGAAAATAATGAGTTGATATGATGACAATATAAACTGCATGTAAATACATAAATAAAAAAAAATATATACTAATTAATTTAAGATTAATTACAATACCAAGAGGTGGCTTCACAGTTCTTCTGATGGTGTAAGCTGCAAATTGCGTTCCAATGCTGCCTTGGGGTGCAACCATTGTATTCATCAGTACCTGTGTCCTAAAGATGCAGGTACTGGCGACATCAAGACATTGGGCAGCCCACGAGACAATGTTTCCAGCCCCTTGGCTGTCTCGTTTGCAGGCCAGACAGAAAAAGAAAAAGTAAGCATTTTGCAAAGGTTTTGCCAAGACAGATGATGCAGAAAATGTCAGTGCATGGCTAAACTGATAGGCTGATGTCTACAGCGGCGTAACTTGAAATTCATGGGCCCCAATGCAAAAGCTCCAATGGCGCCCCCAGTTGTTGCAAATCTTTCATATCAATAGTCATTTTCTATAGGCCAAAGAGACTTTTGTCCCCCCCTCCCCGCGAAGCTCCAGAACTCTGGTGCGATTGCAACCCCTGCACCCAGGGCCGGCGTCAACACCCGGCATACCTGGGCAAGTGCCTGGACCCTGAACTGCTGGGGGGGTCCACTGGCCGTCAGGGACAGACAGCCCTGACAGCCAGGGGCCCATTAGGGACAGACAACCATGATAACGAGTGGCACATCAACCAGCCTAGGCAAGCAGCTGAGTGATCTGCGGAGATGCCAGTGCACATGGCTAATTTGCATGCGATGCAGATTAGCCGTGTGCTGGCTCCCGGAAGCAGTGGAGCTTCCTCCTCTGACTACAGCATGATGAGTCATCACTGTGCGACCTCATCATACTGTTGCAGCCAGCAGGAAGGAGGTGGAAGCTCCACAGTCCCGGGAGCCTTCTGCTATAAGGATGTGGTGGGGAAGCATCGGAGGAGGACACAGCCCCGGGGGAGCGGATGGAAGGGGAGTATGATCAGGTTTTTTTTTTTACAATGTGCAGCAGGATGGGGCATTATATGTACCATGGAGGCTGTGCTGGGGTATATAGAGGTTGTACTGGGGGTATATAGAGGCTGTTTGGGGTATATAGAGGCTGTGCTGGGTGTATATGGAGGCTGTGCTGGGTGTAAATGAAGGCTGTGCTGGCTGTAAATGTAGGCTGTGCTGGGGTATATAGAGGCTGTGCTGGGGTATATAGAGGCTGTGCTAGGTGTGTATGGAGGCAATGCTGAGTGTATATGGAGGCTGTGCTGGGGTATATAGAGGCTGTGCTGGGTGTATATGGAGGCTATACTGACTGTATATTGCTGCATATGGAGGCTGCTGCGGTGGTACATGGAGGCTGCTGCAGAGGTATATGGAGGCTTTGCTGATGTATATGGAGACTGTGCTGGGGTATATGGAGGCTGCTGCTGGGCTATATATATATTATTTGGAGGCTGTGCTGTATATATAATATGGAGGCTGTGCTGGGCTGTATATATTATTTGGAGGCTGCTGCTGGGCTGCCACAGCTTCCAAATAATATATACAGCCTGGCAAAGCCTCCAAATACCATATACAGGCCAGCACAGCCTACAAATAATATATCCCACTCGCAGCCTCTATATTATATATACAGCCCGACAGTCTCCATATTATATATACAGCCCTGAACAGCCTCTATATTATATATAGAGCCCACCCACGAGCCTCTATATTATATATGCACAGCCTGCAGCTTCTATATTATATTAATGTATCATGGTTTGTGCTAAAGGGGCCCACTGATACTGTTTCGCCAGGACCCACAAAAACCTGGAGCCGGCCCTGCCTGCACCTAATGTAGTTACGCCCCTGGATGTCTATAACAGTCGTTTTACAGGTGTCTCTGTGAAAGCAGTAGAAGGCTGGGGTCACAGTTGCATTTTTCACAAGCGTTTTTGGAGACCTGCGTTTTCAAAAACGCATGTAAAAACGCACCTATAGGCCCCCATGTTAAAAAACGCATGCCCTAATAGCAAAAACGCATGTGTGACAGTACCATGCGTTTTTGGTGCATTTCCAAAAACGCATGCGTTTTTTAATATGGGGCCTTATGGGAAACGCATGCAAAAACGCATGTACAATTAGTACCATCCAAAAACGCATGCGTTTTCCATAGGAGCCCATGTTAAAAACGCAAGCGTTTTAGAAAACGCGTGCGTTTTTTTAACATGGGCTCCTATGGAAAACGCATGCGTTTTTGAATGGCACTAAATGGAACTAATTGTACATGCGTTTTTGCATGCGTTTTCCATAGGGGCCCATGTTATAAAAACGCACCAAAAATTAGTGCATGCCAACTGTGACCCCAGCCGAAGTTAGATTTGGATATGGCGTTTTTAATAGCAGATGAGTTTTTCTCCTTCATAAACATAATTGAAAAACCATGGTTCTTGTATATTACATGATGCTGATCAGCACAGGAATCTCCCAACAGCATTAGGCTTTATTGAAGGAATTTAGCTTTACACATGAAGTTATATTGATTTTTGGAAGGAGAAAATTGCACATAAAACATTAAGTATTCTCGTTTTTGATTTTCTAACAAATCACATCACTTTGGTGTTAATCTTTTAATTCAGAAAGACATGGTGATATTTCACATTCACTGAACAGGTTATCACCAACAGATCACTAGAGCATACCTATTGATTAAATGCTATACAACAGTTGGTTAATTGTGTTTCTGTTACTAAATTCAATAGGCTGTTATAGGTACAACTAAAAATAGAGGACACTTGTCTTCAGTGTACTTATAGGGTGTAATATATCCATTAATAAGGATAAGTTCCCAATAAATATTCATGTTCCTTTACAGTTGTATTAATGGAGATTTAATCAGATTGTACTTTATTGCGCTTTTCAGCTAAAGCTGGCCATACTCATGAGAGAAAGGTAGTGCAATCTCCCTATATTGGCAGAATTATTCATGTAGGTATGGAGATTTGCCAAATAGTCCCATAGTGCCAGATAATGATGGAAAATATACAGGACTGCCATTGTGGCAAGTAGTTTGCTGTCAGGGAAACTTCTGAATAGAATGACCCAGATAGTGAACCATTCAAGAAATTCATTAATCTGGGTAGAGACCTGTGTCAATTACTCAATGAAAGAGATGAACAAATCAATTTTACCTTTACCTGCAGTCAGAGTTGGCATCAGCATCCGGGACCCTGGGCAAGTGCTTGGCCTTGGAAAAATGAGGGGGTCCACTCGCTGTCTGTGAGCGGAAGCAAAGAGACCTGCACACAGACAGCTGCCTGCTCTTCTGCTCTGCACTGATCTATGTGATCGGTACAGAGCAGAAGAATAAGATTACCAGGAGCTGAACAGAAGCTGAAGGACCTTCAAATCATTTGACTGATCACATAACTGAAATGAAGGTCCTAGAAGATCGTGCAGCTGCTCATGTTCTGCAGCCTCCATGTAGGCTCCTCTATCCCTCAGTTGCTCCTCTTTCCTGCTCTGCACCGATCAGGAACTGGAAAATGTGGAAATGTATAGTCTGTGTGTGTGAGTAAATGTTTCCGTAGCAGAGCTGTGTGTATCTATATGTGCATGAAGTGTCCATGTACCAGAGCTAGGTAACCCCTCATATACACACACCAAAGCTGATCCTTTGACAGAAGGAGGAGCTTTGCACCCGAGTTCAGGGGAGCTGCCCTGTTTCTGGCAAAGGGGAGGGGTTAGGAGGAGTGTAGAGAAAGTGCAGGAAGGGAGAGGAAGCAGACAATGGGTTAAGGAGTGAGAAGGAGAAGGTCCTGGGGAGTGGAGCTGTTGACAAGCTCACCCCAGGCAACAAAACGGAGGATTCCAGAGTCCTGGATTGTTTGGGTATTGCACGTCCTAGCAACCAAATCTGGAGGACAGGACACCCAATTTTCTTGGCCGCATGTAGAGACCAGGCGGCACAACAGCTTAACGAGAGCCCGGAGCTGCAATCAACATAGCAGTGTCCGTTACAGGTTTGTGCTGTCTGCCAGTCAGGAGCGAGGGCAAGAGAGAGGGTAAGGACAGGGCCACAGAAAAGCTCACAGGCAGCTGGAACCCATACTGAGAAGCGCAGCACATAGGCCTTCAAACCCACCTAGTGAAGTGGAATCCGACTGCTTCCAGGCTGACCAGACCCTCCTGGACCTGGTAACCAGTGCCCCCGGACTTGACCACGTTTCTTCAGTAAAGGTGAAAAAAACTGCACCCTTTGTGTCCTCTTCTGTACTTCCCGTGCCCTCCTTGCCGCCTCCCACACCATAACCATCATGATCCTCAAAGACTCTTACATTCAACCCCTGGGGACCCGATTCACCTGTGGGAAGTGTTCCATCATAGCTGCTAGACCACTTATCCCCCAGGGCTCACACAGTAGTGCTGGTCGTCCATGACCAGGCACTGCAGGTGGCGTCACGTAAAGACTACTAATGCCCTGTAAATACCCCCATCACTTGCTCGGCCAGGGCCATGGAGCTGGGCTGCTGCCACCGTGACCTCCTTGAAAGACTGCTGACCTGGCTACTGAGTACCCCAGGCCCTTGCAGCTGTTGCATATGTTTTTATATGTGCATGTAGCAGTGCTTTGTGTCGATGTGTGTGTAGTATGCATGTAGTAGAGCTGTGTGTGTGGTGTGCATGTAGCAGAGCTGTGTATGTATGTCTATGACTCCCGTGTGCATGTAATAAAGCTGTGTGTGGTGTGCATGTAGCAAAGCTGTGTGTGTCTATGTTCATGTAGCAGAGCTGTGTGTATCTATATGTGCATATAGTGTTCATGTAGCAGAGCTGTATGTGTCTATATGTGCGGTGAGTGTCTAATATATAATTTGCAAAAAGACACTAACAATAGATTTATTGCCTCAATATTCTACCCTAGTGCTATTGAGCCCTGACTTTTACACCAACAGGGAAGCTTTAATTAATAGGCAGAAAGTTCCTATTTTCTTCTGTCTAAACCTCGGGTGCGGCTTAACGAGGAACAAATATCTACCAAAAAATGTCTCCATCCAATAATATAGGCTTTATTTCATCTTCATAAAAACACTTCACATCATGTACAAACCAGTGTACAGACAGACCAACGCGTTTCAACACTAGTTCTTAATGATGGATATCTTGTTAATCTCAGAAGTAGGGTGCGGCTAAAGGTGCAGTCGTGCAGCAGTGGGGGATAAGTGTTAAAGGGACCCACTGAGACTCTTTCGCCTGGGGTCCACAAAACCTGGAGCTGGCCCTGCTGCAGTCCCAATCTGTTCATCATCTAGGTAGAGTTCATACTTCTTGAGAAGATGTGGGGAAATCTTTTTTTCTTTGCCTGTTTAGGTGAGCTATGGTGCTGCAAAAGACTAAATATTTGGAACCTTATGGATCAGCTTCAGCGTACATTGTGGGCACTCTTCAGAGATTTCTAAGTGCTTTGTAGGTGGTTCATTTAGTTCTAGGGCATTGATGTTAAGGTATTTAGGTAACTAGGTTCTAGGTATGAATGAAGTCACCAAATCACTCTCTTCTCCTAGAAAAGTTTATGTAAGGCTACATACGTAGCGTATTTCTGTATTTACACAGTGCTTTTTAGCGCTGCGTAAATGCAGTGAAACACAGCGCCGTAACGCATCCCAGCAAAAGCAACGGCTTTTGCAGATATGCGTTCACATGGACTGTAATTTTGTGGATGCGCTTTGCGCTGCTTAATCTGTAATATAATTGTCTAGTGGCCACTTCCGTCTGAGGCCGAAATCGCGTGCCAGTGCTCATTGGTCGCCGGCAGCCGCGGCGGCCAATGAGCGCCGCGTATGCAAAAGAGCTGCGTGTGCAGGTCCGTGGCGAGCCAGCCGGGAGATGACCGGCGTTAGCCGGTCATCTCCTGGCGAGTCGCTGACCTCTGTGCAGCAGTAGCTGAGCAGCGGCTACCTGCCGCACAGAGGTTCGCGGCGAGTCAGCCGGGAGATGCCTGGCGTCAGCTCGCTGTGTGCGGTAGTATCCTGAGTGAGATTCAAATCCCCCGACAAGCCACACTACGTCCCTGATTGGGAGCAGCGGCTGTGGCGACCAGTTAGTGAAGCTGCTCAGCTTGGCGCGCAGTTTTGAATGCGACCAATCAGCCGATGAGCAGAGAAGGCTGGTAACCAAGGTATACATCGGGTATCTAGGCAGCGTGCGCTGCCTAGTTACCCGCAGTTTACCCTGGATACCAGCTCCCAGTGCTTACTGAGAGGCGCTGGGAGCTGGCTGATCGCGTCTCCCGGTGTCACACGCAGCGATGCTGCGTGTCCACCGGGCGACCATCGGCAGGTTTTCGGTCCAGTCCGAAAACCTGGCGACCGTCAACCAGTGATTTATCGCTGGTTGATGTGCCCTGTCGCACGCATCAATATCGCTGCTACGTCACGTGCAGCAGCGATATTGACAGCGATATTGACGCGTGTGACGACCCCTTAAGACAAACCTAGGTTTCAGAGGAGGAAAATAGGAAACAAATTTGAAGCAAAAAATGTGGTCAGGCGCATTGTTATGGGGAAATCTCCTGCTGACACTTTTATGAGGGTAATGTCCCTTCAATCTGTACTAATGTCTTACGTGCTGGGCCCTTTCCAGATATGTATGTCCCCTATCCTGGTGTATACAACCACTGGCAAAAATTATGGAATCGCCTGGCTCAGAGGATGTTCATTCAGTTGTTTAATTTTGTAGAAAAAAAGCAGATCACAGACATGGCACAAAACTAAAGTCATTTCAAATGGCAACTTTATTGCTTTACGAAACACTAAAATAAATCTTGAAAAAAAATGTGGTAGCCAGTAACGGTTACTTTTGTAGACCAAGCAGGGGGAAAAATTATGTAATCACTCAATTCTGAGGAAAAAATTATGGAATCACGACAAACAAAACAACACTCAAATACATTACTAGTATTTTGTTGCACCACCTCTGGCTTTTATAACAGCTTGCAGTCTCTGAGGCATGGACGTAGGCTACCTTCACATTTTCAGCCACCAATGAGCGCCCTGAAGCTGGCGCGTGATTTCCGTGACAGACAGAGAACATTAGGTAATTATATAGTAGATGTAATGACAGCCATCTCCCCAGTACCTTTACCTGGCATGCAGCGCAATATCAGTCAATATTCAGCTCTTTTGCAAGATTAGAGATATGACAAGGGGAATACCAAGGCCAGGTATCCATCCACATACAGCTGTTTCGGGGTGTTGCCCCTCATCAGTGTGGTGTAGGAATCTGGCTAGGTGGGAGCAATGCCTAGTAGACCAACAACACAAAGCACTCACTGATCTCAGGGAGACCAGTCCAAGAAAACAATGCGGGCAAAAAAGCTGGATATTGACTGAAAGGGCCACTTAATATGGTGGTTATGGTGTTCTCCGCAAGGAGCCACCCCTTGGCTGGGTCCTTCCCTGGAGGGATATCTGGCTAGTCCTATGTTTGAGACTCCTAACCGAGGCTCCACAGACTTGATTTGCATATTCATAATTCCCAGGGGGCAATGCACCTAGGAATTCACTGTGTTGAGTGCTTTAGCCAGCTGCCCGCAGTGTTTTCTTCAACTGGTCTCCCTGAGATCAGTGAATGCTTTGTGTTGTTGGTCTTCTAGGCATTGCTTCCTCCTAGCCAGAATCCTACTCCACACTGATGAGGGGGTAACACCCCGAAACAGCTGTCTGTGGATGGATACCTGGCCTTGGTATTCCCTTGTCATCTCTCTAATCTTGCAAAAGAGCTGGATATTGACTGAAAGGGCCACTTAATATGGTGATTATGGTGTTCTCCGCAAGGAGCCACCCCTTGGCTGGGTCCTTCCCTGGATGGATATCTGGCTAGTCCTGTGTTTGAGACTCCTAACCGAGGCTCCACAGACTTGATTTGTATAAACATAGGGTACGAGAATAGAAGGAATTATGACGCCCAGTGGGGCGTGCTAAGAGCCTGCGAAAGGTGGACAATGGAGACCTGGAGACCGCCCATCTCAGTCTACGCCATAGACTGGAGCCCTCATTATCATAGGAATATATAAGGCTAAGTTCACATCTGTGCGCTGGTGGTGAGTTTTGCATGCATTGCGCTTGCATTGGGTTAGCGCATGCAAACGCAATGCAAAGGCATGCAAACGCAATTCAAGCGCAATGGAAAAGCATGCATTCGTGCACCGATTTTATCCTATGGGCGAACACATGCAAACGCATTAAAATGCAACCCCAAACGCAAGTGCAAAATGGGGTTGTGTTTGAACGCATGCTTTTGCCGTAGCGCACAGAAAATGTCTCCGGAGACAGTTTTAGCTCAGAGAGGGATGGTTAGGGATGTGCTAACAAGGTGCAGGGACAGATAGTGGCAGGATAGGGGGCTAAAACAAGCTGACAGGTTACCTTTAAAATAATAAGTATGACATTGTCCATTTTCCACACAAAGGCTAGGGTCATACTTGCGGCAGGGCACTGCAGATTCTGATCCGGTTTTGAGCAGTAAAAGTGCTCAAAACCGGATCAGGAACCGCAGCCAATAGGAGCCCATTATAGTAACCGGATTGCAATACATACAATCTGGTTACCGCTTGCAGATTTGCAGCCTGCGTTAAAAATCATGCAGGCTGCAGTTTTTGCAGCAGTATCTCTGCCGCAGCAGGTTTGCTATGCGGCTGCCACAAGGCATATGTGATTGCCTGCGGCAGCCGGCGGCTTTGTTCATCCCAGCTGCCGCCGGGTGAACAAAGGGTTAATCTTAATAATAGATGTGGGCAACATGTCTCTAGGGGGTGCCCACCCTCCCTAGAGACATGCTGTCCACTCAGGTGGGCATGTGAGGGGTTAATGTGGCCATTTATAGTATTGCCAGCTATTGTCAGCATTTTCATTTTTATGAATGAACCCGGCGGCTCACAACTGTGTAGTAGATACAGTACGTAATGTACGTACTGTATGAGCCGCTAGCCTTGGTCCTGAAAGAATTAACATTAGGTCTATGGCGGTGTGCTGCCCATAGGCCTAATGTTAATGCTTTCAGGACCAAGGCTAGCGGCTCATACACTACGAACATTATGTACTGTATCTACTACACAGTGAGGAGCCGCCGGGTTCATTTATAAAGATGAAAATGCCAACAATACTATAAATGGCCACATTAACCCCTCACATGCCCACCTGAGTGGACAGCATGTCTCTAGGGAGGGTGTGCACCCCTAGAGACATGTTGCCCACATCTATTATTAAGATTAACCTTTTGTTCATCCCTGCAGCAGCAGAGATGAACAAAGCATACGGTAACCGGATTGCTCTGGATTACACATTCTGAGCAATCCGGTTACCGCATTCCGGTTTGCAGGACACATTTTGTCAAAAAAATGTGTCTGAAGGCAATTGCAGTTACCGCATCTGGATCTGGATGCGGTAACCGCAATTACCTGTCCAAATGTGACCCTAGCCTAACATAGACTGGCTCTTCCAGGATGGTTAGGCTATGTTTACAAAGTGTGTTTTTGCTGCGTTTTTGAGGGCAGGTTTTGCCTTGGTTTTATGCTAATCTATGCTATTCTAAACCATTATTTTTGGTTCCTAGCAAAACCTAAGTGATTCAGGGAAATGTTGCCACCCCTTGGCTGGGTCCTTCCCTGGAGGGATATTTGGCTAGTCCTGTGTTTGAGACTCCTAACCGAGGCTCCACAGACTTGATTTGCATATTCATAATTCCCAGGGGGCAATGCACCTAGGAATTCACTGTGTTGACTGCTTTAGCCAGCTGCTCACAGTGTTTTCTTGGACTGGTCTCCCTGAGATCAGTGAATGCTTTGTGTTGTTGGTCTACTAGGCATTGCTCCCACCTAGCCAGAATCCTACTCCACACTGATGAGGGGCAACACCCCGAAACAACTGTCTGTGGATGGATACCTGGCTTGGTTTTCCCTTGTCATATCTCTAATCTTGCAAAAGAGCTGGATATTGACTGAAAGGGCCACTTAATATGGTGGTTATGGGGTTCTCTGCAAGGAGCCACCCCTTGGCTGGGTCCTTCCCTGTAGGGATATCTTGCTAGTCCTGTGTTTGAGACTCCTAACTGAGGCTCCACAGACTTGATTTGCATATTCATAATTCCCGGGGGCAATGCTCCTAGGAATTCACTGTGTTGAGCGCTTTAGCCAGCTGCCCACAGTGTTTTCTTGGTCTGGTCTCCCTGAGATCAGTGAATGCTTTGTGTCGTCCCCTATGTTGAAATTCCCACCTGGGCTTGTCAGGATTCCATCTCTCTCCTAGCAGTCACTCACAGTTTCCCTGGCAGCAGACCGCCTACTTCTTCACGGGAAAGATGTCCTCTGTCACTTTCCAGCTACTGGCCACCTGGCCCGTTCAGCACAAGGTCTCTAGCCCAACAAAGCCTTGACTTCACAGAGTCACACAGTTCTCACATGCTCTGCACTTGTCCCAAAGCAGAGACGCAGGTTAGCAAGGGATTAGCAATCTGCACAAAAACGCTGGCAGAGCACAGTCTTATCAGTGTTTGGTCTTAATAATAATAATAATAATAATTTTTATTTATATAGTGCCAACATATTCCGCAGCGCTTCACATTCACAATACAAAGTTCACATTTCTCACCATCTGCTCTCTTCCTCCCTTCCCTTGATCTTGCTTCTGCTTCTCTGCTCACAGAGTCTCTCAAACTGCCCCTGCTCTTAGCTCAGGCAGGCAAAAAACACGGGGTCCTAATGCTCTCCTGATACTATTACAGTTCACACTCTTACAGCCTCATAGTACTTTTTTGTAAATAGTCTCAGAATAAGGAGAAGTTTGGGAAATTGCTCTGAACATTATAGTGATGGGAATTGTTTTCCTTTCTTTCATGTTCAATGAACATGTGGGGAAATTGTTCTACATACAGTACTCTGCATAAATTAGTACATCCCCTTTACCACCACAAAACCTATTGCCCTCCTAATATACAGTGCTCGACATAAATGAGTACACCCTTCTTTGAAAAGTAAGATTTTAATAAATATCTCACAGAACAATTTCCACAATTTGGCAGGGATGATTTTCATACATTTTTGAACTCATAACGTGAAAGTAAAGTTAAAAATATAACTTTCAACTCAAAATCTTCTGTTTTACTCAAATTAGTTGATAGAAAAATGAATACACCCTACATCAAATACTATTACACCTAGTATTTTGTATGATTTCCATGATTGAAAAGGACAGCACCACGTCTTCTTGGCGACATATTGTAACATATCTTTTTACATTCTTCAAAGTCACCCTCATTTATAGCCTGGATGCTGGATGGAGAGTGATGACAACATGACTCTTCAGAATTCCTGTTGGGGTACCTTTACACGCCGCAACTTTTGTCACGTGCACATTTTTCATGGTTGCCTCTGAATGCCAAAGGTGCTTTTACACGCCACAATTTCGCCCTCAACCTAAGGTCTCCCTGGAAGTTGCCACACAAACAGCGGAAAACATCCGGTAGACTCCCAACGCCGCTTCACACGCCGCAATCCCCAAAGGAATGTGGGCGTACATATTCAGTGCGGTGAAAACATAGGCATGCCAAATTGTTTTTCACCTCGCCCACAACACGCTCATTGGACAATGCAATAGCATCCTGATTGGCCAGCCTGGACATGAAGGCTGGCTAATACATGACGCCAATGCAATTGTGTAGTGTGAATGGACAACTGTTCAAATATGGCGCCATGTGAAGGGACAGCCAATGGAAACACAGTAGCCACCACCAATCATCGCTGACGGGGCGCGGTGTCCAGCACGCTGTGGCACATCTCCGGGAAATCAGTTGGCGATGCTGATTCTATCGCCCCTTCACACGCCAAAAGCAGGGAATTTGCCCTTGATGATTGCCTCTGGTTTTGGAGAAGTGCTGTGAAATCGGAACCAGGCGCAACCTTTTTGATCGCCACCGGATTCCCCAATTACACGCTGCAATTTCAAGTCAATTTCACGGCGATGGTGACGGGGCTACTGATTGCCTGTCAGATTTCTCACCGCGGTTGCGGCGTGTAAAGGTACCCTTAGGTGTTTCAGTAGGGTTCAGATCAGGAGACATATTTGGCCATCTAATCACTTTCACCATGTTCTTCATAAATGAAACACACGTGTGTTTTAGATCATTGTCCTGTAAGAAACGTGTACATCTACCAAAGGCGCGGAGTGACGGGAACATCTTTTCCAATATAGAGCAATTCATCTGTGAATTCATGATCCCATCAATGAATTGTCGCTCCCTGATCCCAGCAGCAGTCATGCAGTCCCACATAAGGATACAGCATTCACGTTTCACTAGACATCATGCATTTTTCTCTAAATAAATTTTACTATGGTAATCATGGAGCTCATACAAAATACCAGATGTGGAAGTTTCTGATGTGGGTGGTACTCATTTTTACATCAAGTAATGTGAGTACAACTGAAGATTCTGTAATGAAAGTTATATTATTCACCTTACTATCATGTTATGGGTTAAAAATATTCTATGAAACTCAGTCTTCTCCAAATTTGGGAATTTTTTCTCTGATTTACTAAGGTTAAACTCTTATTTTACAAGCAATGAGTACTCATTTATTCTAAGGACTTTATTTGAGAAGGTCAATAGTTTGGTGATGGTCAAACGTCTGGTTTGAAGGCTCAGGCTGACCTATGCTTCTTCCAGTTTAGGTGAATATCTCTATTTTAATGATCAGGATAAAGATCTGGGAAGTTTTATTTTTATGCTAATGTCCAGTTGTGAAACTAAACAAAAAGTGATTCTGTATTTGTATGTCTGGTTCTTTTTGCTTATCTCCATTAGGCAGAGCTGTGACCACATCTTAGGGTATGTGCACACTGGTGGGCGGGTTTGTGGCGGCGGCTGGGCGGACCCGCCAGGAAGCTCTGGAGCCGTCCACCGGCATCCTGGCGGGTATGTGCCGCGGCTGTGCCTCGGGTTTGCGGCGGGTGCCCAGCGGGTTAGCGGCGGCGGTTCTGCAGCGGCTGGAAGCAGCACATGATTCTGCTTGCAGCCGCTGCAGAACCGGCCGGTTTATAGAACATGCACATTCGTTGCTAACCCGCTGGGAACCCAGCGGGTTAGCAACAGATGAGCATGTGTAAACCGCCGGTGTGTGCACACCGGGTGTCGGTTTACATAGGTTTTAATGTTAATCCAAACGCCGGTTTGGATTAACATAAATTTACATAAAATATATGTAAACCGACCGGCGGTTTACACAGCTAAACCGACCCTAACCCGGCCAGTGTGCACATACCCTTAGGCTTCTTTCACACCACTGTTTTTCGGTATCCATGTAAATCGAGCTCATACTATAGATGCACCCACATCCGTTTTCAGACCCATTGACTTTCAATGGTGCCGCAGACACTTGTGGGTGCATTTATGGTTCCCCCTTATCCAGATGTCCACATTTTTTTCACTAGTACCAAAACCACATTTTGGAGCAATTTTGGTGTCCGTTTCAAAACTGAGAACACCCGGATCCGGGGCAATACAGGTTAAAATAGAATGGCGCTCTATGAAACCTGGATCCGGCAGAATCCAGATCTTGCTGAATCCGGATGCCAGATCCAGGTTTTTGGACTGAGTATGCCCAGAACCCAGTGTAAAATGACACACACATTATTGGGTGTGTCATTTTTCACCAGATCCAGCAAAAGAAAGTAATCAACCTAATGCAACGGGATGCTCACGCAACGGTATTATTACTGATCTGTGAGATGGATCCGCGATAATGCTAGTGCAGGTGCATCCAGTCGCATCACATTTTACAATTGCAGGGAAATCCTGGGGGGTGCAGGTTTTCCAAAAAATGGCAGTGTGAAACTAGCCTTACCAACAGGGCTAAAAGTTTGCCTGTGGTAGTCTGAGACACACCCATATTTCATTATTGGTTCATGCTGCTCCTTCGTCCTTCCTCCTATAGTCGTGTCATTTAAACTTGATTGCTGTGAATAACTATAAATCCATTACGGGCTCAGCAGCAACTCAGTGCATAAAGAACTGATTTCTATTAGAACAAGGGTAGAAATAAATATGAAAATGTGTTTGAAATAAACCACCCGTTAAACAAAAACAAAACATCTGGTTTTGTAATTGTCACATATACTAACGGAAATTAGCCAGGAGGAGCATGGGGAATTGCCTTAATAATTCTAACAAATCCACAGTTAGAGTAAAACTTTCTAATAGTTCTTTCTTGATTTTATTTGTGTTGATGACCTTTTGTTTTGTCATTATTTACATTTTTATTTAGTTCAATGTTTTTAGATATAAACTTTTTATATTTCTTTTTCTACAATTTCACACCTATTGACTTTATCATATCGTCTTAATCAAAATTATCCTTAAAGGGGACCTGTCACCCCCCTGGTGCTTTCAAAAGTGACAGCACCACTGAATGCAGCATGTCCGTACTAAGTCTCTAGCCTCCCTGTACCCCGAAAAAAAAACACTTTGCAAAGTTTACAGTTAAGAAGTCCTGTGGGTCGGATCTGAGTAAGAGGTCCTCGCTGCTGGCACAGTCCTCCCTGCCTCCTCCAGTGTGTTCCATCCCTCTTTGTCTGCTGCCGCCTCCTCTTCTTCTGGGTCTGCCCTCCTCTTCTACTCCTGCAAAAGTGCAGCAGGGAGGCCTCAGAATTTGCCGGGTGTGGAGAACCCCGAGTTGCTCCCAGGTGACATGGACTCACAGCAACATGTGGATTTGGTAGAATTATTAAGGCAATTCCCCATGCTCCTCCTGGCTAATTAACGTTAGTATATGTGACAATTACAAAACCAGATGTTTTGTTTTTGTTTTAACGGATGAACTGGTATTGCCACTAAAGGACTTGAGGAACCAACAAACCGAAAGTCTGTTTGTTAATGAGCACCCTCCATTCTGCACCCTACACCCTTCAACAGGAGCCATACCAGCTTAGCTGCCCATTCATAATCTCCAGAGGTTTTGCAGCAGCGGTGGCTACCCATAGCCACAAACCACAGGTGGCGTCACAAATAATCTTTATAATTTTCCCCAAGAACTCTTTAACACTGAACCCACGGTCATGGAGCCAGGTCTCGACCCCTATGACTCCCCAGTAAGACCTCAGCCTGTTTCCGAGTATCCCATGGCCCTGGGTGTGCATCCGTTTTTGGTGTCACAAACAGGATCCAGTAGCCCAACGTATACGGGTGCTGTTTGCCGTGAATTTTATTGAACTGTGTATTTGTTACTGTCACCATTACTGTAATGCGAGGCACGTGGGAAGCCAAGGGGGCATATCATCGTGGGCGGCACTCTACAAAGAGCATGAAAGGAAGCCCAACCTATGCTCTAACGACATCCGGTGAGGACGAGAAACCCTGTCCTACCGTCGGAACTTAAGCTGATCATCCCCACGGAAGTAGACGACACGGAGGGCTAAGGTTCACTAGGGGGAGGAAAATGTTGGAGCCAGGTGGAGAGGAGCTCGCGTGAGGGGCAGTTGCAGCCCAGCCCGCAGCTCCAGGTGCAGCACCGGTACCAGCCGAAGCCCCAGCCGCCACGGTAGTACCAACCATAGCCCCGGTAATGCCATTCCTGATGCCATACACACCAGGAGCGACGTGGTTGCCGCAATACTCAGGGGAACCAAATAACCTGACAGACTTCAGGGAGAGACTGGACAATTTGTATAAAGTGTATCCCCTGATGGAAGACCAACAAATTAGTATACTGATTGGACAGTTAACTGGTGCAGCCCAACGGGAGGCAAAGTCCTGGGCGGACACTGATAAAGACACTGTTGAGCATCTGGTGGCCAGACTGAAAGTCACCTTTGACACCCGCACTGCTGCAAAGTTGAAAATAAGATTATTCGGGTGTAAACAGAGGGCGCAGGACAGTATAAGAGGCTTTGCTTTAAGCCTCCAGGAAGCGCTGAGGGCAATGAAACAGACAGAACCTAATGGTGCACCAGAGGAGAACAAATTGTTCATAGAACAGTTTATTGAGGGGCTCTTGACCCCTGCCCACTGAGTACAGCTTGGTATGATGGCCATACAGAACCCTGATGTAGACTTTGCACAATTTAAGGACATGGCCATCAGGATACTGCAAGAAGAAACAGCCAGTGGCCCAGAACCTGCACAATGCCTGGCAATATAATACCAGCAAGAGGGGACGCAAACCACGCAGGCCACAGCAGGGGCCAAAGCACATACTTTTGAGCCTATCACTACTGAGGCTCTACACCTAAAGGTTGAGGCACTGACTAAGTGCATGGCTGAGATGGCCAAAGCTATGCAAGAGATGCAGGGATCCAAACCAGCGGGGAAGATTGAATTGGCTTCCAGCAGAGCGACGTCCCATGGATGCAACAGAGGAGAAACCCACCTACCAGAGGATGACCCAGCGATCGCTATGATCCTGAAGGAAAGCCCATCTGCTGCTGCTGTGACAAGCCAGGGCATATTGCAAGAGTCTGTACTTTAAATAAGAGTACACTGGGGTAGCGGGCCATCCCTCAGGAATGAGACAACCTGGCCCACTGAACTGGCATGACAGGTACGAGGGAGGACGCCTAGTACTGCCTGTCGTACTAGATGGCATCCCCATGTACACTTTGCTGGACACCAGCTCACAGGTGACATAAATACCATATATCCTTTACAAGAGATACTGGGCACACTCTGACATTTTACTCCGCCCAGATGATGATTTGGTTATTTATGCTAGTAATGGCAAGCCTGTGCCACAGATAGGATTTAAAGAAGTAACCATAAAGGTGGGGCGGGTGAAACTGAAAGCCCAGGGATTGATAATTGTTGATGTTGGTCGACAAAAAATTAATTCAATGATAACCTTAGGCACTAATGTAATTGAGAACTGTCTAGGGGAGGTTATTGTATTGTCACAACAGGTTGCCGAAACTGACAACCTCGGGCAGCAACGAGTTCTGCAGAAAGAGATAAAAGCCCTAATGCAGAGGAAGCAGGTGGTGTTGTCTGGAGGAGAAGTCGGCAGTGTAATGGCCACTTTACACGCAGCTACAGGTAACAGGTTTTCCACAGGTAACTTACTGGCTGCAGTGAAATCATGGAGACATAGTTCCATTTGTACACAGCAACAAGATAGAACCATGTCTCCATGATTTCACTGCAGCCAGTAAGTTACCTGTGGAAAACCTGTTACCTGTAGCTGCGTGTAAAGGGGCCATTAGAATAAGTGATCCGGTTCCCATTGTAATACCCCCAAGGAGTGAAATGATAATCTGATGTAGGGCAGCCATAGCCCTTAGAGGGCAAGATTATCAATCCCTGGTAGAGCCCATGTACTCAAACAGTAGGCCCACTGTCCTGACAGCTAGAGGGGTAGTTGATGTCCGCAAGGGGAGGGTACCTGTACGTATTTTAAACTGTGGTGAAGAAGAAGTCAAATTGGGTAGGTATGCTACCATTGCTAAATTGTACACTGTCAATAACAACTCAATCAAGGCAGTAGAACTCTTGGACCCATCTGAGAAGGTGGAGGACAATGGCTCAGAGGGAAAGCTGGAGGATTGGTGCCAGAAGTTACATGTAGGTACTGACTCCACTCCTTTACACCAAAAGCATGGAGTTTATCAGATAGTGCCAGAATATGAACAAGTCTTTAGTAAACATCTTTTAGACTTTGGGCAGGTAAAACGGGTTCAACATCGTATCCTAATAGGCGATCATCCGCCCATTAAAGAGATACAGGCCTTTACCGCCAGCTCACTATCCATGTGCCAAAGAGATGTTACAGGAGATGAAGGAGGCTGGGGTGATAAGAGATAGTTGTAGCCCCTGGGCAGCTCCTCTAGTCCTGGTGAAAAAGAAGGATGGTACAATGATAATGTGTGTAGATTACAGGACATAAATCGCATTACACATAAGGATGCATACTCATTACCCAGAATTAAAGAGTCACTAGCTGCTTTGAGAACTGCTAACTACTTTTCCACCTTAGTTCTTACCAATGGGTATTGGCAAGTTCCTAAAGCAGTGGTGGACTGAGAGAAGACAGCATTTCCCACGCCAATGGGCCTCTGAGTTCAACTGCATGCCATTCGGATTCTGTAATGCACCGGGAACATTCCAGAAGTTGATGGACTGTGGCCTGGGGCACAAGAACTTTGAAACGGTGTTACTGTGCTTAGATGATGTTATAGTCTACTCCAAGACATAAGAGCAACTGAAGCACTTGGCAGAAGTGCTTGAAGCGTTATCCAGTTATGGCATGAAAAAGAAGCCATCCAAGAGTCACCTGTTGAAATCTAAGGTGCAGTACCTCGGTCATATTGTCAGTGCTGAAGGTGTAGCAAAAGATCCTGAGAAAGTCACTGTCATTAAGGACTGGCCAAGACCCACCAGTGTCAAAGAGGTGAGGCAGTTCCTGGGGCTGGTAGAATACTACAGGAGATTCATCAAGAGGTTTACAAAGATGGCAGCACCCCTGCAGGACCTCCCCGTAGGCCACTCCAAGAAGGCTAAGAACCCAAGTCCTCCATTAGAGTGGAGCAGTAAAGAAGAGGACTCATTCAAGCAGTTGAACTGGGCCCTGATGGGGGAAGAGATTCTAGACTATCCTGATTATAGTCAGCCATTTGTGTTGTATACGGACGCCAGCAATGTGGGATTGGAAGCAGTGTTGTCCCAGGTGAAAAGAGGCAGAGAAAGAGTAATTGCCTATGCCAGTAGGAAGCTCTGTCCTACAGAAAGGAACCCAGAGAACTACAGCTAAGTTAGAGTTCCTAGCCATAGTCTGGGCGGTCACAGAATGTTTCAAGCATTACCTGGCTGCAACAAACTTTATCATCTTCACTGACAACAATCTGTTGACTCACTTGCAGACAGCGAAGCTAGGTGCATTGGAACAGCGAAGGATAGCCCGACTGTCCAATTACAACTTTACCATCAAGTACCGGGCAGGCCACAAGAACGCCAATGCTGATGCATTGTCCAGGATGCCCCATTTGCATGATGCAGGAGAAGCCCTCATGTGACACAATGTAAAAACTATGTAAAAGATAAACATCAAGAAGCCACGTTGAATCTGTTACCCCACCATAAATGGACAGAAACACAAGCTAGTGATCCAGCTGTTCGTTTAGTAAAAGAACTGTTGACACAGGAAGGCGTGTATCCTGGTCCAGATGCTCCACCAGAAACCCAACAGCTGTGGAAAGAGAGAAGTAAATTGTTCATTTATGGAGGTAAGCTGTGCAGACGTTACACTAATCCATGACCCCATGAGCTTGTCTGACAGATAGTAGTGCCAAGAAGAGATGTCCAGATGGTTCTAGAGGCATATCACGATGGTGCAGAGCATTTCGGATAGAAGAAGTTGGAGGTTCTGCTGAGAGAAAGATTCTACTTGGTTGGCATGAGAAAAGCAATTGAAAACTGATGCAGAGACTGTGGCCCATGCAACCTGAGAAGGAAGGATCGAGATAGTCAGAGAGCCCCACTACAGCCAATTGTTACCAAGCAACCCCTGGAACTAGTGGCCTTAGATCATGTGAAACTGACTTCAAGTAGATCAGGTCATGTCTACGACCTCACCATAGTAGATTATTACTCTCGGTTTCTGGTGGTAGTACCAGTGAAGGACTTAACAGCCAGAACAGCGGCCAGAGCAATTCAAACCCACTTTTGTAGACCACATGGTTATCCAGAAAAAGTGTTAACAGATCAAGGACCAGCTTTTGAAGCAGAGATATTCCAATAGTTTTGTAACATGTAGGGGTGCAAAAAGATAAGAACCACCCCATATCATCCACAAACAAAGGAATATGTGAAAAGATGAATCAGGTAGTCATTGACTTGCTAAAAACATTGCCATCGGAAGAAAGAAACTTGTGGCCAGAAAAGTTGCCAGATTTAGTGGACTTGTACAATCACGTCCCAGTGAGTTCCACCAATTGTACACCTGCGTACTTACTGAGAGCAAGACCTGGCAAATTACCCATTCACATGGATATGGGAATAGTGAAACCATATGCAGATTCACCAAATTTTGATTGGGATATAAAATGCCAGAAATAGTATCGTAAAGTACAAGAGTGCGTAAAGAAAAGTTTGTCCCAAGCAAGAGAAAGACAAGAGACATCCTGTAACAAGCATGCTCCTGCAGTTCCCTTAAAACCAGGTGAGCAAGTCCTCAAGAGAAAGATGTACTAACAAAATTGATGACCAATGGGAAGCAATACCATATACTGTGTTGCCTTCGAACTCTGATAATACTAAATTGTGCCTTGTTAGTAAAGACAACGGAAAAACATCAGCAGTAGTTTCCAGAAATCATCTGAAGATATGTCCTGCTACACTGAAGTACCTAGAAAGAGTTCCAGAAGTATCCTTACCTATGAAACCAAAAGAGGAAGAAGTGATCCACACCGTACTTGGAGACTTTCCTAAGACATGGACACAGTACAATGGAGAAGTTGTCCTTCCTATGTTAGCATTTCCCCAAACATTGGTACCAGTACCTGCAAGACATGAAGAACAGCAAGCTGAAGTATCAGAAGCCGTACCTGTAAAAGAACAGAAAGAACAATCCCATGCTAACAGTGAACATGTCAGTCTCATGGTAAGACTTAAGGCCCAGTTACACACACAGATAATTATGCAGTGATTGTTCGCAGATCTCTGGTTGCAGTGAAATCATGGACACATTGTTCCATTTTGTGGCCGTGTACAATTGTAACAATGTGTCCATGATTTCACTGCAACCAGAGATCTGCGAACAATCTCTGCATAATTATCTGTGTGTGTAACTGGGCCTTACGACCAGTCTCAGAGACACCAGCACTGTATAGAACTACACGTAGCATAGTGCTCAGTACACCTGTAGTAGACACTCCAGACAGGTCAGCAGAAACAGGTCACCTGTAGTAAGAAGGTGACAAAGCACCACACAGGGTCAGATCCCAGCACGCTATAGGGATTAATAGTACAGTTCAGTCAAGTTGAAGATGTAAATATGTTTTCTTGTTTTAATGTAACTGTGTAAATACGTAACTAAGAAACCACCAAGCGTACGTGCCTACAGGACTTTCAAAAAACTATACATTTTTTTATTCAAATAAATATTTTAACAACATATATAACTTGTTTACACAATTTTATCATTATAACAGTCATGCCCAAATAATCACTACCAGTGTAAACCAATTCCAAAATGGATATTATAGGAGACGGAAGGGAAAGAAAGGACCACATAAAGGAGAAGGGGGGGCAACCAGGTAGGGACAAAAGGTAAATATAATTGGCTGAACCAATATGTTAACATTCCCAATAAGGAAATATTTTTAGATTGACTGTAAAGGATAAAAGTTCCATGATGTGATACTTAAAGATTCTATCTTGAGGACTTCTAATGCCTAGAACATCGAACTAGTAACCAATACCTTCTGAGCACTCAAGTGAAGTGACTTTAACAGGCCTGTTTAAGTCGCCACCATTCATATGAATTTCTAGTTCTTAGAGACTAACCAGCAGATTTTTACAATCCTTCCGTAAAAATAGTCCATTAATTGGGCAGCATTCTTGATTCTTTCTTTGGGGCGGAGTTAGCAGTTCAGTGCAGACCAGTACTGAGGAAGCATCCTGTGGATAGCTAAAGCCTAGCTTGAGGAACCCGCAGGCAAGGGTTTGAGGAGGTAGAGGAGAACCTGGGCCTAGTAGAGCAGTGTCGAGCTCACCCCAGAGGAACAAGCGCCAAGAACCGGATACCGAAGTCTGAGGTTGTGCAGGCCTAACGTTCCGGCAGCCAATACGGGAGGCATCAGAACTTGCCGGATGTGGAGAACCCCAAGTTGCTCTCAGGTTACACAGACTCACAGCAATATCAACTGTGGTTGAACCTGTATTGCCAGTAAAGGACTTGAGGACCAACAAACCGTGAGTCTGTCTGTTAATGTGCACCCTCCATCCTGCATCCTACAATCTTCAATATCCACTGCCCTGGGGATCCGCTCTACTTGTGGAGAGCCTATCCATCCCAGCTGCCTGTTCATCAACCCCAGAGGTTCTGCAGCAGCGGTGGCTACCCATAGTGACAAACAACAGGTGGCGTCATGGATAATCTTTATCATTTTCCCCAAAAACTCTTTAACACTGAACCCAGTGTCACGGAGCCATGACTCGACCCCTGTGACTCCCTAGAAACACTGCATCCCGGTTCCGAGTACCCACAGCATTGGGGCACATCAGGTACAGCAAGGTATTGTATACAGTGAAAACTCAAAAAAGTACACCATTCCGCCGTTCCCCGGAAATGCTTGTTTTATGGTTGACTGTGTGTGCGTGGAGCCTATCACTAATGGTACCTTTACACGCCGCCACAACAGGATGCATACAACCCGCTACAGGCTACGATTGTAGCTTGTCGCGCCAATATCGCCCGTAGTAGCGGCGTCTGAAGACGGGACGACACAGGCGGCCACAGATACCTCTGTATCCGTGCACTGCCCATAAACAGAAAGCTACATCGCCGATTGTAGCGAGCTGTATCGGCGTGTAAAGAAGCTACAGAAGGGAACTTTGGACACCCGGCGATGTAGCTGCAATGTAGCTAAGGCGTCACCCAGGCTCCGTGATACCGCGCCCCTTCAGCGATCATTGGTGGAACATGCTGCGTTACGATTGGCCCTTGCCTCACAGCCCACCATCTTGGATGAGCTGTCCCTTCAGCACTACACATACGCGCCGTATGCACAATCATATAGTAGTACAATTACGCGGACACACACTTGAACGGAAAATCATAAATGGCTCATGATCTACATACATTGTGCACATCCTCTCAACACATGATAACGAATAATGCTGGACACAGCGCACAAGTGTGTGTTACGTACCGCTCTGGCTTATTGTACAGCAGCTGCCGTAGAAGTGTACCGGGTCTGGCACTGCGCGCACACAGATGCACACAATCCCATACTACATCGAAGGACCTTACTCAGTACACAGATCATAGCCGTGTTGTACGGACTGCACTGTGGGTCTTCTGCAGTAGGGGCCGCATAAGTGTGTAGGTGCCGCATAAGTGTGTAGGGGCCGCATAAGTGTGTCGGCCGGGTCACTGCGCGTTGGACTACTTATAAAGGTGCGTCACCCCGACAGCGGCCGTAATGACGTCATGACGTTGGTTTCATTTTCAGTCTGCCTGCAAGGTGCCAGCCCCGCCTCTGCCCACACCATAGCAGTCATGGCAGCCGTTCACCGCGCCGCAACGTGGGGGATGGCGGAGCTGATCATCCTCATTGATCATTGTGACCGTCGGGACTATTGGGGACACCATCACCACCGGCACCCCAGGCTGCGCAATCGGTGCACCGTGCGGCGGACCCAGCGGGCCCTGCTCTGCCAACTGGGGGTACAGAGGACAGTAAAAGCGATCCAAAAAAAGATTGCTGACTTGAAGCATAAGTGCCCGGGTCGCATACTGGACATCCGTGCCAGGATTGCCAGGCTGCGTGGTGAGTAATTGTTGCCCCAAAACACACACCGCCACATGTGCATGTCCCACAATACACCAAAAATGATGGAAACATATGACAAGGTACAGTGTGGGCTACACAATCAAACACACCTTCACAGTGTTGTGCTCATCCAGTCAGCCCTAAAAATGTCTCAGACGCACAGTCCATGCATACAACATGAGTGTATGCATCCAGCATCACCTGGTTGATGCTATGTAAGGCTGGCGTCACACACACAGATATATGGCCACATATTGTTTTCAGATCTGTGTTTGCAGTCAAATCATGGTCACATGTGTACATTTGTAGACACCCTCAAAATGGATCAATGTGTCCATGCTTTCACTGCAACCAGAGAAATGTGAACAATATCTGGCCAGATATCTGTGTGTGTGTGACCACAGGCTTAGCCGTCAAATACATAGCCACACAAGCTCTTTGTAGGACAACAATGTGTAGCCATGATCTTATAACGTCTTTTCTGTTCACATTTCCAACTAGATGCTGAATCCTCATCAGAAGAAGGGCCCCATGCCCCACCCCCAGGTGGCCCATCAAGAACCCCGCCACATCAGCCTCAAGTGGCACCCTTGTCCACAGGGTCAACACCTTCCCACGGGCCTCAGGAGCCAGACGTGCCCTCACCCACCGGGACAGAGGACGTGGAGGACCAGTCCCCACCTGGCAGCCCGCTGGAGTGTGACCAGCTGTCCCCATCTGGCTGGCTGCAGGAGGAACACATCACCTCCCCACAGGAGGGCGAGGAGCTGCAAGTACCTGGCGGGCCAGAGGAGGGTTTGCCCCGTAGCCCAGGACCACTATTGCCCCTGAACCACATAATGTGGCCACGGAGCCCCAGCCCGGGAGTAACACCACCTCCCACAGTCTCGAGCTCATTGGCGAGTCCTGGGTGACCATGTCCCCACACAGTGACTATGGTGGTAAGTGTGTTATGTTGCCACAGACACCCTGCACACTGTTGCTTAAATTTCATTGTTTACATAAATAGTTTTGGGGCCAAAGTAAACCATGTTGGTTCCCCATTTTTGCAGATGGAGAACGTGCGGGTTCATATGGATGGAGCGTGACCCCATCTCCCTCCCCCTCTGATGGTGAACTGGAGTTGGAGGAACAGGGTAAGTGGATGGTTGTGGCCAGACATGACTACCCATCAGCAGCGACGACTGTGTACTAAAGTGTGTGTTTACTCCCAATACAGGTGCCCCTACCATGGAGGAATTCATCCAGGCCCATCAGGCATTTGTCGCCCGTTTGACCACGGCTCTACAGCGTGGCCTGCAGGACCTTGGCCGGCTGTCTGAAATGCTGGGGGCCCTACAGCCACGACATGGATCCCATCCATGAATTTTATGGATGCATTGTATCCTGGCCAAACATGGCCTCACAAACAGTTGTCCTTGTTGGACCATACAATTTTCACACGTTGGCTTGTTGCCTTGCAAAAGTGAAAATCTTTTTTTTTTTTTTTTTGCCCCCGTTGGGCTCTTTTCTTATAGTGTCCCACATTGGGACCATCACAAGTGTGGACTGGCTAGCCCCATCTGGCCTACAATACCTATACTGTCCCACATTGGGACCATCACAAGTGTGGACTGGCTAGCCCCATCTGGCCTACAATACCTATACTGTCCCACATTGGGACCATCACAAGTGTGGACTGGCTAGCCCCATCTGGCCAAAGCATTCTGTGTATGATGGCAAATGTCTGTGACACATGTATGTTTACAATACAATGCTGGTGTAAGTTTGTTGTACGCTCCTTCATGTGACCTCACTAATATTTGGTGGCCAAACATGAACATAATCTAACTATGTTAGGCACATCACAACATCCCTTTGGGAATGTGCTTAGACATTCCAAAATAACCGATGGTGATCCTGCTCAGCGAGCAGTGGCCCATATTGTGTGGCTTGGGGAAACCTATAATTGCCCACCCTACCATTCACCCACAAAAAACCCCACAATCCTTATTCATAAATAAATACACATTTGTGTGACGTAAAAAAAATTTTATTCCAGCCTGGAGAGATAAAATTAAATAACAAATAATTATAGTTTTTCCTGGACAAAATAAATATAAAATTAGCCCAAAAGGCAATACAGGAAAAAAAAACCATCAAAGGATAATCGTCCAAATTATACAGTCCAGACAGCCAATTCTGTGCATTGGCTACTAGTGTCCAAATTATTCTTCCTCTGTCGGTTCTGACAATGCCGAATCCCCCCTCCTCTCAGGGCAGCCCCGACCTGCCCGAGGACGTCTTGTTGAACGACGACGTGTTGGGGGGGGGGGGGGACTGTGGCGGGGCCAGTCTTCTCACGGGCCGAGATGGGGCAGCAGGGGAAAGGGGCCATACATTGTGTTGCATGGGGGGGGAGACGTGGCATCCCCATTGAAGGGCCCCATCATCGGCAGCATCAGCGGCATTGTTGAAGACCCTCAGAAGGATCTTTTTTTGGAGCGGCTCCATCCCTCGCAATCTGTCGCTCATGTAGAGGGCGTTGCTGTCGATGTGGGTCCGCTGTTCGCTCAACAGCACGCGTCGGGCCCAGGTCGCCAGCTCCGTCTCTGGTGGAGCAGGACGTCGGCGGCGACGGATGCCGGAGCTGGGACCTGGGCCTGGACCCACATCACTCGCCCCGCCCTCCTGCTCAGCCCCAGATGACATGGGCTGAGCATCATCAGCGACAGATTCCTCAGCAATGGAACCGTCCTCTTCTGGGGCCTGTGGGTTGAGAAAAAAGAACAACATCAGTGAAGGCAATATCAACTCTATACATTCACAACAGGACTGTAGATACCACTCCCACACACACCAAGGCCAAGTGACAGAATGGAAAATGATGAAAAACACAGTCAAGCACAAAAGGTTAAAGACCACAACACAAGTGGTTCTCCTGGACACTCACCTCGACCATTCCAGGAGCTCAGCTCAATACATCATTAGGTGTTCGTCACGGAGCCGTATTCCAATATTAGGACATGCCACCACAACACCTTGATACTGGGGGCTGTGCTGGCCAATGACACATATTGGGCACCTTTCCATTTGCACTATTATTATGGTGACAATCCACCACACAGTCAACTACCTTTAACCCACTGGCAACAAATCCAACACACATGTGTGGCAGCACCATTTACTACATGGTACTATGTGGCTGTTTGAGAACACACCACCTGCTATCTTGAAACCCTTAAATAAGTCACCTAAACATACCAAGATGTTGTGGAGGATGCAACATTGGAATACGGCTGGAAGCATAGAATTGAAAAGCCTTCAAAGTCATGGAAGGAGGGCAGATAGATTGACACCCCAAGGTTTCCCGCAGCAAGGAGGAAAATATACAATAAAATTTGTTGTGAAGGATTTATAGAAGCACACATGTGAGGGAAACATCGTGGCCCACCACTGTCACACAATTACCCACCTCCTGTGGCGCAGATGGTGATGCAGCCGGGCCTACATGGGACGCAGCAACGGGGCAGTTGGTGGTTGTTCGATGCGGGCGAACCTCGCCCAGGATGAACGTGAACAGGGGATAGTACCATAGGGTAGGTGATGGTACCTCCTCTGCTCCAGCCCCTGAGCGACGGCGCTGGTACTGAATGTGAGCCCGCATGAACGCCGACCTCATGTTTTTGATCTTAAGTGCCACCATATGCTGGTCCCACGTCTTGCCTACCCTTGGCTCCAACCGATTTGCCAGAGCCACAAGAGCCCTGTAGGCCTCGGCCCTCGCTGCCCGATTTTTATATTCGGGCAGCGAGCTGCGCCACAAACATTCGTGCCGCTGATACTCCGTGAGAAGCTGGGACTCCAATTCCACAGTACCCCTCGGCATCTGGCGATGACAAAATACACCAAAAACAGACAGTCACAACACAAGGCATACCGACATTTCAAAACTTGCCACAATGATACACATGCTCATTAACTTTCTACAGGGATTATCGAAAGCTATTTTGGGGAGTGAAACTGGGCATGAGTGGGGCATTGTCTCTATCTCACACCGCTACAAAGTCAAACACATGTATGCAGCCAGCATCAAGCACCGGATATCGGTGTCCACCTACAGATGTGTCAAACATGATTTAAGTCCCCAATGTACCTATTGACACACACCTTGACACGGTGTGTGCGTACATACCTGTAGGCAAACATGTGACCAAACACATTGTGTGCTAACTAGTACCTGGCCAGTGTCCAAAATGGTTAGGGGTCACTATATGAGAAAGGAGGGCTGGGTGTGTGCCAACATTGCACATACTACATGTAATGTGCACACAGATGATCATGTTGGTGTTCCTCCAGAAGTGGATGTACCATTTTTACACATGTACCCAACTTCCCTGGAATGTACGCCACAATTCTACCACCCCTGAAATGTTGATGTGCAGTACCAGCCAAAGAAATAACACCTTGCTCTGTTGCCATTGCAAAAAAGCGGAAGGTGCAATACCTACTTACACTATATAAGTAGAGGCACTACCTGGCGATTGGGCGACACAAAATAAGGTACACATATTTAATATTACCTGTAAAAATATTTTAAGCCCGCATAAAGCATGCCCATACACACATCGCCTAAGCTGCCTGTGCCAGAACCAGCTGCGTTCAATACATTTTCATAGAAACCGCTAAAGAGGCTTACCGTCAGAGCAACAGAAGTCAAACAGGACACTAGTAGCTCAATGCACATCGACGTCTGGACAAGGTGTAGTGGCCATTGCCCTGGCTTTATAGTCCGGTACACCAATCACAGCGGACACAATTATGCCAATCGTGATGGGGCACCTGGGTGCGGATTAGACTTCCGCTACTTGGTGGAGATCGCTGAATCGTGATAGGTTGGCGGCCCTTTAAAAGCTGGCCCGCCCACCAAACATTACGCTTGCTGGCCAGACCCATTAGGTAAGTGTTTGTGGACACACATGGAATTTGCGCTGGGTGGGGTGCATATGTTGATGTTCTTGGAGAGCGCGGTCCACTGCTGTAGCGGACTATATAGGGGTATGTATAGTTGGGGGCGATATAGTGTACTGTGTGGATTTGTTGTCGGCATTTTGTGTGGCCCTTGACACTTTGGTTGTGATACATTGCTGTGTTTGTTTCCAGACAACATACAGGAGAATGGATGCATGACTGTAGACAGAACTGTGTATCTCATGTCAAATGGATCGATTTCTGCATACTGGTTGTGGCCAATGGAGACTGGGTCCAACGGGAATAGGATCACACATGGCTTAGAGGTGTGGGGCTCCAGACATAGCATAGATGTGTAGTTCAAATGACACCTTCAAAAACATATGAAAGCATGGTTACGCATCCGCAGTCATGTGCAATGTTGTTTGGTTCATGTAGCCTTTCCTCAACCTTCCATATCGGGGTACGTCACATTTTTAATTCTTCTCATTTTTACTGTAATCAAGTGACATTATGGGCGGTGTAATGGGTTCTGGGACCTGTTTGAGCTACATTATTGGTGATACATGTCCCTTTCTAACTCACCTAGGTGCAGATGTGTGACTTTGGGACCCTCCGATTGAAGTTGATGTAGAGGAGGCCACTCTCAAGCGCCGTGTTGCATTTTGTTTGGGGTGACTACTGGGTGTTTGCCGTCCTTGCTTCAGGGTTTTTTTTTGCGCACACACAAGAGATCCCATCCTCTTGGCTATAGAGTGTAAGGGAAAAGAGGTGTGGGTTGCTGAACCTGTTGACTTGGCCACATGTTGGTCTATGTACTCATGTTGTGTATTCTCATCTACAGGTGCTGATATTGAGGATGCAGAATATCCATGACCGCAATGTTATTGTGGCTCTTGCGTTGGTGGAAGAGCAAATGTGGTATCAGGATCGGTATGAAAGGTTGATGAGGCGCAGACAGCGGCGGTTGTGGACCCGTGATTGGCTTCTGAGGCGGGAAACCCGGGGCCACATGCAGCTGTTGCGGGAGCTGGAGCTTAACTGTCCTGATGATTACCGAAACTATCTCATTATGCCCGAGGACTGTTTCACCTTCCTATTGGAGCGTGTAGGGCCTATGATAGCGCGTCAGGACACTATAATGCGCCCATCAGTATCACCTGCTGAGCGGTTGGCGATCACTTTGCGGTTCCTGGCTACAGGGCAGTCCATGACATCACTCACATACATGTCACGTGTCTCCCTGTCCCTGCTGAGCCGCCTGATCCCTGAAACGTGTTGGGCCATCTGGAGAGCTCTGCAGCCAGCCTACATGACAATGCCTTTAACCGCCGCAGAATGGCTGGAAGTAGCCCGAGGGTTTGAAACCCGGTGGAACTTCCCCAACTGTGGCGGGGCATTGGATGGTAAGCACGTGAGGATTACCAAACCTGCCCACTCTGGCTCTTTGTATTTCAATTACAAAGGGTATTGTAGTATAATCCTCATGGCTGTAGTGGATGCCAACTATGAGTTCCTCTACGTGGATGTTGGAATGCCTGGTCGCAACTCAGATGGGGGTGTGTTTGCCCTAAGCTCCTTGGCAACACTACTAGGGAATGGTGGGCTAAACTTACCCTCAAATGAGCACACGACCGAACATCTCAACTTTGCGTTTGTGGCAGATGAAGCATTCCCACTTCAGGAACACCTACTGCGGCCATATCCCCAGAGGGCCCTTACTTCTGAGAGACGCATTTTCAACTACCGGCTATCCCGGGCCCGCCGTGTAGTTGAAAATGCGTTTGGGATCATGGCGAATAGATTCCGGATTTTTCATACGCCTATACATATGAAACCGGAGTCTATTGACGCGGTAGTGGTGGCCTGCTGTGTGCTGCATAACTTCCTGCGTCGTAGGGATAGAGCATCATACACGCCAGGAGGTTATGTAGATAATGCAGACGCTACAACAGGGGAGCTCCGTCCAGGGTCTTGGCGTGATGATGGCCATGTGATTGTGCCACTCCAGCCGCAGAGCCATGGCCGCACTCGGCAGGAGGCCAGGGACAGTAGAGACGCTTACTGCTCCTACTTCAATGGGTCTGGTGCAGTGAGCTGGCAGGACCAGGCCATATGATGTGGGTAGCTGCACCCCTTTAATTTTTGGTTGCCCTTTTTCATTATGTTTTTTTTCATTATGTGCATGAGGTTTCATTATGTAGTTAGTTAGTTAGTTTAGGTATTTTTTTTTTTTTTTTTTTCCATGCACAGTTTGCAATGTGTGTTGATGTGGTAATCCGTTTAATGTGGCTGATTAATGTCACCTGCTCTTGATTAGTACATTGTTTTTACTTTCTGTATATTTTGGGTGCACAACACAAGGCCAAGCTTCATGCAATATATTAAACCTTTTTCTGTTGGATCCAAAATCATCTGTGTGAGCCTGATTACTTGCTGGAGGAGGGCAATGTGATGCAGGGTTGGGTGGGGGCCTGGGATGTCAGAGCCACCTATTGGCTGGGTTTGTGCACACAATATGTGTGGGTAGCCATGTTTTTCTGAAAGTATTTTGCCCAACAGTGTTTGTGGCAATTGTGCGTACATGATCCTTTCTTTTGTTGTAGGCAGAGGGTCCCCTGCACACAGCACATTGATGCAGGACATATTCTTGTCAGGGGTTTTCTCATGCACTGTCACGCAGATCTTTGACTTGTTGCCTTGGAAGCTGTTCCACTACATTCACATCTGTCAGCACATATATTAAACCCCATTCTGCCTGTATTCACACATACTTCGCCACAGTTGTCACAGATAGCATTTAGACAGAAAACGCACATACTGTGTTATGTAAGCCGCTAATGTGTGTCACACAAACGCACCTCAGTGCAATCGGCACACGCGGCTGTCACAAGCGCTGATCGTGCGTGACAAGGCAAACACTTGTACTACGCACACATAGCCCCGGACCGCTACTTTAATACACACGGGATATGTGACTGGCCACCGGTCTAGCGTGACCCATTACCATCGATTTAGATGCATTCGCCAGGCTCCGCCATGTCACAAGTGCTTATTCCGTGCCACACTCCGATCAGTAGTACGGCACGTCTCGGCCATCCGCCCTTTCTGTCGTGCCCAATCACAACTCCGTAGTGTTGGCCAATGGTTGTGGTTTTGGCGCGGCGTACAGGTCTGTGGCACGCCTATTTGTTTTACGTCCTGCCTTTGTTGCTCCCAGATCACTCTGTGGTGGCGGTGTGTAAAGCTGGTACGCTGAGCTACAGACGGCTACTTGCGACACCCGGTGATGTATGTAGCTGTAGATGTGGCGTAGCGTGGCGCACCTTGTGGCGGCGTGTAAAGAGGGTGCGGTTCCCGTTGGTAACCGTTCGGCCGTGCTCGTGCACGTGAAGTTGCCGTTGGTATCCATCCTGTTGTGGCGGCGTGTAAAGGTACCATAATTGACTAACATTGGACTTGCTATGCGGACAAATACGCGAGTATTAAAAACTACTCACTACGAATCTTCCAAAGCTGAGTATTTCACTACTCGCTCAACCCTAGTAATAGTACAATAGACATAATGTTAGTACAGGCAGTGCCCGACGGGACTACGTGTTTCGGTGAATAGCCTTCCTCATGGTCACGATATAAGTGAATATGATTTACAGAAATAGAGTAACTTACTTTGCCATGCTGTTTCTGACCCGCCCAGGGGTCTATGAGAACTAGGTACCCGGGCGTTGATATGGGGGTGCTGTCTCGGTGGCTGGTGCCCGGGCCCATAGCCCTGGGGATCAGCTGAATAAAGGGTTAAATGATAAAACTCTCGTTACGCCACCCATGATTTCTGGTGAAGGCACTAGCGCTGCTTCAGACCTCCGGGGATGATGGACGGGCAGCTTGGGTGGTACAGCTCCCCACAGGTGGAGCGGGGTCCCCGGGGCAGTGATGAGGTGACGGGGATTTGCATAGGTAGGTGGTTAGGCAGCCAGGCCACTGCGACAGTCTCTGGGCCGGACGGGTTCAGGGATGGACAGACTGACACACACAAAGTGGATCGTTTATGTACCTTTACTGATGGTATCGCAGGCACTTTCCAGGGTACGTTCCAGGTGGTTGGGAGGCACTTCTGGATTTCCACAGTGAGTGATGGATAAGGTCTCCTTATCTCTTTTACTCGATGAAGTCTCTGACCTGTGTAAAACTAAGCCTGACCTCCTCTGTGTCCTTCTCTCACCTGTTCTGTAGTGTCGAGAACCTCTGTGTGGGCTACCGCTATGACCTCTCCTGCGGTCCCTGGCTCCCCTATTGGTTGAGTGACAGGTGTCCGGGAGACTGTAGTCTCCTCGGTGGACCGGTATTTCTGCTGGGCTTGATGCTTTCCTGCAGACTTGGACTCCTGTGTCCGTGTTGCTTCCTGGGGTGAACCGGTTTGGCTCCTCTGCCCCCAGTCTGCTCCTCTACTCCTTAAGCCTTGCCTTCGACTTCACTCGCAGGCCCTCACACTGGCTAGGCTGGTCAACTGGCTTGGGCCTAGCACGGCTCCGACACACCAGGACGTCTTCACAGTTCTCCTAGCAACTGCACACTCTGCCTAACTCAGCCCCCAGCACCAGTATTTATAGGGGATCTTGCTTAAAGGCTGCAAGTGGAGCTCCCCCTACTGTTCTGGGGTGGAAGGTGTTGTGTGTGTATGTGGGTTACCTGTTATGGAAATCCATCCATGCCTTAGGTGGTCCTGTGGCTTCCAGCAGTGGTGTAACTAGGACTCATGGCACCCGGGGCAAAGATCTATTCTGGTGCCCCCCCCCCAGAGTAGGTGAGTAGCGGGGGGCAGATGAAATTACTGGCGCGCACACCCAGCCAGGCACACACTTGCACACCCAGCCCAGCCAGGCATGCACACACACGCACACCCAGCCAGGCACACACACACACACACCCGGCCAGGCATGCACACACATGCACACCCATCCAGGCACGCACACACATGAACACCCAGCCAGGCACGCACACACATGCACACAAAGCCAGGCATGCGCACACATGCACACTCAGCCAGGCACACACACACACACACATGCACACCCAGCCAGGCACGCACACACATGAACACCCAGCCAGGCACGCACACACATGCACACAAAGCCAGGCATGCGCACACATGCACACTCAGCCAAACACACACACACACATGCACACTCAGCCAGGCACGCACACACACATGCACACTCAGCCAGGCACACACACACTTGCACACTCAGCCAGGCACGCACACACATGCACACCTAACCAGTTACACACACGCACACTCAGCCAGGCATGCACACACATGAACACCCAGCCAGGCACGCACACACATGCACATCCAGCCAGGCATGCGCACACATGCACACTCAGCCAGGCACACAGACACACACACATGCACACTCAGCCAGGCACGCACACACACATGCACGCTCAGCCATGCACGCACACACACATGTACGCTCAGCCAGGCACGCACACACATGCACACCTAGCCAGTTACACACACGCACACTCAGCCAGGCACACACACACTTGCACACTCAGCCAGGGACACACACATGCACACTCAGCCAGGGACACCCGCATGCACACTCAGCCAGGCCGTGCAGTAAAGGGGGAATTTACAGGGGATTTAGAAGTCTTTTCTTGATGCAACCTGTGGTACTCGGCCAGGGATGGGCGACGCTGCTGGTTTGAGCCTCTGGGGCAGATGGTGCGGCAGCTGGGATTGTATAGCTCTCCACAGGTGATGCGGGGCCCCAGGGACGGTGTGGTAGTTTATGGGGTTGATGGTAATGTTCATTGGGGTGTAGTACGGAGGGCGAGGGAACAAATTGGAGGACACAGAAGGGTGCAGTTTCCTTTACCTTTACTTGCTGATCGGGCAAGGGTAACCCAGCCGGGTGCTGTGCTTTTCCAAGGTGCGGCCAGGTTAGCTCTAAGGCAATCAGGATCACTTCACTAAGACACACGTCGTAAAACTTCCCAGATTGCTTTTCCCCCTGCGCTGGATTTCTCTCCTCTCCTGCCCTGCGCCTTCTTGTACAGTGTCCCAGGCTGATGGCTGTGGGTCCTGTCGAGCGACGGCGACACGTCCTCTGGCCCTAGGTCTAGCCACCATCCTGCAGATTGTCTATGGCTAGTAGACACTGCTTATACATCCTCCGGTTTCCTGGCTGAACCCAGAAGAGTTCCCACCAGATCGGGGCTGGTCCCCTCTCGCAACCAGTCCCTCCGCCTGACTGAGTTCGGGTCTAGATTCGGGGCACACGGGTATGTGGCGCCCTGCAACGAGTGCATCACAGGAAGGTATTACATCCCTGACTGAAGATGTAATATCTTCCATCTCAATGATGACATAGTTAAATCCAGAGCTCCATGTACCACATGCACCACTCAGAGGTAGAGGGCCAATCAGGTCCTGGTGGGAGGAGTGTAAGGTGTAGTGTGTGGGGGAAGTTAGAGAAGTGGAGGAATGTTGAGGAAGGAGAGGAAGGAGCAGGGATCTGCACAGTGCTGTGCAGCCCTGAGAAAGCAACGTAATCGGCAGGGCACCATCAACCGGTGACCCAGACGGAACAACGGGCAACAAAGCAAATAAGCAACGGGTTAACCGACACCCATGCCCAATCTCACCGGACACCGGTTCTGAGGCAAACAGTCATTCACCGCTGTTCTGCAAAACCGGAGTGACGGAGCAGCTTCTTAGGAGCGCTCCACTGCAGCCGCTAACCCCGCAGCCTTACCAGCAGGGTTCCCTCCATTGGGGCACAGGACCCTTTACACAGTCGGCTGGATGCAGCAGCTAAGGAATCCAATAGAAGTTCCCCAGTACCCTGAACTGGTACACTAAGGCAGCAATGGCAACAACACAAGAATAGGACAGTTAGTAAAGGAGGGACACTGTGGAGCTCGGGACAACAACTGTTTATCGCTGGGACCACCCGGTCCGTTACCTGACAAACTGTATACTGTGAACCACACCAAACTTACAGTAAAGACCCTTTACAGAGAAGCATTGTGTCTGCGCATTTCTTCCAGAACTGCTATTAAACTTTGCATTCAACAGACTAAAACAACTGAGCTGCCGTATCCCATTCAGTGCAGCTCCCGGCTCCGGGGACCGCTGCTCATCCTGTGGGGAGCATCCCATCCAGCTGCTGCACATCACCGGACTCCCACAGGTGGCGTCACGTCAATCAAGACTTATCCCAATCCTTTAATTCCCCTTTTGTTTGACCACCGGGCCCCACAGCCTCAGACGCGGAACCGTGACAAGTGAAGCATCGTCTGAGACGTGAGCATCCGGCAACGGTGAGTCAGGTGGATCCTCCACTCCCATGTCCCCTAGGACTCCATCTCTCCACGTCCTTCTTCCTCCTTCGTCCTCTCCGGACTCTACTCTGCTCTCTGTTCTCTTCTATCCCACCCCCTCTACCTAATCCTTCCTCTAGCCAGCAGATGGGGTCTGCCCATAATGGGGTCTCTTCTGACTGGCATCCCCTGTGACATGCCCACTCCAGGACTGGGGAAGACTCTGTACCGGGCAGTTACTAGCTGTTCTCACGTCTTCACTTCTCGGTTATTTTCACGGGGACAGACAGGGGCTGAGACCCAGTCCTGTATCCTGACAGTGTCAGGGGATGATATTAGGCAAAGTCTGAGGGGATAATGGGTATTCGTGATGCCACCTGCGGTATGCGGCCAGGGCGGCCGCCGCTGCAGCAAAGCCTCTAGGGATGATGACCGGTAGCTTAGATAGTCCCGCTCCCCGCAGGCAGAGCGCAGTCCCCAGGGCAGTGGAGTGGTTTCCCCAGCTCGTACCTCGGCAGTTGGTTACTCAGTCAGCAGTACCTCCGGTGTTGTAGGCGGCCTCTGCAGCCGATGATCGCTGCAATTAAAAGTCTCTCACACCTCAGCTGCAGCTCCGTTACTTTTACTCAGGTGTTAAACATGGATGCCGAGAACGCTCTCTGCCAGTCTCTGGTACTTTACTCTTTCTCCAGAGCCAGGTCAGTACAGTCAAGCCACGGTTGGTGCTTTACTCTCCCTTCTACATGTTACAGTCTCTTGTGGGTCTCTTCTCTCTCGGCATTATAAGGGGCAACTTTCATCTGAGGCGAGTGGGTCATTACTCTGCCCCCCAGTCTCTCAACACTTTCCGCTACAGAGAGCTCAGGTACCGGTAGCCACAGGTGCTTTTGTGTCCTGGACACCATTAGGATCCCTCCGGGGCACTGCTCCCTAGTTCGGCCACCTTTCCCAAGATGTGTCGAGTGTTCGGCCACAGTTGTTGTTGCAAGTCTGAGTCCTCCGCTTTTTCAGCTCGGGCTTGAAGCTTCTGTACCGTAGGCAGGGCCTCCCTGTGTCCTCCACCAACCCCTCTGTCTCATTAGATTTAGGCGTGCGTGGGTCAATGCCTCGTCCGCAACCTTAGGACTCTTCTCTCCATCATTTTTTTTGATTTTTCCAGGGACAATGTGTCGTCGGTCCGCGCTGCCACAAATAACTTGAATCAAAAGTTCACTCTATACATTTATTTGGATCCATCCAACGCGTTTCGGAGCCTGCTATGCTTCTTCATCAGGGAGCTTACTTGCTTTAAATACTGGTTGTGTGTTACACAACTAGATTAGGTGAGCAGTTATCATTACGGCTCTTAAGCCGCTGATTGTTAAAAAAATAAGACCCTATCTGTGCTTGCTCCTCCTTTTAGTTTATATCTTCTCTCCATCAGTCAGGTTTTCCCTCCCGAGGGCGAGCGGGGTGGCATTGCTCCAACTCACGGGAGTCGGCACCACACCACCTCTACACTCCCGACTACCACTCCTCCGCAGTTGATGTTACTCCTCCATCTCCTACTACTGAATTGAACTGAACTAACACTGTCCTGTCCCCCTTTTGTGGCCTGGGTCCTCCCTCAGGGTCCACCCATTGTCCCATGGGCTCGTCACTACGTGTGTGTTTTGTGCTGTGTTGTGTTGTGGCTCAACCATACCATCCCAACACCTGGAGAGTAGAGGCACTACACTTCCTAACCGCAGAAGTGCAGTACCTCTGGTGGTGGTTTACCCGGAGGGGCACCACACCCTGTCTTAGAGTTGGGATGGTGTTGGGAGCAATGTAAGTATCTCGGGTTTGGGACCCCTCTCACTTGAGAGCGGTGACACCACACCTGTGGAATAGGTGCAGCATCACTGTGGTGACTAGTCCGCAGGGATGCCACACATGGCCCTGAGCAAAAGTTAAAGAGGGCCCCAACTGCTAACATATTGTAATTTCAAACACAAACATTTAAGTTTAGAGCCAATTTTAGACCTTTAAACGAACGCCATCGACTATAGTAATGTCATGCACCTTGTGATGCACCTCAGGGCTGTTGGAACCGGGCTGTTAAGCATTTCTGGGGAGTCACAGGGGTCGAGACCCGGCTTCTGTGACCCTGGGTTAAGTTATTAAGGGAGTTCTTGGCTTGGTAGGGAAGGGGGTGATGAAAGGGAAAGTTATTCATGATGCCACCCGTGGTTTGCGGCTATTAGTGGCCACTGCTGCTGCAGAACCTCCAGGGATGATGAACAAGCAGCTGGGATGGTGCGGCTCCCCATGGGCAGAGCGGATCCCTAGGGCAGTGGATGTGGGTTGGGTGTAGGGTGCAGGATGGCGGGCGCAAAGCAACAGACAGACTCACGGTTTGTTGGTTCCTCAGTCCTTTTACTGGCATAACTGGAATACCAACAGGTGATGGTATACAGAGTCCTTGCACCTGAGAGCAACTCGGGGTTCTTCTCACCCAACAGGTTCTGAGGCCTCCATGCTGCACCTTGATGGTAGGTCCCTACTGCTGCTTAAGCTAAGCTGCTGACCCTCTCTCTCTCCTGCTTAGTGCCAGTATGGCAGGCAACTCGAGTTTTTCTCTAGCCCCAAGTCTCAGGCGACTGTTTCTAGGCTCTTTATGCTGCTTTGCCTCTGGGCACAGTGTGGCTGGGGAACTTGGAATTCCCCACCTTCCGGTATTGGCTGCCGGGTTGTTAGGCTTTGCACAGCCTCGGACTCCGGTGTCCATTTCTGTGACACTTTTCCTCTGGGGTGAGCATGACACTGCTCTGCTCCCCAGGCTCTACTCCTCTTCCTCAGACCCCTGACTTGGGTCCCTCACGCTAGACTGCGCAGTCCTGGGATGAACTTAGCACTGTTCCTAGTCCACAGGATGACTTCCTCAGCCCTCCTAGGAACTGAACTGACTAACTCCGCCCCAGACCAGAATTGATAGGGGAGCTCACCCTGAACCCGATTCTTGGTCTCCCTGGCCTGGAGGCAGAAAGGTGTTGTTGTGTGCGATTTCTGTCTGGTGTGGATACCCTCTGTTGCTCTCAAGCGTGACACTACCCCGCGGAGAAGATAATAGCACTGTGGCACTTGAACCCTGGGGTGCCACACTTGTGCATCGGCTCCTCACACAGGCTGACAAAGAACAAGGGGGTTAGAACGACCGCTAACAGATCATTCTGTCCCCATACAGATCATGGTACCGACAGCAGATCTCCTGTTTACACCGTGGGATGTGCTGCCGAGAACAATGGTCCTGATTCATTAAGACACATGTTGTTTGTGTATGCCAGCCCTAGTAAATGAAGCCACTGCAGTAATAGTCACCCAATTCATATTGATTAAGAGATGCACAGAACTTATTGGTTTAGGAATCTCACAAGTCCTGTGCGCCTCCAACACAAATGCACAAACACAAATATATACACACAGAACATACATGTTATATGTACATATATATCCTATTCAATGTGTATATACATGTCTGTGTACATTTGCGTTGGAGGGTCACGGGACTTGTAAGGGCCACTTTACACACACCAAGTTATCTGTCCAACTTCTGACCAACTTACTGGTTGCAGTGAAATCATGGACATATTGCTCCATTTTGTGGCTGTGTACAAATGGAGCAATGTGTCCATGATTTCACTGCAACCAGCAAGTTGGTCAGAAGTTGGACAGATAAGTTGGTGTGTGTAAAGTGGCCCTTAGATTCCTAATTCATTAAGTGGTGTGTGCCTATTAATTAATTGGATGAATATTACTGCAGTGACTTCATTTATTAAAGGGCTCTCCACTATTGGACAACAGCTTCTCAACTCCTGTGTGGTGCGGCTTCGGCGCTGTCAGTAATCGCAGTTTGGGGCTCATGTGAAATTGTCACATTGCGCGAGCCCCGCGTTCAATCACGCTATCTTCACTTCCCACCTTCTCAACAAATGAACAATAATAAGAATAATAACTTTATTTATATAGCGCCAACAATTCAGAGTGTCATATACAAACAGTCATAAGTAACAGTTATCAAAGAATACATTAAATAAAGCGAAATAATGACGGCCCTGCTCATAAAAGCTTACAATCTAACAATCTAACAATGAGGTGGGTGGAACGCAAATTACAGGGCTTATTTACCATGATGGCCCAGCCAACTTAAGGAGATGGGAACAGATAGGAGCAGCATAAGTGGCCACCAGCCATTCTTTGTCATGTTTTTCGGTCTGGTGGAGTGAATAGGCTATGTCCAAATGACTTCGATTAGGGAGCAAAATAGGCCGCTCTGAAAAGATTATGTTTTTAGGGAGCGTCTGAAAGTATGCAAGTTGTGGATAGACCTAATTTCTTGGGTAGAGCATTCCAGAGAATTGGTGCAGTTCGGGAGAAGTCTTGGAGCTGGGAGTGGGAGGATCGGATTAATACAGAAGTTAGTCTAAAGTCACTACCAGAGCAAAGAGAACTGGTAGGGTGACAGACAGATAAGGGAGGAGATGTAGATAGGTGCTGCATCGTGAAGAGCTTTGTGGGTGAGAACAAGCAATTTGACTTTGATCCTATAGTGTATGGGCAGCCAGTGTAATGACTGGCACACAGCGGAAGTGTTTGAGTAACGGTTAGCCAGATAGGTGACCCTGGCTGCTGCATTAAGGATGGACTGAAGAGGGGAAAGCCTAGTGAAGGGGAGGCCAATTAATAATTACAATAATCAAGGCGGGAGTGGATCAGAGCGACGGTGAGGGGTTTTGTTGTTTCCATGGTGAGAAAATGACGGATTCTAGAGATGTTCTTCAGGTGTAAGTGGCAAGAGCGGGCGAGAGATTGTATATAGGAGGTGAAGGAAAGATCAAACATAACACCCAGACAGTGAGCCTGCTGCCTAGGCATTATCGTGGTGCCGCACACTACAATCAACTAGAACTGAGTGACAGCCATGGTGTCATTTCCTGTTGATTGCTTATGTGGTCTGAATATGGGGAGAGAAGACGGCGGAGATTGGACGTGGGGTTCACGTGATGGCACAATATCAGATTAGCCCCAAACCGCAATTAGTGACAGAGCTGGAATGGCGTCGACATGGTAGGTGAGTACAGGGTCTTTTATTTCAAATAAATAAGGGAAATAAGTGAAATCAGAATAGGTCATTAATTGAACCTACAATTCCCAGTGCGTTCTTAACAATGGTAAAGAGGCGCTGGGAGTTGTTGCTACCAGTCATCATCAGATTGTGGACCATACGTTAACCACAGGACTGATGAGAATAAGTCAAGTATCACAAATAAACATTCACAGCCAGGGACCTTATAGAAAACATCTTCCCTGATTGAATTTGTTTCTGTCCCTTTTTCCTCAATGTAGTACATACACTATGATGAGATTTCACTCCCTCAGCTATTCTCTCCAGATTTCTACCTTCAGCAGCATTCCCTGACATGGTGCCTTTAAAAATAAAAAGTATAATTACGCTGCTCCTGAAATATAAATATATCCCATGCTGCACCCCTAAATAAATTATTACTCCTCATTGTGCTTCCTGCACAAAATATCCCCCACAAACTGCTCCTCTATATAACTGTCCCTTTCCATAGTTTCTCCCAAATACTACATCTCTGCATAAAGTCTCCCACTCCTCATTATACTATGTCCCCTTTCACAATCCCCTCCAGAATTGCCCCATAATGTCCCCCATTGCTCCATATTGTCTTAATTTGCTCTATAGTGTGACCCACTGCCCCATAATATACCTCATAATGTCCCCCCTGCTCCATAATGTCTCCCACTGATACATAATATCCCAATTTGCTCTATAGTGCCCCTCATTGTCCCATAAGGTCCCCCACTGCCCCATAATGTCCTCCCCTGCCCCATAAAATCCCCCACTCCTCCATAAAGTTCCCCATTGCCCCATAATGTTTCTACTCATGCATAATACCCCTAACTCCCCCATAATGCCCCCCTGCTCCATAACCTCAATAATCCCCCACAATGGCCTGTCATATACAGATATTCTAAATCTCATCTTCAGTTCCTTCTGGAGCACTAACCGGTGTCCTCATCTACTCTGCAGTCCCAACGACTGTTTGGTGACAGATGCTCCTGCAGCCTGCACATAGGGGCCAGGATGAGGAGCACTCCTCTCTTCTGCCTGGCACCATATTATACTGGCGCCTGAAAGAGAGGCGGGGTCTCCAAGTCCTTACTGTGCATGTTGAGACCTCCGTAGTGCAGTTTAAGGGTCTTTGGTGAGTGAGTCACATGACTGTGACATTACCAAATGTCCTACTGCAGCCACAGTCATAGGACATAACTTGCTATTTGCACAACTTGATTCAGGAAATGGTAAGGGGAGGCATAATCACTCCTGGATTCCAGACACCTGATCGGTGGTATGGCAGCCACCCGTGTAAACATATAATATGAAGAAAGATAGGTGTCCAATTCTGCTTTCCAAGTGCTTTATTTAGAGCATATATAAAAGCATCACATACCCCGTGGGGTTATGCTAGACGCGTTTTGGGGTGCTCCCCTTATTCGTTTAGCATTATGCCGACACCGATCTTTCTTCATAATAACTATTTGCACAAGTTCTGTACTATTACTGTCATTTGTGACTGGCAATCTGGGGGCCCTTCAAAGGGTGGGGCCCTGGGCAGCTGCCCATTCTACCTACCCCTAATGGTGGCCCTGGTCCCAGAGATCAGATTCATCAATCCACAAGTTATCTCTGTAAAGTTAGAAATAACCAATACATTTTTAGTGAAATTTCTGCTGCAAGACTTTTGGAGATATGTCTCCATTAGCATTGGCCATCTAAAGGCTGAAATTATATCCATTTTTCTTTGCAAAATACCTTTAGCACAGTGAGATTGGCTTGAGAGCGTCTGTGAATAGCAATATACAAGTCTTGTCACAGGTTCTCAATGAAATTTAGATCTGGACTCTGGTCCATTCACACACATGAATATGCTTTGATCTAAACCATCCATTGTAACCCTGGTAGAATGTTTAGGGTTGTTCATCTGCTGGATGGTGAACCTATTTCCATTTCGCAAGTCTTTTGCAGCCTCTAAAACAGGTTTTCTTCCAGGATTGCCCTATATTTAGCTCCATCCATCTTCCATCAATTCTGACCACCTGTCATGAACTTGCTGAAAAAAAACCTTCCAACAGCATGAAAGTCCCAACCCCTTATTCAACGAGGGTGGGTGTGTTTTTTTAGGGTGATGTGCAGTGTTAGTTTTCCCCCACACATAGCGTTTTGCATTTAGCCCAAAAAGTTCTACTTTGGTCTCATCTGACCAGGGCACCTTCTCCCACATGCTAATGGCTTTTTGCAAACTACAAGCAGGACTTCTTACTTTTAAAATGTCTTCTTCTTACCACTCTTCTATAAGGGCCAGATTTGTAGAATACATGACTAATAGTTGTCCTGTGGACAGATTCTCCCACCAGAGCTGAGAGTCTCTGCATTTACCCCAGAGTGACCATAGGCCTCTTGGCTGTCCTCCTAGCTTGTGATGTCAGTTTAGGTAGATGACCATGTCTTGGTAAATTTGCAGTTGTGCCATACACCTATTTTTAGATGATGAGTTGAACATTGAACAGATCTGAATACTAATGCACTAATTCACAATTTCAGATTATCTTTTAACTTTTAATAAATGCTTGCTACATAACATTAGTATATAATATGAAATTGCAATAAACTACTAAAATAAATGTAAGTTTGTGAGCACAATGTGAGAAATGTGGAAAAGTTCACAGAATATGAATAATTTGTTTGATGTTTTGCATATATCTCTGCAAAAACATAAAATATATATGTATCTCCTCTTCACCCGCAGATGAATCCTCTTTTTTGGTTGTGGCTTTTTCCTCTCCCTCTTCCAGAAGCCATATATATAGCCGTATACAGTGGGGAAAATAGGTATTAGATACTCTGCTGATTTTGTGGGTTTTCCCACCTACAAAGAATGGAGAGATCTGTAAATTCTATTATAGGTACACTTCAACTGTAAGAGTCAGAATCTAACAAAAAGGTCCAGAAAATCACATTGTATGATATTTGAATAATTATATTGTATATTATTGCATGAAAAAAGTATCTGCTCACCTACCAACCAGCACTCACAGACCTGTTAGGCCCCCTTCATACTGCATGATTTCACTGATCAGTGTTCATCAGTGTTTGGGTGCCAAAACCAGGACTGCCTTCAAAACACATGACAGGTGTCAATCTTTCAATTATAGTTTTTCTCTGCAAGTCTCACTCCTGGTTTTGGCACACAAACACTGATGAACACTGATCAGTGAAATCATGCAGTGTGAAGAGGGCCTTCGGCCAGCTTGACACCACGGCACAATCCGATCCAGGGCTGTCAGGGGTGAACCTATCAGCCCCGGACCGGATTTGCAAACAGAACCGGAGGGCAAATATGCCCTCCGGTCCTGTTTGTAGCCGGATGCAGCTGAGCTCAGCAGTCCCCTGCGAAATGGTGCTGAACCGCTTCACAGGGGACAGTTCCCTGGTGTCCGGCTCACGGATCCTCCCGGATCCCCCCAGATCAGGGGCAATCCGTCGCTCCCTAACATGGGAGTCTATTGGGCTGGTTTGCCCCTGATCCGGGAGGATCCGGGAGAATCCAGGAGGATCCAATTTGGGGAGATTTTTCTCCCCGGACATAAAAATGCTGCAAACAACATTTTTGTGTCCAGGAGAAAAATCCGAATTCCCCTGGATCCTCCCGGACAGATGGAAACCAGATAGCAGATAGCTGCCATCCGGCTCCATCCGGCCCCATAGGGCTGCACTACAGTAACATCGGGTTTGGGGCTGTCAGGTTCACCTCTGACAGCCCCGGATCGGATTGTGCCATGGTGTGAAGCTGGCCTTAGTTCTTGTTAAGAAGTCCTCGTACTTTGCACCCATTACCTGTATTAATTGCATCTGTTTGAACTCGTTACCTACATAAAAGACAGCAGACCTCACTTAATCAATCACACTCCAACCTCTCCACCATGGCCAAGACCAAAGAGCTGTCTAAGAATACCAGGGACAAAATTGTAGACTTGCACGAGACTGGGATGGGCTACAGGACAATATGCAATTAGCTTGGAGAGATGGCAACAACTGTTGACGCAATCATTAAAAAATGGAAGAAACACAAGATGACAGTTAATCTTCATCAGTCTGAGGTACCATGCAAAATCTTGCCTCTTGGGATAAGGCTGATTCTGAGAAATTTCAGGAATCAACTCAGAACTGCATGGGAGGATCTGGTCAATTACCCAAATATAGCTGGGGCACAGTCTCAAATCTCAAAGATTACCATTAGTAACACACTATACTGCCATGGATCAAAATCCTGCATGGCACAAAGTCCCCCTGTTCAAATCAGCACATGTCCAGGCCCATTTAAAGTTCACCAACGACCATCTAAATGATCCAGAGGAGGCATGAGAGAAGGTCATGTGGTCAGATGAGACTAACATTGAACTTTTGGTATCCATTCTGCTCAGCGTGTTTGGAGGAAAAATAAGGATGAGCACATCCCCAAGAACACTGTCCCAACCGTGAAGCATGGGGGTGGAAACATCATACTTTGAGTGTGCTTTTCTGCCAAGGGGCAAGGACAACTGCACCGTATTCAAGGGAGGATGAATTAGGTCATGTATCATGAGATTTTGGTCAACAGCCTCCTTCGCTCAGTAAAAGCATTGAAGATGGGTCGTGGCTGGATTTTCCAGCATAACAATGACCCACAACACACAGCCAAGGCAACTAAAGAGTGGCTCCGTAAGATGCATTTCACGGTCCGGGATTGGCCTAGCCAGTCTCCAGTCCTGAACTCTATAGAAAACCTTGGAAGGTAGCTGAAACTAAATGTTGCAAAGCGACAGCCCAGAAACCTGAAAGATCTGGAGACGATCTATATGGAGGAGTGGGCCAAAATCCCTGCTGCATTGTGTGCAAACTTGGTCAAGAACTTCAGGAAATGACACCCCCACTACAGGGCCGTGGTAACTCGGGAACCAGTAAGCAGTAGTTCTTCACTTCTCGGTTCTTTTCACAGGGACCCAGTCCCGTGACCCTGGCGGTGTCCTTTAATAACAGGTGGGGTAGATGACGGAGGATGACAGGGAAAAAGGGTATTCGTGACGACACCTGCAGTATGCGGCCAGGGTGGCTGCCGCTTTTTCGGAACCTCCGGGGGCAGTGACCGGCAGTTTAGATGGTTCCGCTCCCCGCAGGTGGAGCGCATTCCCAGGGCAGCAAGGTGGAGGAGTCAGTTCGCACCTTGGCAGATGTTCATTTGGCCATCAGCACCCCGGCGTCTCATGCAGCCTCTGCGGCCGGTGGTCGCCATTAAAGAAAGTCTCAAACAACACAGTTGGAATTGTGTTACTTTTACTCAGTTATTTCAGCTTGGCAGCTGGGTACTTCCCTTGCCAACCTCCAGTTCAGTGTTGTCTCCAGAACCAGGACAGTGCAGTCAAGCCTCAGTAGGTGTTCCTTTCTCCTCTTACTAGGTGGTTTTGTCTCTGGTGGTCAACCCGTGCTATAAGCTCATCTCGCCACGACTCTCTGAATCTCTGCACCCAGAGTTCAGGTACCGACAGCCATGGCTTCTCGGTTGTACCCCTTCCGGGCACTGCTCCCTAGTTCGGCCACTTTCTCCAAGTTGTGTCGGGTGTTCGGCCACAGCTCCCATTAGGAACTTGAGGCCTCCAGTTCAATGGTTTGGACCTAAAGCATCCGCGCCGCGTTCAGGGCCAGGTGTGTCCACCAGCCCCCCTGTCTTGCCAGATATGGACGTATGGGGATCTATGCCTCAGTCCGTACCCCCAAGGGCTCCCTTCTTCCTCCACACCTGTCGGTCTTTCCTTCCCGGGGCGAGCGTGGTCGTGCCCCAGCCCATGAGAGTCAGCACCTCACCGTTCCTACACTCCCAACTCTTGTTAACTCTACACTTTCCCTCCCGGGTTTGCTTGGGTCCTTCCTTCAGGTCCACCCACCATCCCAGGGTCCTAAGTGTTGTGTACGTGTGTGAAGCTCAACTGCACCATCCCAGTACCTGGAGCCCAGAGGCACAACTCTCCCTTTAATGGAGGAGTGCAGTACCTCCTACTCGGTGGGGCGCCACAGAAACATCTGACATCTGTAATAGCAAAAAGAGGTTTCTATACCAAATATTATGTTCTGTTTTTCTATTGTACCAAATACTTATTTCATTCATTAAAATGCAAATTAATTACCGGTATGTAAAAATCATAAAATGTCATTTTCTGGAATTCTGTCACAGTTGAAGTGTACCTACAATAAAAATGACAGACCTCATATATATATATATATGTACAGAGTCTGACTGACAATAAGACACATTCCCACAAATATGGTACTTAATACTAATTCTTCTCAGGTATAATGTATTTCTAGCCTGAGCTGATTGACGAGATCTTCTCTGCTGGAGACACACCATAGTTGCTTGGGGTTATTGGCACAATGCATGGCTCAATTTTCATTGCAACATCTATACAAGTAAAATTAAAAATCATAAATTTCCTCATGACGTAATATTGACAGTAGTAGTACACTTGTTTTTTTAGCCCTTCCCTGATCAAGTTCTAAAAATTGTGGGGAGTTCCTGAGCAGAAGAAATGGGAGAGATAATGGAGGTTTCTTGTTACAGGTTTTCACTTTACCTTTATATCCATATGTTATTTTCTATTGTTTATCTCATTTTAATATCATTTTTATATATACAGCCCAGCCTGATACAGCAACTTGGGAAAGTAACGTTTTGCAAGAGGCGAAGCAGGGAAGTGGTTAACCAGAGCGCCTCCCGTCATCTCATTTGCTCACATTTCCCGTGATCATATTGTGCCAGTTCTGCTGGGTGGGGAGAACATTCCCTAATCAGTTACAGGCACAGGAAAGGACTTGATTTGTCGCCTTCTGGTTAACCCTTTCCTCCTGATGAGCGGACTTTATCGTGCTCAATAGCGACAACAAAAACTAAATAATTAATCTAACATCTGTAAACATTATATATAGCAAGACACGTCAAAATCAAAAAGAGCATACCCAGGATAAGGGGCAGACACAGACAGAAGAGGGCTCTTGTGCAAGAACAGTATGGGCCCTTTACAGGTCCAATAATGCCCTCCTTTATGTGTCTGTGACAGAATTATTTGATGCTTTAGGGCATGTGTCTCACCCCTGGCGGGGGACCGTGGGGTACTCGGGTCTGAATCAGACCCTCTCGTCATGTGGGGCCGCGCTAAGGATGCAGGAGCAGTGCAGAGAGAGAGAGTGAGGATAGGGGGCGAATCTGAAAGAAACACCGTTGAAGGCCACAGAGAGACTTTCTATCCACTGGTAACTACCCTAGCCAGCTACCCGAACTGTTAACCTGTTTAATGCCTGAAGGGTACCAATAAACCCATTCAGAGACTCAGCAACGTGTGTTATTCTTTCATGCTATGAGAAATAGCCCAGCCTCTCGTCTGTAGAGTCACCTCCCTGTGCCTGTGACCACGACAACTAGTACAGCAACTCTTCCCTGGGGAGTCTGCTCCACCTGCGGGGAGCAAGACAAACTGGCTGCAGTAACATCATTCCCCAGAGGTCTGACGCAGCGCTGGTGTTTTCATCAGATACCGCAGGTGGCGTCACGAACAATACACATTTATTATTTTCTTTTCTACATTTTTCAGCGACCACCAGGGCCATGGACCTTTGCACCGACCACCAGTGACAGCAACCATAATCAACGCCCGGGATCCGAGTCCCCATGGCTTTGGGATGGGTCAAACCCTGGTGTCAGTACTGCAGAGGTGTCTACCAGACACCCGCATTACTAACCCAGTCAAAAAAGAAACACACACCCATGGAAATACTTTACTGAAATAAACACTTCCCAACATTCCCTCCCCACATTCACCACTTTAAACAGGTCTGCCGTAGTCCAGTGATTCTGCCTTACTGGAGTGAATCCAATATAGTACAAAAATGAAATCCTGGAGAAAAAAAAAGAGACATAAAAACATGGAGAAATAAAACAAGACACTCTCCCTCATTCACCACTCTATTAAAAAAAATCCTCAGCAGGTCCGATGTAGTCCAGAGCGAATCCGATGCACAAAGCCGTGACATCAGTAATTTTACTGCTTTAGATGTTCCGAGTCAAGCTGCACTGTTTATGAGTTGGTGGCACAGTGCCTCAGTGTGGAAAAATCATAAATTCAGATTGGCTTTAATTGGCTCCTGCACAGTTGATATGACTTTACCCCTGTAGCCTGTATACATTATTGTAGCAGCTGATTTTATTATCTTTGACCTCTGACACCGACCTCATATCCCCCCCTCTCCTCTTAGGAAAGAGAAGTCCACTAATTCATTTCTGCATGCATCTTCCACTCATACCGCTTTGACTATCCATGCCATCCCTATCGGCCAGCACCACCGAATGAGGCGCATTTGCTCAACCCATGAGGGTTTGAGACTCAGGCAAGCGATTTGCGTAATCGCTTCCTTGAGCGGGGTTACAGAGGTCGTTGTTTGAAATGTAGTTATCAGAGGGCCAAGTGTACGCAAAGGCGTGAATATTTACAATACCATCACAACCTAAAGATAGTGGTGACAGCAAAATTAGGTTTATTAGTATATTTAATCAGGAATGGGAGACCATGAGGAGAATTTTTTCTGTTCATTGGTCTATATTGAAAACTGATCCTGTCCTACCAGAGACCATTCCTGAAAAAACACTAATGACTGCAAGGCGAGCACGAACTTTAAAAGACTTGCTAGTAAGCAGTCATTATGTCGAGCCCACTGGGACGAGGTACTCGGTACCGGACCGGGTTGCTACTGGGGATGTCACGGAGGTCCTGGTCCGGACCGTGTCCCGGGCCCTGGCAAGTAAAAGGGGAATATTTACAGGGGATTAGAGTTTGTCATGACGCCACCCACGGCTTGTGGTCAATAGTGGGACCACCGCTGCTGCAGAACCTCCGGGGATGATGTTAAAGCAGCTGTAGAAAGAATAGTTCTCCGCGGGTAGAACTTAGTTCCCCGGGGCAGTGACGTTAAAGTCTGTGGTTTAGTGTAGGCTTGTAGTGGATGCAATACACTTACTGTCCTGCTGCAGCTTTCTTTCAGTGTTCAGAGCTGACAGGCTGTGGCTCTCCAGGTGGGATCTCTCTGCAATCCTGTTGGAGGGAATCATGTACAGGCAGTGGAGAATCATGCAAGGGAGTCAGAGGCAGAGTTCACCGTGTTTACTCAGCAGTTTGTTCAGCATAACAGCTCGGTTACAGTTCAAGGTACAGGTCTTTACACGGGTGACAACTTTCCCCTCTGGGTTCCTCTTTACTCCCTCTGCAGCCAGGTTGTTCCTCTCTATGACCCCTCACTCCTTCTCTGTCCTTTCCAGGCTTTTACTCTTTCTCTCTCACTTGGTGTGTGTGTCTCCGGACAGTATTGCGGTGGCCCGGGCCCCTGTGGGTCCTCGTGGTCGCCACTGAGCTGCCTGTCCTTTGAGGTAGGAACTCTAACATGGAGTTAGAGCTCCCTGTCAGTAGTCTGGGGAAACCGGGTGAATCGTCGGTCCCCTTCAGAGCTGACACTCTGCTACTAGCCTAGCCTCCAATAGTCCTGCTTGCTAGGCTCTATCAGGCTCCTTCTAACCGTGACTCAAGTTCCATAGGAAGGCTACTCCGCCTGCAGTCGGTCGTCTCACCCGTGTTACTAGGACCCAGTGCTGCTGGTCCTCTCTTCCCTCACACTCCAGGGGTGCTGGCTCCGGATGTGCTTTCTCTCTGTGGCCCCACACTGGCTCTTCAGATTCTGCACTCTTTACACCCCACTCCTCCAGGACGTGTGCTTCTGGTCTGTACTGCTCAGCTTACCTCGGCCTACTGACTCCTTCCTCCTCCCCTTCTCTATTTCTACCATCTATCACCTGACTTGCTTCTTGGCCCACCCACTGTTCTCTAAACCCACCACCCCTTGCCCGCCTAGAGTCCCGGGCTCCGGGTTTGGTGCTGCCCTCTAGTGGTTGTGGGTTGTCTGTCAGGGTGTTGTGGTGCAACTGTCTTCCTGTCTTACCTGGCTGCAGTTCCCTATGTGGCCTCCTGGTCTCAGGGGCAGTGCCGGGACAAGGCATTTTGGTGCCCTAGGCAGGTAAGGCAAATGGCGCCCCCCCCCCCCGAAATATGTCTGGGAATAAAAATGCCAGCATACTTTGAAAGTAAATTTAATTTAACGGGGACCTATAAAAGGTTCGTCCAACCACACTACAGAGACATACTGATAGGTTGTTTACATTGTGAGCCCCAATGGGGACAGTGTTCATGATGTATGTAAAGTGCTGTGGAGTTCATAGTGTAATATAAATGAAAAAAGTATTATTCTTAATATTATGTCACAATACCAGGATCTGAGGATCTTCTATTTCGAGGTCAGGGACTCTCTGATGCCATGTTGCTGCTTGTCTCGCTGTTGTCCTCTTTTGAAACTGCAGTGCGGTGGACAAGAGAGCATTAACTGGTTAATAACAAGAAGTATGGAGTGTGTACTGAGCCATAAACCCTCCCCTTACCATGAAGTATGGAGTGTACTAACTGAGCCATAAACCTCCTCATACCATGTCCAGCAGACATTGTAGGATTACTACCCGTATATACAGCAGCCCCAGGGGTTATACAGCAGCCCCAGGGGTTATACAGCAGCCCCAGGGGTTATACAGCAGCCCCAGGGGTTATACAGCAGCCCCAGGGGTAATACAGCAGCCCCAGGGGTAATACAGCAGCCCCAGGGGTTATACAGCAGCCCCAGGGGTTATACAGCAGCCCCAGGGGTAATACAGCAGCCCCAGGGGTAATACAGCAGCCCCAGGGGTTATACAGCAGCCCCAGGGGTTATACAGCAGCCCCAGGGGTTATACAGCAGCCTCAGTGGTATATACAGGCCCCAGCACTATATACAGCAGCCTCAGTGGTATATACAGGCTCCAGCAGTATATACAGGCCCCAGCACTATATACAGCAGCCCCAGTGGTATATACAGGCCCCAGCAATATATACAGCAGCCCCAGTGGTATATACAGGCCCCAGCACTATGTACAGCAGCCCCAGTGGTATATACAGGCCCCAGCAATATATACAGCAGCCTCAGTGGTATATACAGGCCCCAGCAGTATATACAGGCCCCAGCACTATGTACAGCAGCCCCAGTGGTATATACAGGCCCCAGCAATATATACAGCAGCCTCAGTGGTATATACAGGCCCCAGCACTATATACAGCAGCCCCAGTGGTATATACAGGCGCCAGCAATATATACAGCAGCCTCAGTGGTATATACAGGCCCCAGCAGCCCCAGTGGTATATACTGGCCCCAGCAATATATACAGCAGCCTCAGTGGTATATACAGGCCCCAGCAGTATATACAGGCCCCAGCACTATATACAGGCCCCAGCACTATATACAGCAGCCCCAGTGGTATATACAGGCCCCAGCAATATATACAGCAGCCTTAGTGGTATATACAGGTCCCAGCAGTATATACAGGCCCCAGCACTATATACAGCAGCCCCAGTGGTATATACAGGCCCCAGCAATATATACAGCAGCCTCAGTGGTATATACAGGCCCCAGCAGTATATACAGCAGCCCCAGTGGTATATACTGGCCCCAGCAATATATACAGCAGCCTCAGTGGTATATACAGGCCCCAGCAGTATATACAGGCCCCAGCAGTATATACAGGTCCCAGCACTATATACAGCAGCCCCAGTGGTATATACAGGCCCCAGCAATATATACAGCAGCCTCAGTGGTATATACAGGCCCCAGCACTATATACAGCAGCCCCAGTGGTATATACAGGCCCCAGCAGTATATACAGCAGCCCCAGTGGTGGTGTATACAGGCCACAGTGGTGGTGTATACAGGGCCCAGTGGTGGAGGTGGTGTATAAAGCAGAGCCCAGTGGTGGTGAATACAGGGACTGGGGGGGGGAGGGGCGCGCCTTTACACACTCACCGCCTCCGGTCACCGAAGATGCCGTCACCGTGCGTCTGCTGGGCGCTGGCTGTGAGGAGAGGAGGGGCGGGCAGAGCCGAGGGACAGGAAGTCGGACTCCCGCCCTCCTCCCTCTCTGGCCGACGCGCCGCGGCCGCCGGCGGCCAGCACGGGGCCTCCAAAAATGCGCCCTGCACTAGATGGCGCCCTAGGCGATCGCCTAGGGTCGCCTAGTCGTAGTCCCGGCCCTGCTCATGGGCGCCACAATTACATACCTGAAAAAGCTACCCTTTGGCCCACGTACTCAACGACTTGGCTGTTTTCCCTGTGGCCACTGTTCTGCCTTTGATGCGCCCCCAGGCCGTGGGGTACTCAGTGCCAGGCCGGTGCTGTCTCTCTGGGGAATCACGGTAGTCGTGACCCGGTCCCATGGCCTGGGCTCAGTCCAAAAACGGGTTATATAGGGGATTTGTCGTGACGCCACCCGGGGGATGCGGTCAGTGGGGACCACCGCTGTTGGAGAACCTCCGGAGATGATGGATGGCAGCTGGGGATAGAACAGCTCTCCAAGGGTAAAACCAATGCCCGGGTCAGCTTGGAATGTCTATGCGCAGGGTGCAGGGCGATGGGCACAAGTAACAGGCAGACTCACGGTTTTGCAGTTTTCTCAGTCAGTGTGTGGTAGAAATAAGACACCGGAGGTTTTCTTGCTCTGCACGGGTACTTAACTTGCAACACGGCACGGCAGCTCTCAAACAGTTCACACAGTGCACAGTTACAGGTAGCTGGCCGGATAGTCACCAGAAGATGCAATGTCTCTGAGGCCCTCCACGATGTTCCTTCTTTAGTCACTCTCTGTCCTGTCTCTACCTGCACTTTTACTTGTAGGCTCCTACTGCTGCTTGAAGCTAAGCGGCTTGCCCTCCCTTTCTTGTGTGTGCCATATGACAGGCAGCTCGAGTCCTTCACTTTCTCTACCCTGCACTGGGGTGTCAGTGTTTCTGAACTCTATGTGCTGCTTTGCCTCCTGATATAGTGTGGTTGGGAAATCTGGAATTCCCCACCCTCCAGTATTGACTGCCGGGATGTGTAACCCTGTACAGTCTCGGACCCGGTGTCTGTTCTCTGCGCTTTCCTCTGAGGTGAGCACGACGATCCTCGTCTCCCCCAGGCTTTCCTCTGCTTCCTCCTCAGTCTCTCTCCATGGCTATTCTGCCTCACTCCCTTCTTCCCGATCTTTCCACTACACCTAAGCTCCTCCCACTGGGGGCTGGGTTTCCCAGGCAAACAGGCTAACCCTTTAGTCCCCCTATTCTAGGTATGTGAATGCAGGGATGAGGGCCTCAGATTAACATCACATCCCCCTGAAGACAGGAACACCACACACACTGTCTTGGATGCAGTAACCCCTTACTGGTGCCATGACTAGTGGGGCGCTACACCTGCGCCAATGTTCTTCACACTCCCTCCTTTCACTCAAGTGATGGTAGTAGAACTTATAACATTAGGCACTACATATCTTGTAACTCTACACATGTGGCTTATGTTTGGAGACAAAAAGCTAAATGCGACCAAAAACAACAGTACACTGCAGTAAAAGTATTAAATGCAAGTGCAGTATAAAAAATAGTATAACAAATACAGGGTACTTAGTCTATCCGTTTTTTTGCGCAAAAAAAGTTATATCAAGCCACGTCACTAACTTCAAAGTGTACCCATCTCTGACGCGGTCCTAACTGTTGTATTAAAAAACCTGACTAGTGTGTATACTTACCAGTGAGCAGGAACCAGCAGAACCTGTGTCTGAGATGGACTGAAGGCGACGGGGCTCTATGTGTGCAGAGCCCAGAGAGGGGGGCGGGAACTCCATCTCTTGCAAAGCAAGAGGCAACTTAATTAGAAACAAATGAGTCCTGCACACAGAGAACAAGTCTGTAAGGACATGTTCACACCGCCAACATATTTGGAGACAAAAAGCTAAATGCGACCAAAAACAACAGTACACTGCAGTAAAAGTATTAAATGCAAGTGCAGTATAAAAAATAGTATAACAAATACAGGGCACTTAGTCTATCCGTTTTTTTCCGCAAAAAAAGTTATATCAAGCCACGTCACTAACTTCAAAGTGTACCCATCTCTGACGCGGTCCTAACTGTTGTATTAAAAAACCTGACTAGTGTGTATACTTACCAGTGAGCAGGAACCAGCAGAACCTGTGTCTGAGATGGACTGAAGGCGACGGGGCTCTATGTGTGCAGGGCCCAGAGAGGGGGGAACTCCATCTCTTGCAAAGCAAGAGGCAAGTTGCCTCTTGCTTTGCAAGAGATGGAGTTCCCGCCCCCCTCTCTGGGCCCTGCACACATAGAGCCCCGTCGCCTTCAGTCCATCTCAGACACAGGTTCTGCTGGTTCCTGCTCACTGGTAAGTATACACACTAGTCAGGTTTTTTAATACAACAGTTAGGACCGCGTCAGAGATGGGTACACTTTGAAGTTAGTGACGTGGCTTGATATAACTTTTTTTGCGTAAAAAAACGGATAGACTAAGTACCCTGTATTTGTTATACTATTTTTTATACTGCACTTGCATTTAATACTTTTACTGCAGTGTACTGTTGTTTTTGGTCGCATTTAGCTTTTTGTCTCCAAATATGTTGGCGGTGTGGACATGTCCTTACAGACTTGTTCTCTGTGTGCAGGACTCATTTGTTTCTAATTAAGTTGCCTCTTGCTTTGCAAGAGATGGAGTTCCCGCCCCCCTCTCTGGGCCCTGCACACATAGAGCCCCGTCGCCTTCAGTCCATCTCAGACACAGGTTCTGCTGGTTCCTGCTCACTGGTAAGTATACACACTAGTCAGGTTTTTTAATACAACAGTTAGGACCGCGTCAGAGATGGGTACACTTTGAAGTTAGTGACGTGGCTTGATATAACTTTTTTTGCGCAAAAAAACGGATAGACTAAGTACCCTGTATTTGTTATACTATTTTTTATACTGCACTTGCATTTAATACTTTTACTGCAGTGTACTGTTGTTTTTGGTCGCATTTAGCTTTTTGTCTCCAAATATGTTGGCGGTGTGAACATGTCCTTACAGACTTGTTCTCTGTGTGCAGGACTCATTTGTTTCTAATTAAGTTGCCTCTTGCTTTGCAAGAGATGGAGTTCCCGCCCCCCTCTCTGGGCCCTGCACACATAGAGCCCCGTCGCCTTCAGTCCATCTCAGACACAGGTTCTGCTGGTTCCTGCTCACTGGTAAGTATACACACTAGTCAGGTTTTTTAATACAACAGTTAGGACCGCGTCAGAGATGGGTACACTTTGAAGTTAGTGACGTGGCTTGATATAACTTTTTTTGCGCAAAAAAACGGATAGACTAAGTACCCTGTATTTGTTATACTATTTTTTATACTGCACTTGCATTTAATACTTTTACTGCAGTGTACTGTTGTTTTTGGTCGCATTTAGCTTTTTGTCTCCAAATATGTTGGCGGTGTGAACATGTCCTTACAGACTTGTTCTCTGTGTGCAGGACTCATTTGTTTCTAATACATGTGGCTTATGTTGCCACATGTGATTGCCCCTTGATTTATGTGGGTCTTACCTCAAGAAAACTACGAGTGAGAGTGATGAAGCATGTGAGTGGCACTGGTGTGGCCAGAACGGTGGAAGATATTAGTTTGCTTAAAATCCTCCCTCGCCATTTTATGATGCACCATGAATGTGATTCGAGTAGTCTCAAGGTTAGGGGGATCAACGTAATCCATGCCGGGGTCAGAGGAGGTAAAAAACAAAAGGCTCCAGCACTGCAAAAAATATTACAATAAAAATTGTGTAAATACACATATTGCTTCCAAACTGTAAAAAATTGAGACATTTGGCAAAAGATTAAATAATCTTTTGAGCCACCCTGCCAACATCAAGGCATTCTCAGATAGGGTGGTCCTACTCTGTAATTTTTGTATTTTTATTGTGTCATAAGACCTCAAACATGAACATAAAGTGGACCATATAAAGCTAGTACTCACCTTATGCATCGCAGACCTGCTTCCAAGTTGCCAGGTCAGTACAAGTGAATATTCAGGTAACTCAGGCACCTGCACCTGCAGCCTACACCACAAATGTCTGGGCTTTTAACAGGTAACCCTCACTGCACCAGACCGGCACTCATGGATGAAAGCAGGTTAGGTTTATGTAAATGAAGCTAAAATTAACTAAGCCTGAGGGTTGGGTGTGATAACCGTGTGTGAACAGTTACCAAGATGATACTGTGAATACAGATGGTAACAGACAAAATCTGACGTGCACAGTAAAGTGGTGGTCAGCCACTAGACCATTTCAAGGGAAAAAAACTAAAGGCGCCAGCACTGCCAGAAAACATATTACTATAAAAATTGTAATAAATTAAGACATTTGGCAAAAGATTAAATAATTTTTTGAGCCACTGTGGCACCCTGGCACCTTGTTGGGCACCACAGAACTCCTTGGGGCATGAATGGAGCTAACAGCAAAGCAACACTCACAAAACACCAACAACACCTTAGAACACCTGGTTTCACTCCGAGCCTCTAGGGGGAGCTCCACTGGTCACTTTGAGCCAGTTCCCCCTATAAATAGGGTCTTGGAGGGAGAAACTTCAGAGTGTGTGCAGACGCTACAAGAGCTGCAGGCAGTGTGAAACCTCCATCTTATGAGGGACACACTAGGCCCAACCAGCCATTTAGCTAGTGAGGAGACCCTTGCAATTGGGGTCAGAGGAAGAAGGAGAACACCTCTCAAGGAAAACAGAGTTATTCTGACTCTTTCCTTAATAACCGGTTACTGGAACCGAAGCTGTGAGAGCTACCAGCCACCACAGAGAATCAGCATACAGCCACAGGGAGTCTAGACCCCTGTTCCAGCTGAAGCACCTACCAGCGAGAGCCCAGGGAAGAGTATTGATCCTGCTCAAACCCTTTTACAGTGCCCTCAGTGCTGCTAACCAGGTGAAGCAAGTTCCATTGAACACACTGCCCGGTCCGGCTGGATTCCACATCCACCCGACCTTAATCAGAGAAATAGAGAAAGGAAGCCTACTACAACTGCTTGCTGTGAACCTCCAGGAGTGCTGACTTCACTATCCCGGTCTGGCGTACCCGATTACCACCAGTAAAGGTACCAAAAAGACTCTGAAGTGTCTGCGTCTGATTCCTGAGCCTAACAGCAGTATTACCGCAGCTGCCTCACAACATCTTGCGCAGCTCCTGGCCCCGGGGACTCCCGCTCATCCTGTGGGGAGCATCCCATCTTGCTGCATTCCATCCCCTGGAGGCCCCGCAGCGCCGGTACAGGTACCAGAACACCCGCAGGTGGCGTCACGAAGACAATCAATCCCTAACTGTCCAGCCATCCCCCCTATTGATCTGGACCACTGGGCCCCACAGCCGCAGGCGCGGTTCCATGACAGAGGAGAGTCAACACCTGCGATGTGCAGAATCCGACTACGGTGAGTCAGAATTTGGCGTCACGAACAGGATAGGAGCAGGCCCGTTATCACGGGTATTGTGTGCTATTTAATGACTGTAAATATCGAACTGTACATTTGATCCGCCATAGCTGCGCGAAAGGCGGGAAAAGAAGGAGCGTGACTGTGCAAAGGGCGCGAAGATTGGCCCCGCCCCCACGCTCTGACGACTTCCCCTGTTCGCAGCAGGAACCGGAAACTCCCGTGGTGCCTCACTCCTCACCGCGAGGCCGACACTTCCGTTTGAAACCAAGGGACTGGCCGCGCTTAACTAAGGGGGAGCGACCATGAGTAACCCGGCTCCCAACAACGCGGTACCCCCGCAACCACCAAACATACCTCTTGATGGACAGCAACAAGCCGGCAGTATGCCACAGCAACCCGCTCCGATTATGCCGATATCCCTGCCTTACGTTCCGAATGCGACCTGGTTACCTAAGTACAGCGGTACACCCAGAACTTTGGAGACATTCCAGAGGAAGATATGCCAAACGCTGGACATGTACGCTATGACCGGTAAGCAGAGAGCTTCAGTTGTTATGGGACAGTTAACGGGCGCAGCAGAGCTGCAGAGCCACAGCTGGCCTGTAGAAACTCAGGAATCTGTGGAGCAGATATTCGCTAAATTAACCCGGGTTTTTGAACGCCATACCGAAGCTGAATTAAGACTGTCATTCTATCGTTGTAACCAAGGGGCACAAGAAAGTGACCTAGATTATTCACTGCGATTGCAAGAAGTGTTAAGACTGTTAAAGCAAGTCGATCCTGATGGTGTCAGAAATGAAAACAAAGCGTTAATCGGACAATTTATTGTGGGCCTTAGACTATCTGAAGATAGAAAGCAAGCAAGCTGGTGGTCCATACAAAATCCTGGCGCAGAGTTTGATACCTTGAGAGACTTAACAGCTTGGCGACAACGGCTCGCCGCAGTGCCTGATCCGCGTTCACAGCAGCAGCAAACTGACACCTCTTCCGTGCCGGCAGCAGCATCTCCAATCGCTGCGGTCCAGTCTAGTGCACAGACTGCAACACCTGACCGGTTTGAACAACTGTGTGCTAATGTAGAGCAGCTGATGAAAGACGTGGCCAAGCTACAAGCTGGGAGAAGACCCAAGACACATGCAAGGTCATCGGGCAAGATTCAGCTCGCCGACAGCCCTGACGACGTCCCATGGATGAAGAGAAAGACACAGCCGCCGCGAGGAAAACCTGCAGACCGCCGCAGACCCGACAGACGCCGCACCAGTCAGCAGAACGACTTAGGAGGACGTACTCAACAATCCCGTCCTTTAAACGGGCAACCCCTGGGCGAGAAGGGCCAACCCCAGGAGTAGACTGTCCAGGCCCAACGACCAGCTGGGAACACAAGTATGTAGGAGACTGTCCATATCTACCAATCGTCATCGATGGCATCGCTACATCCGCCTTGATAGACACTGGATCCAGGTGACAACTATCCCGAGTATCCTTTACAAGCGGTTCTGGCCAGACGTTAAGCTGGAACCCGCTAACCCTGATTTGAACATTGAAGCCACTAATGGTATACTAGTTACAATAGAAGGGCAATGGGAAGCTACAGTAAAGGTGGGGAGGGTGCAGCTGAAGATCCAGGGTATCCTAGTGGTTCAAGATAAACCAAACAACAAAGATCCATATGTAATACTGGGTACTAATGCTATGGTCAAATGCATCGATGAAGTGTTGTTTTTAATCCAACAGAGTGTTGAAGCTGGTAGACCCAGAGAGAGAAGAGCCATCCAAAAGCAGATTCGAGCTCTGGTTTATCAACAACAGGTAACATTGTCTAATGATGAAATTGGCAGAGTACGGGTCACAGATCCCCTTCCAATTGTGGTACCACCCAGAAGTGAAATGATGATCTGGTGTCGAGCAGCCATAGGCCTCAGAGGGCAGGACTACCAAGCTGTAGTAGAACCTGTAATGTATGATAGTCCTACGCTCTTGACAGCCAGAGGGTTGGTCGATGTGATAAAAGGGAGAGTCCCCGTACGCATATTAAATTATTGTGATGACGAAGTCAGTCTGCCAAGATATGCAACTGTCGCAAAATTGTACCAGGTTAAAGATGATGCTGTAATTGATGTAAAATCCTCTGCACAAACAGTCACTGATGAACCCCCTCACTCCAAAGATCAGTTAGAGAAATGGTGTCAAGAGCTCAGTGTTGGAACTGACAACACGCCCTCTCACCAGAAAAATGGAGTATACCGGGTTGTTCGGGAATATGAGCAAGTGTTCAGCAAACACCCACTTGACTTTGGGAGGATTAAAGGGGTACAACACCATGTCCCCACAGGCAACCATGCACCTATCAAAGAAAGATACAGGCCTATACCACCTGTACACTACCAAAAAGCAAAAGAGATGCTTCAGGACATGAAAAATGAAGGAGTCATTAGGGATAGCTGTAGTCCCTGGGCAGCACCACTGGTCCTGGTTAAAAAGAAAGATGGTAGTATGAGGATGTGCGTAAACTACAGACACATCAATAAAGTCACACACAAGGATGCATACCCGTTACCCCGTATAGAGGAGTCACTAGCTTCACTCAAATCTGCCAACTACTTCTCCACATTAGATCTTACTAGTGGGTACTGGCAGGTTGCCGTTGCAGAGGAGGATCGTGAGAAGACAGCCTTCATGACACCTATGGGACTATGTGAGTTCAACAGTATGCCATTCGGGTTGTGCAATGCCCCAGGAACATTTCAGAGACTGATGGAGTGTTGTTTGGGCCACAAGAACTTTGAGACTGTCCTGTTATACCTTGATGATGTCATTGTATACTCTCAGACCTATGAAGATCACCTACAGCACTTGAGTGAAGTGTTCGAGTCACTGACCAAGTATGGGATGAAACTGAAACCGTCCAAGTGCCACCTGCTGAAACCCAAGGTCCAATACCTAGGACATGTGGTCAGTGCCAAAGGCGTAGCACCGCATCCGGATAAAGTAACCGTCATCAAGAACTGGCCAGCACCAACTTCTCACAAAGAGGTACGTCAATTTCTAGGACTGGTCGGGTACTACCGACGCTTCATCAAAGGCTATACCAAGATAGCAGCACCTATGCAATATCTCTTAGTAGGTCAATCCAAAAACGGCAAAATCAGGGGACCCCCATTCCACTGGGGCCCAGAACAGGAACAATCCTTCCAGAAGCTGAAAGATGCTTTGACAGGAGAAGAAATCCTGACCTATCCTGACCACAATCTCCCGTTTTTTATTGTACACTGATGCAAGTAATGAAGGTTTAGGAGCAGTCCTAGCTCAACGCCAGCAGGGCAAGGAGAAGGTGATAGCCTACGCCAGCAGAAAGCTCCGTCCCACGGAAAGGAACCCGGAGAACTACAGCTCCTTCAAGCTAGAGTTCCTGACTCTGGTCTGGGCAATCACAGAGCGTTTCAAGCATTACCTGGCATCCGCCCCGTTCACAGCTTTCACAGATAACAACCCTCTAACCCATTTAGAGACTGCAAAGCTGGGAGCCCTAGAACAGCGTTGGGTAGCAACACTCTCAAACTATGATTTCACTGTAAAGTACCGGGCAGGTCACAAAAATGGCAATGCTGATGCCCTGTCCAAAATGCCTAACCTTCCTGAAGAGGGAGAAGAAGTAGATGACCTGGAGGAGATTGAACTACCTGCTTTCCACTGTACGGGTACAGCAACGTGTCATCAGAGGGACCAGAAACGTGTAGAGAGGACCGTGAACCCTTTACCCCACCATGACTGGAAGGAGGTACAAGCCAACGATCCAGATGTCAGCCTAGTAAGAGAGCTGATTACTCAAGAACATGCCAACATGGACCCTTATGCCTCACAAACAGCTAAACGCCTGTGGAAAGAGAAAGGAAGGTTGTTTGTCTACCAAGGTAAACTATGCAGAAGATACCTCAATCCAAGAACCCACAAACTAATCTGGCAGATTGTAGTTCCTAAGACTGAAGTCCAAATGATCCTTGAAGCATACCATGATGATGCCGGACACTTTGGATGGAAGAAGCTGGAGAGACTCCTAAAAGATCGGTTCTACTGGGTCGGTACGCGAGGCTCAATTGACAAGTGGTGTAAAAAACTGTGGACCATGTCACCTTTGAAGGAAAGACCATCTAACTCAGAAAGCTCTGTTGCAGCCAATTGTTACCACCAAACCTCTTGAAATAGTTGCTCTCAACCACGTGAAGCTTACCCCAAGCCGCATCGGGTACACTTACGCTTTCACCATTGTTGACCACTATTCAAGATTCCTGGTAGGAGTTCCAGTTAAGGACTTAACTGCAGAGGTCGCAGCCAAAGCGTTCCAGAGTTACTTCTGTCGCCCCCATGGGTATCCAGACCAAGTCTTGACTGACCAAGGGCCAGCCTTCGAATCAGCTCTGTTCCAAGAATTCTTAGGGCTATATGGGTGTAAGAAGATCCGCACAACACCTTATCATCCTCAGACGAACGGTTTATGTGAGAAGATGAACCACATAGTCATTGACATGCTCAAGACCTTACCAGTTGAAGAGAGAAATCAATGGCCGGAGAAACTTCCAGACCTCGTGGACATCTACAACCACATACCAGTCAGTTCAACCAATTACACACCTGCTTACTTGATGCGAGCAAGGCCAGGTAAATTGCCTATTTATTTACAGATGGGAACCATCGAACCCACAGAAGACTCTTCTGATTAAGATTGGGTCAGTCAATGCCAAGAACAGTACAGAAAAGTACAAGAAAGTGTTGAAAGAAACCTAGAAATCAGCAGAACCAAGCAAGAAAAAGACTTCAACAAGCACGCCTCAGCGGAACCTTTTGCAACAGGTGACTTAGTGCTAAAAAGAAAAAGAAAAACCAACAAATTGGATAACAGTTGGGAATCTGAACCCTACACCATTATGCCATCACGGTATGACAACTCCAAAACTTACGTTATCAGCAAAGACAATGGGAATACTTATGCAACTGTCTCAAGGGACCATTTAAAGAAATGTCCAGCACAATTAATCCCACAAGTAACCAGTTACCCAGCAGTAACTACAGAAGAAGAAAATCAAGAAAATCTAGTCCTTACAGACATTGGATACTTACCAGCTGACTGGCCACAATGCGATGGTGCATACATCATACCAGTTATGCATTTCTACCAGCCTGTAGAAGATCAACCAATGCCAATTCAACAAGTCCAACCAGAACAAGTTCAAGTGCAAGATATGCAGCCTGTTATATTGGAACCTGAGATTCCTGTAATCGGTCAACCTGCTAGTCCCACAGTAAGAGAACCAATTCCTATACCACTACCTTCAGAGGATAGTCCAGTAGATAGGTTATGCACTTACTATGGCCTTACATAAAACAAAAGTAGAACAAGAACCACTTCGTACACTACACCAACAGCTTTTGAAACACCAACACTACGCAAATCCACACGTAGTACATTAGGACAACCCCCAAACAAACTTGGAGAATGGGTTTAAAATGTAGTACCCGTCAATGTAAATAGTACCCTGTTTTCAAAACCTGTAAAAATTAGTGTACAGAAGGGTGGAGGAACTGGGCTCTGTCCCAAGTATATTAAGTTGGGGACAGAAAGCGCCTGGTAAGGTAAAGAAGGTTAGTACCGGCCTCCCAAGCAGAGACACCCGTAGGGAATGTATAAAGTTTAAATATGTGTGGACTTTACCCTTTTTCCCTTTTTCATAAACTTTTGACAATTGTCACAGGACTTGTGTGACCTAAAACTTTACCTTTCTCCAGCCTGCGGCAGATGGACTAGTGCCGTATGGACTGCTTTTCATCTTTTTCATATTTTTCCCTTTTCCTTTTTAGTGATTTTTGTATTTTTCTTTAAGACTCTGTAAATAAATGTTTATAAACTGTATAGTGTTAAGTTGTAAAAAAAGAACTTTTTGCTCAGCCGGGAGAACTGAGGTTAACTAAGGGGGAATGTGGCACCCTGGCACCTTGTTGGGCACCTCAGAACTCCTTGGGGCATGAATGGAGCTAACAGCAAAGCAACACTCACAAAACACCCACAACACCTTAGAACACCTGGTTTCACTCCGAGCCTCTAGGGGGAGCTCCACTGGTCACTTTGAGCCAGTTCCCCCTATAAATAGGGTCTTGGAGGGAGGAACTTCAGAGTGTGTGCAGATGCTACAAGAGCTGCAGGCAGTGTGAAACCTCCATCTTATGAGGGACACACTAGGCCCAACCAGCCATTTAGCCAGTGAGGAGACCCTTGCAATTGGGGTCAGAGGAAGAAGGAGAACACATCTCAAGGAAAACAGAGTTATTCTGACTCTTTCCTTACTAACCGGTTACTGGAACCCAGCTGTGAGAGCTACCAGCCACCACAGAGAATCAGCATACAGCCACAGGGAGTCTAGCTCCCTGTTCCATCTGAAGCACCTACCAGCGAGAGCCCAGGGAAGAGTATTGATCCTGCTCAAACCCTTTTACAGTGCCCTCAGTGCTGCTAACCAGGTGAAGCAAGTTCCATTGAACACACTGTCCGGTCCGGCTGGATTCCACATCCACCCGACCTTAATCAGAGAAATAGAGAAAGGAAGCCTACTACAACTGCTTGCTGTGAACCTCCAGGAGTGCTGACTTCACTATCCCAGTCTGGCGTACCCGATTACCACCAGTAAAGGTACCAAAAAGACTCTGAAGTGTCTGCGTCTGATTCCTGAGCCTAACAGCAGTATTACCGCAGCTGCCTCACAACATCTTGCGCAGCTCCTGGCCCCGGGGACTCCCGCTCATCCTGTGGGGAGCGTCCCATCTTGCTGCATTCCATACCCCGGAGGCCCCGCAGTGCCGGTACAGTTACCGGAACACCCGCAGGTGGCGTCACAAAGACAATCAATCCTTAACTGTTCAGCCATTACCCCTATTGATCTGGACCACCGGGCCCCACAGCCGCAGGCGCGGTTCTGTGACAGAGGAGAGTCAACGCCTGAGACGTGCAGAACCCGGCTACGGTGAGTCACCACCCTGACAACATCAAGGCATTCTCAGATAGGGTAGTCCTACTCTATGATTGTTGAATTTTTATTGTGTTATATGACCTCAAACATGAACATAAAGTGGACCATATAAAGCTAACACTCACCTTATGCATCCCAAACCTGATTCCAAGGTGCTAGGTCAGTACAAGTGATTAAGGTAACTCAGGCCCCTGCACCTGCAGCCTACACCACAAATGTCTGGCCTTTTCACAGTTAACCCTCACTGCACCAGACCAGCACTCAAGGATGAAAGCAGGTTAGGTTCAGGTGAATGAAGCTAAAATGAACTAAGCCTGAGGGCTGGGTGTGATAACTGTGTGGAAACAGTTAGGCTGCTTTCACACTTTGATTTTTGCAATCCGTGGCTGTCCGTTGTAAAACAGACAGCCACGGATCAGATTTGGCCCCCCTGTATCCCTATGGCCAACAGATCTGATTAGATTTGGCCTCAATGGTGTCCGTTTTTTAATGTACCCAAAATTGGACACTGCTCCGATTTTGAGCACAGCGGACCAAATTGAACAGAATCAGATCAGACACGATCTGCTGCAAATAACATGGGGGCCTATGGCGCACGGGTCCGGGAATACATCAGATCGTTTCCTGGACCCAATTTTAGTGTACTTCCACAATGAATATACCGTATATACATTGCAGAAGTGAAATTAAAAAACAAATTGTTAAAAATAAGAAAGAAAACATCCTCACCTCTTCGGCATGTCCCGCACCGTCTAGCTTCCGGGGCTTAAGGACCTGGTGGGGCGGGGCTACTCGATCAGCTGATCAGTCACATGACTGCATCAGCTGAGCGGTTTAAATAGCCCGCCAGCTAAAACCGACCAGTGGGCGGGAGATTTAAACTGCCCAGCTGATGCGGTCATGTGACCGACTAGCTGATCGGATTCTCACATGACAGCATCAGTGTGGTTTAAATCTCCCACCCGCTGATCAATTGTGGCAGGCGGGCACTTTGCACGGCAAAGTGTTGGTATTATTTTAATAATACTTTACATTTCTTTTTACTTATCATCTGTCTGGTGCAATCCCCATTAGGAAATGAGCTCCATAATTGACAATGCCATCCAGTGTATATCTTGCCACATGTATGCAATCCTTGAACAACTGGTCGAGGGTGCATACTGCTGTGTGAGAAGTGAGCACGGTGTGCATTTGGAAGCCAAGACACTGGATCTAAATCAACAGTTGGCAACACTGAGATCCATAGACAATATGGAAAGAAGTCTGCTGTCCACTGAACAGCTGCTCAATGGGATAGATGTGGGGGAGGATGGTACCTTGGAGCTGCAGGACTGTGAGGCAGCTAGTTGGGTGACAGTTAGAAGGCGGGGTAGAGGGAAGAGTGCCATGAGGCTGGCCCTGATCTGGCACCACACCCCAATAAATTTTCTAAGTTGGCAGATGAGGGGAGTATCAGTACAGGGATAGCACTGCTGCAGCAAGGCATGTCCTCTGAATGCCAGAGTAGTGTCTGCTCAAGTAAGGGGGAAAACAGGAGAGCAGGGCAGGCCAGGCAGGTGCTGGTAGTGGGGGACTTAATTATAAGGGGAACACAGGGGCGGACCAACTGTGGTGCAGCTGGTTCAGCTGCACCAGGGCCCGACCGGCTAGGAGGTCCCTCAAGCCTGCAGGGGGCCTCCAGCCGACCCCCGTGACCCTGTGTCAGAGGAGAGGAGATTAACTGAGGGAAGCTTCCTGCTTCCCTAGGCTGATCCCGCCCCTCCTCTCCTCTGCCGAACTGGCTCCCAGGACTGCAACGGCTCGGCGCAGGTAGGAGCCACATCACCTACAGCACCCCCCCGCACCTCGCTGACATATGCTGGCAACCCCTTCCTTGATCCTCGCCGACATCCACTACCAAACCCCCCGCTCCTTGCCGACATCCGCTAGCACCTCCCCTCGCCGACATCTGCTAGCACCCCACTCGCTCCTCACCAGCAACTGCTGCAGCAGGGCCAGCCAAGCTCAAGTTCCACCACTGGGGGAACAGATAGGACAATCTGTCACAAAGACAGGGATTGTCGAAAAGTGTGCTGCCTACCTGATGCTCAAGTCCTGCACAACGCTGATCGGGTTGAGAAATTACTTGTTAGGGGCTGGTGAGGATCCAGTGGTCATGGTGCACATTGGCGCAAATAACAAAGTTACAGGTAGGTGGAAGGTACTGAAAGATGATTTCAGGGAATTAGGCTGCAAGCTTAAGGCAAGGACCTCCAAGGTAGGATTCTCTGAAATACTGCCTGTATCACGTGCCACTCCAGATAGGCAACGGGAGATTAGGGAGATAAATAAGTGGCTCAGGAATTGGTGTAGGAAGGAGGGGTTTGGGTTCCTGGAGAACTGGGCCGACTTCTCTGTTGGCTACAGGTTCTATGCTAGAGATGGGCTGCACCTCAATGGGAAGGGTGCAGCTGAGCTGGGGGAGAAAATGGCTAGAAGGTTGGAGGAGTGTTTAAACTAGGGGTTTGGGGGAGGGTATTCATTGTACAGGAGGGGAAGATAGTGTAAAAAGTAACCTGGGCACAAGTAATGAAATTGGGGGTGGCATGGGGGGGTGGGGTTAGAACAGTCAATATAGTAGGAAGGAATAGAGGTAAAGAGAGATGCATAAAGTGCATGTACAATAATGCCAGAATCCTCACCAACAAAATGGAGGATTTAGAATTAATTTTGTTGTAAAATAATTATGACGTGGTCGGGATATCAGAGACGGCTGGACAAGAGCCATGACTGGGCTGTTAATTTACAAAGCTATAGTCTGTTCAGAATTGACCGTACAAATTAGCAAGGGGGAGGTTTGTGTATATATGTAAAATCATCCTTAAAACCTATCCTTCGTGATAATATATGTGAATCTAATGAAAATACAGGGTCCCTGTGGGTGGAGATAAGGGGAGGGGGAAAAAATAATAAATTACTGATAGCAGTTTGCTATAAGTCTCCAACAATAATGGAAGTGGAGAAGAATATCCTCATAAAGCAAATAGATGAAGCAGCGACTCAGGGAGAAGTCATTATTATGGGGGACTTCAACTACCCTGAAATTCACTGGGGAACAGAAAGCTGCAGTTCCAGCAAATGTAAGAAGTTTTTGACAATTATGAGAGACAATTACCTTTCACAACTGGTTAAGGACCCAACAAGAAGGGGGGCACTGCTGGACCTAATATTAACCAACAGGCCAGACCGCATATCATATATACGGGTTGGAGGTCACTTGGGTAATAGTGATCACAAAATAATAAGTTTTCAAGTATCTTTAATAAGATGTGAAGTAGAGGGGCTACAAGGACACTAAACTTCAGGAAGACAAATTTCCAACGGTTGAGAAATTATCTTAGTGCAATAAACTGGGGCGATGTCCTGAGACATAAAAGTACACAAAGCAAATGGGAGACGTTTATTAGCATCCTGAATAGGGCCTGTGCACAATATATACCCTATGGGAATAAACATGCTAGAAATAGGAGGAAACCACTATGGCTAAATAAGGCAGTAAGGGGCGCAATACGTGACAAAAAGAAAGCATTTTGGGAATTAAAGCAAATAGGTAGTGATGAGGCATTAAACACATACAGATAATTAAATAACATCTGTAAAAAGCAAATCAAGTCAGCAAAGATTGAGAGAGAGAGACTCATTGCCAGAGAAAGTAAAAAAAATCCCAAAATATTCTTTAAGTACATAAATAGTAAGAAACTAGAAAATGATTGTGTTGGCCCCCTTAAAAATAGTCTGGGTGAAATGGTGGATGAGGAAGAGGAAAAAGCCAATATGCTAAATGACTTTTTCGCAACAGTATTTACACAAGAATATCCCATGACAGACAACATGATCAGTGATAACAAAAATTCTCCATTAAATGTAACCTGCTTAACCCACCAGGAAGTACGGCACCGTCTAAAAATCACTAAAGTTGACAAATCCCCAGAGTACTGTAGGAATTAAGTACTGTCATAGATAGACCATTATTTTGAATCTTTAAAGATTCCATAATAACAGGGTCTGTACCACAGGACTGGCATATAGCAAATGCGGTGCCAATATTCAAAAAGGGGACAAAAATTGAACTTGAAAATTATAGGCCAGTAAGCTTAACCTCTACTGTGAGTAAAATCCTAGAGGGTTTTCTAAGAGATGCTATACTGGAGTATCTGAAGAAAAATAATCTCATGACCCAATATCAACATGGGTTTACAAGGGACCGTTCCTGTCAAACCAACCTGATAAGCTTCTATGAAGAGGTAACTTTTGGACTGGACCAAAGAAATGCAGTGGACATGGTGTATATGGACTTTTCAAAAGCTTTTGATAAGGTGCCACACAAAAGGTTGATACATAAAATGAGAGCAATGGGAATAGGGGAAAATATGTGTAAGTGGGTTAAGAACTGGCTTAGTGATAGGAAACAAAGGGTGGTTATTAATGGAACACACTCAGAATGGGTCACAGTTAACAGTGGGGTACGACTGGGATAAGTATTGGGCCCGCTTCTTTTGATATATTTATTAATGACCTTGTAGGGGGCATACAGAGTAGAATCTCAATATTTGCAGATGACACTAAACTCTGCAGGGTAATCAATACAGAGGAGGACAATTTTATATTACAGGAGGATTTATGTAAACTAGAAGCTTGGGCTGTTAATTTGCAAATGACCTTTAATGGGGATAAATGTAAGGTCATGCACTTGGGCAGAGGAAATAAAATGTATAATTATATGCTTAATTGTAAAACACTGGGCAAAACTATCACTGAAAAAGACCTGGGTGTATGGGTAGATGACAAACTCACATTTAGTGGCCAGTGTTAGGCAGCTGCTGCAAAGGCAAATAAAATAATGGGACGCATTAAAAGAGGCATAGATGCTCATGAGGAGAACATAATTTTACCTCTATACAAGTCACTAGTGCGACCACACTTAGAATACTGTGTACAATTCTGGTCTCCGGTTTATAAGAAAGACATAGCTGAACTAGAGCGGGTCCTGAGAAGAGCGACCAGGGTTATTAGAGGACTGAGGGATCTGCAATACCAAGACAGGTTATTAAACTTGGGGTAATTTAGTTTGGAAAAACCAAGGCTTAGGTGTGATCTTATAATAATGTATAAACATATGAGGGGACAGTACAGAGACCTTTCTAATGATCTTTTTACACCTGGGCCTAAGTCTGGGACAAGGGGGAATCCTCTACATCTGGAGGAAAGAAGGTTTAATCAGAATCACAGATGTGGATTCTTTACTGTAAGAGCAGTGAGACTATGGAACTCTCTGCCACATGATGTTGTAATGAGTGAGTTACTACTAACATTTAAGAGTGGCCTGGATGCCTTTCTTGAAAACTATAAGGGCCGCTTTACACACACCAAGTTCTGTGTCCAACTTCTGAACAGATCTCTGGTTGCAGTGAAATCATGGACACATTGCTCCATTTTGTGGCTGTGTACAAATCGAATAATGTGTCCATGATTTCACTGCAACCAGAGATCTGTTCAGAAGTTGGACACAGAAGTTGGTGTGTGCAAAGCGGCCCTTACATTACCTGTTATATATACTAGATTCTTTGGTAGGGCGTTGATTCAGGGAACTAATCTGATTGCTGTATGTGGATGTGGAGTCAGGAAGGAATTTTTTCCCCCAATGTGGAGCTTAGTGTTGCCACATGGTTTTTTTTTGCCTTCCTCTGGATCAACATGTTAGGCTATGGGTTGAACTAGATGGACTTAAGGTCTTCCTTCAACCTTAAATACTATGTTACTATGTTATGCATCTCAGACCTGCTTCCAAGGTGTTTAGTTAACTTTAGCTACATTCACCTGAACCTAATCTGCTTTCATCCATGAGTGCTGGTCTGCAGCAGTGAGGGTTAACTGTGAAAAGCCTAGACATTTGTGGTGTAGGCTACAGGGGCAGGGGCCTGAGTTACCTTAATTCACTTGTACTGACCTGGCACCTTGGAAGCAGGTCTGAGATGCACAACGTGGCAGGGTGGCTCAAAAAATTATTTAATCTTTTTCCAAATGTCTCAATGTTTTACAGTTTGGAAGCAATATGTGTATTTGCACAATTTTTATTGTGATATGTTTTCTGGCAGTGCTGGAGCCTTTTGTTTTTTCCCTTGGAATGGTCTAGTGGTGGACCACCACTTTGCCGTGCACGTCAGATTTTGTCTGATTTATGAAAATAAAGTTCAGCTCAACTTTTATGCAATAAAGATGAAAGGTGGTGCATAAAAAAATTAGATCTAGGCCACATGCACGTGTTAAGTGTTTGGTGAATTTTTTACCTCAGTATTTGTAGCCAAAACCAGGAGTGGGTGATAAATACAGAAGTGGAGATGTGTTTCTATTATACTTCTATTATTGTTCCACTCCTGGTTTTGGCTACAAATCATGAGGTAAAAAAGCTCAGCAAATACTCAATGTGTGAACATGACCTAATAGTGTGTTAGGTTAGGAACTATTATTGTTGAGCACAAAGAGGTATTATGATTTTAGGGGTGTCTGCATACGGAGATATTTTTTTGCTGTGATTGGCACTATAAGGGTGCGTTCACACGCTGCGTATTTGCTGCGTATTTTTACGCGAGTGCTCTTGCAGTTTTTGTAGCCAAAACCAGGAGTGTGATTGAAACCAGCAGTGGGTGATTAATTACAGAAGTGGAGCACTTCTTTCTATTAAGGCTGGGTTACCCGTAGCGATATCGGTAACGATATCGCTGCAGCATCACAAGGTTTGTGATGTTGCAGTGACCTCGCCAGCGAAGTCGCTGCGTGTGACATTCCGCAATGACCAGCAAATGACTTGCTGATCGATCGTTGCTGCGGAATAGCCGGGACCATTTTTTGATCGCTGGTCTCCCTCTACCCCGCATGCATATGTGACAGGAGTAACGACCAGCGATCCCCATGCTGCGCCCGAGACACCCGACAGATCCCTGCTACCGTCAGGTGTCGGCGCATCGCTGAGGAATCGCTGGTGAGTCTGCCCGTGTTGCATCTCACCAGCGATCACATACCGATGTTCAGTGACCCGGTCCGGGCCGATCGTTGATCGGGTCGCTGGAACATCGGTATTTGAAACCCGGCCTTTAGACTTTTCCTCTGATTGTTCCACTCCTGGTTTTGGATGCAAAAACTGCAAGAGCACTCGCGTAAAAATACACAGAATATATGTAGCTCGCAGCATGTGCCAGCACTCTTACCGTGTTTCCCCGAAAGTAAGACAGTGTCTTACATTCTTTTTACCTCCAAAAGTTCCACTATGTCTTACTTTCAGGGTACGTCTTACATTAGCCGACACCCCTAAAACCCCCACTACGTCTTACTATTGGGGGTGTCTTACTATCGGGGAAACACGGTACTTTATGGGACATAAAGAAGCAATATTATTATGGTTGCGATAAAGGGGATGGTAGTATTTCTCTGTTGGACACAACTTAAGGCACCATTACTGAGGAACACAAAAGGGACCATTATTATTTTGTAGTGAGTTCGAAGGGGGTAAATATAATGGTATGGTAGCAAATTATTATTTTTTTGGCTCACAAAAGGGGGTCACTAGTACCATGCTGAGTCACTGAGGGAGGTATTGGGGGTAACAGCAGAATAGTTCATAAGCAGAGATGATTTGTCGCTGGTGAAAGTCCTTATGGTGGCCTACATGGGAAGAGAGAGGTAAAGGGAAAGTGTGTGACTACAAATAGAGAAGATGTCATATGTCAGTCATTGCATTTAACTGCCACTGCAAAACTGGTATCTGGCCATTATTTGGTGACAGAACTGAGCTTCTCCATCTAAGCATTCTGTGTAATAAAGAGGTCTTATAGATGTGCTGCCTCAGCATCATTGTTGCTTACCAATGGCTCTTCCAAGATCCGTGTGCTAGGCAGGAACATGTATTGTAAATGGAAAGGTCATTAAGAGATCATAAGGATAATTGCTCAGTGTCAGGGGACCTTTAGGCTGATAGTTTAATATTGTGGGTAAGGTCACAGAAGAGTTGGGTTGTTAAATGCATGGATTAAGGTTTAGTCTGCAAGGTTTTAGAGGGACACATAAAAGCACTGGAAATGACAAATTTTTCAAAGTATATAATAGTTAATCCACCCATGATATCAAGTTTCACCACATCTGTTGTGACAAAGGAAACTTGCCAGACGCAGCACTTATTTCTTAATACAAAGAAACATACCCAGTTTAATTCTGGCGAAAATTCTTCATCGCTCTTGGCTTGTGGTGTAAGGCTATGAACAGACTTCACAGCAGCAGGGCACTGAAAACCAAGATATAAAAACTTTATGTGGTCATCAAAAAAGGTTTCAAAGCACGAAGTTTATGATGCTCCATATCAGATGTTTTCATAGTTCTGCCCATTTATTTCTACATTTAACAAGAAAAGCAACACGGCTCTACCCACCGACAAAACTGTATGATAAGATTGCGTAGCTGGTTGATCTATAAACTGGGTAGGCCCCAATTCATTAAGATTGGCATTTCATAATCCAGTCCTAATGATGTGAATAGTGGTATGCAGTCTATGTGTAGGAGGAGGGTTCTGAACTGTAATATTAAATCGATGAATAACTTGGCACTAAAAGAACTTTGCAAAAAATAACTTTTTTCACTATCCAAACATCCAAAATGGCAATTTTGTAATGTTTTGGTTCTACATGATCTGTACATTCACCAGAAAGGGGCAAATTGTGTGTAGAACAGTGATAAGACGTTGCTGTCATTGCTGCGGGGAGTGTGATGTCCATAGCTGTATACAGAGCATCAGTGGTGCAATTTGAAGCTCATGGGCCCCAATACAAAAGGTCCAACGGAGCCCCCAAATAATGCAAGTCTTTAATAAGTCTTTAATAATGCAAGTCTTTTCTATAGTCCAAAGGCGACTTTAGGGCGATTGCAAAGCTTGTAGTTCCTCCCCTGCAGAGCACTATCATACAGCCTCCCACAGCATTACTAGCAATTTCTTAACACTGTTCTCTACAGTATCTATCCTTTTCTAATAAAGATCCAGAGATAAGACCAAACCGTTAAAAAAAAAATAAAATACTGCTTTGGATTTCTGAATTGTGATTAAAATCTTCTTTTCCGCAAAAACCTTCCGAGTACCAAGTTATACATTGATTTCCAGTCTTAATGATGTACATATAGGAATAAGACATGCCTAATTTATTAAGAGGTGCACACCATATTAGGCGCATCTTGTCAGTGGTGTGTGCCTCACCAGAAATGACACTCCAGTCAAGGGTTAGAGTAAGATTTCTGGTGTAAGGAACGCCACTCCTTTTAATGAACTTGTCAGATGGGCGTTCCCATGCCCTGTCCTGCCTCCTCACCATCTCGTTACATCCTCAGAGCTGCCAAAATCTGGTGTGAAAACATCAAATGTTGCTAAAAGTTTTGCACAACTTTCTTGTGTTGCAGGAAAATTTTGCAACATTTGAATTCTGACTTAAACACCAAGATGAATCAGGGCTTTAGGTTCTAACTAATCAGACCAATTGTAACACGACCAATGTCCATCATCTACATTTTTCTGTTCTTGGTAATATAAAATCTTCCGTTTCCCTATAATGGTACCTTTACACGCCGCTACCGAGAGATAGAAATCACCAGGTGTCGCACGCGCGCGTTTCAACGGTTCCTAACGGTACCTGATACCGCAATTACACGCCACCACAAGGTGCTCCACAGAAGGTATTTTCGGTCCCTGGAAGTACCGATGGGTGCCGCAGGTTACCTTCTGTGGAGCACCTTCCCTGATTTACACGCCGCTACCACAAGGGAATCTGGGCGTACATATTGTGCGCCGTAACTACATAGGCATGACAGAGTTGTGTATTACACTGCACTCGTACGGTGATTGGACAATGCAATAACATCATGATTGGCCAGCCAGCGCAGGGATGCTGGCTAATACATGACGCTATACCAAATGTGTAGTGTGACTGGTCAGATCGTTAAATATGCCGACCTGTGCACCGGCAGCCAATGGGTACACAGTAGTCCCCACCAATGATAGCTGATGGGGCGTGGTATACATGACGCTCAAGCACGCCCCAGGGAACTCACATACCGTACCTGTGCCCCGATAGGTATAGGGTTTATACCTGCTTGTTTTTCAGCACGGCTGAAAGACAGGTATCCAAAGAGACAAGACGGTGCTACCTGAATTACACGGCACAACCTCGCGGTGTTTTGAAGGTAAAAGGTGCAATTGTCTCCGACACCCGGTGATAGAGTTACTGTAACTACATACCCGTGTAATCTCTGATTGCTCCCGTTAGCCAAATGGTAGAATACGTTTGTGCTGTTTTGGGTAATATTAGAGTGTATAGGAATTTGAGGGAATTGTGGTTATACTTTTTGGAAATATGTTATATTTGTTTGAGTTGTAGGAGGTAACTTTGGTAGTGTTCCTTTAAGATGATAAGAGTCTCTGTTTGGTGCACTGCTAAAACAAGAGTTTGTTGGTAACGAAAACATCGTCTTAACCAGCATAGAGAATTACCCTAAGGATGCGCAATGCAGACTGGTGACGAATTTCCTAGCCTATGGTTCTAAATTTGATATATTCCTATATTAGTAAGTTAAGTGCACAATCAAACCTCTCACCCTATAAACACCTGCATTCAAATGAAAATTCAGTTTAGCCAAATATGGTGAAGAGTTAAGAAGGCCACTGCCAGGCACCTCTAGCAGCAACTCTTGGAAACAATCAGACTGCACTACTTTTACCTTACCTTACATCTTCCAACGATTGAGAATCAATGAGTCGCTGTAACGCTGTCGGGTGCGACAGTTGGGGAGTGGACCCACTGGGCCGTGGTACCAATCTCGGCCTGGAGGCTCATAACTTTTCAACTGTCTCATATTCACTAGAGCCTCTGATGGTGAGGTTAGGCTTGTGCTGGAAGGTAGCCACCAGCTGCTACTCCAAGGGATCACAGTACCTCAACAGCTGACCCCAGGGATGGGGATGAAGGCACAGGCACTGATGCAGGCAGGTCTCAGGTGCAGTCAGATACAGACTGGATAGCTGGTACAGTAGGTATGGTGGGTGCAGTAGGTACAGCAATCATGGCTGGTTCAGGCTGGTACACTCTGTACGGCAGCATAGCTGGTTATGGCAGGTGCAGAGGATTCAGCAGCATGGCTAGTTCAAGATGTTGCAGAGGGTACAGCAGCATGGCTTGTTCTGGCTGTTGCAGAGGGTGCAGCAGCACAGCTTGTTCTGTCTGTTGCAGGGGGTACAACAGCATGGTAAGGCAGGTACTACCAGGCATTAGGACACAGGCACAGGTTAGCAGCATGGATAAGTGGTCATAGTAAATGGGAAAGGGGACTTGACAACTAGCAGTCTCTACGCAATAGACCACATTGCTCAGGCACCTCCCAAAGGAAAAAGGTGCCTTAAATGCTCTGTTCATCTCAGCCATAGCCTGAGAAGCACTTTCCAAGTAGGGCAAGCTGACCCTTTAGGAGAAGTGGGCATGTCGCACATGCAATTTAATGCGTTCTGGGAAACCTGTGCAGCGTGTGCAGGCCCAAGGAGCCAGAAGCATGAAACAGAGCTTGGGCAGCTGCCATGGGACCACCAGAGGGGTGGATATACCCGTCTCCCTGTTGCGGGGATGCTGGCACTGTTGCAGATGCTACAGTACCCACCCTTATGCCTCCTTTTATCCAGGCCTGAAAAAGATCTCTTCATGAGAAGAGGGGAATTCATTTTCTCCTTGGGCTCCCATGACCTTTCCTCAGGGCCAGAACCCTTCAAGTCAACTAAAAAAGGGTCCTTCCTCCCCTTTTTTTATAGCAAGGAGGTTTGGGTCATTCCATGTCAAGTGATCCAAAAATGAATATTTTTTTTCCCTGACGTCCTCAGATTTTTTAAATTTATTTTCTATATGAAGAACAACTTCAGTTAATTTTTTACAGATTTTTAAAGTTTTAAAAAAGTGCGAATTTTGGCCTGGTATGGCTTTACATTTTCTATCATATCTCGGGCTAGAAATAAGATAGAGAAACAAAATAAACACCAATCTACTCAGAACTATACAGGCTTTCACCAGATATGTCACAAGAGGATCTTTGTTAATATTTTACCCATGTGATCGCAAGCGCAAAACTTTAAAACGCATTTCCGAAAAATCGGCGCTCTTTAAATATTTCAAAAACTGCCCATGTGTCTGCTTTGCTCTTAGCCACATCTGTACCAAATTTCAAGTTGGGATCGCGATGGGATCATATTTTAAAATATTTTAATATTAATAGTGTCAATGGGTCATTCTATATCAAGTGATCTAAATATGAATATTTTTTTTACCTGACGTCTTTAGATTTTTTTTATTCTTTTTCTTTATGAAGTACAACTTTAGTTAATTACAAATTAAAAGTTTAGAATTTTTTTTCTTCATCAGTTAATTTTTTTACAGATTTTTAAAGTTTAAAAAAAAGGTTGAATTTTGGCCTGGTAAGACTTTACATTTTTTTTATCTCAGGCTAGAAATAAGATAATGAAGTGGGAGAGGCATCATTTTACTCAGAACGGTAACAGCTTTCATTTGATATGTTACAAGACTATGTTTCTTTATATCAAATTCAAACTATTGACGGGCAATTGTGAAAAAATGACTGATTGTGTTCTTTGTTACCGTATATACTCGTGTATAAGCCGACCCGTGTATAAGCCGACCCCCCTACTTTTGCCCCCAAAACCTGGGAAAACCTATTGACTCGTGTATAAGCCGAGGGTGGACCCCAGCACAGGTATACAGCCCCCAGCAGTGTGGTATACAGCAGCCTCCCCAGTGGTATATACAGACCCCAGTGGTAATACAGCAGCCCCAGTGGTAATACAGCAGCCCCAGTGGTAATACAGCAGCCCCAGGGGCTATACAGCAGCCCCAGGGGCTATACAGCAGCCCCAGGGGTAATACAGCAGCCCCAGGGGGTATACAGCAGCCCCAAGGGCTATACAGCAGCCCCAGGGGCTATACAGCAGCCCCAGGGGTAATACAGCAGCCCCAGGGGTAATACAGCAGCCCCAGGGGGTATACAGCAGCCCCCAGGGGTTACCCAGCAGCCCCCAGGGGGTATCCAGCAGCCCCCTGGGGGTACCCAGCAGCCCCCAGGGGGTACCCAGCAGCCCCCTGGGGGTAACCTGCAGCCCCAAATGCTGGCACTCACCCCCCCTTGCAAGGGCCCCCCCCCCCCCCCGGCGCTTCTCTTACCATCCCGGTCTTCTGATCCGCGCTGCTCCTCGGTGCTGCGTCCTCGCAGCTTCCGTCCTGCTACATCCGGGATCCCCGGCCGTCGCACGATGACGTCATCGCGCGACGGCCGGAGATCCCGGATGTAGCAGGACGGAGCACCGAGGACGCAGCACCGAGGAGCGGCGCGGATCAGAAGACCGGGATGGTAATATAAGCGCCCGGGAAGGGGGCCCTTGCAAGGGGGGGTGAGTGCCAGCATTTGGGGGCATATGCACTGCTTCCCCCTGCCGCTGATTGACAGGGGGAAGCAGTGCATATATAATGAGCGGCCCCACGTGACGGGGCCGCTCATTCAGCAGCCTCCCCCCGCCTCCTCCAGCCTCCAGCCCCGACTACCGTATTGACTCGTGTATAAGCCGAGGGGGAGACTTTTCAGCCCAAATTTTGGGCTGAAAAACTCAGCTTATACACGAGTATATACGGTATATTTGTACAGAGATTCAACTTGGGACCTGTCAAATTTATATATTTTTTATTTTATGGTTGTATGAGTTATCACAACTTATTGAATAAAACATTTATATGCAACAAAAAAGAAACACAAAAAACAAATCCCATAAGTGCCAGGATAAATACATCTTAATCATCAGAACACAACGCTCAGCATTTTCAACTTGAATGTATTGAACAAACCAAAAGAAGAAAGGTGATCATATCCTCAAGTTTGATTAAACAAGATTAAAAGAACCAAAAATGTTAACCCCTATTTATACATATAAATTTGTTTTCTATTCTATCACTAAACATGTGATTTATGAAGTGTTTAATAAGAATAGTACAGTAGTTAAATCATCGTTCTATAAATTATGAACTAATCAAACAATTAATAGTATGTTTTTAAAGTGGCATTTTATCAATTTTCCCTTCTAGTGGGTGAAATGTAATCTTGTCCATAAACGCTTACTAGCAATCGCCATTTCCTTGTGTGTCAAAGAGTATGTCCGGCCTGTCACGGTGTTAGGCTCCGCCTGAGTTAATATCTGATTTTTGTGCACTTTTAAAATGTCTGGCTTTCTTGGATACACAAAGGATGGCGCTGGACCAGAAGGATGCAATAAAGTCAATTCTACTTCTTCATTTTCACAATCTTTGGAGAGTACAGTAGCCAGCCACCAGCGCCAATCATATTCATATTTTTTCAAAAGGATTGCAACAGTGTCTATAATAAAATGCTGTTTCTTGAGAAGTAGCAGCCATTGCTGTGTGGGAAAAATACAGTTAATATTAGGTAAGGAAGATAGGTAATAAAAATAAAGATTTACAGTACACTTGAGATAGAACTGTATTACTATAAAGTGAGTTTTAGGGCTAGCGCGCACAGTTTTTTCTGTCTGCAGATACACGCTGCAGTTTTGGCAGCTTGTTTTTCTACCAAGTTTTTACCACATATGCGTTAGTTTTTTTAATCGCTAGTGAAAAAAATGGCAGCTTTTTTTATATAAATGATAAATGCTGCGTTTATTGCAGCGATTAAAAAGTAGTTCAAGCAGTGATTTACTCACTCTTGAGTGTTTGCAAAAACACTGCATGTGGTGAACCCCATAGAAATCAATGGGGCTGTTTTTCTGAATGATGATCCCTAAGAATAGCACTATGTGTATTGGCCCTTAATAATAAAAGCATTAAACTATTAATATATTTACTCACCCATATTTTAGTACACAGCCTTGATGGCTTTGTACAGACTATTGTTTGTTCAGGAGTGAAGATGTCCAGACATGTCAGGACATGAAAGGTCTGAACTAGGGATGGGCGAATCTACTCGCTAGGACTCGCTACTCGGCGAGTAGTAAGGGACTCGCAGGACTCGCTACTCGGCGAGTTTCCCAGCGAGTACTCGCAAGGTAACGAGTCCAATGCAAGTAAATGGCAATCCTAGTTTTACTAGCGAGACTCGCTATATCACATCGCTATGTAGCTTGAATCTCCCCAAAATCGTTTACAGAATCGCACCGCTTCACGGATACCCGCTGTAAGCAACGATTCTGAGCGAGTCTGAGAGAGTCTTAGCGATTCCGAGCGAGTCTACGAATCCGAGTCCTGTATTCTGTATTCGGGACTCACAAATACAGAATCTGTTATGTTCCGACAAAGCTTCCGAGACAGCCTAGCGTGTTAGGTCAGACAAACTTGTGAAGATGGACAAGCATGTTAGCCAATCATATAAGTAATGCCACAGCCATGTTGGTTGTGGCATTACTATGATTGGCTGCTGTCCATCGTGATGCCTATGTCATGGATGACAGGCAAGACTGTATATAAGCCTTGCCACCGCCATTTTGAGCACATTTCTCTGAAGATCTGAGCTAGAGCAGGGTGAGATAGATTCTGGAGCAGGTCATAGGGATTGTCAGTGAGTGTAGGGAAACTTCAAGATTCCTTATATTAACCCCAAACAGCTCTTGTGAGAGCTAGCAGGAGGACAGAGGAGTACTGTGTACTGTGAGACTGTAGGCAGGCAGGGAAGCAGGGAGCTGCAGCTACAGTGTTCCCAGGAGCGACCTCATAGCTTCGCTTACTCACTCAGCTGTTCTAATAGCTGAAGTGAGAGGCTTAGCTGAGGTACTATTTACAATTTTTTTGCAGCTGATAGATTTTGGGTCCTAAAAATCCCTTCAGCGTTATTTTGTCTGTGGCAGAACAGTGCGTTGCTGCTCTCCTAGCTGCAAATAGCACGTACGCCACCTACTTGTGCGACTACTTGTGCGCACTTAATAATTTTTTCAGGGACTAGTGTGCTGCTTCACTGTCAAGTGTTAGCACACACTTAACCCGCCAGTAAGTGACACCTACAGCAACACCAAACTCCATCTCGGTGGCTGTGCGCACTTGCTAATTTTTTCAGGGACTAGTGTGCTGCTTCACTGTCAAGTGTTAGCACACACTTAACCCGCCAGTAAGTGACGCCTACAGCAACACCAAACTCCATCTCGGTGGCTGTGCAAACTTTCTAATTTTTTCAGGGACTAGTGTACTGCTTCACTGCCAAGTGTTAGCACACACTTAACCCGCCAGTAAGTGACACCTACAGCAACACCAAACTCCATCTCGGTGGCTGTGCGCACTTGCTAATTTTTTCAGGGACTAGTGTGCTGCTTCACTGTCAAGTGTTAGCACACACTTAACCAGCCAGTAAGTGACGCCTACAGCAACACCAAACTCCATCTCGGTGGCTGTGCGCACTTTCTAATTTTTTCAGGGACTAGTGTGCTGCTTCACTGCGAAGTGTTAGCACACACTTAACCCGCCAGTAAGTGACGCCTACAGCAACACCAAACTCCATCTCGGTGGCTGTGGGCACTTTCTAATTTTTTCAGGGACTAGTGTGCTGCTTCACTGCCAAGTGTTAGCACACACTTAACCCGCCAGTAAGTGACGCCTACAGCAACACCAAACTCCATCTCGGTGGCTGTGCGCACTTTCTAATTTTTTCAGGGACTAGTGTGCTGCTTCACTGTCAAGTGTTAGCACACACTTAACCCGCCAGTAAGTGACGCCTACAGCAACACCAAACTCCATCTCGGTGGCTGTGCGTTTGTCAACAATGTCACAAAAACCACAATTTCCAAAAAAAGGTGGCAAAGGGACGGGGACGAGGTCGTGGCCGTAGCAGTCGTGCCCAAGAAGGCACTGGTACAGGTAGACAGACGAGGATTGATAGATCTCTCTTTCTCCCGTCTAAAATTACCAGTACTCAACAAAAACGTGTCTTGAGGCCGGAAGAGCATGACCAGATAACAACTTGGATGGCTGATAACACCTCACCACTGGTTCTCTGAGTACACAATCGTCCGTGCCAACACAGTCTAGTGTCGCTACAGACAACGCAGGGCCATCCAATCCTCAAAGGCTTCCTATTTCCTCAAGCCATCGGCAGCCAGAGGAAAACTTGGAGTGCGACCTTGGTCACTCCGATGATTTATTTGGTTCGTATCAGCACTCGATTCCATCTGGCCTTTCTTTAGCAGTGCCTGACGAGATACTTGAAGAAGACGTAATATCTATTCATGGCCAAATTTTGGAAGCACCTCGTACTCAAGAAAGCCACTTTCTCCAATGCCATACAGCATCTCAGGAGGTGGATGATGATGACGATGATGAGACACACATGTCATCTGGCCAGCCTGCTCAGTCACGTTATCCCGAACACTTTGAGGAGGAAGGCGTGGATGATGAGACCACAGATCCTACCTGGACTCTTGGCATGCATAGCCAACAGAGCAGCCAGGAGGAGGAAAGTGGCTACGTACCACCGCCAAAAGCACCAAGGCTTACTCCTTTCTCCAGAACACACACTGTGAGAACAGTTGGCCAAATTGTGTCAACTGTTGCACAAAGTGTACCAACTGTTGCACAAACTGTAAACACAGTTGCCCAAACTGTGTCAACAGTTGGTGTGGTACAGAGTCATCCTCCTTTGCCTCCAATTCAACATAAAGGCCGAAAAGCCATTGTGTGTCAATTTTTTAAGGATGCCCCATCTGTATCAAATGTGGCTATCTGCAACATCTGCCATGCAAGGCTAAGCAGAGGCCTAGGGAAAAAAAACCTGAGCACCAGCAGTATGAGTAAGCATATGTCTGTTTAGCACCCAATTCAGTGGTCGGCCCATCAGGGTTCAGAATCAGTGCCTTCTGATCCCAACACTTCCAGGCCACCTCAGATCCATCCTTCACCAGCTAGTGTTCAGGCATCAGCTCCTGCTGAAACGTACTCCTCCGAAGCTGCGCTACAAGAGAGACTTCAGAGTAGTGAAGCCACTGGTGTGTGTGCGTCAAACGTCCAGTTGTCTGTGCCACAGCTGTATGAAAGGCAAAAGAAGTACCTATCGACACACCCATTTTCACAAAAAATGACTGCTAAAATTGCAAAGTTGTTAGCTGTGGAAATGCTGCCGTTTAGGCTTGTAGGTACAGAGTCTTTTCGGGAGTTGTTGGCTGTGGCGGCACCACGATACACTGTACCCAGCCGCCACTTTTTCTCACGTAGTGCCATCCCCGCGTTACACCAGCACGTTGTCAACAACTTAAAGGGTGCACTAACAAATGCGGTAACCGCCAAAGTCCACCTAACAACGGACACGTGGACAAGTACTTGTGGACAGGGCAGATACATCTCAGTAACGGCTTACTGGATCAACCTGGTTGACAGTGTCCCAACTTCCCAAAGTCGAGCATCTGAAATACTGCCAACTCCACGAATAGCAGGCACAACCTCATTCAGGGTGGCTGCTTCATCATATATGTCCAGTGCGCAATCTGCTTCTGCAACTTCCTTGTCCACTGCTCAGCTGCCCGCACCATCACGTCCAAGTTGGGAGCTTTGCAGTAGTGCTTCAGCAAGGCGACAACAGGCTCTTCTGAAGCTTATCTGTCTAGGTGACACACCTCACACTGCAACTGAGCTGTGGAAGGGTCTTAAGCAACAGACTGATGAGTGGCTGGCCCCACTGCAACTACAACCAGTTCTTGTTGTGAGCGATAATGGCCGAAACCTTGTGGCGGCACTGAAGCACGGTAACCTTGTTCACGTCCCTTGCCTGGCTCACGTTCTGAACCTAATAGTTCAGAAATTCCTTAAAATATACCCCAAGTTATCTGACCTACTCAAGAAGGTGAGGCGAATTTGCGCCCATTTTAGACATTCGTCCACAGCAGTTGGCAGTCTTTCAGCCCTTCAAAACAAATTTAATTTGCCTAAACACCGGCTAATTTGCGACATGCCCACGAGATGGAACTCAACATTCCATATGTTGGCAAGGTTTAATGAGCAGCAGAGGGCAATAGCTGAATATCAGCTGCAACATGCCCGTCACCACGGAAGTCAGACCAGACACATTAGTACTTTCGAGTGGGTCTGGATCGCTGATGTTTGCGAGTTGCTGGACAACTTTGAATACTGCACAAAACTTGTCAGCGATGATCAGTCCATTATCAGTCTCACCATCCCCCTGCTCTGTTTGCTTAAGGAGTCGCTCCTGAATCAGAAAACAGAAGCTTTGAGGGCCCAGCGGATGGCTATGGAGCCAGAATTTAACATCGCTGATCCTAGCCAGCCAAGCCAACACCAGCAGGCTACATTGGGTCTGGAAGAAGAAGGTGATGAGGGTGATGATGAAGAAGATTCATTTTTCTGTGGTACTGATGTGAACCCAGATGGTACTCCAAACCCTACGTTTATGTCGGTACAGCATGGGTGGGCTGAAGAGGAGGAGGCGGAGACCGATGTAGAGGCCATGATGCGTAGTGATCCTCATTCTGTTGCAACCGAGGAGATGAGTCTTTGCAGCTTAGCACATATGGCTGACGTAATGTGTCAATGTCTCTCCCAAGATCCACGCGTCATTCACATATATGCCAGCAACCTCTATTGGTTGTCAACCTTTTTGGACCCCAGATACAAAGATACATTTCCGTCGCTGCTGTTGCAGTCAACCAGGGGCTTAACGACGGATTTTTTCAAGACTGTTGTTGTTGACAATTTGATGTCCATATCACCGTCTGACTCCGCTGTACTCCGAAGAATCAGCTCTTTGCAACAGCAGCCTTTGGTTGGGACACAAACGTCAACAATGTCAAGAAGAGGTGGGGGTAAGATGTCCACCAACTGGGCGATGTTCAACAGACCTTCCAATCAACAATGGATCATGCCTGCAGTCACCTTGACTAGGAGACAACAATTTTCAAACATGGTGAATGAGTATGTCAGTGACAGTACCAGCTTCCTAACCGACCCTTCAGTACCCTTTAATTACTGGGTTTCCAAGCTTAACACTTGGACAGAGCTCGCTCTGTATGCCTTGGAGGTGCTGGCCTGCCCAGCTGCCAGTGTGACATCAGAGCGTGTTTTCAGTGCCGCTGGGGGTATAGTCACTGATAGAAGGTCACAGCTTACTACTGAAAATGCCGACAGGCTGACTCTCATAAAGTTCAACAAGGACTGGATATCATCGGAGTTCGTAAGCCCCCCAGACGACAGTACCCAATTGTAGTGTAACCTAATCTTAATTAATAGGATTGGAATATTGCGCCTTTAACTTTATGCCCTTTTAAGACAGGAAGTATCGGCATCTCCCTCAGCTGAGACGATGTGATAAGTCATGTTCCTGAAACATTGGTGGCATGATAAAAAAAATACGCAATCAGTAAACATCTTTTTACTTTACAAGTGCATCCGCTTGTGAGCATTTCTAATTTTTATTTTTTTTTAAAAATACAATGCAGCCCCTTGGGCTAATTTTTTGAGGCAACAAGCCTATGCCTGCATCGAATACGTTGCTTCTCCTATGCTCTCAGGACAAGCAAGAATATAGTATGGGCCACGCGCCCTCCTCAACTTCAAAATAGAGTTGATCCCGCCCTTGGGCTAATTTTTTGAGGCAACAAGCCTATACCTGCATCGAAGACGTTGCTTCTCCTATGCTCTCAGGACAAGCAAGAATATAGTATGGGCCACGCTCCCTCCTCTATATCTAAAAAGAGTTGATCAAGCCCCTTGGGCTAATTTTTTGAGGCAACAAGCCTATGCCTGCATCGAAGACGTTGCTTCTCCTATGCTCTCAGGACAAGCAAGAATATAGTATGGGCCACGCTCCCTCCTCTATATCTAAAAAGAGTTGATCAAGCCCCTTGGGCTAATTTTTTGAGGCAACAAGCCTATGCCTGCATCGAATACGTTGCTTCTCCTATGCTCTCAGGACAAGCAAGAATATAGTATGGGCCACGCGCCCTCCTCAACATCAAAATAGAGTTGATCCCGCCCCTTGGGCTAATTTTTTGAGGCAACAAGCCTATACCTGCATCGAAGACGTTGCTTCTCCTATGCTCTCAGGACAAGCAAGAATATAGTATGGGCTACGCTCCCTCCTCTATATCTAAAAAGAGTTGATCAAGCCCCTTGGGCTAATTTTTTGAGGCAACAAGCCTATGCCTGCATCGAAGACGTTGCTTCTCCTATGCTCTCAGGACAAGCAAGAATATAGTATGGGCCACGCGCCCTCCTCTTATTCTAAAAAGAGTTGATCCCGCCCCTTGAGCAAATTTTTTGAGGCAACAAGCCTATGCCTGCATCGAATTACTTGCTTGTACTATGCTCTCAGGACAAGCAAGAATATAGTATGGGCCACGCACCCTCCTCTACTTCTAAATAGAGTTGATCCCGCCCCTTGGGCTAATTTTTTGAGGCAACAAGCCTATGCCTGCATTTAATTACTTGCTTGTACTATCCTCTCAGGACAAGCAAGAATATAGTATGGGCCACGCACCCTCCTCTACTTCTAAATAGAGTTGATCCCGCCCCTTGGGCTAATTTTTTGAGGCAACAAGCCTATGCCTGCATCGAATTACTTGCTTGTACTATGCTCTCAGGACAAGCAAGAATATAGTATGGACCACGCACCCTCCTCTACTTCTAAATAGAGTTGATCCCGCCTCTTGGGCTAATTTTTTAAGGCAACAGGCCTATTCCTGCATCGAAGACGTGGCTTGTACTAAGATCCTGCTGGAGCATGGCGAAGGGTCCCACTGTACGCTACGGAGATAACGCGTAGACGCGCTCTGTTGCAAGTAGACGTCCCAGCCTATCGCATCTGTGTTCCCAGTGTTGTTGCCATACCGAGTCATTAAGTAACCCCCCCACAAACACATGCACTATTTATTTGTCAGCAACATTTGTATGTGCAGTCATGATTTTGCACATAATAACCAAGGTGCCTTCATGCGCCATGCGGGCCGTAAAGTACTTGCTAATGATGATGACTTTAAGCCCACCCACAAAAAAAACCTACACATCCATTCCCTGAAAAAAGACAGACACAAAGCAGTTTTTGTAAACTGGGTATTATTCCGCCATAATGGCAAAGATGTCAGAATTTTTTTATTTTGGTTATAACTTTGTAAAAAGTTGTAGAACATCTTATATATAATTTGCCGTAGCTCACTTCCGTCATATTCGGCGCTACTTCCGTCGTCGTGGACGTGGCTGCCAAACGGAAGTGCGCTGCGCCAAGTATATATAAGAGGATAAGATATAGTGAAGCTCCTCCTGGCCGCGCTCCACTGCCCGCTCACCCCCCGCCTGTCACAACACTTCCCCCCGCTGCCCCATCACCCCCCGCCTGTCACCATAGCCCCCCTCCACTCTCCAGTCACCCCCCGCCTGTCAGCACAGACCCCTCCACTCTCCGGTCACCCCCCGCCTGTCAGCACAGACCCCCCCACTCTCCGGTCACCTCCCGCCTGTCAGCACAGACCCCCCCCACTCTCCGGTCACCCCCCGCCTGTCAGCACAGACCCCCCCCACTCTCCGCTCAACCCCCGCCTGTCAGCACAGACCCCTCCACTCTCCGGTCACCCCCGCCTGTCAGCACAGACCCCCCCACTCTCGGGTCACCCCCCCCCCCCGACTCTTACCACAGCTCAATCCAGCCAGCCGCGATCTTTTCATGGGGCTTCAGGACCTCTGATGACCTCACGATGATGGGCGGAGTCACAGATCACATGACCGTGACGTCATCAAAGGTCCTGTCCCGGTCTAACCTCCTCTGCCTACTCATCCCCCTGCGCTGCACACTGACCCACGATCTGCTCCCTCACCCCCGCTCTGCCCACTGACCCCCCAACTCTGCCCACTGACCCCCACTCTGCCCCTGACCCTGCTCTGCCCCTGACCCTGCTCTGCCCACTCACCCCCACACTGACCCCCCAACTCTGCCCACTCACCCCACACTGACCCCCCAACTCTGCCCACTCACCCCCCAACTCTTCCCCCTGACCCCCTCTCTGTCCCCTCACCCCCACTCTGCCCACTGACCCCCACTCTGCCCCTGACCCTGCTCTGACCACTCACCCCCACTCTGACCACTCACCCCCCTACTCTGCCCACTGACCCCCCAACTCTTTCCCTGACCCCCCAACTCTTCCCACTCACCCCCACTCTGCCACCTCACCCCCACTCTGCCCACTGACCCCCACTCTGCCCACTCACCCCCCTACTCTTCCCCCTGATCCCCAACTCTTCCCCCTGACCCCCTCTCTGCCCCCTCACCCCCACTCTGCCCACTGACCCCCACTCTGCCCACTGACCCCCACTCTGACCACTGACCCTGCTCTGACCACTGACCCCCAATCTGCCCAATGACCCCCCTACTCTGCCCCCTGACCCCCTCTCTGCCCCCTGACCCCCTCTCTGCCCCCTGACCCCCACTCTGCCCCTGACCCCCACTCTGCCCCTGACCCACACTCTGACCACTGACCCCCATTCTGACCACTCACCCCCAACTCTTCCCCCTGACCCCCTCTCTGCCCCCTCACCCCCACTCTGCCCACTGACCCCCACTCTGCCCCTGACCCTGCTCTGACCACTCACCCCCACTCTGACCACTCATCCCCCTACTCTGCCCACTGACCCCCAACTCTTCCCCCTGACCCCCCAACTCTTCCCCCTGACCCCCCAACTCTTCCCCCTCACCCCCACTCTGCCCCCTCACCCCCACTCTGCCCACTGACCCCCACTCTGCCCCTGACCCCCACTCTGACCACTCACCCCCTACTCTTCCCCCTGACCCCCACCTCTTCCCCCTGACCCCCTCTCTGCCCCCTCACCCCCACTCTGACCACTCACCCCCACTCTGACCACTCACCCCCCTACTCTTCCCCCTGACCCCCCAACTCTTCCCCTGACCCCCTCTCTGCCCCCTCACCCCCACTCTGACCACTGACCCCCGCTCTGCCCACTGACCCCCACTCTGCCCACTGACCCTGCTCTGACCACTGACCCCCAATCTGCCCACTGACCCCCCTACTCTGCCCCCTGACCCCCACTCTGCCCCCTGACCCCCACTCTGCCCCTGACCCCCACTCTGCCCCTAACCCCCACTCTGACCACTGACCCCCACTCTGACCACTAACCCCCACTCTGCCCACTGACCCCCAACTCTTCCCCCTGACCCCCTCTCTGCCCCCTCACCCCCACTCTGCCCCCTGACCCCCACTCTGCCCACTGACCCCCACTCTGCCCACTGACCCCCCAACTCTTCCCCCTGACCCCCTCTCGGCCCCCCACCCACACTCTGCCCACTCATCCTGCTCTGCCCACTCATCCTGCTCTGCCCACTCACCCCCACTCTCTGCCCACTCACCCCCTCTCTGCCCACTCACCCACACTCTGCCCACTGACCCCACTCTGCCCACTGACCATACTCTGCCCACTGACCCTGCTCGGCCCACTGACCCCTCACACTGCCACTGACCCTGCTCTGCCCACTCACCCCTCACACTCACCCTGCTCGGCCCACTGACCCCTCACACTGCCCACTGACCATGCTCTGCCCACTAAACCCTGCTCTGCCCAGTCACCCCCGCTCTGCCCGCTGACCCCTGCTCTGCTCACTGACTCTGCCCACTCACCCTTGCTCTGCCCACTCACCCCTGCTCTGCCCACTAATTTTTCACACTAACCCTGCTGTGCCTACTGACCCCTGCTCTGCCCAATCACTCTGCCCACTAACCCCTGCTCTGACCACTGACCCCCGCTTTCACCCTGCTCTGCCCACTCACCCCCCAATCCTGCTCACTGACCCCCCACTCTGCCCATTGACCCCCCACTCTGCCCACTCACCCCAGCTCTGCCCACTCACCCCAGCTCTGCCTACTCACCCTGCTCTGACTACTGATTATCCCCACTGACCCCTGCTCTGCCCAATGACTCTGCCCACTAACCCCTGCTCTGCCCACTCATCCCCCACTCTGCCCACTCACCCCCACTTTGCCCACTGACCCCAAGCTCATCGGTTTCCCAGCCAACGACAGGTCCTGTCCTGGAAGCTACAAGACAGGTGGAGCGAGCCGCCGGAGGGTAAGTATCCTCACTGAGGTTTTTTTTTCTTATTATCACCATGAAGTTCCGGGGGGGATGGGTGGGTGCTGGCCCAGAGGGAGGGGGGCCGCACAGAGTGGAGGCCCAGAGGGACGGCGGCCGTGGGGAGCGGAAGGAGGAGCGCCTCCATCCTGCCCCCCCGCCACCATCCTGCCCTGCCGTCTCCATCCTGCCCCGCCTTCGCCATCCTGCCTCGCTTGCTCCATCCTGCCCCGCTCGCTCCATCCTGCCCCGCTCGCTCCATCCTGCCCCGCTCGCTCCATCCTGCCCCGCTCGCTCCATCCTGCCCCGCTCGCTCCATCCTGCCCCGCTCGCTCCATCCTCACCCCCGCTGTTCTTGCTCCCCCGGCTGGTGTTTAAGTCTATTATTTACAACTCTTAAAAATATTATATACAGATTCTAGACTCCCGATTCTTTAGAATCGGGCTCACAGCTAGTAACAAATAATAAAATAACAAAGAAATTGTGCAATGCACAAGAACAAAAAATAAACACAAAAAAATAAGGGGTCTACAGCTGGTGGTAGGTTGCCGCATTCTCCGGGCTTGCCTCTAATGTGACACCATCACCCTGGTCGTTGAGGAGGTCCAGAGCCCCATGCAGTACCTCACCCAGTGGTTGTAAGCCTGTAGGCTGGGGCATCTGGGCCGGTTGGCCTTGGCTTGGTAGGCCCTGATTGTTGGACACCACCTCTGGGTCGCCACGTACCTGTCCCGGGGTGTGGCCCTGTCCAATATGTTCGATCTGCTGAGCTGCCACTCCTCCAAAAAAGCAAACACCTGCCCAGGGTGGTTTGGGGGCCTACACGCATCAAGGACAATGTGTATTGCTGACCTTGCCCGCAGTTGTCTCTCCCATGGAATCTGACCCAAGAATGGTATAAGACTGCGGGCAAAGTCAGCATCACATTGTCCGATGTTATAATTTTGTGCCCCGGGATCTGAGCGGTGCTGCTGGGGTTATATTGACTACCCACACTGCTGGCAGTCGGCAGGGGAGCAAGGTGGATGGGCAGAGGTTGGTTTTGGTGGGGAGCCGGTTGTGGTGGCCCTTCAACCTCCTCATCTTGCTGTGGCCGGGCATGCCCCAAAGATGGTGGTGGTGGTGGTGGTGGTGGGACTCCCTCCTCCTCTGGTGGTGGTTCAGGGGCCTCCCTCGCCTCCTCAGGCAGCTGTGGTGGCGGGTTCCGACGCCGCATCTGGTAGTGAGCAGCTCTGTGTGTTAAATATAAAAAAAATTTTGTGAATGGGTTGCGTTTGGAAACAAAACCATAGGCCAAACATAAAATGTGCCCGCTTTTTTGACTCAGTGTATCTGTGTATTCTGTGTATTTTCATGGTTGGCCTTAAGATGGAATTGCAGCAAATACATTAAGGACATTTTGGCTCATGCCTCAACCAATATTCTATTTGTGGGTAGTGTTTGTCCATGATTTTTTGGCATTACATTACAAATTTAAAAATTTGTCTGCACTATTACACTGTGCCCTGACTTAGGCAGGACAGCTATTTAGGCACTTGAAGACATATTAGTGGCCACAACTATTGCTTTGACTTTTTGTTGAAACTTTATGTGGACAAAGCTATAGCCTGACACTGTGAGGCAAACAAATTCTTCAGGGTTGTTTGCCATCAGATGGACACAAAAAGACGCAGTGTGGGCGACCTTGGTCTCAATGCACATAACCCAGATCTATAGGGCAGATGAGCAAGACAGGAAATGGAGTCATGCAGCATAGGTGACACATGAGCATTTGGCGTTAGTGGCCTACACTTCTTTTTGCTGCCATGTATGCTAATCAGGAATGTCTTGGTAGAAAAAAAAACACCAAACAGATGGCTTGGCTTTTGAACCGACTGTAATGGACATAGAGTATGGGGTTGTCTTTGAGCAGCAGGTCACACATCGTTGGTGCCAAACAAGGTGGTATGCACAGATGGACAGTTTTACAGTTATTCCAACGGGGCCGAACCAAAAACCAGGAGCAGCAAGGGCAAACCTCGGGTTTCCTAAAGGACCTTGGACATAAAAGCCTGTTGCACTTAAAATATGGTCCTCTTTAGTTTGATTTTATACAGCATTAATACACTATGTTTTCCGGAGGATTTGTAATGTGCCCATGAGTTAACGACAAAAAAACTAAAATTCACATGTGGGCCCTAATATCTACACCATCACCTTGCAGCCCCAAATATACCCATGGGAAAACTGAACCACACATATTTGTAGTGATACAGGGTATGTCCTGAAATGTGTGTGACTGTGTCAACAATCTGGGATGGTGTACAAACAGTTTAGTGCAAAAGGGGTATATCCTTGCAACGTTATTTAGCTGAAAAAAACACCCACAACTAAACGTATAGGGATGTATGTGGCCCTTATGCAAGTCGAGGACATTAGGAACTGATACAAATGAGGCTTATGACAGGCAAACCAGACAGGGCCACACACCTTAGAGGCCATTGCAGGGAAGAACATGGCTTTGTTCCACAAACATGCCAACAATAATAGCTAATTGTGAGGTCACGGAACATTGTGTCTGACCACCCTGCAGAACATTGCTTATTTGTCCCAACGTCACAATGTGACTATAAATGTGTATGTCCTGGATCATTGCCAAAGGTAATAGAATTGTGTTGCACCATGGCAGAAACAAACCCCAGTGTGGGTATCTAAACCACCACACTGATTATAGAGCTTCATATGTACACTGTGTGCCCTCGTGGACAGGGTCCTCTCCTCTTGTACCTGTATGACCTGATTGTCTTCATGTACTGTTTTTTGTCGTTAACCCTTATCCTCATGTAAAGTGCCATGGAACCTAATGGCGCTATATAAATAAATAATAATAACAATAATAGTAAACAACAGTGCAGCAGACACATACCTTGGCATACGGGCCACCGGTTCTAGAAAGGACAGCCATTCGTAGTGGCAATATATTGTCCCGTGACCAGCTTCCGGTCCCCCTCCATGATCCTCCGGTGTTGCCGCTTGAATTGGTCGCGGCAGCTCCTCCACCGCTTCATAATGTGATCAACTGTGAAATGATTTCAAACTGGGTTTAGACCTCTGTAACATTTGAAACACTAAAAGTATGTGTACAAATCAACAATAACATTTTATTCATGTTGTGTGTGTAATGTGTATACAAGGCACATGGACACGACAGTGTGGAACATCATTAACAGCATTACGGACATTGAGCTCATGTGGCCACAATCACAAATGGGGCAGGGCACATGTCAACGCATAGAGAATGTAATAGTGCGGGCACCAGACTCCGCTCATTAGTGGTATTTATATACACCCAACCCCTGGCCTTTAGAGCCAGGAGGACCAGCCCTTAAACTAAGTGTACTATTGTGACCCCATCCAAATATAGGCAACCATGCGACGGCGCATAACACATTGAGGGCCCTGTATACCCTACTATGGGGGCCCTGTATACCCACGGGGGCCCTGTATACCCACTGCTGGGGGCCTGTATACCCACGGGGGGGCTGTAGACCCTACTATGGGGGCCGTGTATACCCACTGCTGGGGGCCTGTATACCCACAGGGGGGCTGTATACCCTACTATGGGGGCCCTGTATTCCCACTGCTGGGGTCTTGTATACCCACGGGGGGGCTGTAGACCCTACTATGAGGGCCCTGTATAACCACTGGGGGCCCTGTATACCCACTGCTGGGGGGCCTGTGTACCCACGGGGGGTCTGTATACCCTAATATCGGGGGCATATATACACACTGGGGGGCCTGTATTCTCTGCAGGTGGAGCTGTATACTCTGCTGGGGGGCTGTCTAACAGTGATAGCCGCTGTATACAAGGATGGCGGTCAATATGGTTTCCCACTTTTTGGGGGCTAAAGTAGGGGGGTCGGCTTATACACGGGTCGACTTATACACGACTATATACGGTAAATGCAATATAACGTGTGAACACATTTAACTCACCCATATTGCTCTGTGCATCATGGCCACAACGATGAAACGTTGGGAAAACGCCCTGTGCGATCTCCCTCCAGGCTGTAGTCCGCTGGACGTTATCCCCATAGGCAGGGTCAGTGGGCAGCCAAAGCAGGGGCCGAGCCTCCACCAGAGCAATTAATTGCAGGGTGTTGACAGGGGCCATGCTTAATCGGTGTGTTTCTGCGCGTCCAGCCAGGCAGCTCGAGTCGGCTTATTTCCTGTTTGCAAAAAGCATGGGGTTTGCTGCAGAAAATCGCTTGCCTCGCCTCAAACACATGCGAGTTTGGCCTCGGAGACAGCAGCAAAATACAGTTACGAGTGGGGCTTCCGACACGGCAATGCGAGCGCTTTCCGAGACACATCTGCGATTTTTAAATCACACATTACTCGCTATTACTCGCTTCCCCATTCATTAACATTGGACTCGCTAGACTCGCAACGCAACGAGTAGCGAGTCCTGGGCTCGGACTCGCTAGACTCAAGCGATTCCGAGTAATTTAGGATTCGCCCATCACTAGTCTGAACGAGCTGTCTTACTTCCTGAATGCAGTGGGTAGACACTTAACATGATTGACAGAGCTGCTGGCCTATCATCTGCTCTGCATTCACTGTCTATCCCTGTGCTTTCTCAGGTTGAGCCCTAACAAAGCTTTTTCCTATATGTCCTCTCCTGCTTCTAAGCTGTAACATATCAAAATAATACAGTAATGTCTAAAAATAATGGATTTGATAAATAGACCCCACGCTTTTAGACCACAGGTTGAACAGATCTGAATTCAAGATTTTTGAATTGACACTATAATAGTTACATATTTTAAAATATGATCCCATCACGATCCCAACTTGAAATTTGGTACAGATGTGGCTAAGAGCATAAAAGACACATGGGCAGTTTTGGAAAATTTTTATTGAAACGTTTTTTCGGAAATGCATTTCAAAATGTTGCGTTTGCGTTCACATGGGTAAAAAATTTAAATTAACAAATATCTCTTGTGACATATCTGGTGAAAGCCTGGACAGTTCTGAGTAGAATGGTGTTTATTTTGTTTCTCTATCTTATTTCTAGCCCAAGATAAAAAAATGTACCAGGCCAAAATTCACACTTTTTTTAAACTTTAAAAATCTGTAAAAAATTAACTGATGAAGAAAAAAATTCTAAACTTTTAATTTGTAATTAACTAAAGTAGTACTTCATAACGGAAAAAAAATAAAAAAAATCTAAAGACGTCAGGTAAAAAAAAATATTCATACTTAGATCACTTGATATGGAATGACCCATTGACGCTATTAATAGTAAAATATTTTAAAATATGATCCCATCGCGATCCCAACTTGAAATTTGGTACAGATGTGGCTAAGAGCAAAGCAGACACATGGGCAGTTTTTGAAATATTTAAAGCGCGCCAATTTTTCGGAAATGCGTTTTAAAGTTTTGCGCTTGCGATCACATGGGTAAAATATTAACAAAGATCCTCTTGTGACATATCTGGTGAAAGCCTGTATAGTTCTGAGTAGATTGGTGTTTATTTTGTCTCTCTATCTTATGCCTAGCCTTAGTTATGAGGAGAAACATAAAGGCAGGCAACAGCGAAATTCACACTTTTTCCGAACTTTGAAAATCATTTTTTTTAAAAAAATAATTTTTAAAAAAATTTTTCTCTTCACATTTTGCATTGTCTGACATGCTATTATCAAATAACAAAATCTCAAAAGAATTAAAAATATAGAGGTAATAATCATTGGTTCACTTGACATGGAATGACCCGTTCCAGAGATAAAAAAAAACCTGATAGGAGGGTAAAAACAGGTTTAAGGGGTGGGGTAGGAGTGGGGGGTAGAGATCACTCCACTTTCACTCAATGTGAAAGGAGATTTATAAAAAGAAGTGTATGGAAAGTTGCTAGACAAGTTATCTCATTATGGCCCATACTGGTAGATGTGTAAATTGACCATAGACAGCATAGCTGTCAATCTGGAGAAACAATAGGACAGACCATTATTCTTGGTGGATCCTCATTTATCCCCCATACTTTACAGCCGCTATCATGAAAATCTGTGAAATATATAAGCAAAATGTTAACATATTCCACATCAATTGTCTTGTGTGTGGCCGGCCGTGTCCTAAAGCCTGATAACAGCAGCAATTTCTATTTTCTGTGTAATATTTACATACCAGATATCATCACGGTGGCTCAGTAGTTAGCACTGCAATCTTGCAGCACTGGGGTCCTGGATTCAAATCCCACCAAGGACAACATCTGCAAGGAGTTTGTATGTTCTTCCTGTGTTTGTGTGGGTTTTCTCCTGGTGCTTCGGTTTCCTCCCACACTCCAAAGACATACAGATAGGATGTTTAGATTGTGAGCCCCAATGGGGACAGTAATGCAAATGTATGTGAAGCGCTATGGAATTAATAGTGCTATATAAATGAATAAATATTATTATATCTACAATTCACTGTCCACGTTCATATCTGTGAATTTCCACCAGTAATTTTGATGTATCAGATGTCGAAAACCTTTGACAGTGACATTTCTTTACTTGACACAACGCCATAGTGGAAGGAGCGGAGAATAAGTCAAACTTTAGAGATATTCAAGAAGTTCCTTATAGCTTTAATAAGTCTCATTCTACCCAAGAAGTCGGAAAGACGTTCTAGATTTCCAGAAGATGAGATCATTAGAGAATTTCCTGCTGCCCATTACTATTAAATGGCGATGAGTCATAAATTTAGCCCACTGCTGACATGGATACTTGAACATTCAGTTATAGGAATTAAATATTCTCTAGAGATAGCCAAAATGGTAAATTGCATCTTTAATTTTGCTTAGCTTTGTTACAGAAAATATTTTCGAAGTATTGCAAAAGGCGGACACAGATTCTTACATCTGAATCCATTAAATGCAAAGTTTTGTTTCCTCGAGGCAAAGCCAGTGTAATAAAGGTGATGTAGTATACAGAGGCATAACTAGGGGTTCAACATCTGAGGGCCAAACATCTGAGGGCCCCTAACCCTTCATTACAGATTACCCAATTATCAGAAGGAGGAGGAGCTGTCACTTGCAATAAATATGTTATTTTAACCAGTACAAATGATGCAGTTTTCCTAAATCAAGCATTATTTACTTGTCCAGTCCTCTCCATTCCTGAGATATTTAACTGAGCATATTCATCAAGAAGACCCCCATAGAAAAAAGCTGAGGACCACACCCACTTGGATGAAAAACTACATTTCCATACAGGGAAGAAATGGCCATATCTCAGGAACGCAAAAAAATGAAACAGAGCCAGATTAAGTAGAATGGTGACATTTACTGCACTCTTTGCAGATATCAGTTTTAAAAATGTTTATCTCTGTAGTCATTAACAAGATTGATGTTGTTATATAAATGTTGCTATGCATTTCCAATTTTTATTTATTTTCCCTAGATGGCAGTATATAAACATTACAATGTTGCCTACAGTTTACAATATGCATGAACTATGAGGCTAAGTGTCCATAATCAGTGCTTAAACTGTAAGGCCAAGTGTCCATAATCAGTGCATAAACTGTAAGGCTAAGTGTGGCGCCCCACCGGTGAGCCGCCACCAGAAGTACCGCCTTCCCGTGGTTAGGGAGTGTAGTGCCCCTGTTCTCCAGATGCTGGGATGGTGCAGTTGAGCCTGAAAAACATAAACAAACACACAAGCAGTGACAGGCCCCTGGGACATGGGTGGACCCTGAGAGAGGACCCAGGACAAAAAAGGGGGACAGGGAAGTGTTAGAGTGGAGGAGTCAGTGGAAGGAGACCGGAGGAGTAACATCATCTGACGAGGAGTGATAGTCAGCAGTGTAGAGACAGAGTGGTGCCGACTCCCGTGGGTTGGAGCAATGCCACCACACTAACCCACAGGAGGGAAAGACTGATGGAGAAAGAGAAGAGCCCTTGGAGTGCAGATGAGACATCGAGCCCCGTACGGCCGAATCTGATGAGACAGAGGGGTTGGTGGAGGACACTGGGACTTAGCAGTGAACACGGTACGGATACTTCATGCCCGAGCCGTAAACCCGTAGGCTCCAGACTTCTAACAGGAGCTGTGGCCGAACATCCGGCACATCTTAGGGAAGGTGCCTGAACTAGGGAGCAGTGCCCAAGAGAGGGACCTAATGGTGCCCGGGACACAACAGCACCCATGGCCACCGATACTTGAGCTCTGTGCTGCGGAGAGTGTTGAGAGCCTGGGGGCAGAGCGATGCCATGCTCGCTTCAGAAGATAACTACTCCTTATAGCACCGAGAGAGAGACAGACCACCAGAGACTGAGACACGTAGAGAGAAAGGGAAAGGGCACCAACCGTGGCTTGACTGCACTAACCTGGCTCTGGAGAAAGAGCGAACCGGAAACTGGCAGGAGTCGTATCCAGCAGCCATGTTTAACATCTGAAAAAAGTAACAGAACTGCAGCTGTGGTGTGAGACTTTTATTTGCGGCGACCATTGGCCGCAGAGGCCACTCGTAACACCGAGAGTACTGAACATCTGCCAAGGTACAAGCCGGGGGAACCACTCCGCTGCCCTGGGGATTAAATTCTGAAATAATAATGGGGTGTGACTCTATTCATAAATAATAATCTCCAAAGAGTGCACTTTAAAATAATTCTTTATTTAGTAAATACTAAAATCAGTAAGTAGTGTGTGTAACCCTACACCTGTATCTAGTAAAACAAAGAGATAACAGTTGTATGGGAGGATCCCTGCGTCTCTATCCTTCCCCTACCAACTGTCTCTGCCTGACTACGGAGGTTTAAACACGTTATGTAAATGGTGTCCCCGTTCCACGGCGGCTCACCCTGAGTGTCCCTATATTCTTACTCAGGGCAATTTGCTACCGGCAGGGTACCTGTCATATATCTTGGATGTGCTAGAATATGAGCCTGGGTCAAACCCCAGTGCCCTTCCTGCGTGTGTGTGTGCAGCTTAGATGTATGTACGTTTTTTAGGGAGTGTTCTACTTGATATTACCATAAACCCAAAATATCAGGTCTCAAGGTGAGGTACCATCTATCCCCTGAGATCACATCACCAGCACATGTATATATGCACACACAATTTCACCCCTATTATGCTCAAACAGTGGGAGATAACGCAGGCCCAGCAATCATCACAAGTAGGCAGGTTAATGACCCATCAAGCAGAGTTAGAACTTATCATTCCACTTATCTGATGTTATAGATGTTCCATCAGTCCCAGTCTCTGTCATACAGCGTATGACCTCTCAGTCTCCGTCATACAGCGTACGACCTCAGGTCGTAACCTGCCTACTTGTGATGATTGCTGGGCCTGCGTTATCTCCCACTGTTTGAGCATAATAGGGGTGAAATTGTGTGTGCATATATACATGTGCTGGTGATGTGATCTCAGGGGATAGATGGTACCTCACCTTGAGACCTGATATTTTGGGTTTATGGTAATATCAAGTAGAACACTCCCTAAAAAACGTACATACATCTAAGCTGCACACACACACGCAGGAAGGGCACTGGGGTTTGACCCAGGCTCATATTCTAGCACATCCAAGATATATGCCCTGGGGATTGCGTTCCGCCTGTGGGGAGCAATGCCATCCAAGTTGCTGGTCATTGTCCCCAGAGGTTCTGAAGCAGCGGCGGCCGCTCTGGCCGCACGCTGCAGGTGGCATCATGAATACCCCCTTATCCACTAAGACTTTCCCTGTCATCATTCCCCATTAATTAAGAAGACACCGCCAAGATCACGGAACTAGGTCTCGGCCACCATCTGGCCCCGTGAAAAGAACCGAAGAGAAGTGAAGAAGAACAACGAGTAACTGCCCGGTTCCCGAGTCTTCCCCGGCCCTGGAGTGGGCGTGTCAAACTGGCATCACAAACAGGATGCAAGCGACCCAGTGAGAATGGGTCTCATGCACCTTAGAAAAGAAAACTTCTAAGAACTGTGTAAGAACTAGCTCGCAAAAATGGCGGTGGGGGAAGAGCAAGCGCCACGTGCAGGTCAGGGGCTTGTCTATGCCCTTGTTTGGGAAGGACCTTAGAGAAGGCTCAAAATAGCAGGCCCGCCCCGAGTACTAAAGAAAAGCTAAGGGAGCCTGCTATCGAGAGTTGCTGACCCACCTAGAGGAGGAGACGAGGCCTGAAGGGTGAGGCCTAGAAAGCGAGAAAGAAGAAGAACCGCGTGTTGCCAGCAGAAAAGAGGCATCATGGTGGACAGCAGTTTTGGCACCCCAGGGGTCAGACAAGAGAGTGCGAGAGCGCCCGATGCAGATGGGGAGGCTGAGAACTGAGTACGGTTTACCGGACCCGAGGACTTTGAGGAGGCTATGCGAGAACTGAGCCACCTGTTGAACGCTGCGCAGTTGTGGGCCGTGAACGCTTGGAGACGGTACAGGTTGCAGAGAGCGGCACTACGAGCCCTGGTGTTAGAGCCTCCTGAACCAAAACAGTAGCACCAGTGGAACAGCTTCCCGCAGCAGTGCCAGAGCAAGAAATGGCAGCAGCGCTAGTACCGGAGCCACCAAGCCAGAGCCAGGCGGCAAAACCAGAGCTGCCAGAGGAACCACCAGCCGCCACACCTGAACCGCCAGACAGAACGCCGCAGACTAAAAATGACGCCAGTGAGTTGGGGAGCAGTGACAGCTCAGCAGAGGTTCTGGAAGCTGAAGGCGGTGGGGCGCACTGGGCCTGCCATGAAAGCTTGATGGGAGAAGCCCGATCACGTCTTAGGCGGAGAACCGAGTGTGGAGCGGGCAGGATGACAGCTACTGGGCAAGGAGGCAGGCCGAGGAAGAAGAGGTGCGACCGCAGTTCAGAGACCATTGGCAGCTGCAGGAGGAGGCAAACTTGGAGAAGAAAAGGTGCATGAGAAGAACTAGTTCCAAACCCGGCGGAGCGACGCCGCGGGGTAGTCGTAGATTTTCACCTTAATGACGGCTGGGAGTTTATTAAGGAGTGTGGACTAGAGAACGAGGTGTTTGTGAGTTGGCGGGAAGAGGAGTCCTATCTGCCGAAAGGACACCCCGATGGGGGTAATGCTGCTCACAGGACTGTGTGTTGAGGATGGAGAGACATAAAATGTCTCTGTAGGGTTAAAAATATCACAACGTTTCTCTAAAATATATAAATTGTGACTCGGAGATGTCATGTCGTCTGTTATACACTAGATGACACTCACGTTCCATAAAGACACCTGGGACCTAAGCCAACCCTTTAAGGGAAGAATTTAGATATTAGAATAATTTGATAAGAATTGACCAATTAGGAGATGATCACTTTGTAGAACGTTCTAGAATTCTAACACGCCTTTTGCTTTCTGTATAAAAATGTGTGTTTCAATAAACGCTTGCGCAGTGTTTAATCTCATTTGGCGTAGGCATGAGTAAGGCTTGAGACGGTTCTGGTGTCCGTATCATTTACTTGCGGCAGTGCAGACATGCACAATTGCCTATATATAATTTGGAATGGCTGATGGACTTGTGATTGAACTGAGACACTCAACATGTGGACTCTATTTTGATGAGCACTTTTTATTTTTCTCTTTATTGAGCACTTTACTGGACACTTTATTTTTGATATCATGAAAGGACTGGACTGTTTTGTTATGTAACGTTTAAGAATCTGTGCCTCCCGAAAGGGAAGAAAAACACTGCTTATTGTTATTTGTTGTTGATATGCATATATATAAACAACATTTTTGCGAGTTGCTGAGATACCGGGTCGCTCGGGGACGAGCTTATTCTGTCAAGGGGGAATGTGGCGCCCCACCAGGTGAGACGCCACCAGAGGTACTGCATTCCTACGGTTAGGGAGTATAGTGCCCCTGTTCTCCTGGTGGTGGGATGGTGCATTTGAGCCCGAAAAACAAACACACACACACGCAGTGACAGGCCCCTGAGATGTGGGTGGAACCTGAGGGAGGACCCAGGCCAGAAAAGGGGGATAGGGTTAGATTGGAGGAGTCAGTGGAAGGAGACCGGAGGAGTAACATCATCTGACAAGGAGTTGTAGTTGTGAGTGTAAAGGCGGTATGGTGCCAACTCCCGTGGGTTGGAGCAAGGCCACCACGCTCACCCACGGGAGGGAAAGACTGAATGACAGAGAAAGAGAAGAGCCCTTGGGGTACAGATGAGACATCGAGCCCCGTATGCCCGAATCTGATGAGACAGAGGGGTTGGTGGATGACACAGAGACCCGGCCCTAAACACGGTGCGGATAACTTCACGCTTGAGTCGTAAACCCAGAGGTTCCAGACTTCTAATGGGAGCTGTGGCCGTACACCCAACACATCTTGGGGAAAGTGTCTGAACTAGGGAGCAGTGCCCAGGAGAGGGACCTAATGAGAGGTGGCATCACGAATACCCCCTCATCCCCTCAGACTCTCCCTGTCATCATCCCCCGTTAATTAAAATGACACCGCCATTCTTCCCCAGCCCTGGAGTGGGCATGTCACTAAGTGCCCATGATCAGTCCATAAACTGTAAAGGCATGGTTACATGCTACCATATCATTAACGATATCTTTGCAACATCACCGGTTTGGTGACGTTGCAGCGATGTCAAAACGACATCGTAGCATGTGACACGTATCAACGACCAATGATAAGTTCATTGATTATTGATCGTTCAAGAATGGACTGGACCATAAATTTATCGTTGGTCTCCCGCTGGCCAGCTAGCATCGGCGCGTGTTACAGCGTGAAATCAACGATGACCAACCTCCCAGAACTGCACAGCAAGCGCTGGAAGCAGGTGACCAGGGTAAACGTCAGGTAACTAAGCTCAGTGCTGTGCATAGTTACCCAATGTTTACCCTGGATACCAGTGTTCTTGCTAGTCTGATCGCTGGTGAGTCTGAATGTTTGACAGCTCACCAGCGATCACAAAACGATGTCCTAGCGATCCTTCAGGGATTCATGTGCATCAATCAAGCCATTGTGGGACCTTATGAGCTCCGCCATTTTCTTCTCCAGCCTGTCAGTCCTGCCCCCTATTTCGGCTACTTCTCCCCGAAAGTCTGCCACAATCTCTTTCATATCTTCCTGCAGGGAGACCCGGAGTGAGGAAAGCAGCTCTCTCATGCTGCTGTGTGTCACAGGTGCTTCCTCCCTCTCAGCGCTGGTGGAGGCAGATGGGGCCACTGATCCCCGCCGTGAAGAGGTGCGGGCTGAGCGAGGGGATCTCGGCGCCATCTTAGCTGCGCTGTTGCCGGGTTTGCTGCTGATAAAGTAGTCGGTAACTCTCTGCTGGGAGCTGCGCTTATTACTCTTAACTTTCCCCATGTACTCACGCAGGGTTCCAGTGTCTGTAGCCATGAAGCGGGGTGAGGGGCCAGGTCTGGATCGCCTGTTTGAGCCGCTGTAATGCCCGTGGGTTCAGGAGCACCTGTGCTATGCGGCCAGCTTCATGCTTCGTCAGGCCACACCCCACATGTGGATTTTTGACCTAACAGATTCCCTTTAAGTACTGAAAAATACATGTCACAAATGTGAACATTTTTTTTACCACAGTTTACGGGATGCAGATATGATTTTTCACAAGGCATTCATTACATTTGTAACACATTTACAACCATACTGAAAAACTGCAGCTGGTCCCCCATAAAACACATGCTTTTGACTGGAGTTTGTTGATTTTTTTTTTAGTTCTGGTTTATCTACCGTACTTAATATGTGTCGCGGTTGTAAGGGTTGGGGTACTCGCTGATCCGTGGGAAACAGACTCTGCATCACGGTGGCGCTCCCCAGAGGTCATGGCCCTGACCGGACATGTGAATGGGGTTATTTATAGGGGAGAATAAAGTTTATAGATAGTTCGTAACACCATCTGAGGTGTTCGATCATTGGTGACCGGCGCTGCAGGTGGGGTCTCAAGGGGATAGATGGTGTAGCAGGTGTAAAAGCAAGGTGTATTACTCCCCTCAGCAGGAGCAGGCGCCTGGGGGTTGTAGTGAGAGATGGATGGGGGAGATGATGGTGGAATTTGTAGTGAGGAGAAGTGCAGAGATGTCACAGGAAGGAGGCAAGGAGACAGTCTCTCTGAAGTTTCTTTACCTTTACTTGTAAAGCAGCAGCCACAAGTCCAGTGTACTGTTCACTGGGTACATCAGGGTATGACCAGTCTGGAAAGGATTGAGTTACAATTTGCTGAGGTGGTTGTGTAGCCTTCCTGCTGACTTCTCCCTGAGATGAGGTGCTAGTGTGGCGCCCCTGCGTCCAGGAGGCCACAAAGGGAACTGCAGCCAGGCAGGTAGGACAGTTGCACACCAACACCCTCACTGCCCACACAACCCACATACAGTAGAGGGCAGCACCCAACCCGGAGCCTAGGAACTCTATGCAGGCGAGGGGTGGTGGGTTTAGAGCAGTGGGTGGGCACACACGTAGTCAGGTGACAGACAGTAGAAATAGTGAAGGGGGAGGAGGAAGGAGTCAGTAGGTCCTGGGTGCCGAGCAGCAAAGACACAGACCAGCAGCAGGCTGAGGAGCACGGCACAGGCCGACAGACAGCAGTAGGCCGAGTTAAGCTGAGAAGGAAAGACTGGATCACACGTCCTGGACAAGTGGGGTGTATAGAGCGCAGAATCTGAACAGAGCCAGTGTGAGCCGCAGAGAGAAAGCCAATCTGAAACCAGCACCCCAGGAGTGTGAGGGAAGAGTGGGACAGTGATACCCGGGCCCTATATTTACAGCCGAGACGACAGACTGCAGGCGGAGTAGCCCTCCTATGACACTGGAAGACACAGTAGAGAGAGCCTGGTAGAGCCTCACACGGGAGGACTGCTGGAGGCTAGGCTGAGTAGAGTGTCGGCTCTAGAGGGGACCGTAGTTTCACCCGGCATCCCCAGACAACCGACGGGGGGCCACAGCTACACGTTAGGGTCCCTACCCCAAAGGACAGGCAGCTCAGTGACAAACAGGATGACCCGCAGGGGCCCAAGTCACCGCCATACTGTCCGGAGTCACACACAACCAAGTGAACACAGAGAAAGTTAACAGCCTGGAAAGGACACAGAGACAGAGTGAGGGGTCACAGCGAGAGAGGCCTGGCTGCAGAGAGTAAAGGGAACCCGGAGGGGAGAGTGAGCCCGTGTATTGAGACTTGAACTGAGACCAACTGTAAGAACTGTACAGAACTGTAACTTGAACTTGAGAAGCAAACACGGAGAACCCTGAATACGTCTCCCTTGTGTGTCTCTGCTTGAATGCTATTCCCTCCATGCAGGCTTACAAAGGACCCCCACCTGCAGAGCCACAGCTTGTCAGCTCCAGCACAGAGGAAGGATTTCTGCAGCATCTGGACAGTAAGTGAATTGCACTCAGCACCAAGCCTGCACACTACACCATAGACTTTAACCATCACTGCCCCGGGAAACACAGTTCTGCCCATGGGAACTATTCCATCTACGCTGCCATTACATCATCCCCGGAGGTTCTGCAGCAGCGGCGGCCCCATTACTGGCCGCATTCAGTGGGTGGCGTCATGACTGACAATCCCCTGTAAACATCCCCTATTTCATTGTCAAGCCAGGGACACGGTCTGCACCAGAACCACCCGTAACTTCCCCAGTAGCAGACCCGGTCCGGTACCGAGTACCCCGTCCCAGTGGGCTTGACACAAGGTACTTAGATTTCCCACGCACCTCTTGCTCACACTTGGCTAACTACCAGGCAGGCACCACAGGCTGTATGAGCAACCAGCGTCATGATGGTTCTCTGGCCCTTTTGCTATTGCTGTGCCCCTGGAAAGTTCCACAGTGTGGCTACTGTGTTTGCAGCCCAGTAGCCTCCAGTCTTGAAGATCTAGCAGCTTGAGGTACTGGTACCCCTTGCAGCTTCAACTCCTTTCTGCTTGAAGGCTGCATCTAGACTCCCTCTACTCTGCCTAACCTTCCCCGCTCCAGCTAACCCCTCCTTCAACCAGGGGATGAGACACCACCCCAAACAGGCCTCTGAGTGCTGCATCTCCTAGCTGGAGTTCAGGAATGTGTGGATGCTTGGGGATCCAGCACAGAACACCCCAAATCCTCTCCAGACATGGCACTAATACCGATTCCTTTAAGTACCATTGCGGCAGCCAGACAGCAGGGGCACCATATTTGCATCCAAAGATCTAGTTAAAATCTGTATAAACATGAAGAAAGCAACCAGTAAAATCCTGATTTTGTATAGTTACAGGAAAAATTCTTACATCACTAAGTCATCAGCAATTAAATTACCTCCTTGCCAGGATATCTTTTGGATGTGTCCACACACAGGGCGAATACACTGATTCTTCACCTGGGCACAAATTTTGCAGCATATCACAGAAGAAGCGCTGTGTGCACGCTGTGTAGAACGTTCTTCAGACATTGTGTTTCATGAATGTGGTCTGATTTTTTTTCTTTTTAACTGAAAGCCTTACCCATTATAGTCTATGGGGATGCAACAATCATGTAGATTTGTCTGTTTTTTGCTGGCATCACAAATGAAAATAGTACCAATAGAAGTCTATGGGTCCAAGAAAATTCCGTACAACACATGGATGGCATCCGTGAACAATCAGTGAGCTGTCTGTAGTTATTTGATTTAAAGAGAGACGGAGCAGTATTTGGTGCTATAAATTAAAGCCATAGCCAGTATAGCGCTGTGATCCTGAGTAAATGGATAACTTCGATGAAGGAATTAAATCTGTGGGTGCTGAATAATCTTCCCTAGTTTTCGGTTAATGATGTCTTCTGTGCATTGGGGTGGGACTTGGAAGTAGGTTCTTCTATCTCTTCGCCCCTCTGCCTGCCTTTGTTTTATTTTAACTTTTCGTACAGGTCACCAGGGGTGAACTTAGCCTCTCTGCCGCCTGAGGCGAACTACAAATCGGCGCCCTCCCCCCATATACATTTTTTAAAATTGCTAAGATAAATCTGGTTCATACAGATCTACATCTATCTTGTAAAAATGAGGACAATTGTGGTCATTTTAATTTAAAGGAAATTGAAAAATCTATGTCCAAACACCAGGATGTCAGCCCCATCACACGCACATACAAGAACCACACAGAAGAATCCAGAACAAAGATCATTAATGACAATGGCAGCTTGGCACAAAGCATACAGACACACAATGATGGCTGCAGAGACGTGATCCTGTAGGCAGATACTGTCCTGCATCATTATACCACAGGAGGCAGCACTGATTGCCAACCTATTATCTCTGGCACACACCTACAAAACTCTGGGCAGCTCCAATGTGGCCACCGCCTGGCACTAACTAGTCAGACATGTCCTCCATGCAGCACCAACCACACGCCACATGCAATGACCTGCAGTCTGAGCATCAACAAGCTGCCACTGCACTAAGCTGGTAAAATAGCGTGTCTCCCCCAACAGACTACACCTCCTTCTCTCGAAGCAAATCACAAATACTGCACACGGGGCTTGCCGGAGCCAATAGCAGGGGCCTTCCTATTGGGTTGAGCAAGGGATGTGGGAAGGGGGACGAGCACCACCGACCTAACGCCGCTTGGGAGAAACATGGCTGGATGCCTGTACATACTGAGGGGCGGCACTGAACCTGGTGTGTAAGTTATGGCCAATCAATCCTGCAGCAGAGGGACACAATGCACCCTGCACCAGGGGCCTACATAGAAATCATGGGGCCCCATAGCAGAAGTTCTAATTACCCCCCCACCAGACCCCACCAACCCATATACAGTATTGCACCCCTCCAAATTCCTACATTCCAAAAATGATAACACCACTACCTAAAAATGAAATCTGTCACCGACAAGATGCACATTAAGTTAGCTATATAAGTGACATTTTCCTGAGAAAATTATTTTAATTCAAATGCAAATCAAGGGATTTTGGTGCATCCCTATGGGTGGTTTCACAATGGCTTTCGACAGCGCAACATATGTTGCGGATTAATTTTTTTAAATCGGCAAGCGTATTGCGCACTAATCTTTAACATGGTGTCGACATTTGAATGCAGGAACATGCGTAGTTGTCATTTAGTGTGCATATGCGTCGCTGCGCGTGGAATTTCTGAGCCTGGCGAATGCAACATGTTGCATTTGTGAGGTTCGAAAAATGCGCAGACATCCGCGTGCGCACGAGTGCGTACAAACAATGCATTGTTCTCTGTGGTTACACATTCGTACGCAATGGTTTGTGTATGGCTGCGTTCAGTGCGCATGCGTACGAGTCTGTACGCATGCACAGGAAGCTATTTCCAGTCCTTTCCATAGACCACTCAAATCTCAGCCCAATTCCAAGCTATATAAAGAGGGTTTTTGGACATAGAATCTTTAAAGGCCACTTTACACACACCAACTTATCTGTCCAACTTCTGAACAACTTACTGGTTGCAGTGAAATCATGGACACATTGCTCTATTTTGTGGCTGTGTACAAATGGAACTATGTGTCCATGATTTCACTGCAACCAGTAAGTTGTTCAGAAGTTGGACAGATAAGTTGGGGATGTGTAAAGTGGCCCTAATACTTTGGATCTACACCCTATTTTTTTAACATTGTGCCTCCAGATTTGTGTTGAAATCCTTTGTGTACTGTTGGTCAGAAATGTTGGTTTGCCATTTTGTATCTGATAGCAGCCTGCACTTGGTATTATACAATGCATTGTGTACTGTGGGTCTGTGTACAAATAGTTTTTTTCTCCATTAATATGTCATTGTAGCCTGTATACCGTCTCTCATGCACTGCATTGTGTACTGTGGGTCTGTCGAGGCCATGGTTCTGTTTCCTTTTTATATGTCACTAGTAAAAAGGCCCGATGCTATCGCATCGGGAGTGCGGTGAAATAAATATTGTGTATGTTTAGTGGTGGAAATCGGAGCAGTAGAGATGTCTGTTTTATGTGATGGTTTTGCATTTGAAAAAAACAGTAAAGAAGTAAAAGAATACTTTTTATTAAGATGTCCAAAATAATGGCAAAGCATCATAACTTAGAGAGTTTAGGACTGGTTGAGTGCGCAACTTAGGGAGTGTTTGACAGGTAAAATAAGCAGGCAGCAGTCACTTATGAGGCAGAGAGAGTTAATGGCAGAGCCCATGGCAACGTAGACAGTTTTTGACTGGTTCTGTGCGCAATTGAGAGAGTGTTAGAGTGGTGAAATAAGCTGGCAGCAGTCACTTATGAGGCAGAGAGAGTTAATAGCAGAGGCCAGGGGGACTTAGGCCAGGGTCACATTTCCGTTTTGACCTAGCCTGCCGGATTCCGGTTTTAACTTAGAACTTTTTCCAGCACCGCATAGCGTTACCGCTATGTGGTGCTGGAAAACGCAGTCCCTAGTTACCCGATGTTTACGTTAACTACCTGTCACACAGGCAGCTGCTTGGAGTGCGCTTTACAGCGCCGCACAGGAAACGTTGCAGACAGCGTTTCCTGTGCGGCGCTGTAAAGCGCACTCCGAGCAGCTGCCTGTGTGACAGGTAGTTAAGGTAAATATCGGGTAACTAGGGACTGCGTTTTCCAGCACCGCATAGCGGTAACGCTATGCGGTGCTGGAAAAAGTTCTAAGTTAAAACCGGAATCCGGCAGGCTAGGGTCAAAACGGAGATGTGACCCTGGCCTTAGACAGTTTTAGACTGATTCACTGGGCAACTTAGTGAGTTGTTGACAGGTTCACTGCGGTCCCCTAGGAGAAGTAGTTGGCTGGAGGAAGATAGGACGCAGTGGCAGCTGTGAGTGGACGGCAAAGAAACAGCTGGGCGGCTTTCTGAGATTGTGGGCGGGAAACTGAGGTAGGTGGGGCGGGCCGTAGTTCTTGTGAGGCAGCTGAAATGAGGAGAAAACATATACGTCAGCGTAGGGGAGGTGTGTAGGCGGCGACAGGCTGGAGAGGAGAACGTCACATACATATACGTCACCGGAGGGGCGGTGTGTAGGCGGTGACAGGCTGCAAGGAGAACATCAACGGCGGGGCGGTCCGTAGGCGGGTAGAGGCTGGCCAGCTGTGGTGAGGCGTGTGACGTCACCGGCAGGGTGGGTGAAGCGGTCGTGCATGGAGGAGTATGAGGTAAAATGCGGCTCGCGAAGGCGCATGCGCAGCGGATGCTAGGACGCCGCAAGTGTGCGCATGCGCTGTGGCTGTTAGGACGCCGCAAGTGTGCGCATGCGCTGCGGTTGCTAGGACGCAGCAAGTGTGAGGCAAGCGGCAGCTCGCGATGGCGCATGCGCGCCACTGCTCTCAGCGCCGCGAAGGATGCTGGAATAGCGGCACAGTGGCCGGAAACGAAAAACTCATAATTATGTAAGTAGATTGTAGCCTGTATACCATCTCTCATGCACTGCATTGTGTACTGTGGGTCTGTCGAGGCCATGGTTTTTTCCCTTTAATATGCCACTGCAGCCTTTCATGCACTGCATTGTTTACATTAGTTGGGCATGCATACTACTATGCATTCCTTAATTTTTTTCCATTTTTAGTGTTGTTGTCTGACTATGTTCCAAGATGTAAAATTGTCTCCATCATTGTACTGTCTATTGTCATTCTTTGTCACTGTCTCATGTTTGCATTAATATTGTTTCCTTTTCCTTTTTTTTTGTAGTGTACTTCCTGCTGGCCAAGTATTCTGGTTGTCGTTGTGTGGTCCATCTGCTGTTGTGTTGTTCAGCTGGTGTCCTGTCCTCCACACTGTTTCATCTCCAAAAACTTGTAAGTATGGGTAATGACTATGAGCTTTAAACCATGTCTTTTTTTCTTTCCTTGATAGTAGGTACACTGTCACTGCGACACTGCACTGTGCAGTCTTACAGTGACACACTGGAGGATCTAGTGTGACAATGTCACAATGCACAGTCCAGTCTCTCACTCACACTGGACTGCACACATGCTACATGTGTTAATAGTCTGAACTCTTAATTGTAGCCTTTTTTCTACTTTTTATCTACTAAGGGGAACTTCACACACTGCAACATCACTAGCGATGTCGCTGAAACATCACACGCTTTTTGACGTAACAGCGACCTCTCCAGCGATATCGCTATGTGTGACATGTAGCAGCGATCAGGCCCCTGCTGTGAGATCGCTGATTGCTGCACGTCGTTCAGGACCATTTTTTCGTTCTTGGTCTCCCGCTGGTCAGCACGCATCGCTGTGTGTGACAGCGAGAGACCAGAGATCGGGGACCTCACAGCCAGTGCCCAGCGCCGCACATTAGACGATGGGCACTGGTAACCAGGGTAAACACCAGGTAGCTAAGCAGCGCGCGCTGCTTCGTTACCCAGTGTTTACCCTGGTTACCCACGTCACTCCGCTTAGCCCAGCCTGGTTGGAGGCCTGTGGGGTTGCAGGGATATGGGTATGCCTTGGTTGCGGCAAGTGGCACATATTCTTTGGATGTTTGCTGAGGTGGTGGGATTTTGGCTCATGAATAAATCCACTGGCTCACTGATAAGATGATTTGAGGGGCAGTTACCAAGTTCAGAGCACTTGGGGGTACTATCTACGTTTTAATACGAGCGTGTTGAATAAAGCAAGACTCAGGACAGAGATGTGCAGTCCGAGATGGCAGCAGACTTGGGTTTGACAGGCTTGAAGGTTTGATCCTGAAAGGGTTATGGCGATGCTGTTTCTGTTAGATTGCTGTGAGGTGCTGAAGTGGTACCTGATCGGGTTAAGTCTGGTTGGTGGGTTTGCTACTATCTTGTTGGATCCCGAGGCAAGGTGTGTTCAGGAAGGAATATAAGTGTGGTGAAGCAATTGCTGGGAATGGCAGATTTAATAGAGGTTAAGGTTGTTCTCAATGGATCAGTGCATACCCAGTGTCCCAGTGAGTTCCTCATCGTGTCATTCTGTGGCATCTGGTTAGTGTATCCAGCAATGAGGGAACTTAATAAGAAAGGTCTCAGTTTTACAGTATGTGCCTGTGTATGTGGGTTGCTGTAGTTTTTAGTATGGCAGGGTCAGTGGGTCGTTTATGAACTTACTTGGCTTGGGGACTTTTTCTTCATAGCCTGGTAGAGTTCCTGGTCGGATTTCATTTATTAGGTGCGTGTGGGATGGTGCGGTGGTTACTCAGGTGAGTTTAATGTCAGGTGTCGTTAAACATTTTAGTTCAGTTATGTTGTGGTTGATGTGAGATGTGGATAAAATTGCTATTAGAATTGTGTGGTTGGGCTATTTTACGGTGCTGTTTCTTTGTGTTCAGCAACTGTTCATGTTAAGGGGTAGCTTTGGTTTGCTATACAGGGTGTGAGGAATACATAAAGGACAGTTACAGTCTTGTGTTCTGTGGGTAGACATTGGTGGTGGCAATTGGCTTAGTTGGGGTTTGGCAAGTATAGTTCCTGGCAAGGTAGTCCATGGGAATAGTGTCCTGTTTAAGCGTTGGTTGAGGGCCAGGTTTAATAAATGATTGTCTGTTATAAGGTTTGGTTTAGGTGGAAGTCACCAGGGGGAATCTGGCAGTATGAGTAAGTCAGAGTTGTGACACCATGTGTTTGGTTGGGATGGAATAGATGGTTAGCAGTTTTCAGCCTGTTGTGGTGCTGCAGGATTGCTCAGTTGGGAACATGGGAAAGAGTGACGGGAAAAAGGACCCAGTTGCGAGTCAGGAGAAAGATGGGCAAGGTATTTGGTATGTCACAATTTTTGATTGGGGGTTCAGGTGGAGTTGGCCGGTCTAGGTTGATTATTGGAAGGCCGCGCTTTTCAGAGTGACAATTGATCATAGAGGGAGTGTCCACACCATAACATGTTTTGAGTCACTAACCGTCTCCCCTCAACTGCTCGATGGTGTCTGAGTTGCTTCATAGGGTCGACATAGGGAAGGTGTAAAAGAAATGTTGACAGGTGGGGGGCTGTTTTGGTGCCAACAGGATTTGGTAGATTGGAAGGCAAAATTTGGTGGGTCCAGGCTGCGCAAGATTATGCGCGACCAGGCCTGAAGCGGGGGGATAGGTCTGGTTCAGATGCTTGATAATTGGGTATGCTGTTCGGTGAAGCCACTATTGGGGAATAGTGGCTTCTGGTACTGCGATGTAATTAGTGGGGCGTAGGTTCTGCTAAGGTTAGGGGTATGTTGTTTGGTGAAGCCATTATTGAGGAATAGTGGCTTCTGGTACACCAATGTAATAGTGGGCATAGGTCCTGCTAAGGTTAGAGGTATTAACCATGTGGTGTTAATACCCCTCTCCCTGGGCTGGTATGGAGCAGCCAGGAAAGCTTGTAAGGTTATGGGGTCACTAGTAGGGAATAGTGGCTCCTGGTGCAGCAATGTAGTTAGTCGGCATAGGCCCCGCTAAGATAAGTGGTATTAATGGAGTCGTGTTAATACCTACCTGAGCTGAGGCGGTGCGACCAGGGAAACTTGTAAAATGGTCGGGGTTTGCCTCTGGACTGGATCTATGAACTATTCATAGCCTGTTTAATATTTACATTGTTTATCTAGTGGTTGGGGTCGCCAGTTTGGTGGGTGCCCCCAGGTTTTTGTGTAAATATTTAATAAAAGGCTGCTGTGGCCATTTTACCCAAGTCATAGCAGTCATGTGTTTATTTTGGATACATCAAAGGGATGGATAAGAGGGTGGGTACAAAACAGAATTGTCATGTGGAGACCCTGTACGCGACTGGTCACATTTCCATACGTCTCCTATTTTTGGCCATCTATAATAGGGGAACTATCATGCCCACCCAGCATGTCTTGCCAGCCACTGGTGGTACGATCATGCTATTACTACCACTAGTGGCTGGCAAGACATACTGGGCATGAATTATGCCTAGTATGTCCTACCAGCCTCTGTGGTACTTTGATGCCCATGCCCAGCATGTCCTGCCAGCCACCGGTGGTACTATCATGCTAGTACTACCACCAGCGGCTGGTAGGACATGCTGTGTGAGCATGAAAGTACCACAGAGGCTGGCAGGACATACTAAGCACTATTCATGCCTAGAATGTCCTGCCAGCCTCTGTGGTACTTTCATGCTCACCCAGAACGTCCTGCCAGCTACTGGTGGTAGTACTAGCATGATGGTACCACCAGTGGCTGTCAGGACATGCTGAGCATGGGCATCAAAGTACCACAGAGGCTGGCAGGACATACTAAACATAATTCATGCCCAGTATATCTTGCCAGCCACTGGTAGTAGTACTAGCATGATAATACCACCAGTGGCTGGCAGGACATGCTGGGTGTGCATGATAGTACCATGGAGGCTGGCAGGACATACTAGGCATGATTTATGCCCAGTATGTCCTGCCAGCCTCTGTGGTACTATCATTTCCAACATGTCCTGCCAGCCACTGGTGGTACTATCATTTCCAAAATGACCAGCCAGCCACTGGTGGTCCTGTTATGCATGCCCATTGCCCAGTATGTCCTGCCAGCGTCTGTGGTACTATCATGCCCACCCAGAATTTCTTGCTAGCCACGGGTGGTAGTACTAGCATGATAGTATGCCAGAGGCTGGCAGTACATGCTGGGCAATAGGCATAATAGTACCATAAAAGCTGGGAGGACACACTGGGCAATGGACATGATAGTACCACCAGTAGACTGACTAGGTGGTCTCCAGGGCTCTGTCTCCCAGCTGGAGGTAGCAGCCCGTAGCTGTCTGCTTTATCTGTGCTGAGAATCAAAAATTCTGCGGAGTGCTATGTCATTTTATTTTTTAGTATTTATTTTCACACTTCTATATGTGTGACAGACCCAACAGCTAATCATAGATGCTGAGACAGGGAATGGGCGTCTGTGATTGGCTGCTTGATAACCTGAAAGCAGCCCATACATAGTACAATACTAGAATGTATGGGCTGATTGTAGATTACTCGAACAACAGATCACAGACGCCCATCCACTTTGACAGCATCTGTGATTGGCTCTTGGGTCTGTCACACATATAGAAGTGTGAAAAGAAATAACTTTTAAAAACATGACGTAGCGCTCTGCAGAATTTATGATTCTAACCGCAGATAAAGCGGACAGCTATGGCCTGCCACCCCCAGCTGCCTCGCTTTACCTTGGCTGGTGATCAAAAGACAGAGAAGCCTAATATTTGTTTTAAACTTTTTTTAAATATTTAAAAAAAAATGTGTGTGCTCCTGCCATATGTTGATGGCCAGCCAGATAAAACCAGCAGCTGGGGGCAGGAATTCTCAGCATGGTAAGGCCCAAGCTTTCTTGGCCCTCCATGCTGAAAATCGCAGCAGCTGCCACCCCTGAAAATGGTGCATTCATCATAGCACCATTTCCAGGCATTTTACCTGGCTCTTCCAGCAGCCCTGGTGGTGGGTGGCACACTGGGTAATAATAGGGTTACTACCAGGCCAGCTTTGTATTATCAGCTGGAACTAAGCCCAAAATTCATGGTGTCACGCTAAATAATACATGGCTATCATGAATTTCTAGTAAACAGAAAAAAAACACAGAAAAAAGCTTATTTATTAAAATAAAACAAAAAACACATTTAGGGACTCCATCTTTAATTTAAAAAAATTCTCGCTCCGATGTAATCCACGGGTGTTCTGTCTTCAGCTCTGCTACATCTTTGCCATCGGACAAATATGTCTGCTGACAAGGATGAGCAGTCACAGAATGACACTGGAGCACTGTTACTGTGTAGTGCGGCAATATGTCTCTTTTTTTTTCATTTGATGTAGTGTAGAAATCTTGGGGAAAGTGGGAAATCTGCTCTGGAAGTGATCAGTTATAGATAACTATGTTATTTTCTGCAGAGATAAGTCCTGCATAGAAGACGTGATATCAGTCTGCGACAGATAAAGAACTTCACCTAGAGACATCACTGGTGAGTATGTGTATTACCTATACGCACACACTGACACTATATACAGAGATCCTGTGTATAATGTCAATGGTGATCATTGCATTACCTGTACACTGACACTATATACAGAGCTCTTATGTATAATGTCACTGTTGATCACTGTGACTAACCGTTGCCGGGTTCTCAGGTCTCAGGCGCTGCTTCACTGTCACGGTTCCGTGCCTGAGGTTGTGGGGCCCGGTGGTCAAATGGACGGGTTGGGGGAATGTGAAATGAAGTCTTATTTGTTTCGTGACACCACCTGTGGGTATCTGGTGATGGCATCGGCGCTGCTTGGGCCTCCGGGGGATGTGCGGCAGCTAGATGGGATGCTCCCCACAGGATGAGCAGTAATCCCCGGGGCCAGGAGCTGCACTGAGTGGAATACGGCAGCTCGGCTAGTTTATGAAGCCAGAGGTTAAGACAGCTACAGAAGAACACACGGATATGATGCTCCTCTGCACGGGTCTTTACTTTATGTCTTGTACGGTACACGGTACTACAGTTCTTTACGTAACGGACCGGGTGGTCCCAGTGATGAACAGTCTCTGTCCAAAGCTCCACAGTGTTCCTTCTCTACTGTCCTTTTCTTGTTGCTGTGCTGCCTTGTTGCACCAGGTTGGGATACTGGGGTTTCTCTATTGGATTGCCTGTTCCATGTTGTTCAACCATAAACGGTTATCTGCCGCGACACTATTATTTATCATGAAATTGAACAGGTGTGTGCTGGGCTCTAACAATGGTGACCATGCATGGCTATCAGACTAGGAAAGGGAGAATGGGGAAAATTTATATATCAGTAGGAGCTCAGTCAAAAATACAACAATATGCAAATCTTTATATGACTGGCATCACCACAAGTGTAGGTGCAGGCAGAAAATTATATACTTACATAAACGGTTATGTGCCACAACACTACTATTTATCATGAATTTGTAGCTCAATGAGTGGCACTTGGAACAAAAGGATCAATGGGTATAGTGAATGTGTGTATAGCAGAAATTGCCCTATGCTAAATAAGGAAAACGGAGATCTTGGTTTCAATAGTGGCCACTAGAGAGTAAGCCTGACACCCACTACACGGAGCCTCCACTGTGAGGTCCTGACACTATGCCCTAGTGAAATGTGGAGATGTGAGTGGGTTTATATGCCCATGAATGTAATTAAAAACAATGAACAGGTGTGTGCTGGGCTCTAACAATGGTGACCATGCATGGCTATCAGACTAGGGCATAGTGTCAGGACCTAATAGTTAATAGTTAACATTTCTGCTGAATTTTATAAGATGCTGTATGGCCTGTGGGATGATCATGTGACTACAATAGGCGGAGCTAAGACTTCATAGAGCATAATGATTTGCTTGCTTATCTCTGCCCACTATTGTCACATGATCATTACATCACACAGGTCCTTAGACTACCTCCTCCAAGGTGTAGTCTGACTGCCTCATTTACATAAAAAAATGTAAGTGTATAAATGATTTTTTTTACCTTTAACATTACACTATGAGCTCAGACAGGGATGGTTAGTTAGTGCTATGAAACTGCACGTAAAGACAGTGATAGCTGGGGGGCATAAACCAGCTGACAGGTTCCCTTTAGTCCCAGTGACTCTCAGGTCTGGTCCAATGGAGACCGCAGAACTTGCTGCAGACCTGATGAGACCACCACACCCAATGATCTAGAGGAAGGCGAAACCGCACCCCTCCCGGAGAGTTCTACCTCAGGGGGGGGAAATTCCTTCCTGACCCCAGTTGTGGCGATCAGACATCTCCCTGGATCAAGTTTGTCTTGCTGCATTTTGCTGTATATCTGTACATCAGGAGCGGACACAGCAGAGGCCCTTGTGCAGTCCAATATCTCCTCGTAATGCACAATTCCGCTGGGTGTGAAGGAGTTAATGGCCACTCCTTGCTTCTTGGGCCCTTGTGGGACAATGGTATGTTCGCCCCTGCTGTACTTAGCTCAGGAGCGTCAACCTGGAAAGAAAAAGGCATTCAGCTTGTTCCTAGAAGCTAACAATCAAGTACAATGGATGCTCTGCTTTTACGACCATTTAGACTTAGGTTATGTTCACACGTTCATTTAAAAACACAGCTGTTGTCAAATTCACCGAACTCTCAAAAAGTTGTTGGGTCTTCAGGAGAGATGGGTAGTTGAGCTAGGATATTAGACGGTCACATCTGTAGCTGTGGTCATCCCTCTTTTGGTTCCAAAGTGTAAAGTAAACCAAAAAAGCATACTTTTACATTAGAAAGAACATGAACCTATGTGAACATAGTCTTAGGCTAAGCATTCATTTCACCTTTAATAAAGCATACACACATTAGTGATGGGCGAATCCTAAATTACTCAGAATCGCTTGACTCTAGCGAGTCCGAGCCCGGGACTCGCTACTCGTTGCGAGTCTAGCGAGTCCGATGTTAATGAATGGGGAAGCGAGTAATAGCGAGTAGTGTGAGATTTACAAATCGCAGATGTGTCTCGGAAGCTTCAGCCTGAAGCAATCCTAGTTTTGCCATTTATTTGCATTGGACTCGTTTACTTTGTAAGTAATCGCTGGGAAACTCGCACAGATAAGAGTCCTGTCTGCTCTGTGTGCTGGCTGCCGCAGCTCCAGGGTCCTAGAGGCCGCCTGCTGCCTGATGTAGCAGTGCTGAGATTGTTCTCAGTCTGCTCATTCCCTGTGTACAGACATGAATGTCTGTGCACAGAGATGATGTAGCAGAGCTGAGATTGTTCTCAGTCTGCTCATTCCCTGTGCATAGACATCTATATCTATGCACAGGGGATGTAGCAGAGAGGACATCGCGTTTTGGACTGCGTCGGACGGAAGAGGATTTTTTTAATTAAAGATGGAGTCCCTAATGGCTTTTTTTTTTATTTCTAATAAAAAATTTTCTCTGTGTTGTGTTTTTTTTAAAACAATTTAATAGAAATTCATGGCGGTCATGTCTAATATTGCCGTGACCGCCATAAATTTCGGGCTTAGGGCCAGCTGATGATACAAAGCTGGCCCTAACCTCTTTATTACCCAGCGTGCCACCGCCACCAGGGCCGCTGGAAGAGCGGGGTTCAGCGCCAGAACGCGCCACCTTCTGGGGCGGCTGCGGGCTGCAATTTGCAGCGGGGGGTGCCCAGAAAGCTTGGGCCTCCCTGCGCTGTGGATTCCAGCCCCCAGCTGCTTAGCTGTACCTGGCTAGACATAGAAATTGCGCGGAGCCCCACGCATTTTTTTTTAATTATTTCATGAAATTCTGAGATTCTGACTCTGACTCTGAGACTCTGACTCTGAGACTCTGACTCTGAGACTCTGAGACTCTGGCTCTGACTCTGAGACTCTGACTCTGAGACTCTGACTCTGATTCTGAGACTCTGACTCTGACTCTGAGACTCTGACTCTGACTCTGAGACTCTGACTCTGAGACTCTGACTCTGAGACTCTGACTCTGAGACTCTGAGACTCTGAGACTCTGAGACTCTGACTCTGAGACTCTGACTCTGATGGTCCCGTCACACGGCACGACCTGGCCAGCGATGTCGGAAGCGATGCGCGGGTGCCCGCTTGGTTCCGACATCGCTGGCCAGCTGTCACACAGCATCGCTGCGGCCGGCGACACCGCAGCGATGCGGGCGGTGACATTGCTCGCTGGGCTGGGCTTAACCCAGCGAGCGATCCGCAGCAACGCTGCGGTATAGGCTGGATCGCCGCTGACATCGCTCTGGCGATGTCACACGGCGCGATCCAGCCTTATCACAGGTCGCAGGTTGACAGGTTTACGGTTCTTCCCGTAAACCTGTCAACCTGCGACCGGCGATAAAACGCGGTCGCGCCGCGCGTTTTCACAGCGCGACGTCGCTAGCGACATCGCTGATACGTCACTTTTTCGGCGATGTCGCTAGTGACGTCGCCAGGTGTGAAGCCGCCTTGAGACTCTGACTCTGAAATTCATGAAATAATAAAAAAAAAATGCGTGGGGCTCCGCGCAATTTCTATGTCTAGCCAGGTACAGCTAAGCAGCTGGGGGCTGGAATCCACAGCGCAGGGATGCCCAAGCTTTCTGGGCACCCCCCGCTGCAAATTGCAGCCCGCAGCCGCCCCAGAAGATGGCGCGTTCATTGAAGCGCCATCCTCTGGCGCTGAACCCCGCTCTTCCAGCGGCCCTGGTGGCGGTGGCATGCTGGGTAATAAAGGGGTTAATACCAGCTTTGTTATACAAGCTGGTATTAAGCCCGAGATTCTTAATGTCAGGCCACGTTTGACCCAGCCACTAAAAATCTCCAATAAAGGGTTAAAAATACACAACACAGAGAAAAATTTTTATTTGAAATAAAAAAAAAAGCCATTAGGGACTCCATCTTTAATTAAAAAAATACTCTTCCGTCCGACGTAGTCCAAAACACGATGTCCTCTCTGCTCATCCCCTGTGCATAGATATAGATGTCTATGCACAGGGAATGAGCACACTGAGAACAATCTCAGCACTGCTACATCATGTCTGTGAGCAGGCGGGCTCTAGGACCCTGGAGCTGCACAGAGAAGACAGCTGGACTCGGCTCGCAAAGAAACAGCAGTTACTTTGCGAGTTTCCCTGCTATCACTGGCACAGTAGCCGAGTCTAATGCAAACAATGGCAATCCTAGTTTTGTCAGCGTTTGCCATTGATTTGCATTGGACTCGTGCGAGTAAACGCTGGGAAACTCGCAGAGTACCGAGTCCTGCGAGTCCCTTACTACTCGCCGAGTAACGAGTCCTAGCGAGTAGATTCGCCCATCCCTAACACACATACATTCATTCTTATCTATCTAATAGGATGACGACAGCTGTCCAGGACCTGTACCCCAACACAAGAAGCACTCTGGGCAAATCCCTGGCACATGATATCATAACCAGTGACCGTCTCAGAGTACTGAGTGGTGATCAAGTTGGGGATGATATCACAACCAGTGACAAAGTGAGGGAATGGGAAACTTTGTGTAGTCTCAGGGGCTGAGTGCCACTCAAAACTGTTGGGGTGCAGCTGAGGGAACCTATTTTCAGAGATGATGTCCTCCACCCAACTCTCAAAAAGCTTTTGGGTCTTCAGGAGAGATGGGTATTCGAGCTAGGGTATTAGACGGTCACATCTGTAGCTGTGGTCATCCCTCTTTTGGTTCCAAAGTGTAAAGTAAACCAAAAAAGTATACCTTTTACATTAGAGAGAACATTAACCTGTGTGAACAAAGCCTTAGGCTAAGCATTAATTTCACCTTTAATAATGCATATACACATACATTCATTCTTATCTATTTAATAGGATGACAACAGCTGTCCAGGACCTGCACCCCAACACAAGAAGCACTCTGGGCAAATCCCAGGCACATGATATCGTAACCAGTGACCGTCTCAGAGTACTTAGTGGTGATCAAGCTAGGGGATGATATCACAACCAGTGACAAATTGAGGGAGGGGGAAACATTGTATGGTCTCAGGAGCTGAGTGCTACTCAAAACTGTTGGGGTGCAGCTGTGGGACCCTATTTTCAGAGATGATGTCCTCCACCCAACTCTCAAAAAACTGTTGGGTCTTCATGAGAGATGAGCAATCGAGAGATGCTATCAGACGGTCACATCTGTAGCTGTGCTCATCCCTCTTTTGGTTCGAAAGTGTAAAGTAAACCAAAAAAAGCATACTTTTTACATTAGAAAGAACATGAACCTATGTGAACATAGTCTTAGGCTAAGCATTCATTTCACCTATAATAAAGCATACACACATACATTCATTCTTATCTATCTAATAGGATGACGACAGCTGTCCAGGACCTGCACCCCAACACAAGAAGCACTCTGGGCAAATCCCTGGCGCATGATATCATAACCAGTGACCATCTCAGAGTTCTGAGTGGTGATCAAGCTGGGGATGATATCACAACCAGTGACAAAGTGAGGGAGGGGGAAACTTTGTGTAGTCTCAGGGGCTGAGTGCCACTCAAAACTGTTGGGGTGCAGCTGAGGGAACCTATTTTCAGAGATGATGTCCTCCACCCAACTCTCAAAAAGCTTTTGGGTCTTCAGGAGAGATGGGTAGTCGAGATACGATATTAGAAGGTCACATCTGTAGCTATGGTCATCCCTCTTTTTGTTCCAAAGTGTACAGTAAACCTAAAAAGTATACCTTTTACATTAGAAAGAACATTAACCTGTGTGAACAAAGCCTTAGGCTAAGCATTCATTTCACCTTTAATAATGCATACACACATACATTCATTCTTATCTATTTAATAGGATGACGACAGCTGTCCAGGACCTGCACCCCAACACAAGAAGCACTCTGGGCAAATCCCTGGCACATGATATCGTAACCAGTGACCGTCTCAGAGTACTGAGTGGTGATCAAGCTGGGGGATGATATCACAACCAGTGGCAAAGTGAGGGAGGGGGAAACTTTGTGTGGTCTCAGGGGCTGAGTGCTACTCAAAACTGTTGGGGTGCAGCTGTGGGACCCTATTTTCAGAGATGATGTCCTCCACCCAACTCTCAAAAAGCTGTTGGGTCTTCAGGAGAGATGGGTAGTTGAGCTAGGGTATTAGATGGTCACATCTGTAGCTGTGGTCATCCCTCTTTTGGTTCCAAAGTGTAAAGTAAACCAAAAAAGTACCGTATATACTCGTGTATAAGCTGACCCGTGTACAAGCCGACCCCCCTACTTTTGCCCCCAAAATCTGGGAAAACCTATTGACTTGTGTATAAGCCGAGGGTGGACCCCAGCACAGGTATACAGCCCCCAGCAGTGTGGTATACAGGCCCCCCCAGTGGTATACAGGCCTCCCCAGTGGTAGTATACAGCGCCCAGCAGTGTGGTATACAGCAGCCTCCCCAGTGGTATATACAGGCCCCAGCTGTGTTACAGCAGCCTCCCCAGTGGTATATACAGCAGTAGCCCCAGTGGTAGTATACAGCAGCCCCAGTGGTAGTATACAGCAGCCCCAGTGGTAGTATACAGCAGCCCCAGAGGTATATACAGCCCCAGTGGTAGTTTACAGCAGCCCCAGAGGTATATACAGCAGCCCCAGTGGTAGTATACAGCAGCCCCAGTGGTAGTATACAGCAGCCCCAGAGGTACAGTTAGGGCCAGAAATATTTGGACAGTGACACAATTTTCGCGAGTTGGGCTCTGCATGCCACCACATTGGATTTGAAATGAAACCTCTACAAGAGAATTCAAGTGCAGATTGTAACGTTTAATTTGAAGGGTTGAACAAAAAAATCTGATAGAAAATGTAGGAATTGTACACATTTCTTTACAAACACTCCACATTTTAGGAGGTCAAAAGTAATTGGACAAATAAACATAACCCAAACAAAATATTTTTATTTTCAATATTTTGTTGCGAATCCTTTGGAGGCAATCACTGCCTTAAGTCTGGAACCCATGGACATCACCAAACGCTGGGTTTCCTCCTTCTTAATGCTTTGCCAGGCCTTTACAGCCGCAGCCTTCAGGTCTTGCTTGTTTGTGGGTCTTTCCATCTTAAGTCTGGATTTCAGCAAGTGAAATGCATGCTCAATTGAGTTAAGATCTAGTGATTGACTTGGCCATTGCAGAATGTTCCACTTTTTTGCACTCATGAACTCCTGGGTAGCTTTGGCTGTATGCTTGGGGTCATTGTCCATCTGTACTATGAAGCGCCGTCCAATCAACTTTGCAGCATTTGGCTGAATCTGGGCTGAAAGTATATCCCGGTACACTTCAGAATTCATCCGGCTACTCTTGTCTGCTGTTATCTCATGAATAAACACAAGTGACCCAGTGCTATTGAAAGCCATGCATGCCCATGCCATCACGTTGCCTCCACCATGTTTTACAGAGGATGTGGTGTGCCTTGGATCATGTGCCATTCCCTTTCTTCTCCGAACTTTTTTCTTCCCATCATTCTGGTACAGGTTGATCTTTGTCTCATCTGTCCATAGAATACTTTTCCAGAACTGAGCTGGCTTCTTGAGGTGTTTTTCAGCAAATTTAACTCTGGCCTGTCTATTTTTGGAATTGATGAATGGTTTGCATCTAGATGTGAACCCTTTGTATTTACTGTCATGGAGTCTTCTCTTTACTGTTGACTTAGAGACAGATACACCTACTTCACTGAGAGTGTTCTGAACTTCAGTTGATGTTGTGAACGGGTTCTTCACCAAATAAAGTATGCGGCGATCATCCACCACTGTTGTCATCCGTGGACACCCAGGCCTTTTAGAGTTCCCAAGCTCACCAGTCAATTCCTTTTTTCTCAGAATGTACCCAACTGTTGATTTTGCTACTCCAAGCATGTCTGCTATCTCTCTGATGGATTTTTTCTTTTTTTTCAGCCTCAGGATGTTCTGCTTCACCTCAATTGAGAGTTCCTTTGACCGCATGTTGTCTGGTCACAGCAACAGCTTCCAAATGCAAAACCACTTACCTGGAATCCACCCCTGACCTTTAAACTACTTCATTGATTACAGGTTAACTAGGGAGACGCCTTCAGAGTTAATTGCAGCCCTTAGAGTCCATTGTCCAATTACTTTTGGTCCCTTGAAAAAGAGGAGGCTATGCATTACAGAGCTATGATTCCTAAATACTTTCTCCGATTTGGATGTGGAAACTCTCATATTGCAGCTGGGAGTGTGCACTTTCAGCCCATATTATATATATATAATTGTATTTCTGAACATGTTTTTGTAAACAGCTAAAATAACAAAACTTGTGTCACTGTCCAAATATTTCTGGCCCTAACTGTATATACAGCCCCAGTGGTAGTATACAGCAGCCCCAGAGGTATAAACAGCCCCAGTGGTAGTATGCAGCAGCCCCAGAGGTATATACAGCCCCAGTGGTAGTATACAGCAGCCCACCCGCCACCCCCATCAGTATACAGGCCCCCCCATCAGTATCCAGGCCCCCCCCCCTTGCTCCGCAAAATCTGCAAAGTAAAATCATTATACTTATCACTGTCCTGTCGCCGCCGTCCCCGCCGCTGCCATCGCGCTCCTCCGTCTTCATCCAGTGTCTTCCGGCTTCCTGTGGTCGGCGCAGGCAATGACGTCATTGCCTGCGCCGACCACAGGAAGCCGGAAGAAGACGGATGAAGCCGGGGAGCGCGATGGTAGCGGCGGGGACGGCGGCAACAGGACAGTGATAAGTATGTGGCGCCCCGCAACGAGTGCGTCACAAGGGAGTATTGCAGCCGCAATATTCTCTGACACAGCAGTCATACAGTTAACTCTGAGATCCAACCTTACATGCAACACCTAGAACAGAGGGCCAATCCTAGGTCCTGGTGGGTGGAGTATTAGGGTAGAGTAACAGAACACAATAGTCTAGACCAAGGAGAACAGAATAGCCTGGGATCTAGAGGAGAACCTAGAACACAGAGCTTGGAGAGGAGCGGGGGCTCCGCACTCCATGCGGGCCCCTGGGCCGTCACCGGTCGGGTGTCAGCACCTGAGGCCTTAACCACCGGGAATGGGCATTTCTACACGGGTTCCCAAAAGACTCCCGTGCCCACAACTCACAGCCGGTTCACTGGTACCGAAGCTGGCAGCAGTTCACCTCTGCCATGCGAACCAGAAGAGTGGAGGATCAGCTTTACAGGAGCACCCCACCACCAGCCAGTTTCCAGTCGTCTAACCAGCGGTGTACCCACTGAGGGATCCAAGGCTCCCCAAAGCATCCAGAACGTACATCATGGATAGGGCATTGAAGCAGCCTCCCCGTACCCGACCTGGTATTCCTGGGCGACACTGGCAATCAAGTTAGGTAGAATGGAGGAACACTTGCGGATCTCTGAGGAACACTATCACTGCTGAGTCCACCCGGTCTACTACTCAACCACTGTATACCATGTACTGCCTGCTGGTTACAGTAAAGACCCGTTGCAGAGACTACCTGTGTCCGTGCTTCCTTATGAACTGCCTGTCCGCACAACAAGGTAACCGCAGCTGCCGCATAACATCTTGAGCAGCTCCAGCCTCCGGGGATCACTGCTCAGCCTGTGGGGAGCGTAACATCTTGCTGCTGTCCATCCCCCGGAGGTTCCGCAGCGTCGGTAGTCCTTACCGAATCTACTCATAGGTGGCGTCACGAATAAATTAAAACCCCTTTAATCTGTTCCACCAAGACGTCTTCACTTTTGATCTGCACTACACCGGGCCCCACTACCGGCAGGCGCGGTCCACCCGTGACAAGGAGGAAGGAAGCATCGCCTGTCTAAACCGGAGTCAGCCGGCCGCGGTGAGTCAGAAAATGGCGTCACGAACAGGATACGAGCAGGCCCGTTACCCAACGGGTATAATGTGCTTAAAATGGACTTTATTGTCTACAATTGGACTTTGTTTGTCCCTAAAAGAACTTTCCCGCCTTTACACCATGGGCCAAGATGGCGCCCAAGATGGCGTTCCCGCCACAAGAAGCCGCCACGTGTAAGCCCAGGAGTGAGTCAACCCCCCCTCATCGTGGGAGGGCTAAAGACAAAAGGCGCCAAACTCTTTGTCCGCCCTGATTGCTCGAATCAACCATGGGGGCGGACCCCAAAGACTTTTCCCACCATTGGACTACAAAAGCCCACAGGAAATGGGAGTGTCAGACAGACTTCTTCACCAGCTCAACCAGAACGTCTTACCGGTTGAACGGGTGTGGTTTCCCTCCAAGGAAGAAAATGTCCAGCGTGAGACTCCAAGACCTAATGCGGGAGGTCGAGGCGGAGGCCAGAGCAGCCATAGGCCAACCGGGTCCGGATCCTGCCCTTACTATAGACGGCAGCCCCGACTTCTGGCTAGAGGCTCTACAAGACCTCAGGGTGCGGTTACTAGAGACTGTGGAGTGGACGGTTCGCAGCTGGAGCGCGACCCTAGGCAGACGACTACACCATGCGATGCAGCAGAGCCGACCAGGTACCGCTACTCCAAGCCCCGACGACGTCACCAGCTTCTCAACTGCCTCACCGTCGCCTACCACCTGTCCTGCTTCGTCACCGGAGCCTATAGACTGCATCATTCCGGTGGAGGCCGCAACTCGACCCGTTCCAGCGACGAATATCGCAACCGATCCCGTTCTTGAGCCGGAGCTCATAATACGCTCCACAGAAGAACTTGATCTCTACCAGGTTCCCACCGAGGAACCCGCGACGTGTTTCACGAGTACAGAGACTGTCGCCTGTTTTATCCCCGTACCGGAGGCTTCCCTTGCTATTGCCGAGGCCTACCTGGCAACCGGGATTGAAACACCTTTACCTGCGGAAACAGATGAAGAGGCAGGTAGCCTGGAAGCCCTGCAGGACGTCCCTACGGAAGGATCCGCAGCACCGCCGCCCTGTTGTACAGCGGAACAAGCTTCAACATCTTTCACCATCGAGCAGCCTGATGTGGTCATCGAGGAAGAGGTCGGAGAGGATGACGACGAGACCCACAGCACCGCTGAGGATTTCGACACCGGGTTCGCTTGGGGAGACAACAAGGAACTTCCTACCGGGCATACTGCTTGGGTACACTGGTCGGGTGCAATGCCGACACCTTCCCCTGTGCCGTTCCACCGGGTTCCGATACAGACAGCCCGCCAAGTTCAAGCTTCCCACCAAACCACCAGCTCCATTACTCATCTCTACACCCCGAGCCGCGACGACGGAGATGTACGCCAGAGACGACGAGAGCAGTGGCAAGCCCGAGAACGCGCCAATATGCAGGCCCGTGCCGAGGCTCGCCGCCAGCCGCCGCTGCCTGATGAACTCCGCCGTGAAGGTAGAATTTCCACCTTTAATTTAAATACCGGGTGGGGGTTCGCTTGGGAGGTGGGTTTGAATGAGGAGGTGTTTGTGGGGCGCCGGGACGTTGAGTCAAACTTGCCAAGGGGACATCCCGATCGCGACCTATACCGGGGCGATATTATCACCTATGAGCGCTACGCTTGTGCAGATGGGTGGTTCGCTATCCGGGTGCGCCATCGTTCTCCGTGCCAGTGACTTTAAAACTTGAACTCCCTCAATGACTCTGTTCCCGTTAATCACTGACTGTGAGATCTTGCGGCTACAGCCTGGACTATAGCTAAAGGACAGCCGACCGCCCGCCGGGTCCGCACAAAGTGATTACCTGTTTCTTTGCGTATGTCACCAAAGCATACCTTTACCTGTTTTGCATTTTCAATAAAAGTGTGTCATATATGTTATAAAAATGCAAAAACCTCTGTAATGTGAGTAGTGTGACGCTTGGGGACAAGCTTATTTAACCAAGGGGGAGTGTGGCGCCCCGCAACGAGTGCGTCACAAGGGAGTATTGCAGCCGAAATATTCTCTGACACAGCAGTCATACAGTTAACTCTGAGATCCAACCTTACATGCAACACCTAGAACAGAGGGCCAATCCTAGGTCCTGGTGGGTGGAGTATTAGGGTAGAGTAACAGAACACAATAGTCTAGACCAAGGAGAACAGAATAGCCTGGGATCTAGAGGAGAACCTAGAACACAGAGCTTGGAGAGGAGCGGGGGCTCCGCACTCCGTGCGGGCCCCTGGGCCGTCACCGGTCGGGTGTCAGCACCTGAGGCCTTAACCACCGGGAATGGGCATTTCTACACGGGTTCCCAAAAGACTCCCGTGCCCACAACTCACAGCCGGTTCACTGGTACCGAAGCTGGCAGCAGTTCACCTCTGCCACGCGAACCAGAAGAGTGGAGGATCAGCTTTACAGGAGCACCCCACCACCAGCCAGTTTCCAGTCGTCTAACCAGCGGTGTACCCACTGAGGGATCCAAGGCTCCCCAAAGCATCCAGAACGTACATCATGGATAGGGCATTGAAGCAGCCTCCCCGTACCCGACCTGGTATTCCTGGGCGACACTGGCAATCAAGTTAGGTAGAATGGAGGAACACTTGCGGATCTCTGAGGAACACTATCACTGCTGAGTCCACCCGGTCTACAACTCAACCACTGTATACCATGTACTGCCTGCTGGTTACAGTAAAGACCCGTTGCAGAGACTACCTGTGTCCGTGCTTCCTTATGAACTGCCTGTCCGCACAACAAGGTAACCGCAGCTGCCGCATAACATCTTGAGCAGCTCCAGCCTCCGGGGATCACCGCTCAGCCTGTGGGGAGCGTAACATCTTGCTGCTGTCCATCCCCCGGAGGTTCCGCAGCGTCGGTAGTCCTTACCGAATCTACTCATAGGTGGCGTCACGAATAAATTAAAACCCCTTTAATCTGTTCCACCAAGACGTCTTCACTTTTGATCTGCACTACACCGGGCCCCACTACCGGCAGGCGCGGTCCACCCGTGACAAGGAGGAAGGAAGCATCGCCTGTCTAAACCGGAGTCAGCCGGCCGCGGTGAGTCAAGTATAATGATTTTACTTTGCAGGTTTTGCGGAGCAAGGGGGGGCCGCTGGATACTGATGGGGGGGCCTGTATACTGATGGGGGTGGCGGGCGGGCAGCTGTATACTACCACTGGGGCTGTATATGACTCCAGTATAAGCCGAGGGGGGGACTTTTCAGCCCAATTTTTGGGCTGAAAAACTCGGCTTATACGCGAGTATATATGGTATTTCTGAACACGGAAGAGAAGGAATCGACAATAAATGCTGCACATCACAGAGTCAAGATGTGATATGAAAAATCGCCCAAATTGGTATAACGTGACTGTGAAAGGTTCACACATACAATCTTGAAAAGTCAAATGTTAAAAGAAATGTACATTGTTGAGGCAGTATTCAAGTATACCATAAAGTCAGTACAATGATAAGACAATCTGGATATAGAACAAGTTCAGGAGCTGGGGTGGCTCCAGTGGGGAGAGAGGCTCTAATCCACCAAACTAAATCAAGATGCCAAGAGATGATAAATACATGTACAAGAACCATAGGCTACTACCTAGGGCAAATAAATAGGTCCAAACCGCAATACAAGAGAAATATACAAAATCTCACCCAAATACCAAGGTACGTCCTGTTAGGGAAACGAAGGGAATCAAATGACCTGTGGCTGGAGGGGAGATAGAGGTATATGTAGCGGTCAGTCAGATGCCAAGGCTAGTAGCCAAATGAGGACCCCAGTCCAACGCGTATCACCACTATATAGCAGCTTTGTCAGGGAGGCATGGTGAATTGATGGAACATGGGCCTTAATATCCATGCAATCAATGATAAATGCTGGTCGGTGTGTTGGTTGCCAGGCGACGCCTGGCAAACAGGAAATGACATCCCGGAAGTATAGATGCCACGTGCATAGCCGTGTCATATAGTGCCGCCCATCAATAAGCCGAATGCCGAAGTATCTATGCGCATACGCGAGCTGGTCAGACCCAAGTATGTTTAAAGGCACGAGGACAACAAAGCAGCGGCAACAATATGCTGTGCAATCTTGAAGTAATACAAGTGCTGATGGAGTTTTTCAGGTTAGCCAGAGTAAATAAATATGAACAAATTATGGAGCGAGTAGAATGTTCTTTACTGAGGGAAGACTATGCATCTAGACCAAGGCTACCACCCACAAACAACGGAGCCATAATAAAACCCACTCCTATGTGATTTTATAGAGGACATGTAAGATTTTGTTACATAATACGGCAAAATGCAATTAGTGCCAAAATCATGGGTTTGTCAGAAATAGCGACGAATATTGCTCACGATAAGATGATAGGAAACCGTTGAAATATAGAATCCGGGGTGTATCACAACTAGTCTCACATCGATCCACCATCAAGAATAGTGTGCACACCTGGATAGACAGTATCTTGGATCAATATTTTGTGATCAATACACCACAAGTATCCTTTACTGGGGGGACCAACAGTCCCTGGTGAAGTGCAAAATATGCACCTAGACCAAATCCAACGCCCACAACAGCAAAGCAAATCCCATCTCCCATATAAGTTCACAGAAGACATGTGAGAATATGGAAAATAATAGTACGGCGAAATGCAATTAGTACCATAATCATGGGTTTATCAACAAAGCAACGAACGTTGGACAAAGGAAGATTAGTATAGGAACTTTTTTAGTATAAACACCTAATCCAGGGTGCATCCCAATTAGTCCCAAATCGATTTCAATCTAACATTTCAGGAATAGTGTACACACCTGGAAAGAAAGTTTCAGAACCAAAACTTTGTGATCAATTATTGCCTGAAGAATCAGCTGCAAATCAGCCAAAGGATGTATAAGTGGTGCAAAATTGATTTGGAAGAAAAAACAAGAATCAAAAAATAGTATGAGAAGGATACAGAAAACCCTTGATACCCATTGCATAGATGTATTCCAGAGCTCTGGAATATGGGTGAAAAGGGATCAAGATATTTCTGTGACCATTGTGGGAAACGAGGGGTACCAACAATTCTGATCGCATGAGTATATATAGAGAAAGAAAGAAAGAAAGAAAGAAAGAAAGAAAAAAAAAGAAAGAAAGAAAGAAAGAAAGAAAGAAAGAAAGAAAGAAAGAAAGAAAGAAAGAAAGAAAGAAAGAAAGAAAGAAAGAAAGAAAACAGAAAAAATTATCGCCCCCAGGTGGTCTGAGGTTGAGATGGTGTCCACCCACTTTGAAGTGGGACAGGGAGGACAAGGAGGACAGGGATGTCAGCGCAGGACTCATCAGACCTGGGGTCACCGTGGCGTGGTTGATGAGCAAACAGATATTGGCCAATATATGTACCAAGAACCCCAGAAAATAAAAAAATAAGAATATTGAGTTTTTTGAAAAAAAAACATAAGTTTTTAATTTTTTCCTCATATATAGACCGCTTGTTAGTATGTGTGCATTTTTGGTAGTAGCTGAGTGCTGCAGAGAATTTTTTCTGTTTTTTTCTGATAGATAGATAGATAGATAGATAGATAGATAGATCCCCTTGTTTCTTCAGTGGACCCCAGCGTAGACTGCATACTCTATATATTCCACCAGAGGGAGCTCTGTACTCTCCATACAGGAGCAAATTGTGCAATTTGAGCACCACAATTAGAAAACATGATTGGATGGTGGATACAACACTTATAATCGTGTATCTCTGATGTAATGCGCAGAATAAAATATATTTATTTAACCCTGTGATCATGTCGGTTGTATTTTGCCACAATTTGCCATGATTTATCTACGGAGGGATAGAGATGAACCATAGATGCCAAGGAGAACAAAACGTGACTGTTTTTGAAAACAAATGTTATGCAAAAAATACAGATGTTAATCACATCATAAGTTCCATTTTTGTTTAGTTGATATCTGAGGATAATAAACCTTTGTTAAAGTGTGAGGCATTGTATTTCAGGTCTTTTATTGTAAAGAGGGTAGTGTGGGAGGATTTCTGTTGCAGATACTTCATTACACTTAAGGCCCAGTTACACACAGATAATTGTGCAGAGATTGTTTGCAGATCTCTGGTTGCAGTGAAATCCACAAACTGGAACAATGTGTCCATGATTTCACTGCGACCAGAGATCTGCAAACAATATCTGCACAATTATCTGTGTGGGTAGCTGGGCCTTTAGAAGCAAGTCTGAGATTCGAAAGGCATGAGGGAAAGGGAGGATCCCCAATTGAAGAATTCTGTATATATTTTTTTGCACAGTTTTTTGTAATAGAGTTAAAGTAGATGGACAGTATGTTAACAGGAGTAATTAGCAGGATATACAGGAGCATCTCAATGAATTAGCATATCATCATAAGGTTAATTTATTTCAGTAATTCAATACATAAAGTGAAACACATGTATTATATAGAGTCATTACACCCAGAGTGATCTATTTCAAGTGTTTATTTCTGTAAATGTTGTAAATGTTGATATCATGGCTTACAGCCAATGAAAACACAAAGGTGATTATCTCAGAAAATTAAAGAAAGGAGGATGAAGGGTTAAAAATGGCACTGCCATCTTTCACGAGGCATCAAAGGATTAATATAATATTGATTTATTAGCCAACGTGTTGTAGGGCTCCCAGTGACACCCGGAAACATGGCATTATGACATTAATTTTTGCTGATATTCTAATTCATTGAGATGCAGTAGTATATACCGACACATATCACACAGGGAATTTGTCACCTTTTGGATAAAAAAAATATTAAAATCTGAGAGTCCTCAGTGGTTGATATCTTTTAATGGCGAACTGAAAAGATGGTAAACATAGCAAAATTTCAAGACAACTCAGGTCCCTTCTTCAGGTTCAGTATAAGACAAAATATGATGTGCCACATATACACCATGTTCCAAATTATTATGCAAATGTTCTTTTTCTCTGATTTTCCTAAATGGTCAGTGCAAATGACCGTCAGTGTAATAAAAGTCATCACCTGTTAGAGTATGCATCGAAATTTATTGAAGAAACCTCCCATTGATAACAGTATAATCTTCAAAATTAAAAAAAAACTCTAAATGCACTGTTCCAAATTATTACGCACAGTAGAGTTTCTAAACTTTTGATATGTTTGAAAGAACTGAAAATGCTCATTTGTTGATTCTGCAGCATTAAAAGGTCACATTCACTGAAATAAAAAGCAATTTAACTCCAAAACATCCTAACAGGCCAAGTTACATGTCAACATAGGAACCCTTCTTTGATATCTTCACAATTCTTGCATCCATTGAACTTGTGAGTTTCTGGAGAGTTTCTGCTTGTATTTCTTTGCATGATGTCAGAATAGGCTCCCAGAGCTGCTGTTTTGATGTGAACTACCTCCCACCCTGATTGATCTTTTACTTGATTATACTCCAAAGGTTCTCTATAGGGTTGAGGTCAGGGGAAGATGGTGGCCAATGCCACGGAGGTATTCTTTGCAGCATGAGATGGTGTATTGCCATGTGTGAAGATGATTTTGCTCCTGAAGACACGTTTTTGCTTTTTGTTCCATGGAAGAACGTTTTCAGTCAGAAACTCTACATACTTTGCAGAGATCATTTTCACACCTTCAGGAACCTTAAAAGGGTCTACCAGCTGTTTCCCAATGATTCTGGCCCAAAACATGACTCCTCCACCCCACCTTGCTGACGTCGCAGCCTTTTTGGGACATGGTTGCCATCCACGAACTATCTGGACCATCCAGGGTTGCTCGGCACTCATCAGTAAACAAGACTGTTTGAAAATTAGTCTTCATGTATGTCTGGGCCCACTGCAACCGTTTCTGCTTGTGAGCACTATTTACGGGTGGCCGAATAGTAGGATTATGCTCCACAGCAAGCCTTTGACGGATCCTACACTTTGAGGTTCAAGGGACTCCAGAGGCTCCAGCAGCTTCAAATATCTGTTTGCTGGTTTGTAAGGCCTTTTTAGCAGCTGCTCTCTTAATCCAATTAACTTGCCTGGCAGAAACCTTCCTCATTCTGCCTTTATCTGCACAAACACATCAGTGCTCAGAATCAGCCACAAATCTCATCACAATACGATGATCACGCTTACATTTTCGTGCAATATTTAATGTTTTCATCCCTTGTCCAAGGCATTGCACCAGGGGCGTATCTAGGGGGGTGCAGCCGGACCTTTTGCCCCGGGCACAGCTCAGCAGGGGGAGCACCCATCCCCCCCAGACGTCACTGACGCTGCCCAGTAGCAGTTGTCCCCAGGCTTGACGGCTCCGGTGATCGTTGTGACCGGTCTATGGGGTCTGATAAAGGAGACAGCGGTGCGCTGCAGAGCACTGACTTGAGTCCAGACCTCCCCGCTCTCCTGTGAGTTGTGCGCTGCAGAGTACAGAGTCCAGTGTGACGGGCCGCGGCTCCCATGGGCATGAGGAACTCAGCACAAGTGCGCACAAGTTTTTTTTAAATTATTTTACATTTCTTCTCTTCTTGCAGTTATTTGCCAGCTCTCCTCTATCAATCTTCCCCGGCTCAGCAGGGTCCTGTCTCCGCTCCTCCCTGTCAACAGGGCCGCAGCACAGGGCTCTGTGTGTCCCGGGGCTCCGCACTGTGGAGGAGGACAAACACCAAGTAACCGTCTCTCTGCTGCTTACTGTGTCCGCTGGGGATATGGGGTATATCTGGGAATAGGTGTGTGGTGGTGTATACATGGAAGGCTGTATATGGGGGTATGGGGTATATCTGGGTATAGGCGTGGGGGAGTATATATATGGAGGGCTGTATATGGGGGTATAGGGTATATATGGGTATAGGTGTGTGGGTGTATATATATATATAGAGGGATGCAGGGGCGTATCTAGGGGGGTGCAGATCTTTTGCCCCCCCCCCCCCCCGGTCCTCACCTACTTTGGGGGGGGCGCCAAAACAGACCTTTGCCCCGGGCGCCAGCAAACCTAGTTACACCACTGCATTGCACTATCTGTTGATTTTCGACAGCAGAGAGATCCTTTTTCTTTCCCATATTACTTGAAAACTGTGGCCTGCGTAATATTGTGGAACACCCAGTTTTCCTTTTATTGGGCTCACCTGCCAAACTAATTATCACAGGTATCTGAGATTGACTTCAGTGATCCAAAGAACCCTGAGACATAATACCATCAATGGATTTCATTGACAAAAAAAACAAAAAACCCTATGACACTTAAAAACAATTTGCATAATAATTTGGAACATGGTGTATATATACAACATGACTTGAAATAGTACAGTTGGGGGGGGCAGTGGCTCCTGATCAGGATACCTAGGTATGATTTTCGAATTACTTAAATAGAATATATGGACAGCAAAGTGTAGACATGAAAGGCTACAAATTTAGTAATTCTGTAAATTGGTAAAGACAAGTGAGGTGGAGCAGAACAGGAATGATCAGTATGTGATGGAGTGAAACAGTTATGGCAGAAAATATCATAACAGTTTATTGATAAGAAGTGTGAAAGTTTTATTGGCCTCTAATTAGAGTCTGTTCAAATATATCATGCCACCAAATACCCTTTAAATTGATCTAAAAAGATGTAAATCCATGTGAAATGTTCAATCCTGCTCTGCTTTTCGATAAGCATGGGTAAGCAGCAAATATGAATCCCTCCATCTGAATTATCTATGCAGTATTCTTGGGACAATTACACTTATGTAGGTATTCATTGGGTTAAGACTGCCACAGGAATGAGATTCTCCTCCTTGTTGGTTCCCCTACCTATTTGTGGAGACCTTCCACCAGGGGCGGACCTACCGTGGTGCAGCTGGTTCAACTGCACCAGGGCCCCGACAGGCTAAGGGGCCCCTCAAGCCTGCAGGGGGGCCCCTAGCCGACCCCATGACCCTGTGTCAGAGGAGAGGGGGTTAACTGAGGGAAGCTTCCTGCTTCCCTTGGCTGATCCCGCCCCTCCTCTCCTCTCCTCTGCCGCCCCGGCTCCGAGGACTACGCGGCCATGCACACGTCCGCTAGCACCCCCCCTGCTCCTTGCCGACATCCGCTAGCACCCTATCCCCCACCGCCCCCCCTCCCCGCTCCTCACCATTAGCTGCTGCACCAGGGCCCTCTTGGGATAAGGTCCGCCACTGCCTTCCACAGTCTCCTTTATGTTTCTGGTGTTTCTATTTCTGCATGCAATTGATGTTTCTTGGCCAGTTTTCATTAGTGCTTATCTTTAATTTTTTTCACCTTTTCCTGTTCTCTTTGGCATATGTCTCTCTCCCTTTACACATATATATTGGTCTTTCAATATTTTGTACATATAGACACAATGTATACAATGTTAATGGTTCACCATGTATTAATAAATCAGCACTGCCCGGCACTGAACTTCAGCACCATAGAGCTGTCCCCTGCTGAAAGTTCATGACCGCGGCTAGCTGCGATGTTGAATTATCAGCAGCTGTGGCTGCTATAACAAGAATCCGGCTGGACACCGGACCGGAGGGCATATTTGACCCTCCTGTTCTGTGTCCAGATCACATCGGACAGCCCCGGACCTGATGCTGCTGTGATGTGAACCCGGCCTATGAGATTTAGATCTGGACTGTGACTGGACCAGTCACACACATGAATATGCTTTGATCTAAACCATCCAATTAGGACCACTGTCCTGCAGGAAGATGAATCTTTATGTGCTGCGGAATATGTTGCCGCTATATAAATAATAATTATTATTATTATTATTACACCCCAGACTTACATTTGCTGCCTCTAACAGGTTTTCCTCCAGAATCGCTCTGTGTTTAGCTCCATCCATCTTCAAATCAATTCTTACCAGCTTCCATTTCCTTCTGAAAAAGCATCCCCAAAGCCTGATGCTGCCACCGCCATGTTCGACGGTGGTGATGGTGTTTTCAGGGTGATGAGCAGTGTTAGTTTTCCGCCACACATAGCATTTTGCATTTGTTCTCTACAATGCTTTTGAAAACTGGAAACAGGACTTCTGATTACTTGCTTGCAAAAATGGCTTTCTTCTTGCCTCTTTTCCAAATAGGCCAGATTCATGTCTTAAATTACTAAATTGTCCTGTGGACAGATACTCCGACCAGCAGCTTCTCAAGAGCTTTACTTTATTCTTCTCCACATCTTTATACCTCACCTGTCTGATGTGTTCTTTGGTTTTTGGTTTTCATGATGCTGTTTGATCCTTAATGTTCTCAGATAAACCTTTGAGGCCTTCACAGAACAGCTGTAGTTATACTGAGAATAAATCAAACACAGTCAATTCAAGTTACTAATTAGGTGACTTCTGTAGGCAATTGGTCACTCAGGATTTTATTTTGCCGCATCAGACGACAAGGGGCTGTAAACAAATGCACATCAAAGATAGTCAGGTTCATATTTTTTTAATATTTATCATGTTTAGACTTCACCAATATCTATGTATTACTTACTGTTAGTATCACTTAAACTCCCAATAGAATTATTATTATTATTCATTATTATAGCGCCATTTATTCAATGGCACTTTACGTGCGGAAAGGGCATGCATGGACAAGTACAAATACATGAACAATATAAGGCACAAGGTACAGAAGGAGAGAGGACCCTGCCCACGAGGGCTCAAAGACTACAAGGGATGGGTGAGGATACAGTAGGAGGGGGTAGAGTTGGTTGTGCGGTGGTTTGGCGAACTGAAGCTTACTGTAGGTTGAAGGCTTGTCAGAAAAGGTGGGTCTTCAGGTTCCTTTTGAAGATTTCCACGATGGGCGAGAGTCTGATGTGTTGGGGCAGAGAGTTCCAGAGTATAGCAGATGCACAGGAGAAGTCTTGTATGCGGTTGTGAGATAAGAGATAAGAGGGGAGTAGAGGAGGAGATCTTGAGAAGATCAAAGTTTGTGTGAGGGTAGGTATCAGGAAACCATGACTCAGATGTACGGAGGTGACAGATTGTGGACAGCTTTGTATGTCATAGTTTTGAACCGAGGTCTCAGAGAAATAGGAAGCCAGTGAAGAGCTTGTCAAAGAGGAGAGACTGGGGAATAGCGGGGAGGCAGGCCGATTAGGTCAGCAGAGTTTACGATAGATTGGAGTAATGCAATGGTGCAAGAGGGGAGGCCAGAGAGCAGGAGATTACAATAATCAAGGTGGGAGGTGATGAGGGCATGTACAAATGTTTTTGCAGTATCTTGGTCAAGGAATTTACGGAGTATGGAATGTATGGAGTCGGCAGGAGGTGGCAAGGGCTTGGATATGTGGCTTGGAGGAGAAGGCAGAGTCAAGTATCACTCCGAGGCACTAAGCATGCTGGACTAGGGCGAGTGAGCAGCCATTGACTTTGATGGATGGGTCTGGTGGAGGGATAGAGTGAGTTGGGGGAAAGATAATGAATTCTGTTTTGAATTCTGTTTTGTCCATGTTCAGTTTTAGAAATCGAGCAAAAAAGAAGGATGAAATAGCGGACAGACATTGTGGAATTTTGGTTAGTAAGGAGGTGATGTCAGGTCCAGAGACATAGATCTACATGACATTAGAGATAGTACTGAAAGCCGTGGGACTCTATGAGCTGTCCAATGCCTAGGGTGTAGATGGAGAAAAGTAGGGGTCCAAGAAGCGAGCCTTGGGGGACACCGACAGATAGGGGACAAGGTGAGGAGGTGGTGTGGGAGAGAGAGAGAAACTGAATGTCAAGTCTGTTGCAAATGAAGAGATCCAGGAGTGGGCCAAGTCCGTGACACCAAGAGATTTGAAGATCTGTAACAGGAAGGAACGGTCTACAGTGTCGAAGGCAGAGGACAGGTCTAGGAGAAGGAGGACAGAGTAGTGTCGCTTGCTCTTGGCAGTTAGTAGGTCATTGGTAACTTTAGTTAGGGCAGTTTCAGTAGAGTGAAGTGGTCGGAAGCCAGATTGTATGCGGTCAAAGAGGGAGCAGGAGGAGAGGTGGGAGGTCAGTTCAAGATGGACATGATGTTCCAGTAGTTTAGAGGCAAAAGGGAGAAGTGATATGGGGCGATAGCTAGAAACAGGATGGATCAAGGGAGGGCTTTTTGAGGATAAGTATGATAAAGGCATGTTTGAAGGATGAAGGGAAGACACCAGTAGTTAGTGATAAGTTGAAGAAATGGGTTAGGGTTGGGATAAAGACTGTGGTGAGGTTGGGAATGAGGTGGGATGGGAGTGGGTCAAGGGCACTGGTGGTGAGGTGTGACCTTGACAGAAGGGAGGAGAGCTGATCTTCTGTCATGGTGGAAAAACTGACTTTGGAAGAGAAGGGCTGTGCAGTTATGAGGATGGGCTGAGGGGACAGTGAATCAATAGAATACTATCAAGTTTGTGAATTAACGGGAACAAAATGTAAAGTTCACAAATTTTGACTAATTTTTCAAGGTATTGTAAATGAAATCTGTTACTAGGTTTATGCTTTCCAATAAGAGAACCTTACATTGTGTAACTTAGTGGATTTTATTGTGTAGTTTTGATGAAATTGTTTTATTTGCTATAGCTCTGTTAGTCATTTCAATGATTAGCTCTCAATGATCAACATCACATTACTTTCTGCCTAAATGGTGATTGTAATAAGGCTATAACCTCTAGAGCATGGGTGGGGAACCTCAGGTAATAGGGCTGCATGTGGCTCTCGAATACCATTTCTGTGTCCCCCGGGCAGATTCCCGGGGACAACAGTGCTCGGGCACGAAGCCACATTTTGCTGACTGTTTGCCCTTTAAAATTAGCTCCCCAGTGATCTCTATGCCCCATCCTCAGCCTCCTCAGTGATGGATAAGCCCCTGGCCCCTCCTTTGAGGTTTATGGTCCTAACAATCTGGAAAAGTAGTTTAGAAGCAACATGATCAATATCACCTAACATCACAGCCACACCAAAGAGAAGCAGCTCCAGCCACAGTAGGTCTGAGTTGATTGTTCAACAAAATATAGAAAGGTAATTTTCAAGCTGATAATTTGTTGTGGCCCCGAAGGACAGTAGAGATTTCCAAATGGCCCTTGGAAGAAAAAGGTTCCCCACCCCTGCTCTAGAGCAAAGAGTGCTGATTTTGTCTTGGGTGCAATGATAACCAGAGAAGAGCTTTAGTGAGTGTCAGACAGGCAGCTTGGGAGATTGCATGAAGCGTGGAGTGAAGTGCTAGAGTGAGGGTGTAAGGACATTAATCTGCTGCCAGCTGTTAAAGCTGAGCAGAGGAGCTAGCTGCAACAGGGGTATCAGCCCCAACTCAATCTGAGATACTTCAGGACTGATCGTGAAACTGGAGGTCACTGGGCTTCAAGTACAGTGACTCACTTTGTGGACCCTCCTGAGGTTCAAGGGGCTATATAGGGTCAGAGGACAAGAAAGACTGTCACTTGCAGGACCCGCAGCTACCTGCCTGCACTGGCAACAATGGGACACTTAGGAGAGGACAAAGGGTAGCAAGTGTCAGAAGGGAAAAGGCAGCTGGAAGGCCAAATACATCCTATGTCTCAGCAAGGTGGACTCTGAATACCTCTGGGCTGGCCAGGTTGTAACCCTGATGCACTCTGTACCCCAGCCAGGTTGTAACCTTGAACCTCAAGTAAATGGTAAGAACAGCAAGACTGTGTGTCGTCTGATCTTTCCTGCTTTTTCTGCATCATCCATCCCAGTACACCTTCCAAGGAGACTCCTTCCCTAACTGGAGTGGGCTTAACATCTGGCTGCCACATCATTCTCCCCTGCAAACCCCCACAGCAGCCCGTGGCCACCTACTGGCCAGAACTCCACTTGGCGTCATGAACCACTAACTCCCTTGTAAATATCCCCATAACATGCCCGGCCAGAACCATGACCTCCGGGGACCGCCACTGTGACTCCCGAACTGTCAACCCCAGATGGTTGAGTACCCTGGCCCTATGACCACGACACCTTTAAATAGGAAAGCTCAGTTTTGTAGTCAAATGAACGTATAGGAGAATTTCTAAGTTTTTAATTTACATTTTTTTTACTTGAGGGTACAAAATTATTTTGCCCACCGGGATGGTCCTATCCTATCATCGCATATTTCAAACCTTACCAGATGTCTGCACTGGAAGCTAGCAGACAATGGTCCATTTCGTGCAGCGTGCGCTTCTATGAGTTTGACGAGGTTATGCCATGCTTTTTGAAACCACAATTTTAATATTTTGGATTAAAGCCTAAGTTTTTATTGAAGACGTGTGCCACTGGACTCTCCTTGTAATACTTTACTCTACCTGGAGCCTGGGTTTTAGACAGCAGAGCATTGTCCCTCACACTTGGATACAGCACTATCCTGGTTTTTCAGATCAAGACACTCTTTATGGCTGGGTGACAAGCGGTCCTAAGTTGAAGTTGGTGTGTATGTGTAAGTGTTTTTGCATCTCATTTGGAAGCTAAGTGCAGGTTATGTCCGATGGAGTCACCTTTACATGGCCGAACAGCTTTTATGTTTTTTTAATCAAAATAATGTCACCAAGTACTCTATTTTAATTACCTGCACCATTGCAATTCACTTACTTATTTTAAGGTATTTGCTAATTTTTGCTTCTTCTATTGGGTACTCCTGTTAAAATGTCAGTTTTTTGTCATATCAATATATTGCACCCAGAAGAATTATTTCAGAACTTTTTCGGACTTTAAAGGGGAATTCTTGGAAAATAAAAAGTATTTGTACTGTCCTTGTGTCGAGCCCCAGGGTGTGGGGTACTCGGTTATCAGGCGGCAGAGGGTTAACTTTGTCACGGGGGTTGGCGGCTGCGCCTGTTCCCATGTCCTGGGTCACACTTCAAAAGAGGAATTATGTACAGGGAACTATGTACAAGTTTATAGTTTGTCGTGACGCCACCTGCAGTACCTGGTGAGATGTCACCAGCGCCTCTACAGTCCTCCGGAGGTCGGTGGTATTGCGGCTGAGATGGTGTAGTCCTCCGCAGTCAGGACTGGGACCTCCGGGGCAGCAATCCTGTGACAGAAATGAGTTTGTGGAAAGAAGATGCAGCAGAGTCAAAGCCACTTCACCCGGGTACTTTACTGGAACTTTAGCAGCGTTATTACAGTTCTCAGTGCAGTAAGATGTTAAATGACAAGTAGCTACGGGTGGCTGCAGGCGGATCTCTGGTAGATGAATGGAACCCCCAGCGTGTGCCTTTCTTGTTCCTTTTCTTCCCTGCTTCCCAGTACCTTGTGTGAAGTTTGACCTCATATAGAGTAGATCTGACCTACTGCTGTCTCTCTTTCCTTTCCTTCCTCCTGTCGGGTAACCTTCTGCTGAACACTGCGGCTTGCCAGCTGTGTCTGGTCGCCTCTAATGGTCGCTTGAGATTCAGGGCCGTATCTGGATATACCCCCGTGCTTCGGATTTTCTGCAGGCCATAAAGGTTCCGACAGGTGCGGGCTCCGGTACCCGGTTTCTTTCCTGGGGCGAACTCTCCGGTTCCTCTATTCCCCACTCGTTCTCCATGTCTGGGATCTGTTTTGGTTGTTCCCTGGGCCCCTCAGCCGAGGAGACGCTCCTTCCTGCCTCAGGCTCCCTTAACTAGCTCTCCACCCTGGAGGCAGAGACCTGAAGCCCAAAAGGCCTCCAGCCAAAGACCTCCTTTCTCCCCCTGGGGGTGACTAAATACCCTCCCGGATTCCCTCCCACTGCATGACCTAGTGTGGGATGTGGGTTTAGGGTTCCGCCTACCATCCTGAAATCCTCTTGCAGCTGGGGTGACTACACCTCTTTTATGGGTGCAGTACCCCTTTGTGGCACCTACATAGTGGGGCGCCACACTTGCCCTCCTACGTGATGAAGCAGAGATGAGCATCACAATTCTAGAATCTATAGATTGCTTTCAAATCAATAAAATCATATCTGCTCCTCAGCTCTCAACCCTCACTTCGGGAACAGAGAGATTCTGCCTCATGCTGCAGCAGTGACAAGAGGTGTGTTGGGGGCGTGGACTCTGAGGGCTCCAAGATCATCTTACATTCCCAACCCCTCACACTTCTTTATGAACAGGGAGCATAGGCGACAGCCCCATGGTCACACTGTAATCCTGCCCCTGATATACCATTTTATGTAATGTTCTCCCTTCAAATAGCAATCCTGTCACCAAGCAGATATAAATACATGCTGTGATCGTCTGCTGTATAACTTATAATAGTACATAATGTATACTGTCATGTATCAGGCTAGCTGCATTGATTGATTCAGCAATGCCATGGTCCCTCCTCCCCCATATCAACTTGATAGCTTCCTGTCCCCTAAAACATTAGTACTATGCATGACTCAATATCTTGGTCCAAGAAGGGAGAGTTGAGAGCTGAGGAGCAGATATGATTTGATTGATTTATAAGTAATCTATAGATCCTAGAGCTGCAATGTACAGCTCTGCTTTATTATGTAGGAGGGTAGTACAAAAATATTTATCTCCTAGCAATTCCCCTTTAATGTCACCCATGACCTGTACTAATCAATTTAATACACAAACTAAAATGATTTTGAGGAGGGAAATAAAAATAAAACTAAAATACTGAGGGTTCATGTGTTAGCATCCTTTTAGGGATGCGTTCGTGTTTACACCATGTTCCTAATTATTATGCAAATGTTCTTTTTCTCTGATTTTCCTAAATGGTCGGTGCAAATGACAGTCAGTGTAATAAGTCATCACCTGTTAGAGTATACATCGAACTTTATTGAATAAACCTCCCATTGATAACAGTATAATCTTCACAATTAAAAAAAACTCTAAATTCACTGTTCCAAATTATCAGGCACAGTAGAGTTTCTAAACATTTGATATGTTTGAAAGAATTGAAAATGCTCATTTGTTGAATTTGCAGCATTAGGAGGTCACATTCACTGAAATAAAAAGCTAATTAACTCCAAAACATCCTAACAGGCCAAGTTACATATTAATGTCAAGCCCGCAAGGGTCGGGGTACTCAAAGCTCGGGCGTACTGGTACGGGGTTGTCACTGGTGGTCGGTGCCTGAGTCTGTGCCCTTGGGGAGACAATACAAAGGGGATAAGGAATACTAATAAAGTTCACGTGATGCCACCTGCAGATTCTGGTGATGGGCACTAGCGCTGCTTCAGACCTCCGGAGTACGATGGTATTGCAGCTTAGATGGAACAGCTCCCTGCAGGAGGTGCTGGGACTCTGAGGCAGGGATGCACCTGTAATGAAGGTGCTGAGTGTGCAGATGATCTGTGGAGCAGTGCAGCAGATGAACAGACACATGGAGGCTTTGTCACTCTACACGGGTACTTTACTCTGTAAACCAGTTCAGATGGCAGATCAGGTTAAAGCACAAGCAGTCTATAATCAGGTAGCTGGTCGGGTAGTCACAGAGGTTTGCAAGGCCATTCAGTCGATCCCGTAGTATACTCTCTTTTGTCGATCCCGTGTCCTGCTGTTAAAACCTGCCCCGGCACAACCCTTTTGTATACTAGGTCCGTTGGGGTGCTGTGAGATCCCCTCCTTTCTCTCTCTGAAGGGGCTCGACCTTTAGTGGGCGATCTTGGTGAGGCTGCACTTTGTAGACAGGGTGTCAGGGTTGGTGAACTGACCCGTGACGTTCAGTGTAGACGGCTCAGAGGCTGGACTCCCCGCACCGTATCCTCGGAGCCGATACTCCGTTAATGGACTTAGGTTCCCCCGAAGTATGGGTGCTCCGATATGGGGTCACCTCTCTCTTTCCTGGGCTGCCTCTTCTCTAGGCCCCCTCCCTGGAAGTCTTCTTTTCTCTCTCGGAGGTTCCCCTCTGCTTCGCTCCTCAGTGCAAACTAGAACTCACTGTCCGACTTCCCTCCTCCCCTAACTCTCTCCCTAGGGACTGGGCTTCAACCATTTGCCTAGGCTCGAGTGTGGGAGTGCTGGGGTGAGATCCACTTGCAAATCTTACTCCTCCCTGTGACAGGAATAACTGCACACTCATTTGTGGGTGCAGTACCCCTAAAGTGGCACATTGACCAGTGGGGTGCTGTGGCGCCCTGCAACGAGTGCGTCACAGGAGGGTATTGCAGCCAAAACAGCAGCAATATTCTCTGACTCAGCAGTCACACAGTTAACTCAGAGCTCCATACCCTACATGCATCATCAGCATAGAGGGCCAATAAGGTCCTGGTGGGCAGAGTGTAGAGGTAGTGTGTAGTGGAAAAGTTTAGTACAGAACTCTCTGCAACAACGTAGGAGAAGGGAGCAAAAACAACAAGCTCTGCAACCTAGGAGAGGGGGCCTGCACAGTCCCGTGCAGCCCCCTGGCCACCCCCCGGTTGGGCGCCATTATTCGGTGCCTTAACAAACGATCTACGGGCATCTACATGCGGGCTCAAAAACATCCCATGCCCATCTACAGCCGGTTTACTGGTACCGAAGCTAGTAGTTGTTCAGCACTGCTATGCGAACCAGAGGAGTGGAGGGACCGCTTTACAGGAGCACCCCACCACCGCCACACACAGTCGTCTAGCCAGCGGAGTACCCACCAAAAGGAATCAAGGCTCCCCAAAACATCCGGAACGTATACCCCGGATAGGGCATTGAAGCAGCCTCCTTGTACCCAATCTGGCATTCCTGGGCGACCACGGCAACACAAGTTAGTTAGAATGGAGGAACAACGGAGCTCTGAGAAACACTGGTCATTGCTGAGTCCACCCGGTCCACTACCCGTAACTGTATACCATGTACTGCCTGCTGGTTACAGTAAAGAACCCGTTACAGAGACTTCCAGTGTCCGTGCTTTCTTATGAACTGTATCTCTCCGCATACTAAGGTAGCCGCAGCTGCCTCAGAACATCTTGTGCAGCTCCTGGCTCCGGGGATCACCGCTCAGCCTGTGGGGAGCGTTCCATCTTGCTGCATTTCATCCACCGGAGGCCCAAGCAGCGCACTCATAGGTGGCGTCACGAAACAATTAACCCCTTAATCTGTTCAACCAACGACGTCTTTATTGATCTGGACCACCGGGCCTCCACAGTCGCAGGCACGGTTCCCGTGACAAGGAGGAAGAAGAAACGCCTGCAACGTGTCGAACCGGCCACGGTGAGTCAGTGCCACATTAACATAGGAACCCTTCTTTGATATCACCTTCACAATTCTTGCATCCATTGAACTTGTGAGTTTCGGCAGAGTTTCTGCTTGTATTTCTTTGTATGATGTCAGAATAGCCTCCCAGAGCTGCTGTTTTGATGTGAACTGCCTCCCACCCTCATAGATATTTTACTTGATTATACTCCAAAGGTTCTCTATAGGGTTTGAAGCCTTTGAAGGATCCTACACCTTGAGGTTTGAAGGACTCCAGAGGCACCAGCAGCTTCAAATATCTGTTTGCTGGTTTGTAAGGCCTTTTTAGAAGCTGCTCTCTTAATCCGATGAACTTGCCTGGCAGAAACCTTCCTCATTCTGCCTTTATCTGCACAAACACGTCTGTGCTCAGAATCTGCCACAAATCTCTTCACAGTACGATGATCACGCTTAAGGTTTTGTGCAATATCTAATGTTTTCATCCCTTCTCCAAGGCATTGCACTATTTGTTGCTTTTCGGCAGCAGAGAGATCCTTTTTCTTTCCCATGTTACTTGAAAACTGTGGCCTGCTTAATATTGTGGAACACCCAGTTTTCCTTTTATTGGGCTCACCTGCCAAACTAATTATTACAGGTATCTGAGATTGATTTCAGTGATCCAAAGAACCCTGAGATACAATACCATCAATGGGTTTCATTGAAAAAAACAACAAAAAACCCTATGATACTTAAAACAAATTTGCATAATAATTTGGAACATGGTGTATATATACAACATGACTTGAAATAGTGCAGTTGGGGGAAGGGGCAGTGGCACCTGATCAGGATACCTAGGTATGATTTTCGAATTACCTAAATAGATTTAGCTAATCATTTACACTCGTGCTAAATAATAGTTCCAATTTATCCTCTCCCAGTTTGGTTTCTTTTCCTACCCTCAGTGCCTGTGTCCATTTGACCCCCCTGCAGTACCCCCAACCTATTCCCTACACCCATTAAAATGTCGTTAGACCATCACTCTAAATTCAAGGTGGGTTCGCTGTATGTTAAAGGACTGCAGAGTCACAGAAAAGGTCTGTCTTATTGAATCTCCTCTAAATTCATGCTAAAAACCTACAACTCTGCCCTTCACCTCGCCAAACAGACCTACTTCACCACCCTGATCTCCTCACTATCCAAAGAAACTCTTTGACACCTTTCACTCTCTCCTCAGTCAGAAAGTGCAGGACCCTATCACTGGTCTCTGTGCTGATGATCTAGCTTCTTACTTCACAGAGAAAATAGAAAACCTCTGTCAGGAAATCAGCTCCCAACCTTCAGGTACTGTTACTCCCATCTGTCCCCACATCCCCTCTGGCTCACTCTCCATTTTTTACCCAGTCACAGAAGAAGAAGTCTCCAGGGTCCTCTCGTCCTCACGTCCCACTACATGTACCACTGACCCCAATCCCTCACACCTACTCCAGACCCTCTCTCCAGTAGTCACCACTCACTTAACTACAATCTTCAATCTCTCCCTCTCTACTGGCATCTTCACCTCCTCCTTCAAACACTCTATTATTACTCCACTACTAAAGAAAACGTCCCTTGACCCATCCTGCGAAATAACTACAGACCTGTCTCCAATCTCCCCTTAATCTCAAAACTCCTGGAGCGCCTGGTCTACACCTGCCTCACCCATTACCTCTCCACTCATTCTCTTTTAGATCCATTACAGTCTGGCATCCGCCCCTTACACTCTACAGAAACTGCCCTTATCAAAGTGACCAATGACCTTCTGACAGCAAAGCATAATTGTGACCACTCTCTGCTTATTCTTCTTTTCTGCAGCTTTTGACACAGTTGACCACAATCTCCTACTCTCTATGCTGCACTCCATTGGCATCAAGGACACGGCTCTCTCCTAGTTCTCTTCCTATCTCTCTGATCACTCTTTCAGTGTATCATTTGCTGGCTCCACTTCCTCCCCTCTTCCTCTCACTATTGGGGTCCCGTAGGGTTCAGTCTTTGGCCCTCTTCTCTATCTACACAGCCCCGATCGGACAGACCATCAGCAGATTTAGCTTCCAGTACCATCTTTACGCTGATGACACACAACTATACACTTCCTCCCCGGACCTTACTCCTGCTCTAATAAAGAACACCAATGACTGTCTAACCGCAGTTTCCACTATCATGTCCGCTCTCTATCTGAAACTCAACCTTTCCAAAACTGAACTTCTTCTGCTCCCATCCTCTGTCAACCTCCCTAAACCTGACATTTCCCTCGGTGTGCGGCACCACGATAACGCCTAGTCAGCAGGCTCGCTGTCTGGGTGTTATGTTTGACGCTGATCTCTCCTTCACCCCATATAAGCAATCTTTCACCCGCTCCTGTCGCTTGCACCTGAAAAATATCTCCAGAATTCTCCCTTTCCTCACCATGGAAACAACTAAAACCCTCACCGTGGCCCTGATCCATTACCGCCTTGACTACTGTAATTCTTTATTAGCTGGCCTCCCCCGCAGTAAGCTTTCCCCTCTCCAGTCTATCCTCAATGCAGCAGCCAGGATCACCTATCTAGCAATCCGTTACTCAGATGTTTCTGCTCTGTGCCAGTCACTACATTGGCTGCCCATACACTATAGAATCCTATTCAAATTCAAATTGCTTGTTGTCACCCACAAAGCTATTCATGGTGTGGCACCTCCCTACCTCTGGAATGCTCTACCCCAAGAAATTAGGACCATCCACAACTTGCATAGCTTCAGTTGCTCCCTAAAAACACACCTCTTCACTGACAGTAGTCATTTACACATAAGATATTCATTGTTATAAGCCCCTGTACTTTGTGTTCCCATCCCGTCTTAGATTGTAATCTCCTTCGAGCAAGGTCACCTTTATTTTTTGCCTTTTTATTGTGTTTCCTTCATTGATTCTATGTTTATTGTATGTAACTACTGTTCTGTATTACCTACCATTCTGTATTGTATATTTTTTTTATACGTACCATTGTACTGTAAAGCGCTGCGGAATATGCTGGCGCTATACAAATAAAGTTTTATTATTATTACTATTATTATTATTATTATTATTATTATTATTATAATAAAGGAAAGCTCAATATTGCCTCTTTACAAGAAACTCATTTTTGTCAAACTAAATCTTACAAGCTCTCTAACTATAAGTTTTTCTATGGTCTATCATTGCCCTTTGCCAGACCCTAAATCAATCCAGAGGTTCCAGTATAGTCGTCACGCAATGAGTTCCATGGGAATTCTCAGAGTCATATACAGATTAAGAAGGGCATCTTCTGATGGTTAAAGGGTCTATTGCGTCTATTTGCTTCCCTGTACCAACACTGGTCAGGATAAAGCACTTCACACATACCTACTGTAGATCAACTAGCGGTATTTTCAGAGGGCCTGTTGAGTTGAGGTGGTGATTTGAATGTGACCCTAGATATGTCCATGGACAACTCTAAGGGGATCTCTTACATAACACGTCCCATACAGAAACGTATATCAATGTGCCTTCGAGACCACCAACTGATAGACACGTGGCGCTTGCTGCACCCAGCGGACAGAGATGATGTTTACACAAGCATGTTTACCCACTTGATGTTTACATGAGCATTGGTTACTTCTTTGTGAGACACCAAGATATAGCTCTTCTCTGGGAGGCTAATATTGACAGTGCATTCTTTTCTGATCATGCGCTTGTCAGTGTCTCCCTTCTTCTTCCAGTCATCAGGCCCGGAAGGCAATGCATTTGGCGTCTGAATACATCACTCCTTGACGATCCCACCATCAGAGTGGACATTCAGGAGGCATGTATTTTACCACCAACTCAGTTGAGATTGGTGAAATGGAAAGAATACATAAACGTTCAATAGCAGAGGAAGTGAAGTGGACATTGGTGACTAAGCGTGAATCACTTACTTCCCTCTTGATTCATAAGACAAATGCCATCCGTACTAAGTGCCGCCAACATTACTATTAGCATGGCAATAAAAGTGGCAAAGCTTTAGCTAGAGCCCTGGGGATTCAGAGATCTAATACTTATGCCCCCTCCAATGTAGATCAATCAGGCAAACGCAAACAGCTATTATTGGAGATTGCAGACGCTTTTAAAAGTTATTACTCCTCTTTATATTCGGTAGGTAAAAACAACCAGACAACAAAGAACATTGACTTTAAAGCTCGCATTCAAACCTACATAAAAGAGTCCGGTTTATTGGCCCTACCAGAAGTGGAGGCAGAATTTTTTGAACGGCCCTTCTCCTAAGATGAATTCAAAACGGCCATAAAGGATACCAGCTCGGGGAGAGCTCTGGGTTCTGATAGATTCTCTTTACCATGCTTGTCTCCCTCATCCTCATGTAAAGCGCCATGGAACCCAATGGCGCTATATAAATAAATAATAATAATAATAATAATAATAAATTGTTCCCTAAGTCCTTATCCCCACATCTGGTCATTAGTCTCAATGCAATAACTAAGTGGTCTGGGTTCCCAGGGGATACCTTGCGAGCCCATATTTTGGTCATTCATAAAGCAGGTAAGGACCCATCCCAATACTCAAGCTGCAGACCCATCTCACTCTTTAATGTAGAGATTAAATTGTTTGCAAAATGCTGGCTTCCAGTCTGTCTCCACTGCTGGCAAATCTCATTCATCCAGACCAAGCAGGCTTTGTGGGAGGCAAAAAGGCTAGAGACAACACAGCCAAGGCATTAAATCTTATCTATAGAACTTGAAGTCACAGCCCCTCATGCTTCTCTACCGACGCAGAAAAGGACTTCGACAGGGTGAACCAGATGTTCATGTTTGAGATGCCATGTCATGTTGGCCTGAAGTCCAATATGCTCTATTGGATCTCCGCCCTGTACCCAAAACTGACAGCTAAGGTAAAGGTGAAAGAGATCAATGCTTAGAATCTACACAGGAAGAATAGTACTCCGGTGGACTACCCTGACCCTGACAGTAACAGCACCTATACACACTAAAGTAAGCCAAACCCGCTGGTTCAGGAGACTGACCATATGATGCTTATGAGGACTTCCCAACTCTCCACTGGCCAATGTTCTCAGAGAAGAGCTGATACACAATCCTTTTATTCGCGCAGGGATAAACTGTTGCAAAAGATTTCTAGAATTAGCATAAATTGCATTTACAGTGTGATATGATAACAGATATGTGTTTAGGCAACCCAAATAGGCTATCGACCACCCAACAAATGAGCAAAATGCTTATTTGTCAGGGGAAATTATAATTTTGTTTGCACAAAAAATCATCCTCGGCAGTGCAACATATTGTGTGAACAAGACCTGCTCCGCCAAGAACAATGGCATCCTATGAGCCCTGAGCAATAAAGTACAACTCAATGAGTTGGCACCAGAAGTGAATCCGCCTCTGTAAACAGGCTATTGAATGACCCCCAGCTGGCAAACATGTCATTTTGCCGCCATCTAACGCTGTACATTGTCACCCTTACAGAGGTGAGCGGACCCTTGGAAGTTTAGGTTTAGGTGTTGCAGCCGGACTAGTTTTCGGGACTTGAACCTAACTGGAAGTCACTGATTGGCAGTTTAGCTCTCCAATCACATATAGCCCACCGTAAGCAAAACACTTCCGAGGCGCGGGATTTTTTGTTTACTTACTCTAGAAAGACACTACACCCGAAAACTCTGCTTTTGTGTGAACGTATCAAACATAGCACGCAGCTCTCACTAGGCCAAGCACACATGAGCACAGTGATGCTCGATCCAGTGCTTGGGAAACATAAGGCACCCACACTCCAATCCTGAACAGGTTCGCTCATCTCTACTCCCCTACTCTACTCATTGAAAACACATTGAGGTTTGGACGAGCTGAATGATCATGATTATGGCATAGCTGGTAGCGATATGTCTCCGGCTGACAGCTATCTAAGGTATATCGGCTCCTTCACTTCCAAATATTCTTTTGAATACATATCTCCATGCTGCTAAGGAAGAGTATGCTACAAATAGACATCTGGTCTCATCGACTATTTAGCTTTTTACCCATTTACTGACAATTTGGTGCATCTATAGCTCAAAATTCTGTGGCTTCCGCTTTGATAGTTTGCATCTGTGGCTTCTACAGGCTCGATCAAAGTATGAGGAAGAGGTTTCAAGTGATGAAGGGGGCTAAAACCCTGCAAGGTCTGACACATACACGATATTCCTGCGTTAGATGTATCACTTCTTCATTTATCACAGATTATGTATGAGCGTGGAAAACAAGTAAGTAACAATTGTCTATAGCATGTACCTAATAATGTAATCCTGAACTGTAACATAGTAACTGCGTAGAATAATAATCAGTGTAATCATACTTGGATTATTGATTCAAAATAATATTTTCAGTCTTTCTATTAATGTTACTCATTTTTTGCTTCAGTTTTGTGATTTATTGTTCTATTTTTATTTAGTTTTGTTCATTGTAAATTATCTTATTTGACTCTCATCTGCAGGGATATAAAAGCCAATGCCTAAAGTGATAAGGTGCTGAACCATGCAAATAATAATAATAATAATCATTATTATTATTAGAAAAGTTCTCAGATGAAATCAATTATTTAATATGTTGGAAATCAGAAATCTTATTTTTTTGCAAAAATAAACTGCATATATCCCAGGATAAAGGTACATGGTAATTAGTAAGGGACAGGTCCTGTTTCTGGGAGCTTCCCGGAGTGATCTGGATGTTTCGGAGACTTCCAGGGATCTTCATCACATTTTCCATTAATCAATGTGAAAATATGTAGAAGGAATCAATGTCTACTGAGCATATCTGGACTAGAAACATTTTAAGATTAAGAACATTTTTGATTATGATTAGGAATATGTTTGCATAACATCAACACAACAATCATAAAAATGTATACTCTGAGTGACACAAACTAATTTTTACAGAAAAAAGCATATTCTTTTACCCAGTGTATTATTAATGAAGAGGTGATAAGTATCACAATCTTTGGTGACATTTTTCTGGCATATTTTCAATTATTTGTTTTATTTTTAATAAAAATCTGTTTTGCAATTGAAACATAATTTCTCGTAGTCTGATCTTATGTAAATCAGTGGTATAAGATCCATTATTTGTTTCTTAGATGAAATATATCATTTGGAGAAGAGATAGAAGGAAATTGTTGGAGTCACTTTAAATACTGAAACTCTATTACCGATACATGTACAGTATGTATTTATGCTCAGACGTCACATACCCAAGATTTAATGTTATATTGGAAAATAATGTATTTGATTCATTTACTTATATAGCACCACCATATTGTACAGCGCTTTACAGACATCATAATCATCAATCATTAACATTATTATTATCAATATTGTCCTTATTGGGGCTCATAATCTAAACATTCTATCACTATGTCTTTGGAGTGTGGGAGTAAACTGGAGATGTGGTATGATCAGACCATGTCCCTGTACAGTCAGACACATCCATTACACATTACATAGCAGGGACACATATATAAGATTATCTCAGCACAGGAGGTGTGGTATGATCAGACCAGGTCCATGTATGGTCAGACACATCCATTACACAGTACATAGCAGGGACACATATATAAGATTATCTCAGCACAGGAGATGTGGTATGATCAGACCATGTTCCTGTACGGTCAGAGACATCTATTACACAGTACATAGCAGGGACACATATATAAGATTATCTCAGCACAGGAGATGTGGTATGATCAGGCCCTGTTCCTGTACGGTCAGACACATCCATTACACAGCACATAGCAGGGACACATACATAAGATTATCTCAGCACAGGAGATGTGGTATGATCAGATCATGTCCCTGTACAGTGAGAAACATCCATTATACAGTACATGGCAGGGACACATATATAAGATTATCTCAGCACAGGAGATGTGGTATGATCAGACAATGTCCCTGTATGGTCAGACACATCCATTACACAGTACATAGCAAGGACACATACGGTATATAAAATTATCTCAGCACAAGAACATTTTTTTAAACACATGAAATTGTAAAAATTATTATAATTTCAAGATCTATTGATTAAAATGAACTTTAAAAATGATCTTTGTTCGTGGGAAACCCCCTTTAATGGTGCAGTACTACCTTAAATTATAATATCATCTGATCTGTTTTATTCCAGTATGACAGTGGTTAATATGTAATTTAGTTCTTTTTTTTTTTACTTGGTGTGGAAACCACAGATAACATATGGAGTTCGGCACTACGCAGTATTACAATAAGTGAACAATCTATGAGGTTGCATGCGGTTCAATAACTGTGTTCCAATGATCCATCACATTAATGCTGAGGTCACACTGGTGTATAGATTCACATTTGAGAGAATTGGATGCTATATGCTAATGACACTCGGCTCAAACTCTGACGTGAGCCTGACCAAGTGTCATCTACTGTGATCTGATTATCAGGCATGCGAGAATCGAAGCACATGTGAGGAGAAGAAGGGGAGATCAATTCCCCCATCTTCTCCATTGTCGGTCTCAGCGTATATAGGACTGCACTCGGATTACATTAGTGCAGTCCGATGTATCACTTGAACCAATAGACTTGTATGGGTATGCATGATCCAATTTATAATGGCACTGGTAGCATGCAGAATCAGCATGAGAAAATAATTGCAGATATGCTCTGCCTCATTGAATAACATTGGTGCGAGAGCAATGCGAGATTTTCGAGATGTGAGCGAGGTCTAATAATAATTGCCTTCCTTATAAGGTGTGAACATGTTATTCTGCCTTTATGACAGTTTCCATTTATGTCTTGTCCTGTTCCCCACCCTGCACCCAGGTTCTTTTTCCGTTAGGGGGTGTCACATGACAACCTCAGCCAATCAGTGGCTGCTGATCAGTGGTCATGGGACACCCCCACTGAAAGAGGAATTCAGAAGCTCAGTGAGGGATGCTGGCAGCGGTGGCTGCTGATCTGCAGCCACTGATTGGCTGAAGAGGTCATGTGACACCACCTGATGGAAGCTGAAAGCAAGGTGGGGAACACCGGTTGAAATTTGGAGCATCAGTGCATCGGAACAATAGTTGAGTTTAAGTCCAACAGTTGAGGGTTTTTTTTGTTTGTTGTTAGAAGAAAAAGGTTTGGTACCGTGTTAGCAGGTTGAGAAAATGTTGATTGCTCTCAGTGTGAGAAACAAGATACAAATCTTGTAGTTGTGATACCTTTTAATGGCTAACAAAAATAAAATAAATGATGTTATAAGGCGAGCTTTCGAGACGACTCAGGTCTCTTCATCAGGCATGGTATGACAAGATATTGAATGAAACTCAAAATATATGCATGCACAACTAAAATGATTGGATATTTGACTCAATAAACATTACAGGGACTGGACATTTGGCAGAACAAACAAAGCTGCCTTGGAGAAGATCTTCAAACAGGCAGGCCCAGTGGTCATAAAGTCTTTAGGACACTAAATTATAAGAAATCCTGGTGTCTAAGATTTCCATGTCTTTGAACAACATTGTTTAGACGTGGTAATGAGCCATAAAACCATCAGCAATGTTCAGTCCGTTCTGTATACAATTGAAGCTTCTAATTAGCTTGGATTCACACACTCTTCGGTGTTTTTGGGATTTGAAATTACCTCTCAAAATTAAAACCTTCATATTGTCAATGTTATGTCCCTGGCCAGAAAAATGCTCCGCTACTGGAAAATGGATTTTTTTGTGTGTAATTGTGTGACGATGAGACCTCATCCTTGCTCTTAGACGCTGTCCAGTCTCCCCAACATAGAAAGAACCTACTGGGCAAATGGTGCACATAATTAAATATACCACATTAGAAGAGGAGCATGTGAAAGTCCCAGGAATCTTATAATCCTGCTGTGTGTTGGGGATCTGTATCCTGTCTCTGGTCTCTATGTGAGCACAGGTCTTGCAGCTCTTCACATTGCATGGATAAGTTCCTTTTGGTGTATCAGAGGGCATCAAACTTCGGACCATGATGTTCCTTAAATTAGGAGGCTGCCTGTAGCACAGCAAGGGAGGGTCTTTGAATAATATCTTAAGTCGGTCAACCTTGTGTAGGATGTGATGAAGTTTCCTGGCAGTTTTCCTTAGTAACTCAAGCTGTGGGTTGTAGGTCACCACCAGGGGAACACGTTGGTTCTCTTCTTTTTCTCTGTATTGGAGTGCTTGACTTCTAGGGATCCTTGTGGCTTTAATGGTCTGATCATCAATGGAGGTGGGGTGGTAGCCCTGGTTTAAAAATGTCTTTTTTAGCTGGTTTGTTTGTTGTTGTTACACTATTCGTTTCCTCTACTCTGGGCTAATGAAACAACTGAAATAAAGTAGAGGACAACTCCTGTATGGATCATTTCACTTTTATATAGGTAAGATGGCTAAAAAATAAAGTATCAAGCTAAAGAAAGAATACAAAACATTCTAACCTACACTTATGGGGTTCATACAGAATACTTGACTTTTAATGGGTACATCGTATTTCTGTTATTATTGTAAATGTAGATCTGTGTGTATATAGTCAAAAACTACAAACCAACCCCATGTAATCTGATCATGGCTGCTCCATAGAGATTGATGGATTCTGTACAATGCAAAGCGAAACATCATTATTTAGTTCCATCATTTTTCTACCAACTTTAGGTAAAAGATGCATGACACGAGCTTTTTTATCTATTGTGTCTCTTCTCTGCTACTGTCTGTTCGTTGGAAAGTACCACATGCAAAAGGAATGAAATGACTGTAACATTAAAGGGGTTGTCTGGGACTTTGCTTATTTTTCCCTATGGGGTTAGAGCCTATAGGCAGGTAGTTAGTAACCGCCCAGCACTGATCTCAGAGAGGTCACAGACCACTCCTGCTGATGATTCTGCTTTGCTTTTTCGATAGGGCATCACTGCTACTGTCATGCTGAATGACAGCCGGCTCCCCTCTGTTAGGCATGACATCGGCAGTGACGCCCCAACCACAGAGCACAACAGAAAAGAAGAAGCTGCTCTGCCAACATGACATTACCAGAAGCCACAGCATTGTCTCCAGGTGTGGACAGTGACCACACAGAACCGGCAGAGATCAGCGCTGGTGAGATCAGGCAGGTAGTTAGCTAATAATATGTTGTTAGCCCCATAGGAACAAATAAACAAAGTTATGAATAACTCCTTAAGGGCTCGGACACACATCAGTGAAACTCGTTCGAGTTTACTGTGCGGAAAAATCACATTGCTCTCGGACCAACGTTAACTAATGTCCGAGAGCACAATTCCGAGTCTCATATACTTTTTCCACATCCGATTCTCGGATTGCGAGTCAATCGCAACATGTTGCGATTCTATGCGAGTCACGGATGAGACTCGCCAATGCAAGTCTATGGGTCCGAAAAAAAAACTTGGATTGCACTCGGACCACACTCGCACCATCCGAGTCTGATGCTAGTTTTAATTGCTACATTACTATTCTGTAGCTCAGACAACTGTAGGAAATGCACTTGTAAATGATTATACAGTAACTAGCTGCTGAGGAAAAACTCGGATTGCACTCGGAAAGCACTCGCAAGCCACACTGAGCAAAACTAGGATCACACTAATCCGACTCTCGGATCCGAGAATCGGACAGTTTTTACACTCTGATGTGTGTTCATACCCTAAAACTGCACATCTTTTTAGTTTGTAGCTTACAACAAGTCTGCATAAGAGCTGTATACACAAAACTGTAAAATATTTAGCCAACTATACATATACTGTATATATACTACCGTTCAAAAGTTTGGGGTCACCCCGACAAATTTGTGTTTGCCATGAAAACTCATACTTTTATTTGTCAAATGAGTTGCAAAATGAATAGAAAATATAGTCCAGACATTAACAAGGTTAGAAATAATGATTTGTATTTGAAATAATAATTTTCTCTTCAGTTCTGATTCTCACAAATGTTCTTCTGTTTGATCCAAACACCTCAAACTTTGATTCGTCTGTCCATAACACTTTTTTCCAATCTTCCTATGTCCAATGTCTGTGTTCTTTTGCCCATATTAATCTTTTCCTTTTATTAGCCAGTCTCAGATATTGCTTTTTCTTTGCCTCTACCTTGAAGGCCAGCATCCCGGAGTCGCCTCTTCACTGTAGATGTTGACACTGGCTTTTTGCGGGTACTATTTAATGAAGCTGCCAGTTGAGCAGCTGTGAGGCGTCAATTTCTCAAACTAGAGACTCTAATGTACTTGTCTTGTTGCTCAGTTGTGTATCGGGGCCTCCCACTTCTCTTTCTACTCTGGTTAGCTCTGAAGGGAGTGGTACACACAGTTGTAGGAAATCTTCAGTTTTTTGGCAACGTCTTGCATGGAATAGCCTTCATTTCTAAGAACAAGAATAGACTGTCGAGTTTCACATGAAAGTTCTCTTTTTCTGGCCATTTTGAGAGTTTCATAGAACAAACAAATGTAATGCTCCAGATTCTTAACTAACTCAAAGGAAGGTCAATTTTATAGCTTCTCTAATCAGCCAAATCATTTTCAGCTGCGCTAACATACTTGTGCAAGGGTTTTCTAGGGTTTTCTAAACATCTTCTAGCCTTCTTAGGCTGGCTTCACATTAGCGTTTGTGTCTGCATGCTGATGGCATGCAGACACAAACGCTGTCAGAAGCAGTGTCCTTATGATGTGTCCGCAGCGGATAATGTCCGCCTGCGGACACATCACTATGGAGCCCGGCAGCCAATCGGCGCTGTCCGGGGGCGGGCCGGGGGCGGAGATCAGCGCCGGAGATCTCCGCCCCCCGGCCGCCGGTAAGCTCCGGGACTGTCGGCGGGGAGAACAGCTGATGTGACAGCTGTTTGAATCTTCCCGCGCCGACACTGTGAGGAGATGTCGGCGCGGGAAGATTCAAACAGCTGTCACATCAGCTGTTCTCCCCGCCGACATCGCTATGAGATTACAGGCGGCTGGGAGAAGGAGGACAGCAGAGGGTCAGCTGATCTCCCGGTGGCCGTCGGTGAGCTTCTGTGACATCACCGGCGGCCACCGGGAGATTTTTCAATGGGTCCGCAGCGTTCTCCTGCTGTGTCATGCAGAGGACACTGCAGACCCATTGAAGACAATGCTTTTTTTGTACGCTTGGGGACGCTTGCTGATTGTCCAAGGTCCCCAAACGCACAAAAAAACCCAACATGCTGCGTCCCGGGTGCGGATGCTGGACACCGGAAGGAGCAGATATCGTCCGCATCCGCACCCGAACGCAGCAAACGCAGGTACCATGCGTTCCTATGTTAAACATAGGAACGCAGTGCGCATGCGTTTGACTGCGTATGGGAACGCAGCAAAACGCTGCCTTCCCATACGCAAATGTGAAGCCAGCCTTACACAGTTAGTAAACACAATGTATCATTAAAATACTGGAGTGGGGGCGTGACCTGGACATGGAGGAGACAAGTCGCACTTGAGGAGAGCTCCGTGCCTGATCCCCTTACACAGCCTGCATTTGCAATTATAAGCCTGCTCGGTGTACCCGTGTACAGCTACAGTCTCCTGGAACCAGGGTGGACAGCTGCATTCCATCAGATGCCCGGTAAACGAGACATAGCCCAGTTTTTTATCCCACCGGGTGCCTGCCACCACTCAGCCAGCCCCACTGCAATGGCTTCCAGCACTACAGCAGGGGCTAGACACTCCGGGAACCCGACACCCAGCTCAAAGCAGACGTCAACTCCGTCCACCAGACGGAATACCAGAAGCGTGTCTGGATTCCACACATCAACACTCAAGGTACTGAACGGGGAAAGGGGGGCGCAGGAAAAGGCGCGAACACCGCCATTACTGGAGACAGAGGGCAAGATGGACGAGTGTCTCACTCCCCCTCCCTCCTCCCAGAGGGGAGAGACGCTGCTGCAGCTCAAACACTTAACACAGGAATGACATGCACGGGACAGTCTGGTACCAGTACTCATATATCTAGCCCGGGCTCCAGCCCCTCACATGGACCCTCTGCCCCTGCCTCAGAATATGACCAAGCCTCTCCTCATAGCTCCTGTGGCCCTCGGCTTGCAGACGCCTTCCTTCCTGGCTCCCCTGCAGGGCCTCAGCTCAGTGGCCCCCCTCCCTCTCAGGCAGATGACCTACATGACATTAGATCTGGGATGCAGTGTCTGCCTACTAAAGATGATATGGAGGTATACATAAGAAGACTGGAGGCTGTCTGTAGGTCAGAGATCGGGTCACTCAGAGAGGACACTACTCAGCTTCAGACCTCGGTCCAGACAGTTACCCGGGAAGTTGCGGATCTTTCCTTATTAGTGAAACAACAACAACAACGCCTTGATCTGCATGAACAAAACTTCCACACGGTGCTGGATATGTTAGAAGATTCCGAAAACCGTAATAGACGGAACAATATACGGCTCCGAGGTATCCCTGAGTCAGTGGCATCCCGCGACATCGCCCCAGTTTTGCAACGAGTGTTCAATTCCCTGCTTGCCAGACCCCGAGACGACCATATTGAAATGGACAGGGCTCATAGGTCCTTGGGCCCTAAGCGAGCTGACTCATCCCGTCCCAGGGACATTATTTGCAGAATACACTTCTATCAGATGAAAGATGACATCATGAGAAAAGCGAGAGAGTCTGAATCCATCGACTTTAATGGTGAATCTATCCAGCTTTTGGCAGATCTCTCACCCATCACTTTAGCCAAACGCAGAGCCCTGCGCCCCCTGCTGGACATTCTCCGGGAACAGGCGATTCCTTATTCGTGGGGCTTTCCCTTTCAACTTCAAGTTCGCAGGGATTCTGGGATGCACGTCCTCAGATCTCCGGCTGACGTCCCTGAGTTCTGCTCAGCACTCGGGTTGCCCCTGGTGCCCATCCTCAATTGGCCTCAACTGTCCACCTTCCTCCGCAGGGGCCCTATACCTGCACTACGGTTGCCCTTCACTGAGGACCGGAAGAGGAAGAGAGGCCCTAAACATCAATCAACGTCTCCTGTAGCTACCACCTGAACTTCTGCATTTGAACCTTTCTTGCTCTTTTTCTCTTTCTAGATGGGGTCCCGTCGGGGACCTCCTGGTGGATACTACCTCCTTACTGAGGTATTTTGTTTTTGAAGACTATTGTTCTCCGGCGGAGACTTTCCCCTTGGTTACGGTGGTACCTGGGGGGCGGTCCTGGCTGTCCACACTGTCCCGCTTGGAGGACAGCTGATGACGTCTCACCTTATATGTGCCTTCCAAACCTGACCTCCCCCCCCTTCTACCCTCAGTACCTCCCCCCTATCCCCTTTCCCCTCCTCCTCCGTCCCTCCCTTCCCTCTCCATCCCTGCCAACCCTTCTCCTACCCTCCCCATCTTACCTCCTCCCTTTTCTTCCCTCCTGACCCCCCCCAACCCTCCCTTCCCCTTTGAGGTTTTATAAGTTACAATTTTGAGATACTCGGCTGCACTAACTTGCCGTCTTGTTTACTATTGTTATTTGCATTTTCTGTTTTATTATAGCTGTGTTTGCATACGGAGTTCCTATACCCGCCTCTTACTTGTTAGGGACACCGCATTTAGTAAGGGCTGTGTGTGGGACTCGGGTGCGCAGGACCCCTACCGTGTTCTGGTTACCCCACAATTAGGGAGTGTCTCTGACACACTTTACAGAGTTTAATCTGTTTACTCTCTTGGTCTGACGGTCCTTCACTCTCAGACCTCTGGGACCGGAATCAGATTCCTGGTCCGACTCACCTATTTTGTTCTATTTATTTTCTCTTTCTTTTCCTTCTTTTTCACCTTCTTTTACCCAGTTTCCTTTTCTCCCTTTCTACTTGGCTGCTAGTCAGCTCTCTTCTCTCCCTCTCTTTTCTCTTCTGAACCCACTGCCCCACCCTCCCCAGGTTTCATCATGTCCAGGCTCAACACGTGTTCTTTGAACATTAGGGGCTTTAATGTTCCTGAAAAACGCTCCCAGGTTCTCTCTCATATGCACAAAAAACAGGTACATATTCTCCTTCTACAAGAAACGCATTTCAGAACTGACAAAACCCCCTTGATAAAACATAAACAATACAACAGATGGTACCACAGTTCAAACCCGGATGCTAAGTCCAAAGGGGTCAGTGTGGCTCTTCATAGATCCTTACAGGCACGGGTCCTTGACTCCAGAATAGACCCGCAGGGTAGATTCGTCTTCCTGAAGCTGCAGATTGCGAATGACATCTTCACAATTGCCAACCTGTACCTCCCAAATCAAGACCCGGCCCGTAGACTTCTATCTTATCTACGTACCCTGACGGACTTCGCTGAGGGTTCGGTGATACTGGGAGGTGACCTTAATTTTGTTTTTGATCGTGACTTGGACTCATCTACTCGTAGATCCTCTGTACCTGTTTCTCACCTGGAATCTTTGAAGACTAAGCTCCTTGAGATTAGAATGGTTGATGTCTGGCGGCTTCTGAACCCGAGGGTCAGAGATTACACTTACTATTCGGCTGTGCATGATATGTACAGTCGACTTGATCTTTTTCTGATCAGCCATAAACTTTTACTAGCTGACCCTGTTGTAGACATTGGTTCCATGATCTGGTCGGATCACGCTCCAATCTTTCTGTCTCTTGGCCTCTCGGGTTTGGCGCCGACGGAATGGACCTGGTCACTCAATCCTGGACTACTGAGGCAACCGTCTTGCGTGTTGGCTGTCCGCTCTGCAATCACGAACTTTTTAGCTGACCACGAAACAGACCCTACAGCCCTCCCCTTGCGGTGGGAAGCTCTAAAGAGTGTCATTCGGGGGATTCTCATTCAGCAGGGGGCTAGATTGAAACGTGAGCGAACACGTGAGGTCTCAGACCTGATGACGTCTATACACCAGTTAGAGACCAGACATAAACAGTCACAATCTCCACAGCTTCTTGCGGACCTCACTAAGGCTCGATCAGACCTACGTACTATCATGGATACGACGTCTAGTCGCCAACAAGACCGCTTTCGTAAGTATTTGTATGAGTTCTCAAACAAGCCGGGGAAAGCATTGGCTAGATTCTTGCACCCCCGACTCCCTCCACTTTCATTCCTTCTATAAAGTCGAGACTGGGTGGTCTCCTTCACGGGCCACGTGATATAGTGGAGGCGTTTGGAGACTACTACAAATCTTTATACAATCTTAGAGGGCCCTTAGCTGACATGCCCACCGATGACTTTCGACGTCGGGTGTCAGACTATATTGGAGACACGCCGCTGCCAACTATCATTGAGGGAGACTCGGAAACTTTAGAATTGCCCTTTACGGAACAAGAGGTGTCTGATACTATCGCTGCACTTCCTAATGGGAAGAGTCCAGGCCCTGACGGTTTTTCAGCAAACTTTTATAAATTATTCGCACGTGACCTGGCCCCACAACTAACTTCCCTCTATAACTCAATTTCTGATTCATGCCCTTTCGCCCCACAGACACTGGCAGCCACGATAACGGTCATACCAAAGCCAGGGAAGGACCCTCTATCCTGCGCTAGTTATCGCCCTATCTCCTTATTAAATCTTGACGTAAAGATCCTCGCCAAAATTCTTGCCTCCAGACTTGGCCCACTACTACCGGCTTCTATCCATTATGACCAGACTGGATTTATTCTAGGCCGCGAGGCTAGAGATAATACCATTAAGACGTTACTCATTTCAGACTACGTTCATGACAATAAGATCCCTGCATGCTTCCTCTCGGTTGATGCCGAAAAGGCATTTGACCGCCTGGGCTGGGAATTTCTTTTTGCTTCTTTGAAACAATTGGGCTTAGGGCCGGTTATTATGGGGAAGATACAGGCACTCTACCATGGCCCCACTGCTCGGTTGAGGGTCAATGGGCTCCTTTCCTCGGCCTTTGAGGTCTCTAATGGGACGCGACAGGGGTGCCCTTTGTCGCCCCTGCTGTATGCCATCGCAATGGAGCACCTGGCGTGTGCACTAAGGGGATCTACGGATATTAGAGGCATCCAGATACAGGAGGAACATTTCAAATTGGCCCTTTATGCAGACGACCTTCTGGTTTATATTACTAATCCCCTGGTCGCATTCCCGGTGCTCATGCGGGAATTTAAGAGGTTCGGTGAGGTCTCTCATTTCAAAGTTAATTATTCCAAGACAGAAGTAATAAACCTGACACTTCCGGGCCCACTTGTCACCCAGCTTCAGTCCTCCTTTTCTTTTCGTTGGGTGGACAGGGGCTTGAAATACTTGGGTATCTCTATTCCTGGAGACCCCAAGGACTTATTTGCTCTTAATTATACCCCACTCTTACATTCCACACTTCTTGAACTCAAAAGACTTCGCAGTACCCAGCTATCCTGGTTTGGCCGTATTAATGCCATAAAAATGGACATTCTCCCTAAATTCCTTTATTTATTTCAGACAGTCCCTGCAGACGTCCCTCCCTCTTTCTTTCGCTGCCTGCACTCTGCATTACGCAAATTTATATGGAACTCGACGAGACCCCGGGTTCGCTTTTCGACCCTGACCGATTCGAAGCGTAGAGGTGGGGCAGGCTTACCTAACTTTCAACGCTATTATCACTCTGTTCTATTATCCCGAATGTTAGACTGGAAGTATAATCAATATCACAAACAATGGGTGAAGGTCGAAAACCTCCTTTCGCCCTTCCCGCTGCAGTGGCTACCATGGATCCGGAGGAGCTCCCGTCCTCTGATCTCGTTGTTTCCCCGACTAACACGCGTGGTGCTCGACTATTGGGATTCGTGGCGAGGGGGGAGAAGTGATGGCGATCATCCATCCCTACTTGGACCCTTGTTTAATAATCCTGACTTTCCCCCGACGTCTGGGAGACCGGTCTTTTTGGCTTGGCGTGCTAGCGACGATCCCTGTCTGGCTCAGGTGGCGGAGCAGCGGGGGGGGGCGAGGGGGGGAGAGGGTCGTTGGGAGGGCAGGGGTCCTGGTTGGAGGTATCTCAGTTGGACACATTTCTCCGATCCTTGCGGGGGAAGTCACTCTCAGGCTTAGAAGCATTGTTTCTCTTGACTGAGCCCCCTGCTCACGTCATCTCCCTTTTATATGGCGTGCTTTCAGATGCGGGCCCATCAGCCATCCCCTCATTTGTAGGGACCTGGCAATCTGACCTGCGGGTGACATTCTCAGACTCTGACCGGACTAAGATTTTTACACTGACACATAAGTTGTCGGTATCCTGCAGCTTTCAGGAGACGAATTATAAGATCTTAACTAGGTGGTATAGGTGCCCAGCGCTCCTTCATAAAATGTTTCCCTCAGTGCCCGACCTGTGCTGGAGGTGTGGCGAAGGACCGGGTTCCATGCTACATATTTGGTGGCAATGTGGCCCTATCCAAGCCTATTGGCTTTCAATATTCTCGATTTACGAATCTATCTCAGGAATACGCCATTCACCTTCTCCACAAATCGCGCTTCTGTCCCTTATCCCGGGCCCACTCAAATCGTGCAAACGTGGTCTGTTTCGTTTCTGCCTGATGGCGGCCAGGGTCTTGATTCCACGACACTGGAAATCAACAGTCGCCCCCTCCATTGGAGAATGGGTAAAAGAAATGGACAGGATATGCCGCATCGAGGGACTTATGGCCCACGACCATGAGACCTGGGAAAAACACAAGCAGCTTTGGTCTCCCTGGTGGTATTACCGGGATGGACCTCTACTTGAGTCTCTTCTGCGAAACGCGCAGACATGACCTGGACATCTTGAATACCGCTTCCCCGCTTACCCCTCCTTCTCTCCCTTCTTTGATCCCGTGTGCTCTTTTCTACCCCTCTTGGTCCTTTTTCTTTTCTGCATCTCAAACTAGTATTCTTCTGATTATTTTACCCGCCGGAATACTGGGAAGCTCACGGGACTACACCTCTAGTGGACCCGGCATGTCTGATGTCTACTCCTTCCTTAGCCTCAAACAGGCGGATCGCTTGCCGTTTATACCATGTACCTTCGTGTATTCTGGCTTTACTATTGTAAGATACTTTCATGTACTATTTTTATTTTCTTTCTACTTTATTATTTTCTTTTTACTTTACTATGTATTACCATTTTTTCTTGATTGATAATTGTTATGCTAAACTTTAATAAACAATATTTTCTGAAAAAAAAATACTGGAGTGGTAGTTGTTGGAAATGGGCCTCTATACACCTATGTAGATAATGCATTAAAAACCAGACATTTGCAGCTAGAATAGTCATTTACCACATTAAAAATATACTGTATAGAGTGTATTTGCGATCCATTTAATGTTAGCTTCATTGAAGAAAAAAGTGCTTTTCTTTCAAAAATAAGGACATTTCTAAGTGACCCCAAACTTTTGAACGGTCTATATATATATATAATAATAATAATAAAACTTTATTTATATAGCGCCAACATATTCCGCAGCGCTTTCCAATACAGTGATATACAAACGGTCATAGGTAACAATGAAATATATACAATACAGTAAGTAAAGTAGAGAATCAATATAAAAAATCCTGTACACTAGCCAGAGAATCAATGTAAAAACTACAATAAATAAAACAGAGAAACAATGTAAAAAATACAGTACAGTAATTAGATACAATACAATAAGCATAGAATCAGTGTAAAAAATACAATACAATAATTAAAGCAAAAATAAGGATGACCCTTACTCACAAGAGTTTACAATCTACAACGCGATGGGGGTTAAACAAAGTTCAGGGTTTATTACAGTGATGGTCCAGGCATCTTGAGGAGGCAGGGGATAGAAATTAATGGTCATCAGCCAATCTGTATAGAGCTTTTGGGTTTGGTGGAGTTTGAAGAAGAGTTATGACCAGAAAGATTGCACTTTATATAACACATTCACTAAGGACTTCTATTAGGGAGCCATGATAGGCCACCTTAAAAAGATGTGTTTCTCTGTCGCCTCATTGGGGGACACAGAACCATGGGTGCCATGCCGCTGACATATATATATATATACTGCCTTGTGAAAGTATTGGCCCCCATGAACCTTTCAACCTCTTGCCATATTTCAGGTTTCCCACATAAAGATATAATGACACAATTGTGAAGCGGAACGAAATGTACTGGATATTTTGAACTTTTTTAACAAATAAAAAACTGAAAAGTGGGGCGTGCAATATTATTTGGCCCCCTTGAGTTAAAACTTTGAAGCGCCACCTTTTGCTGCGATTACAGCTGCAAGTCGCTTGGGGTATGTCTCTATCAGTTTTGCACATCAAGAGACTGAAATTCTTGCTCATTCTTCCTTACAAAACAGCTGGAGCTCAGTGAGGTTGGATGGAGAGCGTTTGTGAACAGCAGTTTTAAACTCTTTCCACATATTCTCGATTTTATTCAGGTCTGGACTTTGACTTGTCCATTCTAACACCTGGATATGTTTATTTTTGAACCATCCCATTGTAGATTTTACTTTATGTTTGGGACCATTGTCTTGTTGGAATATAAATCTCTGTCCCAGTCTTCTAGAATGGTCCTGTATTTGGCTCCATCCATCTTCTCATCAATGTAAACCATCTTCCCTGTCCCTGCTGAAGAAAAGCAGGCCCAAACCATGATGCAGCCACCACCATGTTTGACAGTGGGGATGGTGTTTTGAGGGTGATGAGCTGTGTTGCTTTTACGCCAAACATATTGTTTTGCATTGTGGCCAAAAAGTTTGATTTTGGTTTCATCTGACCAGACCACCTTATTCCACATGTTTGGTGTAACCCAGGTGGCTTGTGGTAAACTTCAATCGAGACTTTTTTATGGATATCTTTGAGAAATGGCTTTCTTCTTGCCACTCTTCCATAAAGGCCAGATTTGTGCAGTGTACGACTGATTGTTGTCCTATGGACAGGCTCTCCCACCTCAGCTGTAGATCTCTGCAGTTCATCCAGAGTGATCATGGGCCTTTTGGCTGCATCTCTGATCAGTCTTCAACTTGTTCGAGCTGAAAGATGACTTCACGATTGTGTCCCACTGGTTGTTGATTCTTCACAAAAAAATTAGAATTTATATCTTTATTTTTGAAGCCTGAAATGTGGCAAAAGGTTGAAAAGTTCAAGGGGGCCAAATACTTTCACAATGCACTGTATATATATATATATATATATATATATATATATATATATATACTAGCTGTAGTACCCGGCTACGCCCAGGTTAATAAATAACTGATGTTAGCTATAACAAAATAGAATTTGAATATGTCATATTAATGACCTGTAAGAAAATAGAAGCTGAGCTGTGATTGATTGCTATAGGCAGCCTGATAAATCTCCAGCCAACAGTAAACCCTCCCCCTGGCCGGGCAGTATACGTTACCTCACACATACACATAATAGACAGCTCATGTGACTGACATCTGCCTTAATTCCCTATATGGCACATGTGTTGCACTTTGGTTGTTTTTAATCAGATGCTTATGTTTGGAAATTAAAGATAGCACACGTATGAGACGAGTTGTGTTAGGTGATTTATGCACATCTGTGTCTGTCTGTGTGGTGTGTGTCTCCCTGGGGTGTGTGTATATGTGTGTCCCTGTGGGGTGAGTGCAAGTGTCCCTATAGGGTGTGTATGTGTGTGTGTCCCTGTGGGGGAGGTCTGTGTGGTGTGTGTCTCTGTTGTGTGTGTCTCTTTGGGGTGTGTGTGTGTGTGTCCCTGTGGGGTGAGTGCATGTGTCCCTATAGGGTGTGTATGTGTGTGTGTCCTGTGGTAGGGGGGGTCTGTGTGGTGTGTGTGTGTATCTGTGTTGTGTGTGTCTCTTTGTGGTGTGTGTGTGTCCCTGTGGGATGAGTGCATGTGTCCCTATAGGGTGTTTATGTGTGTGTGTCCCTGTGGGGGGGTCTGTGTGGTGTGTGTGTGTTTCTTTGTGGTGTGTGTGTCCCTGTGGGTTGAGTGCATGTGTCCCTACAGGGTGGTTATGTGTGTGTGTCCCTGTGGGGGGGGGTCTGTGTGGTGTGTGTGTCTGTGTTGTGTGTGTCTCTTTGTGGTGTGTGTGTCCCTGTGGGGTGAGTGCATGTGTCGCTATAGGGTGTGTGTGTGTCCCCTTGGGTGTGTGTGTGTGTCTCTGTGTTGTGTGTGTCTCTTTGTGGTGTGTGTGTGTTTGTTCAGGTGCGTGGTGAGTATCCAATGCTGTGGCTGCACCTTAGCGACTATACACTTGCTGTTACTCTTTGTGTGCATGTGGTGTGCATACATGTCCCGTGCGTGGTAAATATTCCATGTCAGGGCCCCACCTTAGTGACTATATGCTGGTATATGCTGTTAGTCTTTGGTGCTGTCATTAAGCCCCTCTCATTCACAACTGTCAACTAGTAACTGTCACTTTCTCTCCATTATGTAGATAGGGCCAAAATTGTTTGGTGAATTGGAACGCGCGGGGTAAAAATTTCGCCTCACAATATAGTCTATGACGCTCCCGGGGTCCAGACGTGTGACTGTGCAAAATTTTGTGGCTATAGCTGACAGCTGTCGATTTTCCTCCCACACGTTTCCTTTTACTTATTCCCCATTATGTACAGTGCCTACAAGTAGTATTCAACCCCCTGCAGATTTAGGTGGTTTGATAAGATGCAAATAAGTTAGAGCCTTCAAACTGCAAACGAGAGTAGGATTTATTAACAGAAGCATAAATCTTACAAACCAAAAAGTTATGTAGCTCAGTTGAATTTTAATAAATTTTAAACATAAAAATGTGGGTCAATTATTATTCAACCCCTAGGTTTAATATTTTGTGGAATAACCCTTGTTTGCAATTACAGCTAATAATCGTCTTTTATAAGACCTGATCAGGCCGGCACAGGTCTCTGGAGTTATCTTGGCCCACTCCTCCATGCAGATCTTCTCCAAGTTATCTAGGTTCTTTGGGTGTCTCATGTGGACTTTAATCTTGAGCTCCTTCCACAAGTTTTCAATTGGGTTAAAGTCAGGAGACTGACTAGGCCACTCCATCACCTTGATTTTTTCCCTCTTGAACCAGGCCTTGGTTTTCTTGGCTGTGTGCTTTGGGTCGTTGTCTTGTTGGAAGATGCGGTTTTCTGTCCAGATCTGCCGGATCAAATGCTGATGTGAAAGGGGCCTAAGTAATATAAAAATCTGTAGTCACTGAAGACAGATTTTAGCCGAGAATTGAGATTTTGAGAATGAAAGATCAGTCCAGGAGGAGAAAGAAGCAGGTTTGTCTGATTACATATATTGCAAAGTTACTTACCGTATATACTCGTGTATAAGCCGAGTTTTTCAGCACAAAAAATGTGCTGAAAAGTCCCCCCTCGGCTTATACACGGGGTATATACGGTAGCCCCAGCTGTATACAGCAGCCCCAGCTGTATACAGCCCCCCCGTGGTATCCAGGGCCCCCCTTGCTGCAACCTGTAAAGGAAGATGTCCGTATACTTATCGCTGCCGCCGCTGCTCCGCTGCTTGGTCACCGCGATGCTCCGGGTCTTCATGCTTCCTGTTCCTTCGTCGGCGCTCAGGAAATGACGTCATTGTTCGAGCGCCGACGAAGGAACAGGAAGCATGAAGACCCGGAGCATCGCGGTGACCGAGCAGCGGAGCGGCGGCGGCAGCGATAAGTATACGGACATCTTCCTTTACAGGTGTGCAGCAAGGGGGGCCCTGGATACCACGGGGGGGCTGTATACAGCTGGGGCTGCTGTATACAGCTGGAGCCCCTGTATAATACCTCTGGGGCTGCTGCGGTGTATACCCCCTGGGGCTGCTGCGGTGTATACCCCCTGGGGCTGCTGCTGTGTATACCCCCTGGGGCTGCTGCTGTGTATACCCCCTGGGGCTGCTGCTGTGTATACCCCCTGGGGCTGCTGCTGTGTTTGTATACCCCCTGGGGCTGCTGCTGTGTTTGTATACCCCCTGGGGCTGCTGCTGTGTTTGTATACCCCCTGGAGCTGCTGCTGTGTTTGTATACCCCTTGGGCTGCTGCTGTGTTTGTATACCCCCTGGGGCTGCTGCTGTGTATACCCCCTGGGGCTGCTGCTGTGTATACCCCTGGGGCTGCTGCTGTGTATACCCCTTGGGGCTGCTGCTGTGTATACCCCCTGGGGCTGCTGCTGTGTATACCCCATGGGGCTGCTGCTGTGTTTGTATACCCCCTGGGGCTGCTGCTGTATATACCCCTGGGGCTGCTGCTGTATATACCCCCTGGGGCTGCTGCTGTATATACCCCCTGGGGCTGCTGCTGTATATACCCCCTGGGGCTGCTGCTGTATATACCCCCTGGGGCTGCTGCTGTATACTACTACTGGGGCTGCTGCTGTATACTACCTCTGGGGCTTCTGTATATACCTCTGGGGCTGCTGTATATATCTCTGGGGCTGCTGTATACTACCACTGGGGCTGCTGCTGTATATACCACTGGGGAGGCTGCTGTAACACTGCTGGGGCCTGTATGTACCACTGGGGAGGCTGCTGTATACCACACTTCTGGGGGCTGTATACTACCACTGGGGAGGCCTGTACACCACTGCGGGGGCCTGTATACCACACTGCTGGGGGCTGTATACCTGTGCTGGGGTCCACCCTTGGCTTATACACGAGTCAATAGGTTTTCCCAGATTTTGGGGGCAAAAGTAGGGAGGTCGGCTTATACACGGGTCGGCTTATACACGAGTATATACGGTAATTTAATGTGTACTATTGATCTATGAAATTAAAATTATGGTTACGCTTTAAGTCTCTTCTGTTTGGCTGTCTACTATCTCTTTTTGCAAATGTTCTATTTCCATTTTATTTTGTGCCTACGTTTTGCAGTCAAATTCAGCGTCCCTTAGAAATACAGGCTGAACAGTCTGATTTAACATTTTGTAATTCTGAAAGATCAGCTCACCACACGCAGATCTGAAACCTAAGAGAGATAGCCAGAAGTGATTGTGTGCAGACAGTGCGTGGTGTGCGTCTGTAATCTGTCATCACATCCCATCCCACGTTCTCACGGTAAACTTGTTTCACACAGACACACATTTTTCATCATTTGCAGAAGAACCTGTGAAATGATAGGTCACATTTATATATAAAGTTTCCAACTACTGTAATGTCTATAGTCCAGAATTTAGTCAACTGTCTTAAAGGGGTTGTCCAGGATTTTACATTATAAGTGTAACTATATCTTTCCAGAATAAGCTGTTATGTGTGCACACGAGGAATAACACTATTTAGGCTAGATTAGATTACTTGTAAGTATAGGAAAAAGGGAATGGGAAGGCAGCTCACCGACCGGTTACACACCTGTACCGGCGGAAGCAAATCCGCATGAGACGCCCTGGTCCCTAAGCTCTTCAATAGTGAAAAATCCAAAGGATACTCCAGTGATATAGATGCTTCAGGATAAAAAGTAGAATTTGATTTAAAAAATAGTAAGAGTCACATAGTACAAGCCACCCAGCGTAGCAGAGACCCACGCGTTTCGACACTCACGTCTTGATCATGGTCTCAGACTCTCTCTTCACTAGCCCCAGCAAAGCAAAGTCCTATCATCCCAGTAGAGCTGCCACCAGTTCCTCATTAGATATAAGCCTGGTCCATTAATGGGATTATTTCGGGCCAGAAACCAGCCCAGGTAGCATGTAATATTAAAATGAGGACATGGATGTATGATTTTGTGGATCAAGATAAAAGTCAAAACAGCCAAAAATGAAATTATATATTTAATCACTATATGGGCACATTAGATCAAACAATATTTACACTATGAATATACAGATATTACAGTCAGATATGCCATTAAGGGTAGTGGTTACATAAGGTGTATGCAGACAGATGTAACTCAGTTACCAGTTCCTTGATACTGGTGGACACAGGCAGCATGGAGTCAGGGGTTTTCCTTGCTTGCTCCCAACACATGACACGATGTGACCTCCTCGAGAGTGAATAATAAAGAAATATGGTAGATACCGTTTAACCCCTTGGTCACTCCCTTCCCACCTTCTGGCAAATTCTAAATCCATAACCTGATCTCTGACGCTGGAAATAAAAAAGGCTTCTATGGGTGATGACTTCCTACTGGGAGGTCCTAGGAGATGGTTCTGGTGCCATTGGATCTGGTCAGGTTCCCTTTACTTTTGGAGACCAAACACGGTTTCACTAACTGGCTTCTGTTAGCTGTTCTCCATCTCTCCCCACCCCAGGGTGCTAGAAAGAATCAGGAGCTAGGTGTATGTGCGGCTTGTCCCCACAATTCTGAGAATATAATTTATGTAGGGCTGGGATATACGGTACTTCCATAATCCTGTATAATATCCCGGTGCCAGCAAGACTGATAGGTCTCTTTGAGGCTTTGGGCTCAGAAGGAGACCAATTGTCCTTGCCATTTAATTAACTTTAATCACCTCACCATCTGTGACATTGAATGAGGCATCCTGTTTTCTGACTGCTACTCTAAACAATAGGCTGTAAAGGTGCATGTAGCTGGACTCCAAAGTTTTTCCTCCTCCCCCCTTTGAGGACATATCTAGGGATTTATGATTGATTTGTATGCCTGGATATCTACGACATTCTTCATGGCAATAAGGCATATGCATGACTGGCTATGGTTTTGCAGCCATTTGTCTCCTGTTGCGGTGACCCGTGGGGGTCCAGGCAAAGGAAATCACACCAATATATGCATGTTAATGTCTAATATGGAGCTATATTTCTGGTAGCAAATACATTTGAAATGATGTCTCTTCAATTTAATAGATATTTTATGGAAATATTTTGGTTAACTAAATAAGTAAAATGGCATTGTGTTTATTCTCTGTTTTCATCTGTTTTACAGCAGACACATTACCATTTTGTGCTGAAGAACACTGTTTCACACATACCACACATGTCTGCATTTAGGCTGATGAGTCTTCAAAAACAACACAAAACTTGTACCCTCAAACCCCATTTCCTGAAAGCAGTCACTTTGTAGAACGTATGAACCATATTTAGTAGTGCAACATTGCTGCACACAAGTATCCTTAATGGCCACTTTACACGCGGCTACTACAGGTAACAGGTTTACCACAGGTAACTTACTGGCTGCAGTAAAATCATGGAGACATGGTTCTATCTTGTTGCTGTGTACAAATGGAATAATGTCTCCATGATTTCACTGCAGCCAGTAAGTTACCTGTGGAAAACCTGTCACCTGTAGCTGCATGTAAAGGGGCCATAACACCTAACCCCTAAACCTAACCCTAAATTTAACCCTAATGGCCACTTTACACGCGGCTACATTTCTAGCTTATCCACAGGTAACTTACTGGTTGCAGTGAAATCATGGAGACATGGTTCTATCTTGTTGCGGTGTACAAATGGAACTATGTCTCCATGATTTCACTGCAACCAGTAAGTTACCTGTGGTAAACCTGTTACCTGTAGCCGCGTGTAAAGTGGCCATAAGAGTTTAAGTCTGGCTAAAGGGCTTTGCTTGACCTTTATTAAAAGAAGTCCCTTAAAACATTTAATTTCAAGGATTGAATTCATACAAGTTTGTGACACTATTGAGCAGTGTTGCAGGGTTACCTTGACAGCCGACTGAAAATCTCCACTTGCACTCTATGAAGCCCCAAGGAGCTCAAATATTATGAAAACTTAAAAAAAAAAATCTAAAACAAAGCAGTTCAAATGAACTGAGACACCCCAAGTGCAATTCCAGTCTAGTTGGCATATAACCTCTACGCTAGATTTCTCATGACTGAGACTTGATCTCTTCAAAAAGGTACCATTTTTAATGCGGAACAAGCTCTTGTATACCACTAATATGTAAATACGGTATGTGCTGAAAACTTCCCTATATCAGCAGACAAGTAGACTGATTAGATATTAAAAAACATTGTGGTTTGCAAAGTTACTTTTTTCAAAAAATATATTTGCATGTATAATACTAAATTCTATTTTAAGTCAGTAATATGTAAAAAACATTTTAGGAGCTGCTTTAAGGCTGCCTTCAGACTTGCGTTCCCCACCGCTGCATATTGCATATTGTTTAACATGGGGACGCAGGTGTATGCGCTCGGCTGCGGATGGGAGTGCGTACTGATAGACTTCCATGTGTAATTTGTATGCATGCGGATGCTTGCATACAAATCATACATTGAAGTCCACATCATGAACGCAACATGTTGCGTTCATGGTGCGGACGAGAATGTATGATTTGTACGCAAGCATCCGCATGCGTACAAATCACACATTGAAGTCTATCAGTGTGCACGCCCATCTACAGCCAAGCGCATCACCATGCATCCCCATGATAAACATAGGGATGAGCGGTGCTTGCGCTCAGCTTGCGTTCGCCGTCCACAAGACACCCTAAGTCAACTATAAAAATGTGAAAGACAAGTTGCTCCATATGTACATGTCAGCATTGTACAGGAAATAAAATGTATATACTAAATTGACTCCTTTATGACCCTCTGATGTACTGAGGACAACCTGGCTATCAGCTAATTACTGCATGTAAGGCTTCCGAACCCCTCTGCAATCAGCCAATCAGCTGATATTAATAGGACAGGCTTCATTTGGCCATACGTTTCTCACTCTAAGGCTGGAAACACACTGTTCGAGTGACATGCGGGTTACTTGCACGAGTCTCGGATCATTCTCTCGGAATGGCCTCCCCCTCTCTGGATGGGAGCAGTGGAGCTACATAGAAAAACATAAAAACATACCACTGACAGTATCCTATCCAAAGAGGCAGGGGTTGTGCTGGGTGAATGATGCGAGACTCGTGCGAGTAACTTGCATGTCACTTGGACAGTGTGTTTACAGCCTAAGGGTTCACTCACATCTGCATGGCTTGCCTCTTCAAGATCCTCAGCAAGAAAGGTTGCCGACATAAGACGAGGGTCATGTGTTTTGTCATCCACATGACATGTGTTTTTAACATTGACTTTTACATAACCTAATAAATCTGCCAATTTAAAGCAAGTTTTTACATTTTAAAAAACAATGTTATCTAAAGAGATAGATAGATAGATAGATAGATAGATAGATAGATAGATAGATAGATAGATAGACAGACAGACAGACAGACAGACAGACTGGTAATCCAAAACAGAGGTCACCCCAAACTTTATTTTTAATGATTTACATATAAATAAATAAATGAATAAATAAATAAATAAATAAATAAATAAATAATTAACAAAACAGTGGGGTACTCCCCATTTTGGAAGACCAGTCAAGGTAGAGTCAACAACTGGAGTCTGGCATTCTCTAGGTATGAAGAGTCATCTTTAATTGGCCCTCCACACCCTAAAAATATTAGGCCACAGCCATCTTAGAACTGGCGTCTCTATTAAATGTTTCAATCCTGGTGTTTAGCCCCGGTTCTTCCCCAGCAGCCCTTGTAGCAGTGGCAAATGGGGTAATAGAAGGGGTTAGTGACATCTGAGTATTGACATCTGTCATTAAACCCTAGATTGGCAATTTTCAGGCATCTATGACACATTGTGATGTAGCAGAGTGAACAGCTTCGTCATAGGACATTATCTTGTGGATTACCATTGGAGCTGGGTATGTATGGGAGCTAATAGATGGGTGAAAGAGGGTTGTTTGTGTGTTTTATTTGAAATTAAGGATTTTTCACTGTGTGTTTTATTTCTTATAAAGTATTAATTCTGTGTTTTTTAACTATTTTTTTACTAGATTAGTAATGTACAGGTGTGATAAAAGCCTGAACATTACCAATCTAGGGCTTAATGACAGCTGTCAATTTGCAGCTGTCATTAACCTCTTCTATTAATTCATTTGCCACCAGCACCAGGGCAGCAGGAAGAGCCAGAGCAAAGCGGCAGGATTAGTCTATTTTATAGCTGCTATGGCCTGCTATTTTTAGGGTGTACAGGGCCCATTAAATGTGGTCCTTCACAGCTTGAAAATATCAGACCCCAGCTGTCGGCTTTACCTTGGCTGGTTTTCCAAAATGAGGGGGGCCCCACGTTTCTTTTGTTTAATTATTTATTTATATATAAATAATTAAAGAATAAATCTTGGGGTGATTTCTATTTTGGATTACCAGCCAAGGAAAAGCCAACAGCTGTGGCCAGCAGGTCCTAGCCATCATTTTTACCCTAGCTGGCAATCAAAAATAGGGGGGAACCCCACATCATTCTTTTTAAATGATTTATATTTGCCCTAAATACAAGGCTAAACATCCTTTAGTGCCATATGAAAGGCACCAAAGGGTGCAAGCTTATGATATATAGGAGGGGGACATTACATAGCTGTTTAACATCTATCCTAGCTTTTAGACCATTTAAAAGACCAGATATAAATGCATTCCATGTGCCGTTCATGTGCTGTCCGGTTTATTCTCGCACCCATTGACTTGCTTTGGGGAATCTCCAGCGAGATACGCTGCCATACGGAGCATGTTGAATTTTTTTTCCACAGCTTGTTTCTCGCTGATGAATCCTATTAGTAATTTTTAACTTGCCAAATGGCACAATAAGTTATTAAAATAGCCATGTATCATATTATCTGATAAGTTGTGAATTGCTATATGTGTCCAGGATCAAAACCAATAACAGTACAGGAATACAGCACCAGAAGGACCATTAGTACATTAATATATTACTAGAAGCACCCTAGTACGTGAATACATCGCTAGTAGCATAATTAGTACACAACTAAATCACCACAAGCACCATACGTACATGAATACATCACTAAAAGCACCATTAGTACAGGTATGTAACACCAGAATCAACATTACTATATGAATATATCACCAGAACCACCGTAAGTACATGAATATGGCACAATAACCATAATCAGTGCATGAATACATCAGTAGAAGAACCATCAGTACATGATTACATCACCAGAATCACCATCAGGACAGGAATACATTGTTATGAGCATGGAGTAAGCTGATTTAGCTGTATATACAAATTGCTTGAAAAAAAGGTTTTGCCTTCCTAAATGTCGCAACAGGTGCATGGTGGCACACCAATTCCCTACCTATGATGTCTCCATGAAAGACTGGTTGTATATATGTAATGTGTCATGGGGTGGTAGCCGTGGATGAGGTAGTCATCTCTTAAGCCCAGGCATGTTACATGAAGAAGAGGGTCTTGGCTGAGTGTGTGGACTTGTAATACAGTGGCGTTACACCCTTCCAGACCGCATATTAAAAGAGAGAAGTGGGACATGTGTTCCTTCTCTTGGATCCAGCTATTCTCCACTCTGGCACATTGATGTAAATAGTCATACAGCTGAACAGCACAGCTCCGTCAGCTGGTTAGTGGCCATTTTTGGATCTTGCAAATCAGCTCCTCTTCACGGAACAGTTGATCAGGTATTGATGACCTATTTTAAAGTTAGGTAATCATTTTCACAGCAGTAAAGCACCCCTTCAATAATTCAGCTCCTGCAATGAGAACCAATGTATTTCCCAGTAAGGCTATGTGCACACAGTGCGTTTTTTTTTCGCGACCGCAAGTGCTGGATCTGCTGCACCTGGCAGAACCGCACTTGCCACACCGGACCGCAAGCCCAATATACAGTACATGGGGCTAGCTGGATCCGTGCAGCAAGTCGGCCATTAGGCGGCAGATCCGGCAGATGCGGCGCCACCTGCCAGATCTGCCGCACATCAGCGTAACAACTGATGTGAAAGAAACCTTAGGAATAAGGATCTGACGTGGAGGGTTAATTCTGGGCAGGGATGGCTGGACCTGGGGATACTTGTTAATTTACACATGACGCCATTCACAGGTTGCGGCTGTAAATGGCTGACACTGCTCGACAGTCTTCCTAGGGGCCGAAGGTTTGGAGTCAGCAATATTCTTAAGCCCTCAACGGTTAGGGCTGACCTCTAAGGTGGCCAAAGATACCTGAGTGAGTTGGTAGTTGTGTCTCTGGTACTTTAGACGCTTTAAGAACTGGGTTCTCGGAGGCAGGGATCCAGCTACTCCCTGCTAAAAGGATGGTATGTAACTGGCACCCCTTCTCTGTCCTTTCCAGGTCGTCTCACTCAGCACTTGCCTCTCCCGTCCTGCCTTGCGCCTCGCCACACAAAGCTCTGAACCAGTGACTGTGGGCTTTCCTTAGGGGTACCCCTGTAGTGTCTCCCCTTGTCCCTATGGTTGCCACCTTTTCAGCAGATGTGCGCGGTTGTCGACCATGTCACCTTGAAAGTGCAACACAGTCTCTGGGTTGCTAGCTGAGCCTGGTCTTCTCCACTAATCTTTTGGGTTCTCGGTGCCCGTTGCAGCCCCAGTCCCTTCACTTGCCTGCGTTTGACAATGGATACGAGACCCACGGGTGGTTTGCTCACTTCCCGTGCCTCTGGGACACCCTCTTCCTCCTGGAGCCACTTGGGTGATGTTCTGCTCTAGGGTTCGGCCTCAGGAAGAGCTCCCACTTGCTCCAGTTCTCTGGACACTTCTCAGGCATACTCTCTTTAGCTTCCTTCCAACTCGACCTTGGTATTCAATGATCTCTCCTCAGCTGTTCTACCACTTCTGACTCTTTTTCTCAGCTGTCCTACTGTTGTCTCCTGTGTTCTAGATGGTTCCACTCCTTTTATACCCCTTGTCACATGTCCCATGTCCTCTACCTGTGTTCCTCCTGACCTCACGCCTCCCCAAATGCACCCTCTAACTACTTCCTTCACCACCCAACCCTACTACAATCGCTCCTAGTGTGATCTGGGTGTCCCGGCACTGGTCTGTACCACTCTTACCAGTGAGTGGGGTACTATACCCTAAAGGTACCTTTACACGCGGCAACTTTTCTAGGACTTTCACTGGCAACTTACTGGTTGCAGTGAAATCATGGAGACATTATTCCATTTGTACACAGCAACAAGATAAAACAATGTGTCCATGATTTCACTGCAACCAGTAATTGCCAGTGAAATTCCTAGAAAAGTTGCCGCGTATAAAGGTACCCCTAACAGGGGTGCAGTACCTCTGTGGTGACTGGATCCGCAGGGGCGCCACATAAACAAGACTCAGTATTGCAGCTGTGCGTATGATATCATTAGTATGGTTATAAGGTAGTCTCACCTGACACATTGCTGCATTTTGTTAGTAAGCGTTGTTTTGTGAAATGAAACCACAATTTGTATAGTATAGGTGTGCCAGGAAATCATTGTTCCTTATAGCATAAAATCACACGCCCGTTTTAGTCTGATAATACCATGTAGTTACACCATATTGAGAATTTCTTGTTATATAACATCGTGACCACCTCCTGCTCACACAGCTGGAGTTTACCACAATGTATAAGTATGGCAGAGCTGAGTGCACAATGTCTGAGCGGCAATGCATGACACCAGGAGGTTCTCTAGTCAAGATACAGGGAAAACATGTGGGATCCAATGGTGCATGCCATTTGTTTATGTTAAATTTGTATGGAAGCAATCTTTTTTGACAGTAGTTGGGACATTAGACTCCATATACCTATTATGTAGGATCTCATCCCTATACAAGCAGTATGTCCTGTGATGAATCTTTAGAATCTTTACAGGAGAAATGTGTCAGGACGGACTTATGGACAGTGTAGGGGAACCTTTCAAGGCTATGTTGTGGATTGCCCTGGTAAGGGTGGAATCCACTGTGGAACATTTAGGAGGTGTTTATTACTTGCTTGCCTCTATCAGTCCTTAGGGTGAGTGATCCTGATGATACTGAAGAGACCTGCTGATGGGATTATGGTGATATAACGAGACTCCCACAATTTGTGGTGAGACCAATCCATTTTTCATGAATCATAATACCATTGATCTTAATGGTATCAATTGGAAGAATGACTATTGTCATATTATATTTATGATCTGAATGACCATTGTCATATTATATTTATGATCTGAATGACCATTGTCATTTTGAATTTTTACTTTATGTATATTTGTGTTCTTTTTTTTGTGTTTACTTATACATGTGGTGGAATTACTGTCTGCCATTGAGGTGCCCAAACAGTTATTTTGTCCTATTGTGTTTCTTGAATTGAGTTTTCCTATTGTATGTGTTACTTATTGGTTCGTTTCATTAAGATACTCTCACTGCTATTCACGTATCATGTGTCTCCGTTGTTATACTGTGTTGTGACTGAACAGATACCAAAAGTGGGAAGAACTTGTACAGTTCTAAGACTGCATGCACAGGCTCAGTGTTTGCAGTCTTTGGACACATCATGTTTGCTCTTGTCCATAACACTGCGTTGTGCAGTACAAGCACAGTGAATGGGATTTCCAGAAATCTCATGCTCACTGTGCTTTTTCACTCCGCAGTGTAAACTGATATGCTGGGCGGCTTTTTGTACCGCCACTTGTCCACAGCATGTCAATTTATTGCTGTGGAGTCGGATGCGATCTCGGCGGGTGAATGCAGGGAAGAGCTGCCCTGCCCCGAACCCAAATCGTGGGCACAGGGTGGCTGCGTTGAACCGCAGAGATTGCCAATTTCCCTCAAGAGACGAGAGACTGTGTCCAGGAGGCAATGTCTCTAGATCATCTGCACATACCCTAATGGGAACTTGGTACTTTCCTATTGTTTTTGAATTTAATAAATGTTAGGTTTTAGTCACTGTCCTGAGATAAAATTTAATTGAAGGAACTTTTTTGGCATTTTGATACATCTGCTTTTTCTAATATTTTTATATGGAATCTGTCAAAAAAAACTGTGTAAAATCTGAGACATACGGAGGCAGATTAAGGGCTTTACTTGTAAGGGCATTGTATTATGGCACTGTTCAATTTAAAAGTTGAAAAGGGCAGAAATATGACAATATCAAAAACTTTAAAGGTGTTGCCCAGGTAAAAATATTGGTAAATGTCCAGAAATTATGCCCATTCATTAACTATAGAGGGGTTATCCAGGACTAATTTATTTGTTTACAATGAGCCAAAAAAACTAACATGCAGGTAATTGTTAACACCTGCCTGTTCCTACCGGCGATTTAGCTACTCCATGTCGACAGAGTAGCTCTTCATCTGGACTGCTGTGTCCATAGTGTGTGACTGCTGATGTCATGCTGATTGACTGATGGCTTCCAGCAGTTAGACATTGGAGAGCTGGCTGTCAATTAGCATGACCATCGGCAGTCACGAACCAGCAGCAAAGCAGAGCAGTAGAAAAGCTGCTGCTTGCCAACGTGACATCAGCAGAAGCCGGAACATCACTGGGAAAAGAAGTCCGCTGACCATTCTACGGGCATCTTCCATTCTGAAGACACTCCATACTTATAATACAAGTCAATGGGAAGGCTCAAAAGAAATCTAGAAGGTGCCCAGACGTCTTTTTCAGCGTTTTGTTAGCATTTTTGCTTGAAAAACCCCTAGGACTTTCTTCATTGTTGAATGGAGTTAGGAAAATCTTTCAGAAAATGCTAGTAAAAAAGATGCCACAAAACCTCTGGGAAAACTCTCAATAAAAGCCTACTAGAGATCAAAATCATTGAAAAAGCCACTTCAGGAAAAATGCTGTCTTCTCCTGAAGCAGTTTCCACTTGAAAACCTCATTGTTTTTGCCTGACTGAAGAAGACCTTTTGTGAACATACCCTTACAAACACTGGCTGACCGCTCATTTTAATGAGATGATATCTAATGCACTTCGTCATTTGGTAGTGCCCCAGCAGGTTCCAACACCTTGCCTCCAATGACTATAAATGTTTGGCACTCAGTTACTTTGATTTTTTTTAGTATTTTTATTAAGTGACAAACAAATTAGAAGTGTACAGACGTTTCGGCCCTGTAACCTCGAGCCTTCTTCTGTATACGCAAAGAACAATTCTGGGCGGTAGGATTAGAAGGGAAAGTCCTTGTGATATAGCAGATTGTCACTTGTTGAAGCCACAAAGAGTGATTCTGGCTGGTAGAATAAGAGAGGAAAACTCCTGAGGTATGGCTGACTGTTGCTCACTTGAGAAGTCTTTGCAGAGATATAGTGCAGAATGATCCTGTAAACGCAGGCAAAATCTGGTGGACGTGCCACTGTTCAGGTTGTATGTCCGCGGTGTCCACCAGTAACACCATTTAAAGCCCTTACGTAAAAACTTTACCATGTAGTCCAGGACAGGTTAATAACTTTTTTTGTTGGTCCGATTTCTGCTTTGTTCTGCTCACAACACTAGATCAGAAAAGATGTTTAGTATCTCAAAGTAAAGCTGAGTGCAGAAAAGTTTAAAAAGATCAAAAAGATATATATCTTCTGTCTCCCTATTTGTCAATTTGCCATTCGAGCTGTAGAAATACACCATCTGCAGTGTGAGCGATACTGCTGAACACCGGAGTGCAATATGTAGGACACTGAAGATTTTGGGGGGGTGAGAATTTGTAATTTTTTCTGGTTGGTTATAAGACATCACATTGACTCATCTAAGCAGATGTTTTACTAGAAGTATACAATGTCTGTTGTGATCATAATTGGGCTTCACCCAAATGAAAAACCTCACAAATGGCAGGTGTGCTCCTCATCCTGTGGTTTACAGGTCACAAACATCTGCTCTCATCCTCTTCTAGATATTAAAACGGTTAAAACAAAACTCAACCTTTCAGCCATGTTAAGTATAAAAATGGTGTTTTTATGGCTAAACAGGACGTAGGGACACCAGAAATAAAACTTAACCCCTAATAAACAGAACTTATTAGCCCTCTACACAATTGTTTAAGGGTGCTTTCACGTCTGCGTTTTTGCAAATCCAGCAGAAATCTGTTTTAGCAAAAAACAGATGTGCCCCACTTGCGGCACACTTGCGCCAAGGTTGAGCCTGTGCTAATGCATTGTAAATAGACCTCCGGACATGTGCAGAGACGTGGTTTTGACAGTTATACGACACTTCTGGTCCATACAAAAAAGCTGCTAGCAGCGATTTTCGTCCAGGGTCAGAAGTGCCAGAAGTGCAGGATCGCGGGGAAAATGTAAGTCTCCACACATGTCCAGAGGACCCTTTACAATGCATTAGCACAAGCGTAACCATGGCACAAATATGCCGCATCTGGTTTTTGCAAAAAAAAACACGGAATTCCACCGGATTTGCAAAACAGCAGATCAGGAAAACCTGAAGTTCAAAGTTTCAGGTTTGCCTGATCTGCAGGAAGTGAAAATACAGCAGATGTGAAAGCAGCCTAATACAACAGCCATATGCTACTATAGGTTCACACTAATACGGAGGAGTACAGAGGTAATTTTTAATATATCTATACAACTTTGCTGTCAATCGTGTACTTGTTTCATGTGGACATATTCTTCTGTAGATACATTATATTTATGGAAAATTTAGAGCCTAATGGAGGCAACATATGACAGCCCACGGATTATAGGATGAGAAAATGTGCACAAGCCTAAACAGCTTTCTTACATAAAAACTGGAAAGGCTGGCTTTACACCACATTTTTCAGGATCCGGTTTTGGCCTCATAGTATTCCTATAGGACAGGATTGCACCGGATGGCAGGATGCCATATGGGTTTGTGCTGTCCGGCAGCTTTCATTTTTTGGCCCTGGACACAAAATCGGAATAATCAGCATTTTTTATGTCCGGGGCCAAAACCGCTCAAAATCAGATTCTCCTGGATCCTTCCACATCCTCCCGGATCTGGCGCTCCCTAACATGGGAGACTATGGCGCCAAATCCGACAACAAATCGGATCTGGGAGCCGGATGCCGGGTGCTGGAGTTTAGCAGCAAGCGCTCTTACACCACTCCCCAGGTGGAGCATTAATTTGGTTACTCAACTAGCCAATGAACCAAAGGGGAAGAGGCATTTAGCCATACCTACAGGGGTTAAATTCAGGTGCCCAGGGTCAGTGACTTTCTCTTTCCCTCCTGCTAACCCCTGGATCCTTTTGTCCCACCCTCCCTCTCTTATAAATTCAAAGTTGTTTCATATACCATAATAATTGTACGTTAAATGTATAAAACCAAAAAACTTGTTAACAATATTAAGTCACAACGGAAAATGTGAAGAAAGCCAAAGGTTACATAACCGCTCATTGACCTGCTCGCCTGTCTGTCGCAGACAGGGCCTTTGCCGATCAGCCTGTTATGAAGTTTTAAGTACCCTTCTCTGCTCAAAAATATTAAAGGGAACCTGTCATCTAGATTTATGCCCGTACACTATCAGTAGCTGTCCCTACACCTTCCTAGCTGCTCCCTATCTATCCCTTTCTGATCTAAAGGGGCCCTATTAAACATCACAAAAATAACTTCAAAGGGATCCTGTCACCTCCAAAACACCTCATAAGCTATCAAAACATGTCCCTGCAGCATTATATCACTAATCTCACACTTCTTTTGTCTCCTAAAAGCATCCTGTGAAAGTGGAGAAAAACGTTTTAATACTTATGGCCACTTTACACACACCAACTTATCTGTCCAACTTCTGAACAACTTACTGGTTGCAGTGAAATCATGGACACATTGTTCCATTTGTACACAGCCACAAAATGGAGCAATGTGTCCATGATATCACTGCAACCAGTAAGTTGTTCAGAAGTTGGACAGATAAGTTGGTGTGTGTAAAGTGGCCCTTACTCATTAGGGTACCTTTACACGCCGCTACCGAAGGTTAGAAACCACCGGGTGTCGGAGACAATTGTACCTTGTACCGTCAAAACACCCCGAGGTAGCTGCGTGTAATTCAGGTAACATCCTCCCGTCACTGTCGACACCTGTCTTTCAGCCATGCTCAAAAACAAGTAGGTACAAACCCTATGGTAGCCGCGTGTAATCGAGGAACAGGAAGGTATTTTCGACATCTAGTGATCTCCCTGGGGCATGACTCATCCTCCGGGATACTGCGCCCCATCAGCAATCATTGGTGGAAGATCCTGCATTAGGATTGGTTGTCCCTGCATAGGGTGGCATATTTAAGGAGATGACCAGTCACACTACACAATTGCAATAGCATCATATATTAGCCAGCCTTCCTGTGCTGGGTGGCCAATCATGATGTTAATGCTTTGTCCAATCACCGTACGAGCGTCTCGTAATCCACAAGTCTGGCACGCCTATGTGTTGTCCCTGCTGCCCCAGGTCCTCCCACATTGCCTTGTGGTAGCGGTGTGTAAATCAGGGAAGGTGCTCTACAGAAGGTAACCTGCGGCACCCGTCGGTGCTTCCAGGGATAGAAAAAACCTACTGTGGAGCACCTTGTAGCGGTGTGTAAATGCGGTATCGGGTACCGTTAGGAACCGTTGAAACGTGCACGTTCACGTGCGACACCCGGTGGTTTCTAACCTTCGGTAGCGGCGTGTAAAGGTACCATTAGTGATTATAATTAGCAGGGGCCATATTCTTTAGTCACCAGGGGGTGTTGTTTAGCAGCTCCAGGATCCAGCCCTCCTCTCTCTGTCTGTGCTGCTGTGAAACTGAAACTGAAGGCAGGTCTAATGATTTGCATTCTGTGACCGATAGAGAGAGGGGAGGGCAATGCCTGCACATCACAGCAGAACACACAGAGACAGGGTGGATCCTGGAGTTGCAAAACAGCCTGCCTTGGTGACTAAAGAATATAGTCACTGCTAATTATAATCCCTAATGAGTGAGTATTAAAACGTTTTTATGCAAAAGAAGTGTGAGATTAGTGATGGGATGCTGCAGGGACATGTTTTGCTAGCTTAGGAGGCGTTTTGGAAGTGACAGGATCCCTTTAAACTTACAGAAGTCCCTGAGGCTGGGGACGGGAAAGGTGGCCCCACGCTCCATTCTCCCCTTCTAGATGGTGCTTTGCACGCCCCGCTGGGCGGCATTATTCTTTATTCCTCCCCGCCTCCACCATTTGGAATCTCCCGCCCTATGTAGACGTAGTATGCACTGGCTGCGACGTCACATCTGGCACAGTGCATTATGGGGCCGATCACAGGATCAGCCCGGCTTCAATAAGCGCATTGCGCATGCGCAGAGCCGGGCCGATCACGTGATCAAGCCCATAATGCACTGGGGCCGATCACGTGACCGGCCCCATAATGCACTGCGCTGGATGTGACGTCGCGGCCAGTGCATACTACGTCTACAGAGGTCGGGAGATTCCAAATGGTGGAAGCGGGGAGGAATAAAGAATAAGGCTGCCCAGCGGGGCGTGGAATGCAGCATCTAGGAGGGGAGAATGGAGCGTGGGGCCGCCTTTCCAGTCCCCAGCCGCAGGGACTTCTGTAAGTTTAAAGTTATTTTGCTGATGTTTAATAGGGCCCCTTTAGATCAGAAAGGGATAGATAGGGAGCAGCTAGGAAAGTGTAGGGACAGCTAGTGATAGTGTACGGGCATAAATCTAGACAGGTTCCCTTTAATAGACTGTGACCGACCAGTCTCAACCCATCTAGGCCTGTCTGTGTTTTCATTACGGGACTGGTGGGAAGAGGGAAGGCACTGTTTGAGACACTCGGGTCTCCACAGTCTAGCTGGACTGGAAATCGTCAAGAGAGAAAGAGTGGGGAAGGGAGGACAGAGCAGGAGTGTTCCGCATTTACATGTGGATGACTAGGTGGGCAAAGACTTGGCTCCTAAGTATTCAAAATGGACGTCAATCGATATAAATTTATGTCTCTTGCTTTTTATACTTGCGTTGTACTTTTATTATACTACATAAAATTTGCTTTGAGTACGTGGCTTAAAAGTTGAAATAATCTAAATAAGAATGGAAACTGAACCTTAGACACTTTAAGTTGAGAGCCTGTGGGGTTACTATTGGGCAGTAAGGCTACATTCCCACAATGAGATTTTGGTGTGTTTTTGACACAGTGTCAAAAACGCAGCATCTTACAGTTCCAGGAAAGTGGATGGGATTTATAGAAATCTCATGCCCTGGTGATTCTACAGTATTTTACTTAGTGTAAATTGACTTTCATAGCATGTTTCAAGTCCACAGCATGTCAATTTCTCTGATTGGGCTGAGTTTTCTGTGCCGATTTTCCCAATGGACTTGTATTAGCTGCAGTAAATATACAGGTAAAAAACACACATGGGTTTTTAGTGTTTTTCCGTGGCAGAAACGCATAAAAAGGAATGTAATCCATACATAAGCATATCAATAAAGTTTTGTCAAAGCAAAATACAAGGAAGTATCAAAAACAAAGCAGCTTTATTTAAAGCATGACACACCAACAAGAGACAAAAAACACTGTCCGTAGTTAGATTTGCATTTTCCACCTTTCTGTCACAATAATCTCCCACTATCCTGGTTATTTTGATACTGTATAAATGGGATAAAAGCAGGTGAATATTAGTTAGTGAGAGAGTGATCAGGAATCCTTAGGCCTCGTGCACACGTTCAGTATTTGATGAGTTCTTTACCTCAGGATTTGTAGACAAAACCAGGAGTGGAGCAATTAGAGGAAAAATATAATAGAAACACCTGCATCACTTCTGTATTTATCACCCACTCCTGGTTTTGGCTACAAATCCTGAGGTAAAAAACTCATCAAATTCTCAGCATGTGCACGAGGCCTTACTGATCTATGGCTATATACTGTATAACATGTTATCTTGTTTCATTCAGACCATGACAATATTATGTTTTTTTCCAGAATATGGTGGCTGTCACATTCATTTGGACTTTGGGGATTCTGCTATGTCCAGGATCATATGGCAATAAGGATATAAAACATCAGACAGGTGATATATTTCTTCTATATGTCCTTACATGTGTGTCCTGCTGACATTTTTAATGGGAATGCCATGCCTTTTTTAATTATTAGAGTAAGGCCACACTGGTGTGAAAAAAATCAGTCCGTTTCTCATCCAGGAGAGTTGGACGAGTGACATCCGTTTTTGATCCGTGTGGCATGCAATTGCTATGCGAGTGTCCAACATTTCTCTCAGATCACATCCGTGTGCTGTCTGTGTGCAATCCGTGTGCTGTCCGTGTGTCATCTGTTTTTTTCTCAGCGGCTATTTACTATATAATCATTTACAGGAACATTTTACAGTGTTCTCAGCTGCAGAATGATAATGTATCAGTTAAAACAACAGATGCCTCTCGGATGGTCCGTGTGCTGTCCGTGATTTTGTTGGACCCATTGATTTGCATTGACGAGAATTGCATACTGTCGCAGCATGTTGCAATATTTTTCTCATCCAGATTCTGGATGAGAAAAAAGCGGACGTTAATCTGTTCTGACTCATTCAGTAACATTGGTCCGAGTGCAATGCAAGATTGTAACACATTGCACTCATCCATTTTTCAGACCAGTGTGTCCTTACCCTTAAAGGGTTTTCCACTTTCAGAAAAACAACACTCTAAGGCAGGGGTGGGGAATCTCAGGCCCCAGGGCCGTATGCAGCCCTCGATTACTTTTCTATGGCCCCTGGGCAGATTCCTGGGGACCACAGGGCTCAGGCTGGCAGATGCAATTTGCTGAGTGCTTACCTTTAAATCCAGCTCCCCAGTGATCTCTATGCCCCAGCCTCAGCCTCCCCAGTGATCTCTATGCCCCAGCCTCAGCCTCCCCAGTGATCTCTATGCCCCAGCCTCAGCCTCCCTGGTGAAGTAAATGCCCCCAGCCTCTCCTTTGATGTCTATGGCTCTAGCAAACCTGGAAAAGCAGTTGAGAAGAAACATGATCAATATAACCTAACATCACAGCCGCACAAAAGAAATGCCGCTCCAGCCAACGCAGTAGGGGGAGGTGATTGTTTAACCAAATACAGCTGGTAATTTTCAAGGTGATAATTTTGTGCGGCCCCCGAAGGATGGTAGAAATTTGTCCTGAGGAAGGGGCCAGGGAGCTCTGAAATGCATTGACTAATAAATCAATATGATATTCACCCTTTGATATCTCATGGAATACGGTAGCATGGTGTTTAACCCTTCATCCTCCCTACGTTATATGCACCATGCTGGGGACTGCAGCAGCCGGGATATGCTTTTATAGTGGTTGTGACTCTCACAACCACACAAGGTGAAGCCTCTGATACCTATTTAGGTCATATTTTATCTCTCAGACCCTTCATTCTCCCTACTTAATTTTCTGAGATAATGACCTTTGGGTTTTCATTGGCTGTAAGCCATAATCATCAACATTAACAGAAAAGAAAAAACTTGAAATAGATCACTCTGTTTGTTATGACTCTATATAATATATCTGTTTTTCTTCTTCTATTGAATTACTGAAAAAATTAACTTTTTGATGATATTCTAATTCATCGAGATGCACCTGTAACAACAGTAGAGAAGTGCCGGTGTTCAGGGTCTTCATATGCTCCATCCATCTTGTCAGGAAAATGTTCATTATTTCTTTCTACATAAATCATTTGTTTTTCACCATCTGGGTTGAAGCGAAGATGCTGATGTTGGGGCTGATAAAGAGCACATTTTCAGTTTACAGAAAAACAAGAACCAACAACAGAAATGCTGTGGTTATTTACTGCAGATAAGAAATGATAGATTATGGTACATAACTCACTCAAAGCTTTAAGAGAACTGAAAAACTTGTGAGCGAATTACATCTGATCAAACTTGGTAATTACCTTGGTTCCCAAGCTTTGGAGAGAACCAGTAAAGCAACATGAAACACAGAATAAAATCTGTGTAAATTTTTTCTGAACCTTCTCTTTTTATTTGATCATGTCTCATATTATAAGTAAAACTGAGAAAAAGGCTTAAAGATTTAAGTCTTCCTCCTCCTTACTTTCTTGTATGTGGCTGTAGGACAACTGTCTGCAGCAGAAACCTCCCTGTATTGTTCTATCTGCAGAAGGACATAGAACGATTCTAACATCTTAAATAAATGGGCTTCAATTGGCCATGAGCTTAAATTAATACAAATCAGGAGGATATTAAATCCTTTGTTCTCTGCAGGATTTCTACAAGACTATTGTTAGGTCTACTGGCACCGCTCCCCCGCTCACCTTCCCTGATGCTGCATTCTCTCCTGCTCTGCCGGTCGGGCATCCAGCGTCCAGGCGTGCGGTGTCTCGGAGCCGTCACCGGGTCCCCTTCCTGTCTGCCGGTCACCGGGTTCACACACCAGCACACTACAATGGACGGTGTAATCAGCGGTGCATTGGGTGCGGCCGCACTCCTCCCCTGTGAATCTAGTGGCCAGCACAGCTCAGCCTGACACTCCACTGGGCCAATAGCTGTCTGTCCTCAGGTATATCAGGCCGCCTCCACTGCTGCGAGGTGCCTTTAATATTGTGTTAGTTTCCTTGTGCATATCTGGCTGTTAGTCAGGCCCTCCTTGTGCTCTCTCACTCATGGATAATTCTTCCAGTCCTCCATCCTGCCCGTACCTTGGGCTCTGGTGCCTACAGTCCTCCTTTGCCATACCTCCATTAGATTAACACTACGAGCCACCCCTCTGGTACCGGCAGCTGTTGTATTTAGTCCCCTGTACTTGCCCCTGACAATACCTGTATAGGGTTTGAATCAACTAGGACAAGCTCACCCATGGGAGTTCGGTACCACGGCCCAGTGAGTCTACTCTAGGGCGCCTTCGTCCGGAAGTGTGACAACTATTATGGCTGGATCATGTAGAAAATGTGGCATACCAGACAGTGACACGTTCACATGGCATGATCCATGCCGTCAAGCAACTGCAAATCGGCTCCATCCATTCACACAGGCTGACGAGCGCTCTATGTGCAAAGAATGATCCATAATGCAAACGTTCTGTTCTCATAGTTCCTATTATTGGCAGCACATTATCTGCTCACCTGCCGTGATGAACTGCCCAAAGCAATGATTTTTAAATTAATTTAACAATCATTACAACCAATGAATCCATAAAGAGCTGAGAAATCCTGGAGTAACAAAGCGCTCCCACAGACCGATACTAAAGCCAGTAAAATGATCTTGACTATAAAAATGTTTTATGAAAATACTATGCACTTCGGCCTGTTACAAAGAGGCCTTCATTGGGTAAAAATAAATATTTTAAAAAGAGTCAAGTAAAAAATAAATAAAATATTTATTTTTACCTGATGAAGGCCTGTTTGTAACAGGGCAAAATGTGTAGTATTATATTTTAAATTAAAAAAATTATTTATGGTCAAGGTAATTTTACCGGCCTTGGTATCGTGCTGTGGGAGCGCTTTGTTTTTCCAGAATTTATCTTTTTGGATTATTACCTGCTGTCTGGGTCCAAGGGAGGTTTCCTTGTGAGCATTCCTGGGAAGTGACACATCCCCATCGTACCGGAGCCATTCTCATGAAGGACATACATCCCTTCGGGAGTGCATTGCACGCTCTATATGCACCACCTCAGGGTGAGTGCATATAGTATAAGATTCACCTTCATTTCTTAGAACTAATCACTGCACTTAAATCAGCACTACATTGACTCTTTTTTCACCTATAGGACAACATTTCTTTTAACATCCAACAAATAAACAGTTTTCTCATTTAGTAGGCATGTTTTCATCTGGTTAGACAGCGCGGTAGTCTGGGACTGGTGTTCCTATGCTCATTCCTCGAATATAATAGTAATAGCAATCAGTGAGAACCAAATATACGGTATTTCTTTTTTTTTTTTATTTCAGCATTAATTTTTAGGGCTAATACAGATGCAGCATGGTAATAAGCATAGATCTCTGTGCAATTACTGTGGCCTGGTTGTTATGGGTGTACCCACACCCTAATTTGTTTTGTTTTGCGGTCACCATTTAGCCATCCAGCGAGTATGTGCATCACAAATATGTATACTCAACTACCTTCACAGGCAAGTGGTGTAACTTGAAACTCATGGGCCATGATGCGAAAGCTGCAAAGGGGCCCCCAAGTATTGCAAATCTTTAATAGCATTAGTCTTTTTCTATAGGCCAAAGGACTTTTTTAGCCCCCTAGGCTTCAGGGCCCGGGTGCAATTGCAACCCCTGCACCTATTGTAGTTATGCCCCCTGTTCAGGGCCTTAAAATGACCTGGTAAACCCATACATTCAGGACCGGAAGCAATGGTGTATCATTCTTCGGTCATCTGAGTGCTGAGGCCAATGATTTTTACGTAATTGCTTCAAATCTCCTTTCATTACATTCTTCATTTTTTCTCCCTGTAATTCCAATTTGATTTACTCTTTTTATACTGTGGAAGAGTGACGTTTCCAACTGATTTAGCCATTTTGCAACACATAAAAGACAACCACATGCACCTGTTAGGAAAAACAATGATAAGAAATATTTTAGCAGAGTGGGCCATACACCAATTTCTTTTAGGGTTACACACCCAGTATGACTTATGGAGAATAAAGAAGCCTTTCTCTGGTTACTGTGCAGCAGTAGGGCATTTATCGCAAGTAGCTCATACATTGCGGCAGCCTTGTATTGTGTCAGATCACTTTTTACAGCTTGGCTGGCTGGGGCCTGCTGATAGACATGCCTACTGATATAAGGCACAACTCCAGCAGCAGGTGGGTTGGCCCCAAGGACTACACTGTGTGCAGAATTATTAGGCAAATGAGTTTTTTGATCACATGATACGTTTTATACATGTTGTCCTACTCCAAGCTTTATAGGCTTGAGAGCCAACTACCAATTAAGTAAATCAGGTGATGTGTATCTCTGTAATGAGGAGGGGTGTGGTCTAATTACATCAACACCCTATATAAGGTGTGCTTAACTATTAGGCAACTTGCTTTCCTTTGGCAAAATGGGGCAGAAGAGAGATTTGACGGGCTCTGAAAAGTCAAAAATTGTGAGATGTCTTGCAGAGGGTTACAGCAGTCTTGAAATTGCCAAACTTTTGAAGCGTGATCACCAAACAATCAAGCGTTTCATGGCAAATAGCCAACAGGGTCGCAAGAAGCGTGTTGGGCAAAAAAAGCCACCAAATAATTGCCCATGAATTGAGGAAAATCAAGCGTGAAGCTGCCAAGATGCCATTTGCCACCAGTTTTGCCATATTTCAGTGCTGCAACGTTACTGGAATATCAAAAAGCACAAGGTGTGCCATACTCAGGGACATGGCCAAGGTAAGAAAGGCTGAAAAATGACCACCTCTGAACAAGAAACATAAGATAAAATGTTAAGACTGGGCCAAGAAACATCTTGAGGCTATGTGCACACTGGGAGGTTTAGCAGCGGTTTAGCAGCGGAAACCGCCGGTCGGTTTCCATCAGGTTTATGCAAATTTATGTTAATCCAAAAGCGGCTTTTGGATTAACATAGAAACCTATGGAAACCGACACCCGGTGTGCACACACCGGCGGTTTCCACATGCTCATCCGTTGCTAACCCGCTGGGTTCCCAGCGGGTTAGCAAAGAATGATCATGTTCTATAAACCGGCCGGTTCTGCAGCGGCTGCAAGCAGAATCATGTGCTGCTTCCAGCCGCTGCAGAACCGACGCCACTAACCCGCTGTGCACCGCCGCACACCCGCCCGTCTTCCGCAGCACGGACCTGACAGGAAGCCGGTGGACGGCTCCGGAGCTTCCTGTCGGGTCCCGCCCAGCCGCCGCCGCCCCTAACCCGCCCCCGTGTGCACATACCCTAAGACTGATTTTTCAAAGATTTTATGGACTGATGAATTGAGAGCGACTGTTGATGGTTCAGATGGATGGGTCAGAGGCTGGATCAGTAAAGGGCAGAGAGCTCCACTCCAATTCAGACGTCAGCAAGGTGGAGGTGGGGTACTGGTATGGGCTGGTATCATCAAAGATGAACTTATGGGACCTTTTCAGGTTGAGGATGGAGTGAAGCTCAACTCCTGGACCTACTGCCAGTTTCTGGAAGACAACTTCTTAAAGCAGTGGTACAGGAAAAATCGGTATCATTCAGGAAAAACATGATTTTCATGCAGGACAATGCTCCATCACATGCATCCAACCACTCCACAGCGTGGCTGGCCAGTAAAGGTCTAAAATAAGAAAAAATAATGACATGGACCGCTTGTTCACCTGATCTGAACCCCATAGAGAACCTGTGGTCCCTCCTAAAATGTGAGATCTAAAGGGAGGGAAAACAGTACACCTCTCGGAACAGGGTCTGGGAGTCTGTGGTGGCTGCTGCACGCAATGTTGATCGTAAGCAGATCAAGCAACTGACAGAAGCTATGGATGGAAGGCTGTTGAGTGTCATCAAGAAAGGTGGCTATACTGGTCACTAATTTTTTGGGGTTTTGTTTTTGTATGTCAGAAATGTTTATTTCTAAATTTTGTGCAGTTATATTAGTTTACCTGGTGAAAATAAACAAGTGAGATGGGAATATATTTGGTTTTTATTAAGTTGCCTAATAATTCTGCACAGTAATATTTACCTGCACAAACAGATATCCTCCTAAGATAGTCAAATCTAAAAAGAACCCCAGTCAAACTTCCAAAAATATTAAGATTTGATATTTATGAGTCTTTTGGGTTGATTGAGAACATAGTTGTTGATCAATAATAAAAATAATCCTCTACAATACAACATGCCTAATATTTCTGCACACAGTGTAAGTTCTTACAATGAGTATTTGCTGTCTTTTTTGATGCTGCAGACTTTCTGCATTAATTCTAAATGAGAGTTCTAGCATTTTTTCATTGCGTTTGAGTATGCTTTTTTTCTCCAATTTTTGTCTACTTTAACATGTCATGGTGTGTTCTTACTACTAGGTTTTGGGAAAATGTTATTGCTAAAGTCATGTATGGATTACATCCATTTTTTACCTGTTTTCACTGCGGAAATGCACTATAAACTCATATGCATTTTTTACCTGCAGATTTTCTGTTACACCCACAGGGTGTGATGACATAGAGTGGATTCACTAGACCACTGGTGGTGCAGTGGTAGCTGTATAACCGATACTCAAGAGGCAGGAGTGTGGCTTTTGTAAAGCCAAGGATATTTATTGAGGAAAGCTTAACAAAAAAGAAAAAGTGACAGAGGAGGATCCTCTGGATCGCTACAGTGTACACTCATAGTGGAGCATCGGCAGAGGTAACCTCAATACAGGGATACACCCGTTACAACACCAGGAGGCCTAAATGCTGCAAAACCTGGACCAGACGAGCGAACCATACAGACCAAAGAGTAGATATGGAGTGAGTGTAGAATACTGGCTCTGTCAGTGAGATAAATCCTAGGAGCTCCGTTCAGTCTGAGAGACTAATCCAGCCACTACAGGAATCCGGATGGTTCTGTGAACATCAGGAGAGACCTGGTCAGCCTGAGGATTCTGTGGAGGCAGGTGTGTTAGTATCAAGCAGAGCAAAGGGCAACAGTCTTCCTAGTGCAGAGCTCATCATCAGATATAGACCAGGACAGCAGCAACACAGAGAATGAAAACGTAGCCCAGGCACCTCCCATAGGGGGAGCATGCCTTTAATGCTCAGAGCAGCTCAGCACTCAGAGACCTAATGGGGAACAGGTGTATTGCTCCTATAAGTGTATGCAGGATACCGCGCGTGCATCCTAAGAGCATTCCCAGGAGACCTGCCAAGAGGACGCAGTTTTCTGGCAGAGAAGGAGACAGATGGTCGCATGGAACCATGACCAGGGTGAGCAGAACCAGCAAAGCTGTGTGGTGAGAGCCAATCTCCCTGCTTAGCAGAGAACAGCCTGGTGGGCGAGGACAAGACATTTTCTTCATTTCATTCCAGTCTATTGGGAAAATACACAAATAGAATGCATGCAGTATTTACTGCAAGAAAAATTGACATTTTGATTTTATATATGCACTGCTCGTCCGTCAGTTTATGTAGCTTTAATTAAAAATAAGCAAAGTAGAATGAGATTTTTATAAATTCCAACCCACTTTTTGAGTTCTGTGAGACGCTGCTTTTTTGTGCAGTAAAAATAGGCAGCGTCGAAAATTGACCGCATACTCATCATCGGAACTAATTCCTAATCAGGGTTACTCTGAGCCAGCGGACTTTGGGAACTGCGGAGAGCGTGAAGTCATTTATTGCAATAGATAGATCAGTTAGAGGAGATAAGTGTATGTCAAACACACGAAAGATGATGAGCTCAGTTTTGTCCACATTGAGCTTTAAGAAGTGAGAGGAGAAGAGAGACGATATGATGGATATCTTGGATTCTATACAGTAGAGAGGTGACATTTGGGTGAGAGAGGTTGATCTGAGTGTCATCAGCATTTAGATCATACTGGAAGCCATATATATTGAGAAGAGTAAGTTTCCCAGGACAGAGCCTCAAGGGACACCAACAGAAGAAGGGCGAGATGAGGTGGTAGTATGGGAATGGGAGACACTAAAAGTGGTTTTAGAAATGTATAAGACGATCCAGGAGAAGACAAGGTCTTTGACGCCAAAGAAAGAGAGGACCTGTAGTTGGAGGAAGTGGCTTTCAGAGTCAATAGCAGATGACAGATCTAGAAGGAGGAGTATAGAGAATTGTCTCTTAGCTTTGCCAGTAAGTATGGCATCAAGCTGAAGGTGTCTTATGATGTATAGCACCGGGGTGAAGGTGTCCTATGGATTATGTCACAAAGGTGTTGGTGTTTTATGGTATACTACTTACTAAGTTTCTGGTAATTGATATTGGGCCTGAATAAACAGTTAAAGGGGTACTTCGGGAGATAATACTTTTTTGTACTTCCCTGCCCTCATACACTATGAAGTGTACTGTAATTAGTCACAGCAGTTCTAGTATCTTTAGGTCACTTTTAAGTCAATAAAATAGTAGCTCCTGCTCACCGCTTCCGGATGGGTATTTCATAAGGTTTTCTTAAAAAAAGGGGACTCATGGTTCCTCACATTTTTCCTCCAAACCCCCCTACCTCCAAATTTTATATAAATGTTGTGCAAAAGTAGCAAAGATCAAGCCCCCTTACTTAGTATTAATGTAATCTCCTTATGAATTATAGGGGTATAGGGTCTCCTTTGTCTTATCTATCATTATCAAACAGCATCTCTATTATATATTTTGTCTTCAACTAGCTCCTTCAAATGTCAGGTTTAGATAAGTTATTACTTATCCGTATGTATGCATAATACCTTAAGAAATGAATTAAATACTGTGTCTGGTAAAATGCTGTATTTTAACAGTTTATGGTTGTTTTGTCACATCAAATCCCACCCAACAGATGGGCATGCACAAATATCACCCCCATTAGTAAAAATGTAGGTGAATCTCATTGGCCTGTGCTTTGTTTGATATGGATATGTGTAGGTTGTGTTCAATGAGGACCGGACATGACGGTATTAAACCAGATGTGACGTGTAGCCAACACTCCAGCTACAAGTTACCCCACAAGTTGATTCCCCTCATGAATTACAATAGAGCAAATGGATGAGGAATGGTGATTTCTTGGCATACCAAGGTGAATGTTGAGTGTTTTTGGTAAGGGTATTGGCTTGATCCAGAGGTAAATTCCTCCCCTTCCTAAGTATAGCTCTCCCTTTTATCTCTTATTGTTCAATTGAAGACCAATGTGGACGATCATAAAGTTTTCCTCCACTGAATGATAGAGAACAAAGCCTACATCCGATGGGTGAAAACTTTCCACTTAGCTAATTTGACCCTTGTAAGCCATGTTCCTAATTATTATGCAGATTGGTTTTAAGTGTCATAGGTTTTTTTTTTTCTCAATGAAACCCATTGATGGTATTGTGTCTCAGAGTTCTTTGGATCACTGAAATCAATCTCAGATACCTGTGATAATTAGTTTGGCAGGTGAGCCCAATAAAAGGAAAACTGGGTGTTCCACAATATTAAGCAGGCCAAAAAAAAGGATATCTCTGCTGCAGAAAAGCAACAAATAGTGCAATGCGTTGTCAAGGGTTGAAAACATTAGATATTGAATGAAAACTTAAGCGTGATCCATCATACTGTGAAGAGATTTGTGGCTGATTCTGAGCACAGATGTTTTAACGCAGAGAAAGGCAGAATGAGGAAGGTTTCTGCCAGGCATGTTCAGGTGTAGGATCCTTTGAAAGCTTGCTGTGGTGCATAAAGGTTTATCTCCTTTTATGGGCATAAAAGGAGATAAACTCATGGTGTGGCCACCATCTTCCCCTGACCTCAACCCTAATAGAGAACCTTTGGAGTATAATCAAGCAAAAGATCTATGAGGGTGGGAGGCAGTTCACATCAAAACAGCAGCTCTGGGAGGCTATTCTGACATCATCCAAAGAAATACAAGCAGAAACTCTCCAGAAACTCACAATATCAATGGATGCTAGAATTGTGAAGGTGATATCAAAGAAGAGTTCCTATGTTAACATGTAACTTGGCCTGTTAGAATGTTTTGGAGTTAAATAGCTTTTTATTTCAGGGAATCTGACTTCCTAATGCTGTAAATTCAACAAATGAGCATTTTCAGTTCTTTCAAACATATCAAATGTTTAGAAACTCTACTGTGCGTAATAATTTGGAACAGTGCATTTAGAGTTTTTTAATTTTGAAGATTATACTGTTATCATTGGGAGGTTTCTTCAATACAAATCGATGTATACTCTAATGGGTGATGACTTTTATTACACTGACAGTCATTTGCACCGACCATTTAGGAAAATCGGAGAAAAAAAACATTTGCATAATAATTTGGAACATTATTCCACAAGTTAATGTTGGGGATTTATTTGGGAGCACTACCCATACAGGTTTATTTTATGTATATTTGTCAATGTATATGGACTTTTTAAAAACATTAGTAAAAGTAAAATTTTAGACTTCTCACATTATGTATTTGTTTCTACTACTCAATTGGTGAGTTTTATTTTTGACCTCTTTGTATTTGGGATATGGTCATTTTCTATGCTGGCATCAAAACACTACTAGCAGATTCATTTAAAGTGTAAATGTCATTTCATTGAAAAAAAAAAAAAACAATACTGCCCTGGTTGTTAATGATGGGTCACATAGCAGCTAAGATAACGCTTTTTTGTTCCATATGACTTATCTTCTCCCATTTTTCTGTGCTTTTTTAAAAATGGCATTTTATGGCTGTGCGGGCATGACCAGCAGCTGATAGTGAACAGTGCAATATGACAGCAGAGAAGGGGTTAACAGACCATGACTGAGCTGTGTGGAGCCAGATGACAGATCAGAAGCTTGTTGCAACGAAAGAGGAGTTTGCAGTGATCCCGACATTCCAAAATTGGTTAGCAACTGTGCTGTAATCTGAAGTAGTCTGATACATTGTTTACTCAGCTGCAATCAGCAGTGTAGGCCCCGCCGCATCCCTTATATAATATAATAATAATATTTTATTTATATAGCGTCAACATATTACGCAGCACTTTACAATTCAGAGGGGACATATACAAACAATATGAGACAATACAGAGTAACGAAAATTCAAAAGCCATGAGGAGGGAGGTCCCTGCTCGCAAGCTTGCAATCTATGAGGATATAGGGGAGGCACAAAAGGTAAATGGTAAAAAGTGCCGTTATGTATGGTCCAGCAATCAATATAATAAATAGGGGATTTACGTAACGCTGCATGAACCAGTCACCGGTCCGGATCTGTACAAGTAAAGTTAAAGTGCTATATTAAGCATGGGGGACAGACATACAGACAGTCTACAGATGCAGACAGATGACACAAGAGGACAGATTTAGTTAGACAAGTGAGGTGAGGTGATAGGCCAGTCTAAAGAGATGCGTTTTTAAGGCTCGCTTAAAACTATTGGTATTGGGAATTAATTGAATTGTTTTTGGTAACCCATTCCAGAGAATTGGTGCAGCTCGTGAGAAGTCTTGGAGACGGGAGTGGGAGGTTCGGATTGTAGCTGATGTCAGTCTTTGGTCACTTGCGGAATGGAGGGCACATGTAGGGCGATAGACAAAGATGAGGGAGGAGATGTAGGGCGGTACAGAACTGTGGAGGGCTTTGTGGGTGAGAGTGATCATTTTATATTGCCCTCTATAGCAGATTGGCAACCAGTGCAATGACTGGCACAGGATTGAGGCATTGGTGAAGCGGTTGGAGAGGAATATGATCCTGGCTGCTGCATTGAGGTTGGATTGGAGAGGAGAGAGTTTAGTAAGAAGGAGACCGATTAGTAGAGAATTGAAGTAATCCAGGCAAGAATGAATAAGGGCCACAGTTAGAGTTTTTGCAGAATCAACAGTAAGAAACGGTCGAATTCTAGAGATGTTTTTGAGGTGTAAGTGACATGAGCAAGCGAGTGACCGGATGTGGGCAGAGAAGGAGTGATTCAAGTCAAATATAACCCCAAGATAGCAGGCGTGCTGCTGAGGAGTAACGGTAGAACCACTTACAGAAATTGAAATATTAGGTTTCGGAAGATTAGGAGAGGGAGGAAACACGAGAAGTTCAGTTTTTGACAGACTCAATTTAAGGTAGAGAGAAGACATGATGTTAGCGACAGCGGACGACAATCACTGGTATTTTGTAGTAATGCAGGGGTGATGTGAGGAGAAAATGTGTATAATTGGGTGTCATCAGGATAGAGATGGTACTGAAAACCAAATCTACTGATGATTTGTGTAATAGAGGCAGTGTATAGAGAGAAGAGAAGGGGACCTTGGACTGAACCCTGAGAATCCCCAACCATGAGGGGAAGAGGATAGAAAGAGGAGCCGGCGAAAGATACAGAGAAGGAAAAGTTGGAGAGGTAGGAGGAGAACCAGGAGAGAGCCATGTCCTTGAGCCCTATAGAGCAGCGCATAGAGAGAAGGAGCTGGTGATCCACCATTTCGAATGCGGCGGAGAGATCCAGGAGGATCAACAGGGTGTAGTGATCATTAGATTTAGCTGTTAGTAGTGTGGTGATGCGACCCCGATGTGTCCCCTGACCGGTGCACAGCACATGGGGGATTGTATCTTTTGCTCTGTGGCAGCACTCACAGGGTTAACAGAAGTGAGATCTGAGCTAAGTGCTGATGGAAAGCACTCAGCCCACCTGTGATGGGATAGGAGATGATATGAGCTGCCCTGGGCTGAGGAGTGGGAGAGAAGAGGAGGAACTGCTGTGTGAAGCTAACAGCAGCCTGGGAGCTCTCTCAGAGAGGACTGTGCAGAGAGAGAGTGGTTGTGTGCTGATAACACAGCCTAGCAGTGAGGACCTGGCCCTCACCAGTGGAGCCGGCCAGGACAGAGCCTGTCCTAGGTACAGAGGTACTGTGTGTGTTGGGTGAACAGAGTTGTACCAGTTGTGCCCCAGAACCTGGAGGTCTGTAATATACCTGAACTGTACCATTAAACTGTGTGTTGTGTGAACAGTTGCCTGAGTCACTGCCTTCCGTCGTGCCGATCCTAACCGCTACCTTACATGTGGTGGAGAATGCGGGCACAGCAACCTGGTTGCTGACGGCAATGACTTGGTGAAAGAAAAAAAAAAAAAGGCAAACTCAGTTCACACATGTCAGTGGTGAAACCTGCTACGCTACAGTACAAACCAGCAGCCAGCATGGAGGACTTGCTTAAGCACCTGGTGCAAGCACAGCAGCAACAGCAGCAAATGCACCAGCAACAGCAGGTCGCACAACAGGAGGCTAATCAGCTCTTGATCAGGCAAATGCAGCAGCAACAGGAGCATCAGCAGCACCAACAGGAGCATCAGCAGCGCCAACAGGAGCATCAGCAGCGACAGTTGGATCTTCTGACGGAGGCAATCCGTGCAAAGCCAGCGGCTCCATCCCCAGGTCAAGGAGATGACAGCAGCGTCCGGAAGGCGGTAAGGCGTGCCATGCAAAAGATGACCCCGGGGGATGATGTGGAAGCTTTCCTGGCGGTATTTGAGAGGGTTGCAGAGCGGAGAGAAACTGCCGCCAGAGCAGTGGGCTGAAATGTTGGCGCCTTACTTAACCGGAGAGTCCCAAAAAGCCTACCTAGACCTCTGCACAGAGGACGCCATGGACTATGGGACTCTGAAAGGTGAGATCCTTGCCAGAATGGGGGTTAATACGTATGTAAGGGCTCAACGGGTAAGCCAGTGGTCCTTTGAGGAGGGTAAACCCGTCCGGTCTCAGGCCTATGACTTGTTGCACCTGGTAAAGAAGTGGCTGCAGCCTGAAAGCCTGAGCCCCGCACAAATGATAGAGAGGGTGGTTGTTGACCGGTTTGTGCGCACTCTGCCTGTCTCCATCCAACAGTGGGTGGGACAAGGTGACCCGGGTACCCTAGATCAGGTAGTGAGTGTGGTGGAGCGGCATGTGGCTACACAAGACTTGATTCGGGACTCTGGGACACTGCGTGCAGCACGGCGGACCGCATCCACCAAACCGGCAATTAGGGACCCCCAACCCGGGCCTCTGCTGGGTTCAACCCCACCACAGGCAGAGAATGTGCACCGCCCAGAAGTGAGACGGAAACCCGGGTCTCCTAAGCGGGGCACCGTAAATAATTTTTTCCCCGCCATAAGGTGTTGGCGATGCCAGGAGTCAGGACACACAATGGCGCAGTGTCCCCTCAACACGGAGTCCATGGACTGTGGGTATACCCGCCGGATGTCCATGTTCTCCCAATCTGCCAGGGCAGGACGCTATGGGACTGGGCGTAAAAGGAGTGTTTTGTGCCAGGTTCGGCTCAATGGATATGACGCTATGGCCCTGTTGGACTCAGGGAGTGGTGTGACCCTTGTGTGTGCCTCCTTGGCCTCTAGATCCCAACCCACCGGCCGTACGGTGCGAGTGCTTGGGGTCCATGGGGACCACCGTAGGTATCCAACAAGGAGGGTCACTATCACTACCCTGTCCGGACGGGTTCGACATGAAGTGGGGGTGGTGAAGACACTGCCTTTCGATATGATTTTGGGGAGGGATTTTCCTCTGTTCTGGACTCTGTGGGAGAGGCAAACTAATCCTCAGGTAGTGAATGGTCCAGGCCCTGAGCCCAAAGATCCCGACTCTGGGACACCTGCCATAGGGGTCACCACTATAGGGAAAGAGTGTAATCCCGATAGGTGTTCCCTAGAGGTAAAGGCAGGAGGTTTCAGAGGGTACAACCCCCGCATACAGGTGCAGAAGCGCCAACCACAACGTCCCAAGACCCGTAGATGTACTCATGGTACAGACGGTGACTCCACTGTGGACTTAGGGCTACGGGACTCAGATGACCTGCCCAATCGTGTAGCAGACGACATAGCGTCAGGACTCCACATAGCTAAACGGATAGGTGGACCGCGCTACCACACTGGCCGATGGGGGAGGGGGAGACCTCCCACAGATATGCCTTTGAGACATAGAGTGACTGGGTCCGATTGGTCTTGGTACACAAGGAAACAGTTGGTGCCGGTACGGGACCGCGTGTCAGACGCGGACGGCCCTGGTCGACTGTCCCCTCGACTGGTGGGCTCCGAAGACGGGGAGCCCCTTTCTCGAGGCCCCGGATCGTGGGCTGGTGTTCCGCCCCACGGGCTTGAACAGAGGGGGGAGGTATGTGGTGATGCGACCCCGATGTGTCCCCTGACCGGTGCACAGCACATGGGGGATTGTATCTTTTGCTCTGTGGCAGCACTCACAGGGTTAACAGAAGTGAGATCTGAGCTAAGTGCTGATGGAAAGCACTCAGCCCACCTGTGATGGGATAGGAGATGATATGAGCTGCCCTGGGCTGAGGAGTGGGAGAGAAGAGGAGGAACTGCTGTGTGAAGCTAACAGCAGCCTGGGAGCTCTCTCAGAGAGGACTGTGCAGAGAGAGAGTGGTTGTGTGCTGATAACACAGCCTAGCAGTGAGGACCTGGCCCTCACCAGTGGAGCCGGCCAGGACAGAGCCTGTCCTAGGTACAGAGGTACTGTGTGTGTTGGGTGAACAGAGTTGTACCAGTTGTGCCCCAGAACCTGGAGGTCTGTAATATACCTGAACTGTACCATTAAACTGTGTGTTGTGTGAACAGTTGCCTGAGTCACTGCCTTCCGTCGTGCCGATCCTAACCGCTACCTTACAGTAGATTATTAGAGACTATAGTGAGTGCAGTTTCAGTAGAATGTAAAGAGCAGAAGCCGAATTGTAGAGATTCAAGAAAAGAATTGTCTGAGAGATAGGGAATCATACGAGAGTCGACCAAGCATTCCAAGAGTTTAGAGATGAAGGGGAGATTAGAGACAGGTCTGTAGTTAGCAGCAGAGTTCTGGTCGAGGGATGTTTTTTTTTAATAATGGATGTATGCTGGCATGTTTGAAGGAGGAGGGAGCACACCAGATGAGAGGGAAAGATTAATTATTTTAGTTAGGTGAGATGTGACAGCTGGGGAAAGGGAATGAAGGAGATGTGAGGGAATAGGGTCGCTGATGCAGGTAGTAGGGCGAGAACATGCAAGAAGCCTGGTGACTTCTTTCTCTGTGACCGGATAAAAGACCGAAAGTGAGTTGGATGATGTGCAGGAGGAAAGAAAATGCATGATGTTCTGAGGCTGTAAGGAAATTTCCTGTCGAATGTGGTCAATTTTGTCCTTAAAATAGTTGGCCAGATCGTCAGCGCTGAGGCTTGTGGTTGGGGCGTGTACTCTTAGGGTACCTTTACACGCGGCAACTTCTCTAGGAATTTCACTGGTAACTTACTGGTTGCAGTGAAATCATGGACACATTGTTCTATCTTGTTGCTGTGTACAAATGGAACAATGTCTCCATGATTTCACTGCAACCAGTAAGTTGCCAGTAAAATTCCTAGAAAAGTTGCCGAGTGTAAAGGTACGTTTAGACTGAGGAGGGAATGGAAAGTGTCAAAGAGTCATTTAGGATTGTTGGCTAGTGATGTGATGAGGGTGTTGAAGTAAACTTGTTTGGAGAGGTGAAGGGCGGTTTTGTATGTTTTCAGCATAAACTTGTAATGCATGAAATCTTCGGCCAGATTGGAATTCTTTATAAGTTTCTGAGTGTTAATGACATGTATATTCCTATAGGTGTATAGGTGAACGAGTTGGGGGTGTCCTTGAAGGGCTGACAGTACTTGACTGAGAATAAAAGAAGGTTGTGGCAAGAGAGCGGAAGAGAAGAATTTGTAAAATCATGCACTGAGCAGAGTCGGGACAAGATCAGGTCCAATTTATTCCCATCTTCATGTGTGCCAGAGTTACAAAGTTGTGAAAGATCAAGGGAGGAAGTTAGGGTTAAAAGATTAGAGGCAGATATGTCACTAGGAATGTTAAAGTCCCCCATGATGAGAGTGGGAAGATTGCAGGCTAGAAAGTGTGGAAGCCAGGTGGCAAAGTGATCAAGAAATTGATGTGGGTGGCCTGGAGGTCAATAAATCACTGCCACTTGAAGGGAGAAGGGCCTGTAGAGTCTTACAGTGTGGACCTCAAAAAAAGGGAAAATAAGTGAGGGGACAGATGGGATAACCTGAAAAGCACAATTTGTAGACAGCAGCAGACCAACACCTCCACCTGGTCTGTTCTCAGGTCAAGGGGTATGAGAAAATTGGAGGCCACCATATGAAAGAGCAGCAGCAGCGGTAGTGTCCAACTGCTGAATACAGGTTTCTGTAAGAGCAAGGAGGTTAATGTTGTGTGAAAGGAAAAAGTCGTGAATGTAGCAGAGTTAGTTGCATGCTGAGCGAGGGTTCCAAAGGGCACAGTTGAAAGACACAAATGGCATGCAGGGGATATTCATTAAATTCTTGCGGTTTCTGAGTGTAGAAGGGAAGGAGTTAAGTTTACTATGATAAGAAGGGCCTGGATTTGGTTCAATATCCCCTGCAAATAGGAGCAGAAGAATAAAGAGAGTGAGTAGATGGTTAAGGGGTTTGTGAAGCCGTCTCTTATGTTGTATGGAGGGTGTTGATAAATCTGGGTTCATTAACATTCTAAAAAGATCATGAGAGCATGTGAAAAACAGTAGATATGAGGCATGGAAACAGCTAGCACAAAAATGATGCAAATACAAATAGTGAACACATTTTGCAGCAAAAGTGAACAAGGTATATGTCTATTTGTTTGTCTGGCATGACTTACCTGTTTCCTGCCCCGTTTAACTGCCCGGTACAACTGCATATTGCACTTATTTAAATCTGCACGTCATATTCTGATCCCTACATCATATTCTTCCCCTAGGCTATGTCTAAATTTATAGGGGAGCTTGTGCTTAGATCAGGGTCAATTTAACTCCTTCATCAATCAATTACACTAACTTAAGACAGCAGGGGAACATGCAAAGCCAGATAAATAAACAGGGTTGCAGGCCAGAATGGGCTATAAAGCCTAATTGGGCCGTCACACGCATCAATGTCATCAGCGATCTGATCACTGACGACATTGACGTCTGATCGATGGTGATCGCTGGTGAGCTGTCACACAGGCAGACTCACCAGCGATCATTTTACCTGCGACATCGTGGAAATGATTTCTATATCCTTTCCACAATGTCTGCAGGCTGGTATCCAGGGTAAACTGCGGGTAACTAGGCAGCGTGTGCTGCCTAGATACCCGATGTATACCTTAGTTACCAGCCTTCTCCGCTCACCGGCTGGTATCTAAGGTACACAGCGGGTAACTAGGGTCCCTAGTTACCCGCTGTGTACCTTAGATACAATCAGGTGAGCGGAGAAGGCTGGTAACCAAGGTATACATCGGGTATCTAGGCAGCACACGCTGCCTAGTTACCCGCAGTTTAGCCCTGGATACCAGCTCCCAGCGCTTCTTGAGAGGCGCTGGGAGCTGGCTGATCGCATCTCCCGGTGTCACACACAGCCATGCTGCGTGTCCACCGGGCGCCCGTGTCTGGTTTTAGAACAGGTTCTAAAACCTGACGACCATCAACCAGCGATTTATCGCTGGTTGATGCGCCCTGTCACACGCTTCAATATCGCTGCAACGTCACGTGCAGCAGTGATCGTGCACGCGATGTTGACGCGTGTGACGGCCCCATTAAAGATAGATGACCTTATTATAGCATTCCTGAACAATCTAAGTAAGATGAAAATGATTATATACCATTTCTATAGCACAGAAAGATGGGTGAATCACAGCACAATCACATCAGATGAATGAGATGAGATAAAATATTATATACCATTTCTATAGCACAGAAAGATGTGTGAATCACAGCACAATCACATCAGATGAATGAATGGGATGAGATGAAATTTTATATACCATTTAATTTCTATAACACAGAAAGATGTGTGAATCACAGCACAATCACATCAGATGAATGAATGGGATGAGATGAAATATTATATAGTTACATGCCCCGTATTCAGTGTGAAGACAACTCAAACTGAGAATGAACATATGTCTGCTTCGCACACAGTGTAGTGGGGACGCCTTGTGGAAGGTTAATAAAGGTTTTCCACCAGATTTCCCTGATAAATTATATTTCAAAGTTTATTAAAATCAATTGCTCTACATTATTATTAAATAAAATTTTAATCAGCGGTTATGCTTTAAAGGAAACATATCTTATCAAAAATGCTGTTAATCTGCAGGTTAATAGTGTTCAAAAACTGTCGCCATTGCACTGAAGACTCGTCAACCTCGAGCTTTCTGTCATAGAGGTGCAGACTAAGGCTGCTTTACACACAGCGTTTTTATGCTGTCCGAGGGGATCAGACTTTTTGCTGCACCCCTCGGACAGCATCGGATCCAAACTGATGTCTGCAATCGGATGCCAAATAGGCATCCGATTCCGATATTTAACAGCATCAGCTGGATCCTGTCCCTGCTCCTCCTGTCATCTCGTCCCCCTTCTCTCTCCCTCCTGTCACCTTTGTCCCCCCTCTTTGCACCCCTCTTTGTCCCCCTGTGTCTCCCCTGTGTCTCCCCTCTTTGTCCCCCTGTGTCTCCCCTCTTTGTCCCCCTGTGTCTCCCCTGTGTCTCCCCTCTTTGTCCCCCTGTGTCTCCCCTGTGTCTCCCCTGTGTCTCCCCTCTTTGTCCCCCTGTGTCTCCCCTGTGTCTCCCCTCTTTGTCCCCCTGTGTCTCCCCTGTGTCTCCCCTGTGTCTCCCCTCTTTGTCCCCCTGTGTCTCCCCTCTTTGTCCCCCTCTATCTCCCCCCTCTTTGCTCCCCTGTTTGCAGACCTTAAAAAATAAAAAAAACTTCATTCTCACCTCTCCGCGACACCCGCGCTGCTTCCAGCTTCCCAGCTTCTTCTGAGCAACAGGACCTGGCGTGATGTCACAGTCACATGACCGGTTACCGCGGTAACCGGCCATGTGACTCAACTGTGACGTCAGGCCAGGTCCTAAAGGCACAGAGCGCAGGAGGCATCGCTGGATCGTGGAGAGGTGAGAATGAAGTTTTTTTTATTTTTAACCCTTTATTTTCAGGAGATGTCACTTCTGCAATGTATGAATATACATTGCAGAAGTGATATTACATGGGACAGAGCGGTGTTAGTGTACTGAGCATGCTCAGTGCACTAACATCGGGTCCGAGGAGACATCAGCTGTTTCCTCGGATCCGCGCTCCATAGGCCCCATGTTATTTGGCGCGGATCAGGTCGGATCCAATTCGGTCCGATCTGACCCGCTGTGCCAAAAATCGCAGCAGGCTGCGATTTTGGGCACAGCAAAAAATCGGCCAGGATCGGATCCGACCAAAATCGGATGCCAATAAGGCCAAATCCGATGTGATCCGTGCCCATAGGATAACATGGGGCCAAAATCTGATCCGTGGCTGTCAGTTTTACAACGGACAGCCACGGATCACAAAAAAAACGCTGTGTGAAAGCACCCTAAGCAGTTTAAGTTGCTGCTCTGTGCATATTGAGTGGCGACAGTAATGGTGGGTTTACACACACCAATTTCTGTGTCCAATATCTGAACAGATCTCTGGTTGCAGTGAAATCATGGACACGTAGTTCCATTTTGTGGCTGTGTACAAATGTAACAATGTGTCCATGATTTCACTGCAACCAGAGATCTCTTCAGATATTGGACACAGAAATTGGTGTGTGTAAACCCACCATAACATTGCACTAGCACTGACTGACAGCTGGCTGTGTACTCATGCAATGCAGAGCAATTTTTGACATGAGCGGTTCCCATTATAGAGAACCTGCATCATGGTTATTGCTTGTAAATGGGAAAGGCCTGTCAATCTTTGCAAGTGGGTAGGGAGAAGCTGGAGGGGACATCCCTCCAAGACTAGTTACATCATCCCTATTCCTTTCAATATGGATTTTAAGTGAAGTGCTACAGTATTTCAGAGTGAAACATGGATAGGATATGGTCTCTGATTCACAATGCCCATGGTTAAGTAAAATGTCAGGTGGGACGTTCATGGATGAGACTTGTTTATCTAGCACATCCTTTAGCTGCACAATCATATTGACATCTGAAGAATTTAGAAGCCAAATCACCACCCATTTCCCTGCTGTAGGCACCTTTGCCAGTAGACCGTAGTAAGCAGGAGTCACAATATATATTAAACTACTAGATGGCGGCCCGATTCTAAAGAATCGGGTAGTCTAGAATCCATATATAGTTTATTTACTAATAGTTAGGGGAGTGCGGTGAAATGAATTGTGTGTATACAGGTGGCTCAGTGGTAGCAGAGTATACGGTGGCTCAGTGGTTAGCACTGTATATGGTGGCTCTGTGGTTAGCACTGTATGGTGGCTCAGTGGTTAGCACTGTATACGGTGGCTCAGTGGTTGGCACTGTATACGGTGGCTGAGTGGTTAGCACTGTATATGGTGGCTCAGTGGGTAACAGAGTAAACGGCGGCTCAGTGGTTAGCACTGTATACGGTGGCTCAGTGGTTAGCACTGTATGGTGGCTCAGTGGTTAGCACTGTATATGGTGGCTCAGTGGTTAGCACTGTATACGGTGGCTCAGTGGTTAGCACTGTATATGGTGGCTCAGTGGGTAGCAGAGTATACGGCGGCTCAGTGGTTAGCACTGTATACGGTGGCTCAGTGGTTAGCACTGTATGGTGGCTCAGTGGTTAGCACTGTATATGGTGGCTCAGTGGGTAGCAGAGTATACGGTGGCTCAGTGGTTAGCACTGTATACGTTGGCTCAGTGGTTAGCACTGTATACGGTGGCTCAGTGGTTAGCACTGTATATGGTGGCTCAGTGGTTGGCACTGTATATGGTGGCTCAGTGGGTAGCAGAGTATACGGTGGCTCAGTGGATAGCACTGTATACGGTGGCTCAGTGGTTAGCACTGTATATGGTGGCTCAGTGGTTAGCACTGTATACGGTGGCTCAGTGGTTAGCACTGTATATGGTGGCTCAGTGGTTAGCACTGTATATGGTGGCTCAGTGGTTGGCACTGTATATGGTGCCTCTGTGGTTAGCATTGTATATGGTGGCTCAGTGGTTAGCACTGTATATGGTGGCTCAGTGGTTAGCACTGTATATGGTGGCTCTGTGGTTAGCACTGTATATGGTGGCTCAGTGGTTAGCACTGTATGGTGGCTCAGTGGTTAGCACTGTATGGTGGCTCAGTGGTTAGCACTGTATATGGTGGCTCAGTGGTTAGCACTGTATATGGTGGCTCAGCGGTTAGCACTGAATGGTGGCTGAGTGGTTAGCACTGTATATAGTGGATCAGTGGTTAGCACTGTATATGGTGGCTCAGTGGTTAGCACTGTATACGGTGGCTCAGTGGTTAGCACTGTATGGTGGCTCAGTGGTTAGCACTGTATATGGTGGCTCAGCGGTTAGCACTGAATGGTGGCTGAGTGGTTAGCACTGTATATAGTGGATCAGTGGTTAGCACTGTATATGGTGGCTCAGTGGTTAGCACTGTATACGGTGGCTCAGTGGTTGGCACTGTATATGGTGGCTCAGTGGTTAGCACTGTATGGTGGCTCAGTGGTTAGCACTGTATGGTGGCTCAGTGGTTAGCACTGTATATGGTGGCTCAGTGGTTGGCACTGTATACGGTGGCTCAGTGGTTGGCACTGTATATGGTGGCTCAGCGGTTAGCACTGTATGGTGGCTGAGTGGTTAGCACTGTATATAGTGGATCAGTGGTTAGCACTGTATATGGCGGCTCAGTGGTTAGCACTGTATACGGTGGCTCAGTGGTTGGCACTGTATACGGTGGCTCAGTGGTTAGCACTGTATACGGTGGCTCAGTGGTTGGCACTGTATGGTGGCTCAGTGGTTGGCACTGTATATGGTGGCTCAGTGGTTGGCACTGTATAAGGTGGCTTAATGGTTGGCACTGTATACGACGGCTCTGTGGTCAGCAGAGTACGGCGGCTCTGTGGTCAGCAGAGGACGGCGGCTCTGTGGTCAGCAGAGGACGGGGGCTCTGTGGTCAGCAGAGGACGGGGGCTCTGTGGTCAGCAGAGGACGGGGGCTCTGTGGTCAGCAGAGGACGGCGGCTCTGTGGTCAGCAGAGGACGGCGGCTCTGTGGTCAGCAGAGGACGGCGGCTCTGTGGTCAGCAGAGGACGGCGGCTCTGTGGTCAGCAGAGGACGGGAGCTCTGTGGTCAGCAGAGGACGGGGGCTCTGTGGTCAGCAGAGGACGGGGGCTCTGTGGTCAGCAGAGGACGGGGGCTCTGTGGTCAACAGAGGACGGCGGCTCTGTGGTCAGCAGAGGACGGCGGCTCTGTGGTCAGCAGAGGACGGCGGCTCTGTGGTCAGCAGAGGACGGCGGCTCTGTGGACAGCAGAGGAGGGCGGCTCTGTGGTCAGCAGAGGACGGCGGCTCTGTGGTCAGCAGAGGTGGGCGGCTCTGTGGTCAGCATAGGAGGGCGGCTCTGTGGTCAGCATAGGAGGCGGCTCTGTGGTCAGCAGAGGAGGGCGGCTCTGTGGTCAGCATAGGAGGGCGGCTCTGTGGTCAGCAGAGGTGGGCGGCTCTGTGGTCAGCAGAGTAGGGCGGCTCTGTGGTCAGCAGAGGAGGGCGGCTCTGTGGTCAGCAGAGGAGGGTGGCTCTGTGGTCAGCAGAGGACGGCGGCTCTGTGGTCAGCAGAGGACGGCGGCTGAGTGGTCAGCACAGGATTGAGTGGTCAGCCAGGATGGAGGTCAGTGGTCAGCACAGGATGAGGCTCAGTGGTCAGCAGAGGACAGCGGCTCTGTGATCAGCAGAGGACGGCGGCTCTGTGGTCAGCAGAGGACGGCGGCTCTGTGGTCAGCAGAGGACGGCGGCTCTGTGGTAAGCAGAGGACGGGGCTCTGTGGTCAGCAGAGGACAGAGGCTCTGTGGTCAGCAGAGGACGGCGGCTGAGTGGTCAGCACAGGATGAGTGGTCAGCACAGGATGGAGGCTCAGTGGTCAGCACAGGATGGAGGCTCAGTGGTCAGCACAGGATGGAGGCTCAGTGGTCAGCACAGGATGGAGGCTCAGTGGTCAGCACAGGATGGAGGCTCAGTGGTCAGCACAGGATGGAGGCTCAGTGGTCAGCACAGGATGGAGGCTCAGTGGTCAGCGCAGGAAGGAGGCAGAGTGGTCAGCGCAGGAGGGAGGCAGAGTGGTGAGCGCAGGACGGCGGCTCTGTGGTCAGCAGAGGACGGCGGCAGAGTGATCAGCGCAGGAAGGAGGCAGAGTGATCAGCGCAGGAAGGAGGCAGAGTGATCAGCGCAGGAAGGAGGCAGAGTGGTGAGCGCAGGACGGCGGCTCTGTGGTCAGCAGAGGAGGGCGGCTCTGTGGTCAGCAGAGGACGGCGGCTCTGTGGTCAGCAGAGGAGGGCAGCTCTGTGGTCAGCAGAGGAGGGCGGCTCTGTGGTCAGCAGAGGAGGGCGGCTTTGTGGTCAGCAGAGGACGGCGGCTCTGTGTTCAGCAGAGGACGGCGGCTCTGTGTCAGCAAGCAGAGGACGGCGGCTCTGTGGTAGCAGAGGAACGGAGGCTCTGTGGTCAGCAGAGGACGAGGGGTCTGTGGTCAGCAGAGGACGGCGGCTGAGTGGTCAGCACAGGATGAGTGGGTCAGCACAGGATGGAGGCTCAGTGGTCAGCACAGGATGGAGGCTCAGTGGTCAGCACAGGATGGAGGCTCAGTGGTCAGCACAGGATGGAGGCTCAGTGGTCAGCACAGGATGGAGGCTCAGTGGTCAGCAGGAGGGCTTAGTGTCAGCAGGTGGGCTCAGTGGTCAGCCAGGAGGAGGCTCAGTGGTCAGGCAGGAAGGAGGCAGATGGTCAGCGCAGGAGGGAGGCAGAGTGGTGAGCGCAGGACGGCGGCTCTGTGGTCAGCAAGGATGGCGGCAGAGTGATCAGCGCAGAAGGAGGCAGAGTGATCAGCGCAGGAAGGAGGCAAGTGATCAGCGCAGAAGGAGGCAGAGTGGTGAGCGCAGGACGGCGGCTCTGTGGTCAGCAGAGGAGGGCGGCTCTGTGGTCAGCAGAGGACGGCGGCTCTGTGGTCAGCAGAGGACGGCAGGCTCTGTGGTCAGCAGCAGGAGGCGGCACTGTGGTCAGGCTAGAGGAGTGCAGAGCTTGGTGGTCAGCAAGGACGGCGGCTCTGTGGTCAGCAAGGACGGCGGCTCGTGTCAGACGAGGAGGACGGAGGCTCTGTGGTCAGCAGAGGACGGCGGCTCTGTGGTCAGCAGAGGAGGGCTTGTGGTCAGCACAGAGGAGGCAGGCTCTGTGGTCAGCAGCAGAGGACGGCGGCTGTGGTCAGCAGCAGGTGGCAGTGGTCAAGACAGGATGGTAGGGTCAGGTGAGCAGACAGGATGGAGGCTGCAGTGGTCAGCAGAGGACGGCGGCTCTGTGGTCAGCAGAGGACGGGGCTCTGTGGTCAGCAAGTACGGCGGCTTGTGGTCAGCAGAGGACGGTAGAGCAGTGTGTGGTCAGCAGAGGACGGAGGCTCTGTGGTCAGCGAGGACTGGAGGCTCTGTGGTCAGCAGAGGACGGAGGCTCTGTGGTCAGCAGAGGAACGGCGGCTGCTGAGTGGTCAGCAAGGATTGAGTGGTCAGCAAGCAGGAGGAGGCTCAGTGGTCAGCACAGATGGGGCTCAGTGGTCAGCACAGGAGGAGGCTCAGTGGTCAGCAGGAGGAGGCTCAGTGGTCAGCGCAGGAGGAGGCTCAGTGGTCAGCGCAGGAGGAGGCTTAGTGGTCAGCACAGGAGGGAGCTCAGTGGTCAGCGCAGGAAGGAGGCAGAGTGGTCAGGCGGCAAGGAGGCAGGTGGTCAGCGCAGGAGGGAGGCAGAGTGGTCGAGCGCAGGACGGGGCTCTGTGGTCAGCAGAGGAGCGGCAGGTGATCAGCGCAGGAAGGAGGCAGATGATCAGCGCAGGAGGAGGCAAGTGATCAGCGCAGGAGGGCAGAGGTGACGAGGACGGCGGCTCTGTGGTCAGCAGAGGAGGCGTTGCCGGTCGTGCAGAGGACGGGTCTGTGGTCAGCGCAGAGGCTGTGGTCGGCAGAGAGGCTGGTGAGCGACGGCTTGTGGAGCAGGGACGGCGGCTGTGGCAGGGCAGAGGACGGACGGGCTCTGTGGTCAGCAGAGAGGGTCTGTGGTCAGCACAAGAAGGAGGCAGAGTGGTCAGCGCAGGAAGGAGGCAGAGTGGTGAGCGCAGGAAGGAGGCAGAGTGGTGAGCGCAGGAAGGAGACAGAGTGGTGAGCACAGGACGGCGGCTCTGTGGTCAGCAGAGGACGGCGGCTGTGTGGTCAGCAGAGTACGGCGGCTGTGTGGTCAGCAGAGTACGGCGGCTGTGTGGTCAGCAGAGTACGGCGGCTGTGTGGTCAGCAGAGTACGGCGGCTGTGTGGTCAGCAGAGTACGGCGGCTGTGTGGTCAGCAGAGTACGGCGGCTGTGTGGTCAGCAGAGTACGGGGGCTCTGTGGTCAGCAGAGGACGGCGGCTCTGTGGTCAGCAGAGGACGGCGGCTCTGTGGTCAGCAGAGGAGGGCGGCTCTGTGGTCAGCAGAGGAGGGTGGCTCTGTGGTCAGCAGAGGACGGCGGCTCTGTGGTCAGCAGAGGACGGCGGCTCTGTGGTCAGTGCAGGAAGGAGCAGAGTGGTCAGCGCAGGAAGGAGGCAGAGTGGTGAGCGCAGGAAGGAGGCAGAGTGGTGAGCGCAGGACGGCGGCTCTGTGGTCAGCAGAGGAACGGCGGCAGAGTGATCAGCGCAGGAAGGAGGCAGAGTGATCAGCGCAAGAAGGAGGCAGAGTGATCAGCGCAGGAAGGAGGCAGAGTGGTGAGCGCAGGACAGCGGCTCTGTGGTCAGCAGAGGACGGCGGCTCTGTGGTCAGCAGAGGACGGCGGCTCTGTGGTCAGCAGAGGACGGCGGCTCTGTGATGAGCAGAGAACGGCGGGTCTGTGGTCAGCAGAGGACGGGGGCTCTGTGGTGAGCAGAGGACGGGGGCTCTGTGGTGAGCAGAGGACGGGGGCTCTGTGGTCAGCAGAGGACGGGGGCTCTGTGGTCAGCAGAGGACGGGGGCTCTGTGGTCAGCAGAGGACGGGGGCTCTGTGGTCAGCAGAGGACGGCGGGTCTGTGGTCAGCAGAGGACGGCGGGTCTGTGGTCAGCAGAGGACGGCGGCTCTGTGGTCAGCGCAGGAAGGAGGCAGAGTGGTCAGCGCAGGAAGGAGGCTCTGTGGTCAGCAGAGGACGGCGGGTCTGTGGTCAGTGCAGGAAGGAGGCTCTGTGGTCAAGTGGTCAGCACAGGAAGGAGGCTCTGTGGTCAGCACAGGAAGGAGGCTCTGTGGTCAGCAGAGGACGGCGGCTCTGTGGTCAGCGCAGGAAGGAGGCTCTGTGGTCAGCAGAGGATGGCGGGTCTGTGGTCAGTGCAGGAAGGAGGCTCTGTGGTCGAGTGGTCAGCGCAGGAAGGAGGCTCTGTGGTCAGCACAGGAAGGAGGCTCTGTGGTCAGCAGAGGACGGCGGCTCTGTGGTCAGCGCAGGAAGGAGGCTCTGTGATCAGCGCAGGCTAGGTGGGCGGAGCCATGGTGGGAGTCCCGCGAGGTGGGCGGAGCCATGGTGGGAGTCCCGCGAGGTGGGCGGAGCCATGGCGGGAGCCCCATAAGGTGGGCGGAGCCATGGCGGGAGCCCCGCGAGGTGGGCGGAGCCATGGCGGGAGCCCCACGAGGTGGGCGGAGCCATGGCGGGAGCCCCCGCGAGGTGGGCGGAGCCATGGCGGGAGCGGTGTAGCGGGATGTCGGCGGCGTAAGTATACTGGAGTGTGTGTGTGTGTTAGTGTGTGTGTGTGTGTCCCTAACGCACTTCCGTCACTTTGGCAGCCACGTCCACGACGATGGAAGTAGCGCCGAATATGACGGAAGTGCGCTACGGCAATTATATATTAGATTATTACAGTTGGTGCTAATTTAGTGAGTTGTGACCACAGCATGAATATTTTATTATTATTATTATTATTCATTTATAGAGCACCATTGAATCCATGGTGCTGTACATGAGAAGGGGTTACATACAAACAAGTTAAAAATACAATGAACAAACTAACAGTGACAGACTGATACAAAGGGAGAGAGAGAGGACCCTGCGGGCTTACATTCTACAGGGCAATGGGAAGGGGAACAGTAGGTTAGGTCTGCTCGGGTGATGGTGGAGCGCCGGGTCCAATGGTGGTGGAGCGCCAGGTGGCACCGTGGTCATTGTAGCCTGTAGGCTGTTCTGAAGAGATGGGCTTTCAGGTTCTGCTCGAAGGTTCCGAGTGTGTGGGGGACAGTCGGATGTTTTGGGATGCAGAATTCCAGAGGATGGTGGATGCTCAGGTGAAGTCTTGCAGACGGTTAGATGAGGAACGTACAAGTATGGAGGAAAGGAGGAGGTCTTGGGAGGATCGAAGATTACGAGTTGGATGATATCGGGAGATTAGTTCACAGATATATGTGTGGGACAGATTGTGGACGGCTTTGTATGTCAGTGTTAGTAGTTTGAATTGGATACGCTGGGGAATTGGGAGCCAGTGGAGGGATTTGAAGAGGGTAAAAGTGGAGGATCAGTGAGGAGAGAGGTAGATTAATCGGGCAGCAGAGTTAAGGACAGATTGGAGAGGTGCAAGAGTGTTAGCAGAGAGGCCACAGAGTAGGGGGTTGAAGTAGTCGAGGCGGGAGATGATGAGGGCATGCACTAGTAGTTTAATGGATTGAGGGTTGAGGAAGGGACGGATTCTGGAAATATTTTTGAGTTGGAGGTGGCAGGAGGTGACGAGAGCTTGAATGTGTGGTCTGAAGGATAAGGCACAGTCAAGGATCACTCCGTACTGTCTTGTACCTGCTGGCAGCTGTGGCTCTTCTTTGATTTGTTAACATGGTGCAACATCACATCTGAATCACGCCGCATCAATGATATCATGCCAGGCCAACTAACCAGATGAAGAGTAGTGGAGCTGGCAGGTAAGAGATGGTACTCCCCTTCCATAGACCACTGTAGTGACCGATGGAATAGAACTTGCAAATAAATTTGCCCCAATTCTAATTATTATAGTAATAAATTAAATATACAAGCATACATAACAAGCTGCAGTGTTTTGCTCACTGAGCATGTTAGGGGACACTCAAACCTCACAACATAAACAGCCTATTATAATATATGTACATCAACGAAACATTAGTGACATACAGTCCGCTGCAATTGCGGATATGCCTGCCTGGCATTATTTACATAGTCCCTCAACATGGGTTATCTTTTAGCCCCAGTCGTCTCCTCACCACATGCCTTCTAGGACACCGGCCACTTCCATGCATACCATTCCAGATGTGTTCCAGGTCAAAGGCTGCCCAAGCACTAAGCGTGAGACTCGATCTATGCCTTCCATGATCTAGTCCATGCACAGCCAGAGAGAGCCTTCCCAGGTACTTTCTAGATTCATCCCAGGCTCTGCATGCAATGTCTGGAATTCATGCCTTCCAGGGCACCAGCTGATCCCAAGCAAGAGAGGTTGCATGGTCCCTGAACCTCATGCCTTCCAAGGACGCGTTTTCCTAAGCATGTTATCTGGCCTCCTGGCCATAAGTCTTCCAGGGAAGTTCCTGCTTTCCCAAATGCACAAAGACATGTAATCACATTAACACACAGATTATTTATATACACTGAGACACCCAGGTGTGGGAGGCACCACGTTAGGTTGCCTTCACATTAGCGTTCCCCTCCGCAGTGTTCTGCGAAGGGGAATCGCCATGTGTGCACAGCGGCCGCCAGCTCCTATCTTTATAATGGGAGCGCACGGTGCTGCGCTTGACAGCGCAGGACCGTGCGCACCCATTCACTCCCATATGTGATCTGTGCGCAGGCGGATGCCTGCGCACAAATCACACACTCCCCCCCACACCAGGGGCGCAACATGTCGCATCCCTGGTGCGGACGAGACTATGTGATCTGTGCGCAGGCATCCGACTGCGCACAGATCACATATGGGAGTGAATGGGTGCGCACGGTCCTGCGCTGTCAAGCTGCGCACACATTGCGGACCCCTCCGCAGAACGCTGCGGAGGGGAACGCTAATGTGAAGCCAGCCTTAGCCAGACACGCTCCTGTCTTTAGGCTGACCTGTAGCCCAGTACCTGTAATGCATTACCTCCAACTAGGGGCGTAACTACAATAGGTGCAGGGGTTGCGATTGCACCCGGGCCTGCAGCCTAGGGGAGCCCCAGAAGTCCCTTTGGCCTATAGAAAAAGACTAATACTATTAAAGATTTGCAATAATTGGGGGCCCCATTGGAGCTTTTGCATCGGGGCCCCTGGACCTGAAGTTACGCCACTGCCTTCAACTATGGAACTGCAAGCCTCAGCATAAGGGTACCTTTACACACAGAGATATATTGCTTGCAACTCACTGGCTGCAGTGAAATCATGGACACATTGCTCTATTTTGTTGCCGTGTACAAATGGAACAATGTGTCCATGATTTCTCTGCAACCAGTGAATTGCAAGCAATATATCTCTGTGTATAAAGGTACCCTTATGCATTACTTAAACTCGTTGAACTACATGTCCCAGCATACACAATTCTGAGTTTATATCGCAGAGCACAACCTGTGATAGCCCTTGTTCACACATACCATCCGTTTTTGCCTTAAATCTGTTTTTGGGAACATTTTGGACTGGTTTTTTTTCAAAGTCCAAAAATGCATATGCGTTAACGCATGGTGCACACGTGTCAATGCGTTTTTTAACAACACATGCGTTTTTGTTCAGCATCCCAAAAAAGACTGCATGCAGCGTTTTTGGGTGCTGTTAAACGGATCGGTTTTTCAAAGGGCTTAAAAACAGATTGGTGTGTGTGAACAAGGCCATATACACTGGCTTTTTGCAATGCAGCAAGCTGCTGCACCACAAAATGTTCAAATCAGTTGAATTTTAAGTAACCATACATGACATGATCATTCAGAGGTCTCGTGACAGTATCCACCCAAAATAACCGGAACCCTCTTGCACAATCAAAAGTTACCATGGAAAAAGTCTTAAGAGGAAAATTTGTAATTAAAAAAGAAACAAAGTGAAATTGTATTTGCATGTCACTATGTACCGTATATGTACATGGTTGCAAACTGCACGTCTTGCAATTCTGTGGGAACAATTACTTTACTCACCATTGTATTGAATACATTATTTCTCACTAACTACAAATATGACTTGTTCCCCCATATGAAAATGGGAAACAACAATGTTTGATAAGAAAACCACAGATAATACTAAGACTGAAGTGTGAGACGTGAGCCGAGGCACATCTGAGAATGAGGAACGGGCGACATCTGAAAGTAAAACACTATGTGGACTTTGTTCTCTCATGCAAGATTACAAAATAACACATATTCATACCGAAAAACGTCATCAGATCGTCATAAAAAAAGAAGCAAAAATAAAATAAATACCGGTAGTCTGACAAGTATGCGACCCCATACTTATAGTAAGTAGTGAAGCTTCATCATCAGCCTCGTCTAGATGTCATGCCTTGCACATCTGATCATGATGTTTGTCTATTTCAGTGAAAGGGCAAACTGATACTGAAGTATTGACTTATCTTCTGACAGGACAAAGGATTGGCCATATTGGATTTAAACATTTTCCATTTGATGTCAGGGACATCGAGACATGGTACTCTGGTACATACAGTCCCTGGTACAGGTACAAACACAACTCTACGGTACATCTTTAAAGGGATCCTGTCACTTCCAAAACGCCTCCTAAGCTATCAAAACATGTCCCTGCACCATCCTATCACTAATCTCACACTCCTTTTGTCTCCTAAAAGCATCCTGTGAAAGTGCATAGAAACGTTTTAATACTCACTCATTAGTGATTATAATTAGCAGGGGCTATATTCTTTAGTCACCAAGGCGGGCTGTTGTGCAGCTCCAGGATCCACCCTGTCTCTGTGTGTTCTGCTGTGATGTGCAGGCATTGCCTTCCCAGAATGCAAATAATTAGTCCTGCCTTCAGTTTCAGTTTCACAGCAGCACAGACAGAGAGAGGGCTGGATCCTGGAGCTGCAAAACAACACCCCTTGGTGACTAAAGAATATAGCCCCTGCTAATTATAATCACTAATGAGGGAGTATTAAAATGTTTTTATGCACTTTCACAGGATGCTTTTAGGAGACAAAAGAAGTGTGAGATTAGGATGCTGCAGGGACATGTTTTGATAGCTTAGGAGGCGTTTTGGAGGTGACAGGATCCCTTTAAGAAGCTAAGTCTAACTGGAACAGTGTTGGGCCTATGTCATACATCTGCTTTTTTTTTCTCTCAGATGTAGAAAAGCCACCTGATTTTCACCAGTGTGTTGTGTTAGATTTTTATTAGTGTTTGGTCCGTTTGACAATTTTTACCATCAGTTTTTCTGAAACACTGATGGACTTTTCCAAAGCATCTATGAGAAGAACAAAGAATCAACACAGACAGCAACAGGATACAGCAAGGATGCCATCAGGGTGCTGTCTAAGGTTTTAATGGATCAGAGAGGCATGTTTCAGTTTTGTTTTTGCAAAAATATCATATACATGTGGACAGCCCCATAGACTATAATGGTATTATACCCATTAAAAACCACAGAAAACGGACATGAAAAAATGGACATCTCAATGAGGCTCGAGGCAGAATTCAGACATCCATAACACACGGTTCAAGTATGAAGAGCCTATTTATATGCCAATGTGGCTGGTGAGTTTGGGTCAGGAGACCTGCATCCAGACGTCATGGTCCATGCTCGGACCATGTTTTACGGATGTCATGATTTGGCCTTGATCAGTCTACACTGGGTTCTAAAATGTGCACGCCTTACAGCAATGTATATGACTTTGTAGACATGAAATATAGCTTATAAATATATGGTGTAATAAGCCTTGAGTGATCGTAACCCGGTCTCTTTTTCTGTTACAGAAAGCTGTAAACACACTTTATCCTGCTCCGATTGCATCAAGTCTCATCCCAGCTGTGCATGGTGCTTGGCCAAGGTCAGTGCCTCCAATTTCCTACCAGGTAGTAACAACACGGCATTGCATGAGTAGCTATATAATCCACCATGATAGATTAAAATATAAGAGCAAGACTTGCTGCTCACAAGCATCTTAGTTTATCTCCGGTTTTGTATGTCATACTTGTGATGCACTGTGTCACCGATCAGTGTCACCGATCAGGGTGACATGAATGAAATATACTGGTACTATGTCTTATGTCGTTTAGACTCCAGCACTGATATAAGGTCACTTTCATTTTTAACAATGGTTCCTTTTCGCACTACATATGCCGACTTCTATTGGATAATACCTATATGATATAGCATGCAACAGTCACAAGTTCATAGGAAACAACCTCTGGGTTTGTGCATGTAAAGTTGGTACTGTAAGGTTTAATGTATAAAGCATTAAAGACTAACCATCCTTTTGAATTCAGAAATCAATAGTACACGTGAAAATAATCAACTTTGTAATCTTATTAGAGAAATCTGCTTATTGCTTTTCCGGGCTTGATCTTTCACTCTCAATTCATGAATTAAATGAGACAAGAAAGATTTGCCCATTGGGCCTCATTCAGACGTCACTGTTTTTCCCATATGTAAAAAAAAAGTCCACATATGCTGAAGCTTCTTCTATTATTTGCAATTACTGACAGCACGCAAATTGTATAGTGATGCCCTCCGTGTGCTGTACTTGATTCTCTCCCGCGGCGGGAAACGCCCTGTTGCCCCCGGCTGCATCGGAGAGCCCGCGATAAGATCGCTGGATCTCCGTTGCTCACGTGATAGCCCTGGGTCCTGGTGTGAACTCAGAAGCTATCACGGTTCACTTCCTCTCAGTGGTTGGGGAGCGCTGCCAACCACTGAAAGTGAAACTAAATGCCATATCCCGATGTGCTGAAGCTCATCAGGACATGGCAGAAGCGATCAGGTGCGATCAATATCTTGGATATTTTTTATTTGTAAATTAAAATCCCGCGAGGATTAGTGATAACAGCGATACAGTGATCAGATCCTCACACTGGGCGTGGTAACATTGTACCATAACATTGAAGAATTTACCAAGTTTGCATACTCATGGGACCTTTGACTGTGGTCAGGTTGGACCTTTGACCAAGGGACAATATAAGGGCATTACTGGACCCAAGAGACCGTTATACATAAACACTACACGGGTTTGCTTGAAGTGATCTGTTCTGAAGACAGTTTGTTTTCAGACGGGTCCTTCCTCCAAACCACAATATAAAAACATCATCAACTGCCTATATTGACTATCCAACCAGAACAGGACCCACAAGGGACCTCTGAAGGTGCAAATTGTTGTTTGTCTAATTGTGCTGGGGGTGGGTCTTCTTTTGTGTGAGCATCTAATCACTGTATCACTGTTATCACTAACACAGGATTTTTATTTATGAATAAAACATATCTAAGATAAAAAGTTGATCCCCTCATTTATTTATTGATTCTAAATTGGGACAACTCCTAACCTATTTTCAGTGAAACTGCCCTATGGGGCTGTGTAAAAACAAGAATTAATTAAAAAATAAAGTTTTAAAAAAATATGAAAAAAAAAAATGCAAAAGTTCAAATCACCCCCCTTTTCCCCTATTCAAAATAAAAGTATATTTAAAAAAATACCCATATTTGGTATTGCCGTGTTCAGAAATGCCCGATCTATTAATATATAAAATCAATTAATGAGTGGCGTAAACAGCATATTGGAAAAGAAGGTCCAAACGCCAAAAATTAAGTTTTTTTGGTTGCCGCAACATTGCTATAAAATGCAATAACGGGCAATCAAAACAGCGCATCCACCCAAAAATGGTATCATTAGAAACGTCAGCTCAAGACGCAAAAAATAAGCTATCACACAGCCCCAGATCATGAAAAATGAGGGGTTAAATGGGTATGTGTTCTAGGAAAAACATGTACAATATACCATAGATGTCTGAATGATGCCTTACTGAGACATCAGATAACAGTTGGTGCTTTTACAATTCTATGGAGAGGAAAGAAAAGGGAGGAGAGGTGAACTAGAGGCAGACACACACACATTCTGCTGCAAGTTCTCCTGAAATGAGCTCCAACTGCCATTTCCTATCTCAGTAATGGGAAGGTCTGCACTCATTGAAGACAGATTTCTCCTCCTGGACAAACTCCTTGTGCTTAGTCCTCGACAAGAAAGAAGTGGATTACTCTAATGAAATATATTACAAAGTTTCTTATTTCATATCTAATATTGATATATGAAATAAAAATTCAAAACAGCTACTACTCATCGCTTGTTCCTATTATAGGCAATTGGGCAACATATCACTTAACACTAAAGTGTAATGTTTGGGTGATGTTATATTTCAGCCTTGCTACAAATACAAATATCCTAGAATCACTATGCACAATATAGACAAAATTCTGACACTAACTTTGCACTGATCACAGCACTATGGCTCCTCTGTGATAATCAATTTGTTCACTCTCCATATACACCCATATAAAGCAGTACTCCAACATTATATTTTAGTGCCAGAGTGGTGCTTAGATCCAAGTCTCCTGCCCCTGGTGTTATACTCACTCACCTTTGTTTTCATCCTTTTCGGCGTTGCTCCTGTCCAGTGGTGCCATCTTGTGCCCGTAACTTCTGCATGGCCGAAAGTCAGAAGTTAAATCACAAGCGCTCAAAATAACTCAATAAGAGCCCCAGAACGAGGCCACAACAAGTGTTGATTTGTGACCTCCACTACTCTCCATGAAACACTGAAGCAGTCGGCATGTCACAAATCACAGGACATGGAGTGGAGCAATGCAGAAAACAGATGAAAACGGATGAAAAACACGGAGAGTGAGTATAAGACAAGGGGCAGGAGATTGACATTTAAAGCACCACTCCAGTGGTGAAATAAAGAAAAAATGCTGGAGTAGTGCTTTAAACACAATTCATAGTGAATCAACCTTATCGATGTATTGTAAATCTTAATGGTTGGCAAACAACACTAGATTTTATGTATGCATCACACTTTTGAAGAAAAGATTAATGATCATTACTCTATAGACATAGTTTTGGCCTTTTGTATGGCTTGCTGGACTATGTGTCCATAGGGTTTTGGGACATTGGGGCACAGTTTTTGTTGTTACCGCTGATATTCCATGGTTTATATGTTTGTACATTACTACCCAAATCATGCCACCCTCTGTATGGTGCACTGTAGAGGAGTTGAACGCTACCACCACATCATCGATCAGTATTTCCCTTCTGAAGAAATGGCTTTGCGGGGTTTCTGAGTCAAAATAAAAAACCACGGAAGACTACTTGGCATCAAAGTGTCTGGTAAAGGAGATATATTTATGTCTGGCATTGCCTGCTTCATTAAACTACACAGTCTTGAGGTTTTCATATCGGAAGTTTACATTTCCTTCTTCTTTGTACATCATCATGGGTGACAAAACCATGGAGAGTTGTAAAGTCGTTGCCCTGAGTGCTTTACAATTGTCTGTGTGGATTTCTTCGTATTATTGCTGTGGTCTAGTCTAGAATTGTATGTTAGATGCATAAAAAGTCAGTGAAGTAACACATCTTTGACCGCTATTCAAAGCTGATATTACTGGGCAGCAAATTGGGATATTGCCCAAGGCTCCCATTTCTTACAAGGACTGGACACCCATGACCCATGGAGAAGAAAGGGAAAACATTTCACTTCTTTATACACTGCAGTAGTCAGACTGATCAATTACCATGAGCGTTCTACCATTTTATTAAGGCTTCGGCCGTTAGTCTAATGTGAGTAGGAGCTTTAGTCATCAAGAACCACAGGTAAAAGTAAAGAATTTGTGAGATGCTTTTATTTTTAATCCCACTCCTGAAATCTGTATTTTTATTTATCACTAGGCCCCGACAGTAAGGTTTTTTTTGCAGGTCAAAATTCCTATTGTGAATCAGGAAAACCTAGAAAAAGACTCTGAATTAGCAAAAATCAGTGAGATCGTCATACTAATGTAGCCATTACTACTGCAACGGGAAGTATTATTTATGAGTCTCAAAAAATTATAGCCGAATTTGAATCCTTTTGTGTACTGTATAAAGATGGACATTCTGCCACGTTTCACCTTGAAGACATGAGTATTGTTATGGTCTACAATGTGTATAGTGACATGCTCTATTAGTGATAAATTGCATTATGCTCTACAGTAGGGAGAGTTAGAGTTATGTTTGGGACTAACCCAGAGTGGGAGGGCTATAGTGAAGGGACAGAGACGGTTTCCTGTTAGGAGTTTAGATAGGGTCCAGCATGCAGTAGAAGCGGATCTAAGTTCTGATGAGTGAGCAGAGCTGCATGATGCGAGTGTCCCTGACATAAGAGAAGACCAAGATAGATGATAGCGATTGAATAGAGACAAGTCATGGAATTGGACGCCTAGCAGTACAGTCCACATTTATAACTCAGAAAGGTAACAGGTCAGGATGGAATTATGTATGTGAAATGAACAGAGTGGAGTTACAAGGCATCAGAAATAGAGAAGCTATTTACCAGCCAAACCAGTTCCTTTAAGATGGAAGAAGACACGGAACTAGGGGTTGAAAATAGGACTTTCACAAACTGTAAATAATAATGTGCTGGGATGTGGTGAAGGAAACGAGACTAGCTGAGGCAGAAACAAGTAAACTTGAAGAAGTAAATAGACTGTGTTTGAAATAGCTCAGTGTTGAAAAAGAAAAAAAATGTTTGCTCCGTGTTAGCCAATAGAAACATATTTGTGAAGCTATGAACCTGCTATCTACTGTACATAACCTCTCCCAAGTTACCATTCAGTAAATAGTTCATTTTTGACCGGTAGTCCCATCATTGAACAGTTCAAATATCTGGTCTTGGCCAGCCGAAATTATTTGAATCATCCAGCCTGCAAGGGTGTAATGACCCCCATAGCACAAGTTGACACACCCAGCAAGAACCCCAACTTCATGTATTATACCGGGGCATAAGATTCAAGAACCCCACCCATAGCTACCACCTTGCAGCACAATGTATAGTTCTTCTGGGGTGGATGACATGGGAGGGGTAGATTCCTTTCTTAAGACTAACCCCCTTTTTGATGTTGTCTGATAGAGTGGTTTGCCCACATTAGAGTCAGATTTTCAGGTGGCCATTCATTCAGTTTCAAGTAATTCTTCCCCTGGTAATGATATAATTCCTTTCAAACTGAATAGAAGATATGTCATCTTTTCTTCTATTCTGGTTAAAGTGTTCAATAGGGCTTTTAAAATCAGTCATATTTCATTCTTTTCTGACAAAGTGAATAATTACCGTACCGTATATTAATTTTTTTTTTTTAAAGAAAAGGACTGCCCTGATTTGAGAAGCTTTTTACCCACCGTCATGTGAAGATATTAGCAACAGCTCTGAGTGATTTTATGCACAAATGAAGCATCTCCGGAAATTTTAGAAGATCAATTACTGGAGGTTACTTTGGAAAATTTGGAGAGATTCAGCCTAAGTAGTAATTTTATATGGGCTAAAGTATTGGGAAACCCCCAGGGCCAGGGAGACACTCAATGCAGATCTCTCAGATGTTATATGTTAAGGAGAACAAGGCAGCAGTGCCCCTTTCACCCCTTACTTTTTTTGCCATGTAATTGAAAAATTGGCAATTAAATTTATTTTTATCCACGAACTTGAAATAGAAGTGTTTTATTGCAGTGGTAATGTTAAAATTCTGTTTTATAATAATATAATATAATAATATTTATTTTAGTTTTTTTATTATTTTTTATTTATATATATTTTTTTTAAATTTATTTTTATTTATATTTATTTTAGTTTTATGCTGATGATATTCTACTGTGTGACAGAATACCATTTTTGAATGTCCTAAAGTCTTTTTGGTTCTTCCTCTGGCCTTGAAATTAATTGGGAAAAGGAAAGTCAGTTGTACTCCTCCTAGGCCTCAAAGTGGTAGGGTGGGGAAACTGAAAACTTTAGCTAGGGTTCAACCTTTTAAGTACCTGGGATGTAAAATTACAGTCAGAATTAAAACTTTACTTTATTGAGTATTTCCCCAATAATAAAAAATTAGACAGAAAATTAAATTAAAGGGGTACTCTGGGGAGATAAAAAAAAATTCTAATGGCCACATCCTTATAATCTATAAAGATAAAACCCATAGTGCTGTTCCCCACCCTTACAGTATCTGTAATTCAGTGTGATGCTGGAGTGGCTCCTTGGGGCCCCCCTCCCTTCTGGGGACATTACATCACCCATCAGGGGGCAAGGCCTGCTCTATGCTTTCTAGTCACAGCCAGCCCCCTGATAATATCTGCTTCCCTGCAGTCTGAGAACAGGGGGCCTTACAGGGCTGTGGCCTGCCTGACGCTGCTTGTTAATATGTCATTCTTTGCAGTCCACGAACAGGGGGCATGGCGGGTGCGTGGCCTGTTCCATGCCTGTCTACATTTAATACATATTTTATTTTTCAATAAAATGCAACTCTCTTCTCAAAAAAGATATAAGAAATGTTAGGTATGTACACAATCATAAACCCAGCGTCTGCAACAAGGCACTGTGTCAGCATGGCATATACAGAACACAAATTTCACTATTAAATCATGATGTTTTTACACCTAGCCCTGCGACGGGGAAAAAGGGGCATCCTCTACATCTAGAGGAAAGAAGGTTTAATCATAATCACAGACGTGGATTCTTTACTGTAAGAGCAGTGAGACTATGGAACTCTCTGCCACATGCTGTTGTAATGAGTGACTCACTACTAACATTTAAGAAGGGCCTGGATGCCTTTCTTGAAAACTATATTATGTGTACTAAATTCTGTGATTGTGCGTTGATCCAGGAAACTAGTCTGATTGCCGTATGTGGAGTTGGGAAGGAATTTTTCCTCCAATAACAGAGCTTAGTGTCTGCTCTCTAGGGTATCTGCCTTCCTCTGGATCAATATATGAGGCTATAGGTTGAACTCAATTAACTTATATCTACCTTCAATGTTGAAACTATGGAAAATGAAACAAAAAACTACCTGTCACATGCACACTTTATAAGGTGAAGAATCACAGTTAAATGTCTAGATTTTGGGGACTTAAAAAATATATGTACATTGTTATCCAGTAGATAGAAACATATTAGAATCTGAGAGTCCTCAGTGCTTGATACCGTTTAATACAATAGGAAGGAAATTGATCGGCTTTATGGAGCGCTAAGAAAGATCCTGCACAATTGTAGATTATATACAGACCCAGGGGTGCATCAAGCCCCCCTGCCACCTGAGCCCTAATATTGAGGACAGGGGAAGGGGAGGGTGGTACAAGGCGATATTGGGAAAACTGATTTATATATGGGGTGTCTCCATACAATTGGATAATTGCCTACTACCAACAAGTAAATTGTAACCCTATACATCCATATTGATCTAAGTAAAATATACATACTCTTGATAAACATAGTAATTCCATAAAATCATACTCCCATTAAAAATGAACATAGGTACTATACTAATATATATCAAGTATCCCATACTCTTAAAACACATTAAAATTGGTTATTTTAAACATTCATATAAAATTAAAATAAATGTTTTATTTTTTTTTATAAAAATATTATAAAAATATAAAACTCACATTTAACTGACCTACATTTATTTATAAAAATATATATATATCTCCATACTTATCCTTAATCCATCCATTTATTTCACTGTTTAGCGACATTATCCAAAGCTAAATTAAGATCTTCAGGTGCAAGTGTGCCTAATTTAAAAATCCAATAGCTCTCTTTTTTGATAAGTTTTGTTAGACTATTTGGTTGTTTACTGTCAATTTTATCTATCACTAGGAGGTTCATTTGACTTGGATCTTTATGGTGAACAATACTAAAATGACGAGAAACACTATGGAGCTGGAACCCAGATTTTATATTCTGCCTATGTTTATTTAAGCGGGCATGCATGGTCTGCACTGTGCGGCCCACATGCTGCAGGCCACACGTGCACTCCAACATATAGACCACGTGCATGGATTGGCATGTTAGTCTATGCTTGATGGTAAAAACCTCTCCAGTTGTATTGGAGGTGTAAGTCTTACTGTATGACAGCATAAACATTTGAGTGTCTGGCATGCATAACATCCCCAATCACTAATGTACGCCATTTTAACTGGTGCTCTCCTAAACATGGGGTTATTTGGTGCCACCAAATTCCCTAAGTTCTTATTCTATTAAAAATAACCACTGGTTTAATGGATAAGTGCCCGAACAACACTGGATCCCCACTCAATATGAACCAATATTTCTTCGATAAGTTCTGCACTTTAGATCTTTGTTGGTTAAAAGTTGTAACCATACTCCACTTTGTCCGATCTAAACCTACTTTGTTCCTATTTTCATTATTCTTACACATCTTCTCCATGCAGGATTGCTGTGTCATTTCCTTTGTTTTTTTGATAGGCATCCACCAACAACTTTTTAGGGTAGCCTTTTTCCCAGAACCTCTTTTTAGGAGCTGTGCTTCTGCAAAAAAATCTTCATTATTGGTACAATTTTTACGGACTCTCCAGTACTGGCCGTACGGGACGTTCAGTATCCAGCCGTGGAGGTGCCCACTATCAAACCTGATCTAACTATCTACATCCACAGGCTTGAAGTGGGTCGATGTACTAAACCTCCCTAGCTGGTCTACCCACACCTGCAAGTCCAAGTACTGGAGAGAGGTCTTAGATGTATGGACCATAAACTGTAACCCCCAGTCGTTCTTGTTCAGATTTAACACAAAACTGTGAACTTCGGGTTCTGATCCCTCCCAAATCAAGAAGAGATCATCTATAAATCTCTGATAATATTTGATCTTTCCCATATTTTGCCTAGGCTGCGCAATAAGGACGGAACGCTCCCATGCATAAATTTGCATAATTAGGTGCAAATCTTGTTCCCATTGTTTCCTCAACTGGTCTCCCTGAGATCAGTGAGAGCTTTGTGATGTTGGTCCATCAGGCATTGCTCCAATCTAGCCAGAATCCTATTCCACACAGATGAGGGGCAATACCCCGAAACAGCTGTCTGTGGATGGATACCTGGCTTTGGTAATTCCCTTGTCATATTCTTAAGCTTGAAACTGAGCGGGATAGTGACTGAAAAAGCCACTTAATATGGTGGTTATGACGGTGTCCGCAAGGAGTTCACCCAAGAGCTAGGTCCTTCCCTGGAGGGATATCTGGCTCGTCCCTTGTTTGAGACTCTTAAATGAGGCTCCACGGACTCCATTTGCATATTCAAATTACCAGGGGGCAATGCATCATGTATTTCACTGTGTTTGAGTGCTTTAGACAGCTGCCTGCAGTGTTTCCCTCAACTGTCTCTCTGAGATCAGTGAGAACTTTGAGGAATCTTTATCTTGTCCATTGTCATTATAAATGGACAGGTTTTGCACCTGTTCTGGTTGCAGGGAAAGGTTCTTGTTGCTGTTGGGGAGAAAAGTGATCTTCTGACAATGATATTTTTTAGATTCGGGGGGCTGCTTACAACACAGAAGTGGGGGGTATGGAAATATAGCTTTTAGTCCGCATCTTTTTGTAGTAGTGGTTGCAATTTCCATGCAGCTCCTCTTAGCACCTCCAGACTTGGATTGTAGGTGACTACAAGAGGAACTCGGTTGTTTTCTTCTCTAGTTTTGTAATGTAGGAGATGATTCGTTGATATTCTGGTGGCTCTTGTAACCTGGTTCTCGATTGCTCTTGGATGGTACCCTTGATTCAGAAAGGTCTTTCTGAGGTCCTCAAGGTGATTGTCTCTATCTGTAGGGTTGGAACATATCCGATTGTATCTGATGGCCTGACTGTATGCAATAGTTTTTTATGTGTTTTGGATGAAAGCTGTCACATTGAAGATATGTTGTCAATTGGCATCCGGTACAGGGATGACTATTTCATTGTTCTGTAGCTTAATGATGGTGTCCAGAAAGTTGATTTTAGTGCAGGAGTAGTTGAGTGTTAAGTTGATGGTGGGATGAAACTGATTAAAGTTTTCATGGAACATCTTCAGCTGTTGCTCAGTCTCTGTCCAGATGATTAAAATGTCATCAATATAACGGTAGTAGGCCAGAGGCCTGATAGGGCAAGAGGATAAAAAGTCACCTTCAAGCTTGGCCATGAAAATATTTGAATATTGTGGTGCCATTTTGCTCCCCATTGCTGTGCCAGTCTCCTGTAAATATATGCTGTCGTCAAATGTAAAGTAATTGTGGGTGAGGATAAACTTTGTAAGCTTTACCACAGGGTCAGCATCAAGCCTTGTGTTTTCCAAGAAGACTTTGCAGGCATTTAATCCATCCTGGTGTGGGATATTGGATTACAGACTTTCCACATCCATGGTGGCGAGGATGGTTCCTTCTGGGGATTTTTTGCGATTTAGAAAAAAAAATAAAAAATTTGCCCTTCATAAGAACAACTGCAATAAATGCAAAAACTCAATAATCTCAAGCAACTACATTGTCTGACACTAATTTCAGAATTTTTTTTCTGTAGAATTAATTGTGCCGCCTTACTGCTGCTTTCTAGTCCATTAAAAAAAAGAACAATAAAAAGTGTACTTTTAGTTCAGATTTAGCAGGACACATGCCAGCTACACCATATCACCAATCAACCACACTAGCATTGCTGCGGACACCTTTCCTAACTCTTTTTCTGTATTATTTCCAGACTGCTGCTTTCATCTTTCTTTGATGTTGCAGTCAGACAGCACATTACTGTCAGTAGCATTTGTGAAATGCTTTAGGGTCTTATCTTCCTATCTCTATTGCTGAGCTGGATGTTCTCTCAGTATCCTTAAATCACCTTAAAATGGCTGCTCATTCCCTGCCTAGGCTTTTATAAAGACTGACAGACCCTCCTAATCGGCCTTGCCATATCATAAGATGTGGTAGCTAAAATGCACTATGGGGAAGCCTTGAGGTTATGCCAGCTTTCTTTTACTGATGCTAGCTTAGAATATGTAGAACGATGGCAGGCATTTTTGGGGGTTATTTAAAGGTATTTGAAATCCCAGGGACATGAATTTGATCAAATCCTTTTTGAATTTGCTGCATCTAATCAATTTAACCATCTCTAGTAATGATAAGTTTCACATTTATGAACCTAATTAAAAAGAGAGCAAATTTACTGTGAGTGTACGAGCTCACAACATGAACACACACAGCTCTGTTCATTCTCTCAGTAAAATATTATTATATCACTCGCTAACATTTAAAATTTAATTGATAAAATTCAGTTATTTTATGCAGAATTTCACTCAAGGAGGCGAGTCAGAAGGTTCTCGATGTGCCACCCGTCTGGAGCTCCTCCAGCGTGGATGTGATGAAGAACACGTGATAGAACCCAAGGGGCGCATTGAGTTTCTTAAGGACGAGCCCTTGGGTGACAGCGCTAATGAAGACACGGTCACACAACTAGCTCCACAGAAAGTTTCTGTCAAACTGCGACTTGGTGAGATGCTCATTATATACATTTCTTGTTGTCTATACACTGGTTATATCCGAATAAATGTAATACAAAACAGACATTCATCTAACCCCTTTTCTTGAAAAGTGTTTGTATCCGAAAAAAAAATATTTATTTTATTTATATATACTGTGTGTGCATGTGTATATACAGCTGTTCTCAAAAGTTTACACACCCCGGCAGATTTTTTTGCTTTTTTGGTCTTTTTTTCAGAGAACATGAATGATAACACAAAGTTTTTTTCTACTCATGGTTAGTGGTTGGGTGAAGCCATTTATTGTCAAACTACTGTGTTTTCTCTTTTTAAATCATAATGACAACCAAAAACATTCAAATGACCCAGATCAAAAGTTCACATACCCTGGTGATTTTGGCCAGATAATATGCACAGAGGTTGGCACAAATGGGTTTGAATGGCTAAAGATAACATCCTCACCTGTGACTTGTTTGCTTGTAATCAGTATTTGTGCATAAAAGCTGAGTGTGTTTCTGGGATCCAGACAGACTCTTGCATCTTTCATATAGCCACTGACATTTCTGGATTGTGAGTCATGGGGAAAACAAAAGAATAGTCAATGGATTCACAGGAAAAGATAGTTGAACTGCACAAAAAAGGTAAGGGATACAAAAACATATCCAAGAATTGATAATGACAGTCAGCCGTGTTGAAACTGTGATTAACAAATGGAAAATCAGGGGCTCTTTAAAAACCAAACCACGACTAGATAGATCAACAAACATTTTGGCCACAACGAACAGGAAAATTGTTCGGGATGCAAAGAAAAACCCACAAATAACATCAGCTGAAATACAGGACGCACTGAAAACTAGCGGTGTGGCTGTTTTAAGATACACAATAAGGAGGCACTTGAAGAAAAATGGACTGCATGGTCGAGTTGCCAAAAGAAAGCCATTACTATGCAAAAGCCATAAAGTATCTCGCCTACAATACGCCAAACAGCACAGAGACAAGCCTCCAAACAAGGTAATTTAGAGTGTTGAGACCCAGGGGCGTAACTACAATAGGTGCAAGGGTTGCGATCGCACCCGGGCCCTGCAGCCTTTGGTCCATAGAAAAAGACTAATATTATTAAAGATTTGCAATAATTGGGGGCCCCGTTGGAGCTTTCGCATTGGGACCCCTGGGCCTGATGTTACGCCACTGGTGAGACCAAAGTCAAATTTTTTTGCCACAACCATAAAGGTTATATTTGGAGAGTTGTCAACAAGGCCTATGATGAAATTAACACCATCCCTACTGTAAAGCACGGAGGTGGATCACTGATGATGTGGTGATGTGTGAGCTACAAAGGCACCGGGAACTTGGTCAAAGTTGAAGGAAAGATGAATGCAACGTGTTATCAGTGGGACATACTTGGACGTTCCAACATGACAACAATCCAAAACACAAGGCCAAGTCTGCCTTTTATTGGCTACAGCAGAACAAAGTGAAGGTTCTGGAGTGACCATCTCAGTCTTATGACCTCAGTATCATTGAGCCACTGTGGGGAGAACTCAAGCGCACAGTTCATGCAAGAAAGCCCAGGAATTTACAGGAACTGGAGGATTTTTGCAAGAAGAATGGGCAGCTTTACCATCTGAGACAATAAAGAGCCTCATACACAACTACCACAAACGACTTCAAGCTGTCATTTATGTTACATGGGACAATATGTCGAGCCCACTGGGACGGGGTACTCGGTACCGGACCGGGTCTGCTATTGGGGAAGTCACAGGTGGTCCTGGTCCGGACCGTGTCCCGGGCCTTGGCAATAATAAGGGGATATTTACTGGGGAATGTCAGTCGTGACGCCACCCACTGTGTGCGGCCAGTGATGGGGCCGCCGCTGCTGCAGAACCTCCGGGGATGATGTAATGGCAGCGTAGATGGAATAGTTCCCATGGGCAGAACTGTATTCCCCGGGGCAGTGATGGTTAAAGTCTATTGTGTAGTGTGCAGGCCTGGTGCTGAATGCAGTACTCTTACTGTCCAGATGCTGCAGGAATCCTCCTTCAGTGTTGGAGCCTGCACGCTGTGGCTCTCCAGTTGTAGGGCTGCTGCTGCAAACCTGTATGGAAGGATTAGTATTCAGGCAGAGAGATGCAAGGGAGGCATATTCAGGGTTCACCGTGTTTACTTCTCAAGTTCTCAAGTTCAGCTTACAGTTCAGTACAGTTCTTACAGTTCAGTTCAGTACACGGGCACACTTTCCCCTCCGGGTTCCCTTTACTCCCTGCATCCAGGCTGTTCCTTTCTGTGACCCCTCCCTCTGTCTCTATGTCCTTCCCAGGCTGTTGACTCTCTCTGTTTCTGTGTTCGCTTTGGTGTGCGTCTCCGGACAGTATAGCGGTGACTCGGGCCCCTGTGGGTCCTCCTGGTTGTCACTGAGCTGCCTGTCCTTTGGGGTAGGGACCCTAACGTGTAGCTGTGGTCCCCCGTCGGTTGTGTGGGGATGCCAGGTGAAACTATGGTCCCCTCTAGAGCCGACACTCTACTCAACCTAGCCTCTAGCAGTCCTCCCGTGTGAGGCTCTACCAGGCTCTCTCTACTGTGTCTTCAAGTATCATAGGAGGGCTACTCCGCCTGCAGTCTGTCGTCTCGGCTGTACTGTAATTCTAGGGACCGGGTATCACCGTCCCTCTCTTCCTTCACACTCCTGGGGTGCTGGCTCCGGATAGGCTTTCTCTCTGCGGCTCGCACTGGCTCTGTTCAGATTCTGCGCTCCTTACACCCCACTTTGCCAGGACGTGTGATTCCTTCTTTACTGCTCAGCCTACCTCGGCCTACTGACTCCTTCCTCCTCCCCCTTCACTATTTCTACTGTCTGTCACCTGACTACGTGTTAGCCCACCCACTGCTCTAAACCCACCACCCCTCGCCTGCTTAGAGTTCCTAGGTTCCGGGCTGGGTGCTGCCCTCTACTGTACATGGGTTGTGTGGGCTGTGAGGGTGTTGGTGTACAACTGTCATCCTACCTGCCTGGCTGCAGTTTCCTTTGTGGCCTCCTGGACGCAGGGGCGCCACAAATACACGGTATTAAGAACTGGGGCATGTGAACTTTTGATCAAGGTTATTTGGATGTTTTTGGTTGTCATTATGATTTAAAAAAGAAAACACAGTAGTTTGACAATAAATGGCTTCACCCAACCACTGACCATTAGTGGAGAAAAAGGGATTGTGCTGTCAGTGATATTCTCTGAGAAAAGGCCAAGAAAGCAAAAAAATCTGCTGGGGTATGTAAACTTTTGAGCACAACTGTATACAGTGATAACTTGGTTTTCATCAACAATCCATTAGAAAACGATTAACGAAAACCGAGGCAATGATTTCCATAGGAATCAATGTAGAATTAAATAATTTGTTTTAGACACTCCAAAATACCTACCTTATAGAGAATAAAGATAGCGGTTAATAATAGAAACACTCAGAAATGACTTTAAATTTAATATGAAAGACTAATGAAAAGAATAAATATACTTTTACCTTGGTATTTTATTTTTATAAATGCTCTTTTTGGCATATGGAAGGGAAGAGAGGGGTGCATATATTATTTTTAGGAAGGGGGATCTCATGGGTCACCATTTTTTATCGCAAAATTAGCAGCGATGTATCAACAAAAAACAACAAAAATTGAGACACAATTTTCATTGAAAAAAATCGACAAAAATCGAAACTGACGATGTCAACTAAAGTCGCAAAATTTCGGTGCAAAACAAAGTTGTGCCAAAATCTTACGAATTGTGGTATTCTTAAACTACATTTTCCCAGCTTTATCAAAGTGGCATAGACCGCTTCATGACTCATGAGCGTCGGATTCCAGCACACCCCATCATCTTTCTTTAATGTTCTTTTTATTGAATATATTTCAACAAAATATAACAAGTAACTTCTGACAATTGCAATAAAACGTAAACAAGCATAAACAATAAAAAAGTCCCGGAGATAGGTAAATAGTATAGCTGACAACCACCAGCTCTATGGTTATGACAGAGCTAAAAGGTATGGGATGAGAGCTGATATTATTCCCGTTCAAGAGTAGGGATTGGGTATAGATGTGACCTGAATAGCGAGTAGACCTTCAGAGAGTAGGACATAACTGCTCGTGGGGATAATAGTAACAGTCTGTGGTTGGCAGCAAAGGCATCACAATAAAGATAATCAGAAGATATAAGTTGGTGAAGGAGGATTCGCAGAAAGGGGAGGTAGAGAAAGTGAGAGAGAGGGGATAGAGAAAAGAAAGTCAGTCCATGGAAAGTTTAACAGGGATCGTTAGATACAATGAACTGCAAGTGTGGGGTGAATGGATGAAGGTGTTTTGCTCCTTAATTGGTAAGTTTATTTTGATCTCGACGAAGCAATGTAGTCTCTTCTGAGTCCTCCGTGGCCAACGTACAGCCTGGAATGCAACCATGGTGACCATGTTTTTATCGAATAGAGGATATAACCCGTGTGAGAGAGCTGCAATCTCAGCAGTCTGGTAGATCAAATCTATTTTCCTGAGGACCAGCTTTTTTGTAGGAACTTGGGTGGAGTTACATAGAGTAGGAATCAATATTCAATCAATATTCTGCCTGCTGTCTAGCTGGGATGCCGAAGCGTCTTTGGGCCACATCGGGAGATTAAGGAGGGCATTTTGTGGTAGTAAATTCGTTTCTCAGTCTAGGACCTCTAATATAACCCGTGAAATGTCTTCCCAATACTGACAGATATGAAAATACGTTCCAGCCTTGGAATTACAACTCCAACACAATTCAGTTGTAGAAAAGCACCATTTTTGTAACTGCATCGGGAAACACACCCCTCATCAAGACTGGCATGAACAACACAAATTGAGCCCTTTGTAATATAAATATTCACATTCTGTTTGTAATCCATAAACAGACATTTCCCATCCTCCTTGTACAGCATGAGAGTCCCAATAGCCCTTTCTCTTAATTGTCAGCAGTCTTCCCTTTGTTATTGACATTGTAAAATCGGATTATTTTGGCTCAGACAATACCTGTAATTTTGTCTTGTACTTACTAGTAACAATGAAGTGATAACATTTGCTCCTGTCACATCAGCGGTATTGCAATTTCGCGGCAGATCCAGCAGAAGTCGCTGCATCTGCCGGATCTACCGCGTTACGGCCAACTTTTGGCACCGATCCGGCAAGCCTCATTCATGCTCTATGTGGCTTGCGGTCGGGTGAGGTTTTGCCAAATCCGGCACTTGTGGCATCACAAAAAAACGCTGCTGGCAGCGGTTTTTTTTTGCCCAGCAGTAAGTGCCAGATATGGAGAACCGCACTTGCTGCACTCGACCGTAAGCCACTTAGAGCATGAATGAGGCTTGCCAGATCGGTGCCAAAAGTTGGCCGTAATGCGGTAGATCGGGAAGGTGCAGCGACGTCTGCCTGATCTACCGCGAAATTGCAATTCCGCTGATGTGAAAGCACCCTATGCAATAAACTTTTATAAATGTCTGCATGTATCTGTTGCCATCTAGTGGCCAATGTAACAATTGCAATATTTTATCATTTATTTTTAATGGATAGACCCAAAAATGTATTTATTGTTTTCTATTGTATTGTTTTCTGATGATATTTCCTCTAAAAGTATTTGATCCCTCATACTAACAAATATTCATGCAATTTTAGGAGAGAAGAGAACCTTTCAAGTCCGGTTTAAGCGTGCGGAGGGGTACCCCATTGATCTCTACTACCTGATGGACTTGTCCTACTCAATGAAGGATGATTTGGAGAATGTGAAGAAATTAGGAAGTGACATTCAGGAGGTGCTACACAAAGTCACCAAGTCTGTACGCATTGGTATGGTTCATGTGACAGTATAGTCATCAAAAGAGATACAACTAGATAAATGCAATTTGTATTAAAGCATAACCGTCATAAAATGTTATTCAATAGAAATGTAGAGCAAGTAATTATAATAACCTTTCAAATATACTTTATTAATGCAGTCAGGAAAGAGACACCTTTAAAGAACCTACACAAGATGTCCTCAGCAGGCTGTGTGTGAAGCTCATTCAGTCACTTCCGGGGGCGTGGCCTAAACTGCATTCCCAATACAAATAATAAGAGTGTCAAATTACCTCATGCTGGCATTTCCATTCACATGGCTCTGCTGGGTGTTATCACAGAAGATTCAGCTATGGTCTCACAGGAGCTGTTTGAGCTCAGCTTGGTGTGTTGGCATGAAGTAATTTGACAGTTTTATCAGCAGTATTGTAAACAGACTGCAGGCCAGACCCCCTGAAGACAGAGTTGACTGAGAACAAGCTTCACACACAGCCTGCTGAGGACATCTTGTGGAATTTTTTTTAATGGTGTCCTTCCTGATTTCATTAACAAAAGTACCATATTTTTAAGACCATAAGAGGCCCTTTTTATCCCCCAAATTGCAGGGGAAAGTAGTGGGGGGTGTGGCTTATGTCCGGATATATGGACCTGTGCTGACTGTGGGCTGTGTTGGAGGAACAGCGGTTGTGGAGCAGCTGGAGTAGACTGGTGCTGGCTGTAGAGGCCGAAGGAGGTCACTGCACTTGCTCATTAGGTTTATGTAATGTTCACTGCATGTTGCTGTCTATCACCTCAGTGCTGAAGCATCGCTGAGAGATGGACAGGGGAGCGGCTCATATTACAGGAGCCTAAATTATCATGTTCCCCCATCTTGTACATGCCCCCCATTACGATATATGACCCTCTGCTGACGTGCATACACACAAAATAATAAAAGCTGTTAACTCACTTCTCCGAAGCTCCGAGCATCGCCGCCATCTTCCTGTTGAACAAAGAGAAGTTGAGTACCATGCAGTAAATTTCAGCTTTTTTTTCTAGAAGCTTAGCTATGGAGAGGGTGTTTCAAGACAGAAAAACAAGTTTTTATCCATAAAAATGAGCTGAATAACCAGAACTTAATATTTGTTAAGGTACAGTAGTTGTCACAGTAGTCATATGGGTGTCCATACAAGGACCCTGTACAATATTGCACTACAGGTACAGTCTTTTAGACAAATCAATACATGAATGGAGCTGTCCAGTTCTTCCCAAAAATAAAGTGACCTGTGCATGCGAATAAATCAAGGTAGTGGTATGCAGTCTGTGGTCCCAAAGTGCTTAGTGCATGTGTCTGTGCCGGCATTCAATCATGTGACTGGGTCTCACAGCAAAGACGTCACTGTACTGTACCGCTAACATGATCGCATGCCGAGTACAGACACAGGAAGACGGCGGCGATGCTGGGAGCTTCAGAGAGGTGAATTAACAGTTTTCATTATTTTGTTTGTATGTGCGCCAGTAGGGGGCATATACCATAATGGGGAGGCCATATACAGGATGGGGGGGCTCATATCCAGGATGGGGGTCATATCCAAGGATGGGGGGCCATATCCCTGGATAGGGAGCCATATTCCAGGATGGGGAGCCATATTCCAGGATGGGGAACCATATTCCAGATTGGGGGCCATATCCCAGGATCAGGAGCCATATTCCAGGATGGGGGGCCATATCCCAGGATCGAGGGACCATATTTCAGGATGGGGGGGCCATATCCCAGGACGCGGAGCCATTTTTCAGGATTGGGGGTGTATCCTAGGATGGGGAGCCATATCCCAGGATATTACCTGAAAGGGGCCCAGGATGGGGACATTACCCCCATAACATTGTCAGCAGCAGATCCCCCCATTACACTGCATTATAACCACATTTTTTGCTTATTTTATTTCCCGTGTTTCCCTCCTCTAAATCCTGGGTGTGTCTTATGGTCCAGTGCATCTTATAGTAGACTGTGAGCCCTCGTGGATAGGGTCCCTGCCCCTCCTGTACCTGTACGTCCCGATCGCCTAGATTTAGTGTACTTGTTCTTGTCTCCCTTATCCTCATGTAAAGCTCCATGGAACCTAATGGCGCTATATAAATAAATAAATAATAATAATGATAAAAATAAATAGTCCAAAAAATACGGTTGTGAAAGTTTATTAGTAAATAAACATTTTAATGACAGTTACGCTTTCAAAACACTATACACTGTGTGCAGAATTATTAGGCAAGTTGTATTTTAGAGGATTATTTTTATTATTGATCAACAACTATGTTCTCAATCAACCCTAAAGCTTAAAACAATCAAAGCTTAATATTTTTGGAAGTTGGAGTGGGGTTTTTTAGATTTGGCTATCTTAGGAGGATATCTGTTTGTGCAGGTAACTATTACTGTGCAGAATTATTAGGCAACTTAATAAAAACCAAATATATTCCCATGTCACTTGTTTATTTTCACCAGGTAAACTAATATAACTGCACAAAATTTAGAAACAAACATTTCTGACATGCAAAAACAAAATCCCAAAAAAATTAGTGACCAATATAGCCACCTTTCTTTATGATGACACTCAACAGCCTTCCATCCATAGAATCTGTCAGTTGCTTGATCTGTTTACGATCAACATTGCGTGTAGCAGCCACCACAGTCTCCCAGACACTGTCCCGAGAGGAGTACTATTTTCCCTCCCTGTAGATCTCACATTTTATGAGGGACCACAGGTTCTCTATGGGGTTCAGATCAGGTGAACAAGGGGACCATGTCATTATTTTTTCTTCTTTTAGACCTTTACTGACCAGCCACAATGTGGAGTAGTTGGATGCATGTGATGGAGCATTGTCCTGTATGAAAATCATGTTTTTCTTGAACGATACCGACTTCTTCCTGTATCACTGCTTGAAGAAGTTGTCTTCCAGAAACTGGCAGTAGGTCTGGGAGTTGAGCTTCACTCCATCCTCAACCCGAAAAGGTCCCCCAAGTTCATCTTTGATGATACCAGCCCATACCAGTACCCCACCTCCACCTTGCTGGCGCCTGAGTCGGAGTGGAGCTCTCTGCCCTTTACTGATCCAGCCTCTGGCCCATCCATCTGGCCCAGCAAGAGTCATCAGTCCATAAAACCTTTGAAAAATGAGTCTTATGATATTTCTTGGCCCAGTCTTGACGTTTTATCTTATGTTTCTTGTTCAAAGGTGGTGGTTTTTCAGCCTTCCATACCTTGGCCATGTCCCTGAGTATAGCACACCTTGTGCTTTTCAATACTCCAGTAACGTTGCAGCTTTGAAATATGGCCAAAATGATGGCAAATGGCATCTTGGCAGCTTCACGCTTGATTTTCCTCAATTCATGGGCAGTTATTTTGCGCCTATTTTGCCCAACACACTTCATGCGACCCTGTTGGCTATTTGCCATGAAACACTTGATTGTTCGGTGATCACACTACAAACGTTTAGTAATTTCAAGACTGCTGCATCCCTCTGTAAGACATCTCACAATTTTGGACTTTTCAGAGCCCGTCAAATCTCTCTTCTGACCCATTTTTCTAAAGGAAAGTCATTTGCCTAATAATTCAGCACACCTTATATAGGGTGTTGATGTCATTACACCACACCCCTCCTCATTACTGAGATGCACATCACCTGATTTGTAGTTAGCTCTCAAGCCTATACAGCTTGGAGTAGGACAACATGTATAAAAAGTATCATGTGATCAAAATACTCATTGGCCTAATAATTCTGCACACAGTGTAAACATGTTTTTACCTAATTTTTCATTTAAGAATTTTGTTGTTCCTTAGCTAAATACCGTGTCTTTAGACTGGTGTCTTTAGAGTAGAGTGACCAAAGGTTGTAGCCCTGCTACAGAGGAGAATGTCCTATTAGGATTTCATTTGACATACGTTTATTTTAAAGGCTAATAAATGTATTTTCAAGCGTGATGGAAAAGTGTGTGCATATGTTAGTGCCACCATGAAGTAAGACTGTATACCATTGAAACCAGAAGTTTACATACATTATATAAAAAGACACATAAGCATGTTTTCTCACTATCTGGCATGAAATCAGAATAAATCTTTCCCATTTCAGGTCAAATTAGGATTGCAATAAATATTAATATTTGCCAAATGCCAGAATATTGAGAGAGAAGGTGTTTGTTTTAAGGCATTTTATTACCATATATATATATATATATATATATATATATATAATATATATATATGATGCTTTATATGATATCATCACTATTGACCAGTAATGATGCCTGTGTGCCACAGCAGCGGTGGACTTATATCGGACTCTTTCTTTCTACAGGTTTCGGCTCATTTGTGGATAAGACGGTGTTACCGTTTGTGAACACAGTGAAATGGCAAATGCAGAATCCTTGCCCATCTCGCACAGAGCGCTGTCAGCCGCCCTTCAGCTACCGGCATGTCCTGTCTTTAACCTCAAACCTCACCTTATTCCAACAACGAGTCAGTGCAGAGAATATCTCAGGCAACCTGGACACACCGGAGGGGGGATTTGATGCCATACTACAGGCGGCCGTGTGCACGGTAAGGGTACAAGATATTCAGATCTTCAGAATCTAGCATCATGAATAATACTATCTACCAACTAACATTTCCCCCCCCCCCCCCCAATTCTTTACAATAATACTGTAGGAGCACTGTACTCCAAGCAAATGTGTTGTTACTTCTCCATTATATGAACTGACGAGGAATTTACGGTCAATTCACATTTGATATAATCAACACATAGCATGAAGCTTTTACTAAAGGGGACCTGTTTGCATCCTTGATATGTCTGTTTTAGGAGTAATGCAGTCCTTATATAACAATTCTGGTTAATATTTACTTTCCATAGTGTTGTTTCGATATTGTTTTCTCTATAAATTTATGAATAAGGCTAGGGTCACATGGCATCATACATCACTCGACATGAGGATCGCATTGTTCCAATGTATGTAAAGTGCTATGGAATTAACAGCGCTATATAAATGAATAAATAATATTATTTTAATGCAACATTGCATCTCATTACTGGATTACAAGGATTGTCCACATTGTGACCTGCAACCAACCATGATTATAATGTTAGCAAAAAGTTCAATCCTGGTAGATATTTGTTCATAGGTCACACGCGATCTAAGTTACAAACCATAAAACGTATGGGCTAGAAATCTTTCAGCTTCCTGCAAGAGGGTGTTCATTTTGAGCATCCCTAGTTTATTCTTCAGAAAGTCCTATCTGCCATAGCACACACTACCTCTCTATACTGCACAGGTTTGTTTCATGTGCAATTGGACACCAGAAACCATGGCAATACTACAACGCGCTGGAAAAAGAAAGATTGTGAATTGTCTGCTGTGTAAGATTTAAAAAGTATACTTCATTACCATAGTTTGCTCCCAAACGCCATGCTGAAAGTGCAATTTGTTGTTTTAAGTTTTGAAAGTGCTTTATTCCTGCATCTTTTAAAAGCTGATTTGAATTGCTGCTTTAGCAAGAATCTGTATTCAAACACTATTTACAAATCCATTACCTGCGCGATCTTTGCCCCTCATTTCTAGACAGGAAGACTGTTTGTAATTAGCATTTCAGTACAGATTCGTGCTAGAGCAGCAGTTGAAAACAGCTTCTAAGGGTGGTTTCACACTGGCGTTTGCAAACACCGCGCACCGAACGCAGCCAAACGCTTGCACACATGCGTTCCTATGTTTAACATGGGAACGCATGTGCCTGCATTTGGCTGAGTTCGGTTGCATTTGCGCTCGGATGTGCACAATTTGTGCACCCTCCGAGCGCACTCTGGACGCAGCCCTGTTGCATTTTTTGTGCGGTCGCGGGCGCTTGGTTTATCAGCAAGCGCCCGCAAGCGCACAAACCACGCATAGAAGTCAATGGATCCGCAGTGTCCTCCGCATGACACCGCAGAAGAACGCTGCGGATCTCATTGAAATATCTCCCGGCGGCCACCGGGAGATCAGCTAAAGTCACCGCTGCTCTCCCGTAGGTGTCAGCGGGAGATACAGCTGATCTGACAGCTGTTTAAATCTCCCGCGCTGACACCGAATAGGTGAGGTCGGCGTGGGAGATTTGAAGCAGCGATCAGCTGTTTCATATCTCCTGCACTGATATCACCCTATTCCGTTTAAGATTTAAGCAGCTGTCAGATCAGCTGTATCTCCCCGCGGACACCGCGGGAGATCAGCTGTGCCAGGAGAAGGAGATCTCTGCCGCTGATCTCCTCCTCCTGGCCGCCACCAGAGACAGCTGATTGGCTGCCTGGGGTGCATATTAATGTGAACGCATGCGGAGATTCTCCGCTGCGTTCACATTAATATGGCTGCATTTGCGTCTGCATGCAATACGCATGCAGAGCCAAATGCCAATGTGAAACCAGCCTAAAAGAGCATGAACAATTAAAGAACAATTTCAGAAGGGTATTTTGGAGAAAATGAAGTAAAATAAGGCAATGAAGTAGATTACAAAGATTCATCACTTTACAAATGCTGATCAAGAATTAAATTATTAAAAAAAACTTTAGTCACTCTTTAGGCCTAGCCATAGACTTTACAGCAAGATGTCTCATACAGAGCAGGCTTATAGGTAAGGGATGGTAATATTATAGCCTCACTGACTTTTGGTGCATTATTTTGTTTATTTAGCTAAATGTCCATTAATTATACCTTGCGTCTGCTCTAGTTGTTCATGTATATATTTGAGTTTCTTTGAATATTTTGTCATACCATACCTGAGGAAGAGACCTGAGACGTCTCGAAAGCTCGCCTTGTAACATCACTTATTTTATTTTTGTTGGCTATTAAAAGGTATCACAACTACAAGATTATAATCTTATTTCTCCCATTGAGAGCGATCAAAACAGACTATTAGATTCACTATATCATGTTCACTAAGGATTAGATCTCTATTGCAGGATCACATTGGCTGGAGGAATGTTACTCGGCTGTTGGTTTTTGCATCTGATGACGTCTTTCACATGGCAGGAGATGGTAAATTAGCTGGTATCTACATGCCTACTGATGGGCGCTGCCACCTAAATGAGAATGGAGAGTATCACCACAGTAATATGTTTGTGAGTAATGATAATAATTGCAGTTCTAGCCCTCAATATGACTACAGTCTGTTTTCTATAAACATTTTATTCTCCTTGTGTCTTGCACAGGATTACCCATCGGTGGGGCATCTCTCCCAGATCCTTACTGCAGCCAATATACAGCCTATATTTGCTGTCACAAGTAATGTCCTCCAAACCTATCAGGTGTGTACCACAAAGACTTCTAAGTAGTAAGACTAAATAAGCTTCAGTGTCACTTTCCCGACTTTCCAGTTGAGGGTTTAGTTATTCTGTCCACATAACGTTTACTTTGGGCAAAAAGGTATATCACACTAGTTTTAGTGTCTACTCTGTGGCTCTATAATCAGATAATTTTCTGCTGATTATTTAGTATTTAAAACATTGTTTACTATTTTATAAATGTATTTTGAGCATTTTTTTATATTTACAATAGCCAAGGTGACGTGTAATAAGAGCCAATAGTGTTCTAAATAGGACCTAATGTATTCTGTACCTTTTATCATTTTGACAATCTCATACTGTTATGAACATATAAGACTCATACAAATGGGAAACGGGGAATGTGGCCGCACCCAACTGGTCCCTGTAGACTAAAGACTATCAGCACAACAAACAGCACTGCTTCTGACCAGGATCGCTAAATTGCCATGGAAGGGTTTCTCGTGCCTCCTGAGGGACCAGAGAAGGAGGTCACAAAGCATTGCTTACAAGGGGAGATATGATAGAATGCCATTACTAACAGAAATACTGTGTGTGATAAACTTACTACAAATAGGGTAAAAGGATAAAGGGGCTGGAAAGAAATGTCACAGGCAACATCCGACATTCTGGTGTTTGCTGTCAAGGAAAATCCCAAAAATAAAGAGCTGGCGATCACAGGAACAGGTCCACATAGAACTATAGCCAGCAAGGAAATGCTATGAAGGGAGAACATATATATTCCCACTTAGGCTGTAATAGGATAAACCAAAAACAGGACAATGAAAATACCTGAGGAGGATATAGATCAGAAAGAACAAACAAAGGTAATAGCAACCATCAGTATCTGGACCATGAGGAATAAGACCATAGCCTAGCAGACAGAAGAACCAGTCACAGAGCAAGAGGTCACCTCGTCAAATCTCAACACTAAAGTATGACAGTAGTTCACCCTCTACGAGGGGCCACTGGACCCTGAGGGGCCCCCAGCATCTGATAAAACTCACCATGAAAAAGGGAGAAAAGAATTGGCCCTATAAGCAGCACACCACACAATGATGAAAATTACAATGCTTTATTAAGACACACAAGAACAATCAAAAGGTTAAAAACAATTAAGAATAAAAAAACACAACCACAGATTGCCTGATAGGAGCCCAGTATAATAATAATTGTGCAAATAAACTGACGGATCCCCCAGTGCTTGGACCAACCTTCCCTAAACTTTATGGGGATATTTTCATGCATTATATTGCTAGGTCTCCCACAAACCTGTCAGCATTTTCTATATAACCTGTGATTTCTGCCTATATCATTCACAAATTGTTGTGTGTTGTATACAATTCGTTTGCCAATATTTATTATTATACCTTTAATTGTTTTTAACCTTTTGATAGGTCTTGTGTGTGTCCTTAATAAAGCATTGTGATTATTATCATTCTGTGGTGTGCTGCTTATAGTGCCAATCCTTTCCTCTTTCCCTCCTATATTTCTGGCACCCCTCTGCACTTTACTGTGTTTGATCCCAGCAGTGCGCCCCTATTTTGTTAATGAAACTCTTTCACCAGGCGATCCGCATGATGATTACCTGAATCAACCCAGCAGTTACCTTCAGGACCATAACCTTTCCACTTGAGAGATCCTGTAAATGGTGCCTGGAGCTCAGAACTTGCTCTAACTCATACTCTCAATCCACCTACAAATCCATCTTAATTATGTGTTGAGGATCAGATGTTCCCCCAAATCTTTTTAAAAAGGAAAAGCTTAACCATAACAGGGTTCAAAACTTTAATAATCTACAAATTTAAAAGCAAACTTCCTAAATGCAACTTTAAAAGACAGATTTCTTTAGGACAACTACACAAACTCCCCCGGCCTAACAACATGGGAACATTACGTCTGCATTTGGCACTTTTTTAGTTTGGTCACTGATCTTTCATTTATCTGGTCACTTAAATTAAATGTGACGTATCTCCTGAGTTTGACAGATAAGTGACATGGTAAAGTGAGCAAAGTGTTGCGACAGAACCTCGCTAGATGAGTAAAAACGCGCTGGTCCTTAGGATCTTAGCCCTGGCACAAGCTCTGTTATTATGGACATACCTTCAATATCCTTATGAGCATTTGGCCACCAAAAAGACCTAGGAAGAGACCTCATATGGAAGAAAAATATGGATGCCCTATTAAAATAGACCATGCATTTCTTTAAGAAGATCATAAAAAGAGTGGTCCATAAAGTTTGTTTATAGGCACATTTTCCAGTGCACTGTTCTGAGAATCCCGAATGCACTGTCTAAGATCCACCCTCAGAGCACCCACTTCCCCCTCCTTCATCAAGAACCTTGACTGGTTCTTTGTTCCTCACTTCTGGCACAACATTACGATACAAAATGTCAGCTATATCATTCTTAAGTCCAGGAACACAAGTTACAAGACAAGAGCCAAGGAACTAGAAGACATCCACAAAAGCAGGAGTCACCATGACTTAACCTCTTGGGTCTCTCAATTGATAGCCGAATTTTGTTTAAATAACCATGGCAGGATTAGCACTAGCTTTACAGGTAGAGACAATAGAACCTTAAATGATATGGATTCTGTGTGTAAGATTCTTTTATCTTCATACATACATTCTTGAACATGATAGTAACTTTGAGAAAAGAGGAGAGTTATCAATAGCAAAAAGTTGAATGAGTAGGTTGATAGAGGAGAAATAATTACCACAATCTACAGCAAAATCATCCACAACCCAACAAAGCCATCCACAACCTGTTCCCTCCATACATCTCTGACATGGTGTCTCGATACCTACCTTCACGCAACCTGCGATTCGCCCAAGAGCTCCTTCTCTACTCCCCCTCTCATCTCCTCTCACAACGGCATACAAGATTTCTCTCGTGCATCTGCTATACTCTGGAACTCTCTCCCCCAACACATCAGACACTTGCCTACCCTGGGAACCTTCAAAAGAAGCCTGAATACCCACCTCTTCCATCAAGCCTGCAACCTGCAATGAGACCTGGTTTACCGCACCATCTCACGATTGGAACTACCCCTCCTACTGTATCACCACCCATCCCTCTAAGACTGTGAGCCCTTGCAGACAGGGTTTTCTCCCCTCCTGTATCTGTACGACTTGATTGTCTACATATATTGTACTTGTCCTCGTCTGCCTTTTCCATATGTAAAGCGCTGTGGAATCTAAGGTGGCTATATAAATAATAATAATAATAATAATAATAATAATCATGATCAATTAGACTCAAGGTAGAACTTGAATCTACTAATGCAAACGTGCAAGCCAGACTTAGCTCAAGGGATATGTCTAGGGCCACAAGGGACTAGGTACTCAAGTCTCGGGCAGTCGGGTGCAGGGATGTCACGGGTGGTCCGTGCCCGAGCCTGTGCCCTTGGGTGACAATGAAAAGGGGTGTATTTACAGGGATTAAAGTTATTGTCGGTCGTGACGCCACCTGTAGGTCCGGTGATGGCACCGGCGCTGCTGGGACGTCCAGAGTAATGGGCGGCAGCAAGGTGTTGAAGCCCTCTACAGGCAGGGCTGAGTCCCCGGGGTGTTGGAAGTAGTAATAATGGAATAGGGCAGCGTACTTGCTATGGTGTTGGTCTAGAATGATGGACACACACACATAGAAAGTCTCTTTTGGTACCTTTACTGATGGAAACCGATACACATCCAGGGATGAAGGATGCACTTTGGGAATTCCAAACCAAGTGAGGTATAGGCCTCCTTGTCCTGTCCCTTCTCTTGAGTCTGGTGTGTGTGAAACGAAGCCTGACCTTCTGCGTCTGTTACTGCACTGAGGGCTCTCTCTGTGGGCTACAGCTATCTCTCCTGCGGTCCCTGGCTCTCAAATGTGGGTGCTGCGGGTGTCCAGGAAGCTAAGCCACCACGGTGTGCTGGATTTTCTGCTGGGCTGTTCTCTTTCCCTGTTGCAGACTTGGTCTCCAGTGACCGGTGTTCTGATGGGGTGAGCCAGGATGGCTCCTCTGCTGCCTCTGAAGTGTTCCTCGCCTCTGCCTGCGGTCCTCACTCTCTCTGGACCTCACGCTGGCTCTGGAGGTGCACTGGTGTCGGACCTAGCACGGTTCCGGTAACCGGTTTTTGCTCACTAGCTCTGAGCTGAACTTCACAGTTCTTCTAGTGACTGCACACTCTGGCTAAGTCCACCCCCAGCACCTGTATTTATAAAGTTTCTGGATTAACAGCAACCAGTGGAGCTCCCCCTACAGGCCTGGAGTGGAAGGTGTTGGGTGTAAGTGAGGTACCAGATGTGAAAATCCCTTAGCGTACTAGTGAGTTCTGTGGCTTACCTGGTACAGGGCTCCACAGTTACCGGTAAAAAAAACAGGATACCTGTAGCAGAGACAATCTTAGACTCTTAGAACGTGCATCTCTTCAGACACTCTCTTCTTTTCTTTCACTTGGAAATCCTTTAATATATTTGAAACATTGAACAATGATGTGACCAGAACCACCACAATGTAAACATCCTCCGAGCATATGCTCCAAGCTCAGTTTCCCCATTGGTGTCACTGCAAGCACCAATTTGCATCAGTTCATCAGTGTCAACTGGTAGCGGGGAAGATGCCACTAAAACGCCTTTAAACATTTCCCTATCTCTCAGCTCAGGCATCTGTCCAAATGAACAGCCAGTATCATAGCTTCTTCCAGGGACTGCAGGCAGGGACTGTAAGCCATCATGTCCTTAGTCTAATGTGAATATCCCTGACCTAACTGACTTCAGAGAGCAGGGTCATTCCAGGAGGTCTCTACTGTCCAAGATCTGAACTGTGAACAGTAGTCCTCAACACTACGGCGTCCCTGAACCAACTTACAGATTTTGGATTCATTAACACCAACATTGTTAGGGTCGTGTATAGATGAGGCCACGAGAAAAAAAAAATGCCATGATAGAGGATAATGCTGGACAATCTTTAGGCAAAGAAAATGCCCAGATCTGCAGATCCACACGGAGCAAAGAAAAAACAATGACTCTCACCCCCAGAAGACACTGGGTGGAGGCAAATTTGCATGAGGCAGAAAAAATGGAAAACTTACCTCTATCTCCATGAAAGCAGGTAACTTTACCTTGGGTTCCACTGCGCCTTCAGGACTAGTGAGTTGTTAATATCCATAACTTCTAAGGTCAAAGTTTGAAGTTGTGCGGCCAAAGTGTCATGATGACACCGCAGCACATACTAATGGACTAGATATAATGTAATGAACAATGAAACAAACGGGAAACAGGTAAGGGCAAGGTGCAGCCACACCCGACTGTTCCCTGTACAGATTAAAGATCCTAGCCACACAACTATCAGCACCACTTAAGACCAGGCTCCCTAAACAGCAATTGAAGGGTTTCTCGTGCCTCCTGAGGGACCAGAAGGGATGCCATAAAGCATTGCCTTAAAGAAGAGAAGGAGTGCAGTAACATACAGAAATCCTGTGAAATCTAAACTGATAAAAGTACAAATAAGATGAAAGCATAGAAGAGCTTCCTAGAAAAATCCTAAATATAAAGAGGTGGAGATCCCAGGAACAGATGCACATAGAACTATAGCCAGCAAGGAAAAGCAGTGAATGGAGAACATATATATACTCACTCAGACTGTGATGGGACAAACCAAAACAGGGCAGACAATAAGAAACTGAATTAGGATAAATACCAACATCTTGATTGATACAATAGCAAAATTTCATATTTACCCCCAACAGACTGACCCAGTAAGGTGGGCAGGGTTTAGGTAAAGTGGGACATATGCCAAAATATTTAAAGCACCATTTCAGTGGTCTGCATTTTTCCAGCTCTGGAGTGGCACTTTAAATGTATGCACCAGAAGCTGCATTCATTCTCTATGGGACTGGTGAAGATAATGTAATGTTGTGCTCAACTATCTGACAGTCCTATGGAGAGTACATAGAGCATTCATCATTGCTAATCTATTCACACAAGAGAGAGCAGTCCCCAATTCGGGCAAGCTTTTTCAAGTAAAACGGCAGGTGTTTAATCATCACATTACAGTAGTGCCAAATGACAAACGGCATAAATATATATGTAAACCAATATGTGGTGCTTTTTACTGCTAGGCTCTTAACATTTGTACTGCTCTTCATACACACATATAATATTCATCATCATTAGAAAGTGGTGTGCATTGCTAAATGGGTATACTGTTTTTCTTTTGTTTCTCTTGTAGGGACTAAGTGAGCTCATTCCTAAATCTGCAGTGGGTGAATTAACGGAAGATTCGAGCAATGTGGTTAATCTGATTTCTCAAGCATATAATGTGAGTATATGTGGTTTCATGGATTTGTTTAGGCTAAAGGTAGACACAAGTCCATCGAGACCAACCTATAGCCTACCATATTTATCTAGGGAAAGGCAAAAACTCCATGAGGCGGATACTTATTGCCCCATATTAAGGGGAAAACTCCTTCTCGACTCCACATATACTGTAATCAGACAAGTTCCCAGGATGAACGTCCCATAACAGAGTTTAGTTTTTATAGCCAGTAATATTATATCTTTCAAGACATCCAGGTCCTTATGGAGCTTTTAGTAAATTGATTTCCGAAATAGGTAATTTTATAGTTGAAGGTCCAAGAATGATTTTATATATCTTACCTAACTCTGTCTGTTTTTCCAGAATTTGTCATCCACGGTGAACTTGGAACATGTAAATTTACCAAAAGGAATTCACATATCTTATTCTTCCAATTGCCCTGACACTACTAAGAAAGGGCAGCCATATGGTGTGTGCTCAGGGGTCAAAATTAACCAGATGGTAAGGAAACATAATTATAAAGTATTATATGTACTTTACATACTATATGTATTATATTAATATACATATATATACTATATATATATGTACATATACTGTATGTATAAATATACTAGATGGTGGCCTGATTCTAATGCATCGTGTATTCTAGAATATGTGTGTAGTTGACACACTGTGACTGACAGAACTTGTTCAATCAACATGAATGAACTACACCGCTCCTCCCGTCACCACTCCTCCTGTCACCACTCCTCCTGTCACTGCTCCTCCTGTCTCCGCTACTCCGTCTCTCCTCCTGTCACCACTCGTCCATCGTTCCTCCTGTCCCCGCTCCTCCATCTCTCCTCCAGTCACCGCTCATCCATCACTCCTCCTGTCACTGCCTCTCCTGTCACCGCTCGCCCGTCTCTCCTCCTGTCACCGCTCCTCCTGTCACTGCTTCTCCTGTCACCGTTCCTCGGTATTTCCTCCTGTCCCCTGCTCCTCCATCTCTCCTCCTGTCACCGCTCCTCCTGTCCCCACTCCTCATCTCTCCTCCAGTCACCGCTTGTCCGTCTCTCCTCCTGTCACCGCTCCTCCTGTCACTGTTCCTCCCATCACCACAGATTTCCGATACAGACAGAAAGACGCGATTAGACAATTATATAGTATGATGTAGCAGAGCTGGTGCTGTATTTTTTGTGCATTGTGATGTCTGCATGTACTGCAATAGATTGACCTGCACTCCAATAACAAACTATGAACGATACACAAACCGTTTGAGCTCTGCTATGTCAAACTCAACTGTGCTAGATCTACACTTATATACTGCTCCCAGCCTTCCAACAGTTGCCATGTATATACTTAGATGTAGCAGAGCTCATGCTGTGTTGTTTGTGCATTGTGATATCTGTGCTGCTGTAGATTGAGCTGCACTCCTATAATAAACACTACAATGCCACATGACCACCTCAGCTGTGGCAGTGTCACATCTTCCATGATATCCTGCGTCTCTCGCTCTGTCAGGCCATCACTGCATGAATCCTCCCATAGTGGAAGTGCCCACTTATCAATATGCATATGACATGGGATACCTACTGACGTGACCTATGCATATTGATGAGCAGAAGCTTCCACTGTGGGAGAGTGTCACGTCAACAGGGGAGGGGGCTGAGAATTCACAGTGAGGTGAGGGTGACAAAGGGGGGCTGAAAGGACGGACACTTCAAATAGCCGGCGGGAAAGCCCACTTCACCGCTGGCTTTCCCGGCCGCTATTTGAAGTGAAGCGCTGTCTCTCTGTAACGGTCGCGGAGCAGCCAATCAGCAACGTGGGATTTCCGTTACAGAAAGAAAGATGCCACTAGGCAATTATATAGTAGGATATGCAGTATATACAGTATGTACTTAACATATATAAAAGTATGTCAGACATTCAAATTGGAAAATTGGGGGTAGGAGAAAGTATCGGTAACCAGACAAAACTAAAGCAATTAGAGTAGTCTTAAGTCATACAAATCACTCATGGTTAAAGAGAATCTGTCAGTAGGATTTTGCATGTAAGCTGAGGACAGCATGCTGTAAGGGTTAAAAAACCAAACGCAACTACTGTATATTTATGCAAGATAGATGCTATATCCTTGAAATCCGCACTGTAAGGGGTTGTGAAAGTTACGCCCTGACATTCAGCATAATGCAATGCACAAATCTGTAGCATTAGAGGCGTTAGTGTTGAAACGCACTCAATAACACCACAGTCAGCTTTTACCCCTGCGTTTCAACAAACGCATACTTGCACACACATGTCTATTTTGGCAGTGTTAGGCTGGCTTCACACCACGGCGCAGTCCGGTCCGGGGCTGTCAGGCATGAACCTGGCAGCCCCGGACCGGATCAGCACATAGAACCGGAGGGCCAAATGTGCCCTCCGGTCCTGTGTGCAGCCGGATGGCTGTAATTGCAGCCGCAGCTGCTGTTTTTTCAAGACCACGGCTAGCATGGAGCTAGCCGCGGTCCTGAAACAACAGCGGATTGCAGCCGCCGGTATCCAGTTCCCGCATTCGCCCGGACCGGGGCAATCCGGCCCCATTGGCTCCCATGTTAGGGAGAACCGGATTGCCCCGGATCCGGGAGAATACGGGGAAATCCGGGATCCGGCTTTTTGGGGTGTTTTTTCACCCTGGACACAAAAATGTTGCAAGCAACATTTTAGTGTCCGGTGAGAATAAACCGAATTCTCCCGGATTCCAACGAAGAGATGAAACCGGATGGCAGAGAGCTGCCATCTGGCTCCATCCGGCCCCATGGGCTGCTATGGGGCCAAAAACCGGTCTGGGGCTGTCTGGTTTACACCGGACAGTCCCGGACCGGATCTCATCGTGGTGTGCGTTTGTTCAATGCAAGTCTATGGATGCGTTAACGCATCTGATACATTGCGTTTTTGCTGTTGTCAAACGGATGCGTTAAACATACAGCACAAACGTAATGTGGACCCACCCTTAGGTGAAACCAGTTAGTTAAAGTGGTGGCTCCTATATGGACTTTAATACAGACTTTAATGTGATGATGATTGGTCAAATTTTAGTTTTGTAAGGCCGGCTTCACACTGCGGCGTGATCCTGTCCGGTTCTGTACGGGAGGCCCCTGACAGCCGTGGACCGGATCTGCACACAGGACTGGGGGGCTATTATGCCCTCTGGTCCTGTGTGCAGCGCACGCAGTTCCCACTGCTGATAACTCAGGACAGCAGGTGCCGCAGTCCTGACCTGTCAACGGCTGCAGCTGCGTGCGCTGCACACAGGACCAGAGGGCATAATAGCCCCCCAGTCCTGTGTGCAGATCCGGTCCACAGCTGTCAGGGGCCTCCCGTACAGAACCGGACAGGATCACGCCGCAGTGTGAAGCGGCCCTAAAACCAATGACTCTCAAACAAACATCCGAAACATTGCAAGTAGCTTCAGACACTGTACAAAGGCGCAATGTAACACGGACAGGACAGAAAAAATGTTCTTTTTTCCTTTCACAAATATGTTATCATCTAAAAATAATAAAAAGAAAAAATGAAAAAAAGATACAATATTTAAAAGGCATTGTGCATGGCTGGAAAAAAATAAAAAAATAATGGTGGAGAAGCCGTTTTCTCATTAGCCACCACACAAACTACATCTTGCCAAACAGAAAAATAATAAAGTTATTACTCTAAAGGCTGGTTTACACACACAGATAATTGTGCAGATATTGTTCACAGATCTCTGATTGCAGTGAAATCATGGACACATTGTTCTATTCTGTGGCTGTGTACAAATGGAGCAATGTGTCCATGATTTCACTGCAACCAGAGATCTGCGAACAATATCTGCACAATTATCTGTGTGTAACTGGGCCTTTAGAGTGCATTGATATAACAATTAAAAATGTATTTGCCCAGATTGTCCATCTACCCCAAAAAAAAATCAAAGGGCTATAGGGGTTGTCCACCTTTTGGAGGCAATTTTTATTTTTTACTTCTATTACTTTAATTTGTCCTCATTAATAAAAAAATGCTGTGTTGTTCGCTTTCTATGGTCTTTATATTGTGCCGGCTGCATTTAAAGATGAAAATGTTGCCCAGAGGTGGACAACGCCTTTAACACTTATTACTGGCAAACATCATGACACGCATTTCAAAACTTGGTTCATTGTATGAGATCAGAAGGTGAGATATTCTAAGAAAAGTTTGTGATTTGTTTTCTCAGGTCGATTTTAATGTGACATTGTGGATGGATGAGAAGATTTGTCATGATGGACTGCAGAGCTTCAAGCTCAGGGTGCTGGGATTCAATGAAGAGATAAATGTGGACGTGGAGCCGGTGTGCCACTGTGACTGCAAGGACGAGGAAACCTTCTCTGATTATTGCAGTGGGGGCTCTGGAAACTACAGTTGTGGAATCTGCAGGTGATAAGACACTCTGAGGGCTGATAATATAGTTGACTGGGGCAGTGGGGAACAAGGGTATCGGGCCCTTTCTGCTGTGGTTGGGGATGTCACTGGTGGCCTGCCCGGACCCGTGGCCCCAGAGACTGAACTTAAAAAGGGGAATATATGTACAGGAGAAATAAAGTTTATAATACAGTTCACGTGACGCCACCTGCAGCTTCTGGTGATTGAGCACCAGCGCAGCTTCAGTCCTCCAGAGGATGGTGGTATAGCAGCCTTGATGGTACAGCTCCCTGCAGGTGGAGCTAATTCCCCAGAGCACGGATGCACCGGTGATGATAGGGGTGCTGGTGAGGATGGATGGATAAGCAGGGACCAGGCCGGATGGTTGGATAACGGGACAGTCTCTGAGGATGGCAGGGGCGCGGGGAAGGAACTGACACACACACCGCTGGTTGCTCTTTACCTTTTTACTGGTGTTGAAGCAGGTGAATCGTCCAGAGTACCACCGGGTGTTCAGGATGCACTGCAGGGTCTCCACAGCGAGTGGGTATAAGGCATCCTCGTTACTTTTCCTGTGTGTGTGTGAAGCCCCCACCTGTGTAGAACTTGGCTGGACTCCTCTGCTCTCTCGTTCCCCTTCTGTGCTGTCGTCGGGAAACCCTCTGTTGACTACCGCTGATTCTCTCCCCGCGGTGCCTGGCTCCCTGGTATGTGATTGCACAGGAATCCGGGAGACTGAAGTCTCTACGGTTTTCGGTGTTCTCCACTGGGCCTGGTGCACTTCGGTGGACGCGAACTCCGGTGTCCAGTGGTTGCTCGGGGGTGAACCTAACGCTGGCTACACAGCTCCCCCACTGTTCTGCCTCTTCTCCTTGCCTCTCGACCCCACTCTTGGGCCTTGCAGGGCTACCGGAGACTGGTCAGGGTGACTGACTGGCTCGGGCCTAACGCGACACTGAACATCAGCACTTCTTTGCAGCTCTTGTAGTGTCTGCACACACTCTAACTCCACCCCCAGCACCAGTATTTATAGGGGATCCTGCCTAAAAGCAGCAGGTTGAGTTCCCCCTACTGTGCTGGGGTGGAAGGTGTTGCGTGTAGCTGTGTACCCACTGTGGAAACCCATCTATGCTGCGGTGAGTCTGTGGTTACCTGTGGTTAGCAGGGCGCCACACGTAATCTTCACAACACTGTCTATGGCAGGGGTCCCCAAACTGTGGCTCATGGCTGTCTTCCAGCTTACTGCATAAGCACCAGGTCTAGCAGAAAACTATACAGAGCAGATCTCCAGATGGTGACTTTGAGAGTAGCTCCACATAAAAGAACAGGGGGTAAGGTAAAAACCCCTGGGTCTTGGTCTACTGTCTCTGGGTGATTTCTGTGGAAAAGCTTTGTCTTTCATTATACCGGTAACAGGGGATCCGGGTGCCATTGCTGTGAGGGGGCAGGAGCTGGATATGGCTCGTGACCCTCTTTCAGAGCTGAATGTGGCTCTCAAGGTCAGAAATGTTGGGGATCCCTGGTCTATGGGTTCTAGATAGTAAGGGAGCAAAAATCACAAGCAAAGTGAGAAGAACATGATTAGCAACAGGGGAGAAAGGATTCCTATTTGTCATGATTGGGATGTTAGAAGTCAGTGTTTCTTGTGACTGCGTTACCATTACTTGCACCAAAATATACTGGCACAGAATTTGGTGCATCTTCAAATATAACACTTTGTGACTCTTTAAAAAGTTGCAATTCATAAATCTATTTTTATTTGAAAATCAATATTTTTAATTACATTTTTTTACATATTAATTCATATGATAAATATTTGTACTATCGGAAGCAAAAGAAAAAATACAAGTCACATTAACAAGTTTTTTCCAAGAGGGGAAAAAGCTCTGGAAGTCTCCGGGAAAAAATGCTACAAAGAAGCAAAAAAGTCATGCTTAAGGGAAGCGGTCACCAGGTTTTTGCAACCTAATCTGAAAATAGCTTAATATAGGACCCGAGATCCTGATTCCTGGTGATGTGTCACTTACTGGGCTGCTCAGTGTAGTTTTGATAAAATCAATGTTTGATCAGCTGGAGGTTATCATTATCAGTCTACTTGGCCTGCTGCTAGATAGTCTGGCATATTCACAGACTACTAAATCCGCAACAGAGAAAACATTAATTTTATCAAAATGACAGCAAGCAACTCAGTAAGTGACACATTGCTGGAATCAGGGTCTCTATTTCTACATTATGCTGTTCTCAGATGGGATGGAAAAAACCTGGTGACAGGTTCCCTTTAAAGCTGTGATGTTTCATAATTTCTTATTGACATCCACCAAACATCTGGCTGCAATGTAAGGCGCCCAAAAGATAACTTGATAAATATAAGAATTAAATCAATTACACTTTCTGAAATACTTCATCTCAGCTGACATACAGGTGCATCTCAATGAATTAGAATATCATCAAAAAGTTCATTTATTTCAGTAAAGTGAAACGCATATATTATATAGAGTCATTACAGAGTGATCTATTTCAAGTGTTTATTTCTGTTAATGTTGATGACTATGGCTTACAGCCAGTGAAAACCCAAAGGTCATTATCTCAGAAAATTAAAGCAGGGAGAATGAAGGGTTAAAAACCACGCTGCCTTATTCCACGAGACTTCAAAGGGTGAATATAATATTGATTTATGAGATAACACATTTTGGGGCTCCCTGGCCTCTTCCTCAGGACAAATCAATATTTGACTAATAAATCAATATTATATTCACCCTTTGATGTCTCGTGGAATATGGCAGCGCAGTGTTAGCCCTTAATCCTCCCTACTCTATATGCACCACACTGGGGACTGCAGCAGCTGTGATCTGCTTTTATAGTGGTTGTGACTCTCACAACCACACAAGGTGAAGCCTCTGATTCCTGTTTAGGTCATATTTTATCTCTCAGACCCTTCATCCTCCCCACTTTAATTTTCTAACATAATTACCCTTGGGTTTTCATTAGCTTTAAGCCCTAATCATCAACATTAACAGAAAGAAACACTTGAAATAGATCACTTTGCTTGTAATGACTCTATATAATTATGCATTTCAGTTTATGTATTGAATTATTGAAATAAACTTTTTGATGATATTCTAATTCATTATGATGAACCTGTATGTGTTCTCAGTATAGCTGGTGCAGTGGATATGTGATAAGTGTAGATGTCCAGCTCTGCAGTCCAGGTTCCTGGATCATATTACTAAGTCATGTTCTTCTTTTGCAGCTGCAAGGCCCAATATAAAGGAAAACACTGTGAATGCAACCAAACTAGACCTGATTCCAATGAAGGATGCATAAACGGCTCCCTGACATGTAACGGCCGTGGAAAGTGTGAATGTGGGCGCTGTGCGTGCAATAAACACGTACGTGGGCTGTTTTGTGAGTGTGATGATGCCAACTGTGAAAGATATGAAGGACAGCTATGTGGAGGTAAATCAATAAACTGCTCACATTGTGATTTCATTATAAAATGTCATTTAATTCAATATACACAATATGTGGAATTATTACATTTACAAATGCAAATGATAGCAGTGTGCTTACAACAACTGAGTAACAGCTCAATTCTCATAATGCTATTTATTTCTATACACAACAAGGCACTGGGCGCTGCACTTCCAATTCCAAAGGAAAACATTAATAAAATATACATTTTTAAACTGAGAATATATTATTTATTCATTTATATAGTGCTATTAAATCCACAGCACTTTACATACATTTGCAACACGGTCCCCATTGGGGCTTACAATGTAAACATATTATCAGTATGTCTTTGAAATAGAGAATTGAGAATAAAGAAAAAGGAATAATAGGCTGTTCAAAAAATAGCAGTATAAACTGAAATTTGTTCACAGACTTAAGCCCCACATCACACATAACGAGATCGTTAGCGAGATCATTGTAACGTCACAGGTTTTGTGACATAACAGCGATCTCACTAACGATCTCGCTACGTGTGACACTTGGCAGCGATCAGGCCCCTGCTGTGAGATCACTGATCGTTACAAAGTGCTCTGGGTCATTTTTAGGTCATTGCGCTCCCCCTGCGTGTGACAGCGAGAGACCAAGGATCAGTGATCTCACAGGCTGTTAACTATGGTAAACAGCAGGTATCTAGGCAGAGCGCACTGCTTAGATACCCGGTGTTTATTATGGTCACCAGCACTAAGCAGGGAGGACGCTGGTAACTATGATAAACAGCGGGTATCTAGGCAGCGCGCGCTGCCTAGATACCCGCTGTTTATCATAGTTACTTGTGTCCTCCCGCATTCAGCGATATGGAGGTGGCTCCCTGGGGAGATCTGCCTGTTTGACAGCTCCCCAGGGACCAGGTAACGACGCACCAAAGATCCCTACAGGATCGTTATCGTTGCCAGGATCGCTGGTGCATCGTTGTGTGTGACGGGAGCTTAAACGTTTCTGTTAATGACTGAACTAACCATTTAGTTAGAACCTTTACTTCTGATAACTGCTTTACATTTGTGTAGCATGGAGTCAATGAACATCTGACACCTGCGATCAGATATTTCAGCCCGAGCTGACCGGACTACATTCCACAGTTCTTTTGCTTTTGTATCATAACAGCACAAATTCTCAATCTGATTGAGGTCTGGGAATCGGGCTGGCCACTTCATTAACATCTATTAACCAGGATGCAGTCTGCTTCAAGAGCATTTCCTCTTCCCCATAAGGCAACATGACCTTTTCCTGTATTTTGATACATGGTGACTGGTATACAGCAAATGGGCCCAGCTCCAGAGTATGAGAAAGGTGCCAAACCAATATTCTTTCACCTCCATTTTTCTCAGTCTTCACAGTATACTGTGGCTGAATTCAGCGTTTATGGGCCGTCTCACAAACTGTGACCTTTAGACCCAATAAGAACAACGTTGCTCCTATCTGTCCATAGAACGTTACACCACATCTCTTTAGGTCGGTCACGGTGTTCTTTGGCAAACTAACTTTATTGACAACTCTTTTTTTTCAGCAATGGTACTTTAGAAGGGTTTCTTGCAAATAGTTTGGCTTCCCGTAGGCATCTTCTGATGGTTGTAGTATTTCAGGTAACTGAAGATCTTTGACTTACCTGGACCTGATCATTGGATGCTTCTTTGGCATTCTTGTTATTCTATGATTTTTGCGGATAGTATTTCTTTCTTTCAGGTTTTGTTTGCCATTGAATATATTTTTAGCTGAGCAGCCAATAATTTTCTGTACTTCTTTGTTTTTCCCTCTGTGATCAAGTTCCTTCTCCTTCAGTACAATGTCTAAAAATTACCCATTTTACTGACTGAGCAAGGGCTAAAGCCAGCAGGTACAACATTTGCCACCATTCTTTAAATAAGGGCCATAATTGACATATGCTTCATCACAGAATGAGTGACCTTACTAAAAGAATGCTACATTGCTATTTATTAGAATGCGCCCTTTCATTAAATAAGTCAATTACATCCAATTAACAGCCTGCATGTCATTACTGTTGATTGTGGTGATTGAAAAAGGGGAAGGCGGCACACTGTATATAGAGATTTGGTACTCAAGGAAGAACAAAACTCCTCTAGTCTGGGAAGGAGAACCTCAGCACCGAAAAAATAAGAATGGTAAATATTGCTGCAAAAAGTGATATTTTCTTCCAATCCAGCACTAAAGGTACCGTCACACAGGGACATATCGCCGGCGATGTTGCCGCAACCTGGCCAAGCCCCTCGGTTGCCGGCAACATCGCCGGCGATATCTCCCCGTGTGACGGTACCTTAAGGGAGAACAGAAAAAAATCCAACGTTTCAACCAATTCAAGGTCTTTGTCAAGGATATCTGTAATTGGAGAGCCGGGGTTTATAGGAAGCTACTGTAGAGTGTCTGTGGGGTCTATGACAGTTACACAGCGCCCCCCACATCTCGGGTCTCTCTCCCGCAGCCCATGCTGCCTAAACTTTCTGGTGCCACAGACCCCACAGCCACTCCTCAGTACATATATTTGCCTTTTTATTTAACCATGGCTCTCCTTGACAAAGATCTTGAATTGGTCGAAACATTGGATTTTCTTCTGTTCTCCTTGGTGCTGGATTGGAATAAAATATCACTCTTTACAGCATTATTGACCATTCTTGGTTTTAGATTGTGGCGATTGCTCATTATTCTTCTTTGTGATGTTAGACTGTGAATTCTTTCTTTTAACCCATGCTGTGCATAGATTACATACAGTAGCGTAGCTAGCGGGGGGGCAGGGGGGGGCGAGCGCCCCGGGCCCCCCCGACATCAGGGGCCCATTGTCCGCCCCCTGGGGGGCCACCGTGCCCCGTGCTGCCAGCCGGCTGCCGTGCCGGCCGGAGAGGAGGGAGGACGCAGACGGGACTTCCTGTCTTGCAGTCTGCCCGCCCCTCCTCACCTCCTCCTTACAGCAGACGCACACGGCAGCCGCGGTAAGTCTGCAACGCCCCCCCAAGAGGTGTGTGAGAGAGGGGTGCTGAGGGTGTCAGGCTGTGCAAGGGTGATGAAGGATACAGGGAGGCTGGAGGATGGGATCTGCAGGGGGACAGAGGATGGGATCTGCAGGGGGACAGAGGATGGGATCTGCAGGGGGACAGAGGATGGGATCTGCAGGGGGACAGAGGATGGGATCTGCAGGGGGACAGAGGATGGGATCTGCAGGGGGACAGAGGATGGGATCTGCAGGGGGACAGAGGATGGGATCTGGAGGGGGACAGAGGATGGGATTTGCAGGGGACAGAGGATGGGATCTGCAGGGGGACAGAGGATGGGATCTGGAGGGGGACAGAGGATGGGATCTGCAGGGGACAGAGGATGGGATCTGCAGGGGGACAGAGGATGGGATCTGCAGGGGGACAGAGGATGGGATCTGCAGGGGGACAGAGGATGGGATCTGCAGGGGGACAGAGGATGGGATCTGCAGGGGATAGAGGATGGAAACTGCAGGGGATAGAGGATGGACACTGCAGGGAATAGAGGATGGAGAGCGCAGGAGGATGAAGAGCGCAGGAGGATGGAGGATAGAGAGCGTAGGAGGATGGAGAGCGCAGGAGGATGGAGAGCGCAGAAGAATGGGGACTGCAGGAGGATGGGGAGTGCAGGAGGATGGAGGACAGGGAATGCAAGAGAGGATGGAGGATGGAGAGCGCAGGTGGATGGAGCGTGCAGGAGGATGGAGGGTGCTGCAGGATGGTGGATGGGGAGTGCAGGAGGATGGAGAGCGCAGAAGGATGCAGCGTGCAGGAGGATGGAGGATAGAGAGCGCAGGAGGACAGAGAGCGCAAGAGGATGAAGAGCGCAGGAGGATGGAGCACACAGAAGGATGGCAGGAGGACAGAGAGCGCAAGAGGATGAAGAGTGCAGGAGGATGGAGCACACAGAAGGATGGCAGGAGGACAGAGAGCGCAAGAGGATGAAGAGTGCAGGAGGATGGAGCACACAGAAGGATGGAGCGCGCAGGTGGATGGGGAGCGCAGGAGGATGGTGAGTGCAGGAGGATGGAGAGCGCTGAAGGATGGAGAGTGCTGAAGGATGGAGGGTGCTGGAGGATGGAGGGTGCAGGAGGATGGAGGGTGCAGGAAGATAGAGCATGGGAAGTGCAGAAGGATGGAGAGTTCAGGAGGAGAGTGGCCATTTGGCCCAATTCTTAGGGGCGGCAGCTGCGGCAAATTTTTCCACCGCCCAGGGCGCCACAAACACTTGCTACGCCACTTGGGGTGGCACGAGAATTCTCTGACAGCACCCCCCCCCCCCCCCGCTCTTCACATGGGGGCCCTGGGTGCAGATCTCGCCCCGGGCCCAGAGCAGGCTAGCTACGCCACTGATTACATAGCAAAAACCTGCTGACACCCTTTCAGTGATTTGTAAGGAAAAATGTACTTCCGCTTTAAGAGAGAAAATTACCATGGTTTATAATCCCTTTATGATCAGGACTTTTCAGTGTTCATAGTGGCGATCCAATGGTACATGTATGTTCTTCCTTCATTTTCAGGTCTCAGCAGGGGAGTGTGCAGCTGTGGAACCTGTAGGTGTGCACCTAGCTACACTGGCAGCGCCTGCGGCTGCAGCCTGGATACCAGCGCCTGTATGACACCTGTTGGCATATGCAGCGGACATGGAAAGTGTGAATGTAATAAATGTGTCTGTGATAAAGGCTACATTACCAAGCTGTGCAGTGATTGCCCTGGATGCCAGACTCCCTGTCAGAAGTACAGGTAACGTCGGGGTTTTAGTAAAAGCTTGGACTGCGGGTTTATGGAAGATCCACAGGACTTTCTGGAAATAGCAAATACATGGTATACTTGGTATCATGAAAAGCAATTCATTGTCTCCATAGACTTTCTGCATCAGTATATTTCAGTTTTTAAATCTCTGCTTGCTGTCATTCAATGGAAATGTTTCCTACACTAGATAAAACTGGCTTCCAAATGCTGGTCAATGGCACGTGTCAATACACAGGTCTGAGAACTTTCCGTAACGAGCCAAGAACTTGTGCATCCATTACTTAACCTTCCTAGCGTTATTCCCGAGCCTGACTCGGGGTTAACATTCACTACCAGAAGCGTTAACCCGAGTCAGGCTCGGGCTTACCCGCGTTCGCGGCAGATGCGGTGAGAAAACCGCATCTGCCGCACTTGCCGCACTTGCGGCGCGGTTGCGGCGCGGTTGCGGCGCGGTTGCGGTAATCTGCATAGTAAAGGGAACCAACCACCTCTGATGACCCTCATACACTGTTAATATGTGCCCCTGCAGCCTAGTAAACCATTAGCAGCACTGTTGTTGTGTGCAAAGTGGCTGCAGTAGAAGTGAGATAATGATTTTATACACTTACATGCCTGTGTACTTGAGGGCGTCTCCCTGTGTGTGCTGGCACTTGTGGGCTGTGCTCATCATGTCTGCTCTCCCCCTCCCTTATGCACGCCCCCTCTCAGCCTGCTATAGTGATGTGAGGCTGATTGCGTCATAAAGGGGCGGGGCTACCGGGATGCCGCTATTTAGCCCCGCCCCTTTATGACGAGATCAGCCTCACATCACTATAGCAGGCTGAGAGGGGGCGTGCATAAGGGAGGGGGAGAGCAGACATGATGAGCACAGCCCACAAATGCCAGCACACACAGGGAGACGCCCTCAAGTACGCAGGCATGTAAGTTTATAAAATCATTATCTCACTTCTACTGCAGCCACTTTTCACACAACAACAGTGCTGCTAATGGTTTACTAGGCTGCAGGGGCACATATTAACAGTGTATGAGGGTCATCCGAGGTGGTTGGTTCCTATGCAGATTACCGCAACCGCGCCGCAAGTGCGGCGCAAGTGCGGCAGCTATGCGGCAAGTGCGGCAGATGCGGTTTTTTAACCGCATCTGCCGCGAACGCGGGTAGCCCGCTTTTAGCAACAAATTCTAGACCTAAACAGACCGCCAGGGAGGCTACACAGAACATTGTCTAGTGGAAGTAAACAATTAAAGTTCTCATTAAGGCTGAAGGCACATCATCCAACATCATCCCAGTGCCTCGCACGAGTGCAATGCGAGATAAACTCGTATTGCACCAGGACAAGTGTTTTTCTATCATGTCGGGCACATTGGTGCGCATTTTAAGCACTGAACTCGCAAAGCGAGTTTCAGTCGCGGCATGCTGCGACTGCATGCGAGTTGTAGGCACCAGCTGTCAATAGAAAACAATGGGTGCGTTAAAACAACGCACCGTGTAATGAATAGTGCGAGTCTCGCGCGTCAAAAACCCTTCCAGCACACACATTTCAAAAAGCATGCGGGAAGAAGCAGGGCACACACCGCACACCACCGGGAGCCAGAGCCCCCCATTGGTACTGAGACTGTGATCCCGGCTGTGACCTCTGTGACAGCCGGGACCTATGTGCGACTTCACCCGACGCGCTGCTGGCAGTGGGGGCAGATGCCCACCCCCTCCTCAGGCCTCCCCCTTCTCCAGATGGCCCCCACCTGTCACTGCCCCCCACCTCCGATGCCAGGACCTGTTTGCGGCTTCACCCGCCGCGCTGCTGGCGGCGGGGGCGGATGCCCTACCCCTCCTCTGGATGGTCCCCACCTCCAATGCCGGGTTTCTTTGCCGGTTCACCCGCCGCACTGCTGGCGGCGGCGGATGCCCTCCTCAGGACTCACCATCCCCTGGATGGCCCCCACCTGTCCCTGCCATTCACCCCTCACCCACCGATCCCCGTGTCTGATCTCACCGCTCCACGATCCCGCCGGTGTAGCCGCCACTCTGCCTCCTCTCCTCGCTGGAACGCCCCTCCTCCAGTGCTGCTCCGCCCAGAGGTAAGTACCGTATGAAATGAATGATTGAGTGAGTGGGTTCATGGATGGATGGATGGGTTCATGGATGGATGGATGGGTGTGAATGGATGGATGGATGGATGTGTGCACGCTTGGTTGTGTGGGTGCGTGGGTGTGTGGATGTTTGGATGCGTGGGTGTGTGGATGCATGGGTGTGTGGGTGCGTGGATGCGTGGGTGTGTGGGTGTGTGTGGTGTGTGGGTGTGTGGGTGCGTGGATGTGTGGGTGTGTGGGTGCGTGGGTGCGTGGGTGCGTGGATGTGTGGGTGCGTGGGTGTGTGGGTGCGTGGGTGTGTGGGTGCGTGGGTGTGTGGGTGCGTGGGTGCGTGGATGTGTGGGTGCGTGGGTGTGTGGGTGCGTGGATGTGTGGGTGCGTGGATGCGTGGGTGTGTGGGTGCGTGGATGTGTGGGTGCGTGGATGCGTGGGTGCGTGGATGTGTGGGTTAGTGGATGTGTGGGTGTGTGGGTGCGTGTGTGGGTGTGTGGGTGCGTGGATGCATGGGTGTGTGGATGCGTGCGTGGATGCGTGCGTGGATGTGTGGGTGTGTTGGTGCGTGGATGTGTGGGTGCAAGGATGCGTGGATGCGTAGGTGCGTGGATGTGTGCGTGGATGCGTGCGTGGATGTGTGCGTGGATGTGTGGGTGCGTGGATGTGTGGGTGCGTGGGTGTGTGGGTGCGTGGGTGTGGGGTGTGTGGGTGCGTGGATGTGTGGGTGCGTGGGTGCGTGGATGTGTGGGTGCGTGGATGTGTGGGTGCGTGGATGTGTGGGTGCGTGGATGGTGGGTGCGTAGATATGTGGGTGCGTGGATGCGTGTGTGGATGTGTGGGTTAGTGGATGTGTGGGTTAGTGGATGTGTGGGTGTGTGGATGTGTGCATGGATGGATGTGTGCGTATGTGTGACTGCATGCGTGGATGTGTGCACGAATGGATGTGTACATGCGTGGATGATGGGTGGATGGATGGATGCAACAAGGGATCTCAAGTGTCCTCTTCTAGTCTCAGGGATCATAGTCATGGTGCACTGTATGACAGATCATTGCCATACAGTGCACCATAACTCTGACCCCAGAGACTGTAGGAATAGGACACTTGATCCCTTGCTGCAATCTCTGGAGCAAAGGCGATCGAGCATTGTGGGACCTTCGTTGTGGACTACGTCGGAGGAGATCGAGCGTCGTGGGACCTTCGTTATGGACTACGTCGGATCTTTCTAATAAAGATGGAGTCTGAATTTTGTTTGTGTTTTTTTTCCAAATAAAAATATTTTTGTCTGTGTGTATTTATTGACTACTTACCAGAGATTCCTAATGGCGGGTCTAACATTGGCCCAATATTATGAATCTCGGGCTTAGTGCCAGCTGCCAATAAAAAGCTGACATTAACCCCTTTATTACCCAGTTAGCCACCGGCACCAGGGCAACTGGAAGAGCATGGGTATAGCGCCAGAAAATGGCGCTTCAATGAATGCGCCATTTTCTGGGGCGGCTGCGGGCTGCAATTCGCAGCATGGGGGCCCAGAACGCTTGGGCCTCTCCATGCTGCGGATTCCAGCCCCCGGCTGTCTAGTTGTACCTGGCTGGACCAAAAATATGGCGGAGCCCCACATCATTTTTTTTTCTAGAATTTGTTCTAGAAATAAAAATAAAATGGCTTCGCTGTATTTTTGGTTGCCAGCCAGGTAAAACGAGGCAGCCGGGGGTTGGTGGCAGTCCGTAACTGCCAAGTTGTACCTGGCTGGACCAAAAATATGGCGAAGCCCCATGTAATTTTTTTTTTTATTACTTCTACCAATAAACTGACATGGAGCTTTGCCATATTTTTGGTTGCCAGCCAGTGTGCAGTTGGGGGCTGCAATCCTCATCGTGGAGAGATCCAAATGTTGTGGGCCCCCCCACGCTGCAAATTGCAACCCACAGCCACCCCAGAAAATAGCGCATTCATTGGAGGTGCCATTTTCTGGTGCTGTACCCCAACTCTTCCAATTGCTCTTGTGCTGGTGGCACACAGGGGCTCTCCATACGCGACATGGTGTCCGCTAACAATTGTTAGCGGACACCATGTTGCGTATGGAGAGCCCCTGTGTGCCTAAACATTGGAGCTCCCCCACAAGTGACCCCATTATGCATCTGGATTTGTTCCTTGGGGGGTCTAGTTTCCAAAATTGGGTCACTTGTGCTGGAGCTCCAATGTTGAGGCACACAGGGGCTCTCCATACGTGACATAGTGTCCGCTAACAATTCCAATTGTTAGCGGACACCATGTCGCGTATGGAGAGCCCCTGTGTGCTTCAGCATTGGAGCTCCCCCACAAGTGACCCCATTTTGGAAATTAGACCCCGCAAGGAACAAATCTAGATGCATAATGAGCACTTTGAAGCCCCAGGTGCTTCACAATTTGATCCGTAAAAATAAAAAAATAAGATTTTTGTGGAAGAAAAATATTTTTGTCATTTTTACGGATCAATTTGTGAAGCACTTGGGGCTTCAAAGTGCTCATTATGCACTTGAGGGGTCTAGTTTCCAAAATGGGGTCACTTGTGGGGGAGCTCCAATGCTGAGGCACACAGGGGCTCTCAAACGCGACATGGTGTCCGCTAACAATTTGAATGAAAATCAGCTCAAATTGTTAGCTGACAACATGTCGCGTTTGGTGAGCCCATGTGTGCCTCAATATTGGAGCTCCCCCACAAGTGACCCCATTGATTGACAAATGAGTGGCAGCAAATCAGTGCAGTCTTGACACCAGGAGAGGGTGCTAGTCTGTCGGATCGCAGTAGGAATGAAAAAATCTCAATCGCACCACACTAGCACCCCACTAGCACCACACTAGCACTGCACTAGCACTACTACATGCATCAAACTCGCGTCAATATCGCGCTTCAAAAACGCGCCGTTTTGGAGGGATCAGTGTGCCTTCAGCCTAAGTAACAGAAACCAGAGATCTTGTTGAGGCCATCCATTTAATGATGACTAGGCATTCGTTGCTGTAAAGTGTTATGCAGGATCAGGACCACTTATAATAATATTTATTTATATAGCGCTATTAATTCCATAGCGCTTTGCATACATCAGTAATGCTGTCCCCATTGAGGCTCACAATCTAAATATCCTATCAGTATGTCTTTACAATGTGGGAGGAAACCGGAGTGCCCGGAGGAAACCCACACAAACACGGGGAGAACATACAAACTCCTTGCAGATGTTGTCCTTGGTGGGATTTGACCCCAGGACCCCAGTGCTGCAAGGCTGCAGTGCTAATCACTCATTGAAGACATTGAAATTAGCCACACACTTCTATTCAAGGGAGCAGGACTGATCTGCAATTCCAGATGCAACGTGTAGACAGGGTGGCGCTATGTCAAAAAAAAAAAAAATTCACATATTTTTCTAATTCTGTAGAAACCCTATTTGAATGAAAAAGGTGCATCTCAATGAATTAGAATATCATCAAAAAATTAATTGGTTGATAATTATGGTTTTCAGCCATTGAAAACCAGGGTCATTATCTCAGAAAATTAAAGTAGGGAGGATGAAGGGTCTGAGAGATGAAATATGACCTAAATAGGTGTCAGATGCTTCACCTTGTGTGGTTGTGAGAGTCACAACCACTATAAAAGCAGATCACGAATGCTGCAGTCCCCAGCATGGTGCATATAGAGGAGGGAGGATGAAGGGTTAAAAACTGCACTACCGTATTCCACAAAACGTCAAAGGGTGAATATAATATTGATTTATTAGACAACGCATTTTGGGCTCTCTGGCCCCTTCCTCAGGACAAATCAATATTGTATTGCCAGGTTTCAGGACTTTTCTGGGAGCCCTGAAACGTGTTGACTAATAAATCAACATTATATTCTTCTCAAATGTTTTTATTGAAAATTTGTTTGGGAAAAGGGAAGGGGGATAATATACAAGGTGGTATATAAGGGATAGATACATAATACAGACATACAGAAACATTGGGAGAGTCATACAATGGGTGACAATGTATAGGTATGCAAATACAAAGCAAATACAAATAGCAAATATACAATACAAAGCTATTTTAGCTAACAACAGATAAGAAATTTTAGCTGAGGCTTGAATAAATTTATTCGGGTGTGTACTCAGAATTAAGTTGTTATGCTGAATCTGTTTTTGTTGAATACAGGAGTAAACCAGATGCATTTTCCGAGAGACAATTATAGGTTGTTAAAGTGGAGATCAACATTATATTCACCCTTTGATGCCTTGCGGAATATGGCAGCGCGGTTTTTAACCCTTCATCCTCCCTACTTTAATTTTCTGAGATAATGATGATATTTGGGTTTTCTCTGGCTGTAAGCCATAATCATCAACATTAACATAAATAAACACTTGAAATAGATCACTCTGTTTGTAATGACTCTATATATGTGTTTCACTTTTTGTATTGAATTACTGAAAAAAAAAAAAACTTTTTGATGATATTCTAATTCATTGAGCTGCAGCTGTATTTCATCGAGTTTAGATAGGTATGAGAACCCATCAGTGAGGGGGGGGGAGCAGAATCAGAACATGATGCTCATTAGAAATGCCCCGTCCCAAGTCTTGATTTCTGCCTACAGTGTTGGCCAAAAGTATTGACACCCCTGCAATTCTTTCAGATAATACTCAGTTTCTTCCTGAAAATGATTGCAATCACAAATCCTTTGGTATTATTATCTTCATTTCATTTGTCTTTAATGAAAAAAACACAAAAAGAATTGTCCTAAAGCCAAATTGGATATAGTTCCACACCAAACATAAAAAAGGGGGTGGAAAAAGTATTGGCACTGTTAGAAAAATCATGTGATGCTTCTCTAATTTGTGTAATTAACAGCACCTGTAACTTACCTGTGGCACCTAACAGGTGTTGGCAATAACTAAATCACACTTGCATCCAGTTGACATGGATTAAAGTTGACCCAACCTCTGTCCTGTGTCCTTGTGTGTACCACGTGTACCACATTGAGCATGGAGAAAAGAAAGAAGACCAAAGAACTGTCTGAGGACTTGAGAAACCAAATTGTCCATCTCCAAAGACCTGAATGTTCCTGTGTCTACCGTGCGCAGTGTCACCAAGAAGTTTAAAGCCCATGGCACTGTGGCTAACCTCCCTAGATGTTGATGGAAAAGAAAAATTGACAAGAGATTTCAACGCAAGATTGTGCAGATAGTGGATAAAGAACCTCGACTAACATCCAAACAAGTTCAAGCTGCCCTGTAGTCCGAGGGTACAACAGTGTCAACCCGTACTATCCGTCGGCGTCTGAATGAAAAGGGACTGTATGGTAGGAGACCCAGTAAGACCCCACTTCTTAACCCGAGACTTAAAAAAGCCAGGCTGGAGTTTGCCAAAACTTACCTGAGAAAGCCTAAAACGTTTTTGAAGAATGTTCTCTCTTTTTGGGCAAAGGCATCAACATAGAGTTTACAGAAGAAAAAAAAGAGGCATTCAAAGAAAAGAACACGGTCCCTACAGTCAAACATGGCGGAGGTTCCCTGATGTTTTGGGGTTGCTTTGCTGCCTCTGGCACTGGACTGCTTGACCGTGTGCATGGCACTATGAAATCTGAAGACTACCAACAAATTTTGCAGCATAATGTAGGGTCCAGTGTGAGAAAGCTGTGTCTCCCTCAGAGGTCATGGGTCTTCCAGCAGGACAATGACCCAAAACACACTTCAAAAAGCACTAGAAAATGGTTTGAGAGAAAACACTGGAGACTTCTAAGGTGGCCAGCAATGAGTCCTGACCTGAATCCCATAGAACACCTGTGGAGAGATCTAAAAATGTCAGTTGGGAGAAGGCACCCTTCAAATATCAGGGACCTGGAGCAGTTTGCCAAAGAAGAATGGTCTAAAATTCCAGCAGAGCATTGTAAGAAACTCACTGATGGTTACCGGAAGTGGTTGATCGCAGTTATTTTGGCTAAAGGTTATGCAACCAAGTAATAGGCTGAGGGTGCCAATACTTTTGTCTGGCCCATTTTTAGAGTTTTGTGTGAAATGATCAATGTTTTGCTTCATTCTCTTTTGTGTTTTTTCATTTAAGACAAATTAAATGAAGCTAATAATACCAAAGAATTTGTGATTGCAATCATTTTCAGGAAGAAACTGAGTATTTCTGACAGAATTGCAGGGGTGTCAATACTTTTGGCCAACACTGTATGTTATGCTAATAATGAAGGACCCATTTAAAAGAATGTTTGTTTTTTTCCAAGTAACTAAAGTTTAAAGTAACATTTAATTCACATTTTCCTGCAGCGCATGTGTGGAGTGTAAGGCATTCACAACTGGTCCAATGAAAGAGAACTGTACTCTATTCTGTACACACGTCAATGTGACCAAGCTCAAGGCCGCAGAGTGGAATGGGAAGGATAAGGACGGCTTGTGCCAAGAGAAGGGGAAGGCGGCTCAGTAATTACATTCCATGTCACCGAAGATGGAGATGTAGTTCATATTATTGTGCAAGAAAAGCAAGGTGATGATGTGAAAAGCTTATTGTTAAAAGTGTCTGCCTGTAACGTCAGCCAAATCCATAGTCCTATCCACTGTATACAGTATGACAGTCGCACATGCAGGCTAATGTCAAAGCAATGGACTCAAACCGATTCATTAAAGGCGTGATCTGGAACTTAGGTTATTCATTTCCTATTGGGCTAAGAACTTACCAGCAGGTAGTTGCTAACCATCTGCCTATTCTTTCCTGTGGAGATCTCTCCCGGGTTAGACGGGATCTCACGTACACAGAGCAACTTCTCTTCTGCTCTGTTCTGTTGACGAGGCTGTCACTGACGACATGGTGCTGATTGACAGCTAGCTCCCCGCAGTTAGGCAGCAGGGAGATGGCTGTCAACAGGGCTGGCTCCAGGTTTTTGTGGGCCCTGGCCGAAAGAGTCACCATGGGCCCCTTTAACACTCTTTCGCCATCACTCCCTGCTGATGCACTCCTGCACCTTAAGCTACACCGAAGGTTTAGACAGCTGAAAATAGGAAAAACCTTCTTCCTATTAATTAAAGCTTCCCTGGCGGTGTAAAAGGGGGGCATTAGCGATAATGTACTAGGGTAGAAGAGGAAGGCAATAAATCTATTGTGTCCTTCTGCAAATTATAGATTAGACACACACAGCTCTGCTATTCGCCCATAGTCATACATGGCTCTGCTACATGCACATGTATACACAAACAACTCTGCTACTTACACACTAAACATACAGCTCTGCTACATGTACACTACACACACAGCTCTGCTGCATGCACAAAATATGCACACACAAACATATACAGCTCTGCTACATGGACATTACATGCACACTACACACACAGCTCTGCTACATGCACAATACATGCACAGCTCTGATAGATACACAATACATGCACATACACAGCTCTGCTACATGCACATAAAAATACATGAACATACATACAAACACACACAACTCTGCTACATGGACACTACACACAGCCATGCACAATACATGCAGACTACACACACAACTCTGCTACATGGATACTACATGCACATTACACACAGCCATGCACAATACACGCACACTACACATACAGCACTGCTAAATGGACATTACATGCACACTATATGCAAGACAGATACGCATAGCTCTGCATTTACACACACACACACACACACACACCAAAACACACTATACTGTACATTACCCCATCTAGCTGTTGTTGATCAGTGCAAAGAAGGAGGAGCCACTGGGAGCTGCATGGAGGCTGCAGAATTTAAGCAGCTGCAGGACCTTTGAATGTAGGTCACATGACATGAAGGTCCTTCAGTTGTTCAGCTCCTGCAGGCAGCCTCCGAGTCCATTCAGCTCCCGGTAAGCTTCTTCGCCTGCTCTGCACTGATTACATAGTTCAGTGCAGATTAGGAGAGAGGGCAGCTGTGTGTGTGCAGGTCTCCTCACTGCGTCCGCTCAAAAGCAGCAGTGGGCCCTCTCACTTCCTCAGAGAATCAGCACCTGCCCAGGTATGCTGGGTGCTGGCGCCGGCCTTGGCTATCAATCAGCAATACATAGGTAATCACACCCCGTCGATAGGGCAGCACAGAACAGAAGTTGCACTGTAGATGTTGTGTATAAGAAAAAACCACAGGGAGAAAGTGTAGCAAAGGAAAAATAGTCAAGTGCACAAGATGTATTATTGCACTCACATATTACATGTGTTGAAGTGTTGCTCATAGATGCACATTAAGGATCACTTTTGTGCTCTTTTCCTCCCCTGGTCTACAGCACATTCCTGCATACTTGTGAATGCACCGGTACGGGGCTTTCATAAGCAATTTGAAAGGCAAAATATATATACCAGGCAGTATGGTGCTCCCGAGTGATGAGAAGGATGATGGGTATTACACTATACCTGAGGAAGGCTCGCTGAGTCGAAACGCATTGTATGTACTAAATAAATTAATTTGGAATACACTACCCATCCTCATCACTCGGGAGCGCCATACTGCCTGGCATATATCTTTTGCCTGTAGATATTGTGCCATCAAAAAAAGGAAAATCCCTTGCAGGAAGGATCAATGACGACTCTCAACCGGTACAGATAGTCAGAAGGCGGGACAGGCAGGTAGTTCGCAACTATCTACCTGTAAGTTCTTAGCTTAATAGGAAAACTAAAATGCTGTCTGGAATAACCCTGTCCAGACTGGCACTCCACGTGCCAGTTTTAATGATGAGTGTGCAGGAATAAAACACACCAAACTTGTTAATAGGCGCATGCCGCTTAATGAATTTTGTGCATCTTATCAGTAGTGGGTGCCACACCAGAAACGTACCTCCAGTCAAGGAGAAACGTTTCTGGCATAAGAAACAGTGACATTATTGGTGTATTTGATATATGAGTTCAGTCTTGGCTCTCCCCAGCTTAGTTACAATGGCATGTAAACGACAAAAGTCATCAAATTTTTGCATGACTCAATGTTGCGTAAAGATTTTTAGACTATTTAAAGAAATTTGTTACTGATGTAGATGAGGTGCAAGTGTTCTTTTACACATCAGAAGATCTACTTGTGGAAGTGTTAACTGTGTCCATTTAATGACTCATGAATCCATATGTCAAATTGAGAGCTTTTGCTAGAGATTGGAACATTCTTATGAATTTGAATTCCAAGATTTTTCGTTCCCTATCATTTTTGAAGTGACCTTTCAATATTAGAACTTTTAAGTCTGCCATGCTGTGTATTCTAGGTTTAGAGAAATGTATTCCTACAGGAGTGTCCAGCTCATTTGTTATTGTATCATATTCCTAGAACTACCACTGCTCTCCTATAAATAGCCCCCCAACCTAAGAAATCTCCTTGTCAGAAGTGTCCTCATATCACCATCACAGACGGGCACATTCCCCTGTAACAACAAGAAATGCAAGACTTGTACCCACATATCACCAACAGATACAGTCCCTACACTCAACACAAACCAGGACTATAAGATCATGGACTTCTTTTCATTTACATCCTCCAATGTGCTGCATATGATACAAAGTACAAGGTGCACTACAGGGACGTATATTGGAGAAACAATGCAAAAGCTACAAACAAGGAGGAATCTGCATAGACATCGGATAAAAAATGAGCTGGACACACATTTAGGAATACGCTTCTCTAAACCTGGACACAGCATGGCAGACTTAAAAGTTCTAATATTGAAAGGTCACTTCAAAAATGATAGGGAACGAAAAATCAGGGAATTCAAATTCATAAGAATGTTCCAATCTCTAACAAAAGGTCTCAATTTGACACCTGGATTCATGAGTCATTACATGGACACAGTTAACACCTCCACAAGAAGATCTTCTGATGTGTAAAAGAACACTTCCACCTCATCTACATCAATAACAAAGACTAATTAAATTTCTTTAGCCCACCTCTACTTAGCATGACCTCATGTCCTGCTGTATTATTTATTTAAATGTCTCAGTAATTCATTTGTAATATTGTCTGATGAAGGAGCCATATGAGCTTTGAAAGCTTACAAATATACAGTGCTGTGCAAATTAATTGGAACAAAGCAAGACTTTACTTGTTTTTCTTGCATTAGTTTTACTATTGCTGATAAATGTTTTATCAGTTCTTGGTGTAATTTTCCTTTTTCTTTCACATTTCCCTTTTCATTTTGGAGAAAACGTTCCAGTTTCATTGTGTGTGTGAATTATTCTTGAAACGGTAGATTTTCCAATATCAACAGTGGAAGTGATTTCTCTTACAGTCAGACTTGTATGTTCATTAAGAGTAATAATTCTAGACCTCTTCCGTGGAGTAACATCCATTTTTACAGGCACGAATCACACTTAGAGAAAAAGTACACTAAACCACTCCTCACAGAAACAAGCTCTCAACTGAAGCTGAGGGGGCAGCTAGCTGTTATTTTCTGACTAAAACCAGTCACACCACATTTTGTTATTCAAGGTTGTACACTCACACCTGTTAAAAGCAGCTAAAACTGGTTTGAATCACTGACTGGTAACCCCAACTTATGATTTTACTTATAAAAATGCTTTGTCCCAATTAATTTGCACAGTACTGTAATTTACTGGCTAGCCAATAAATGTATCACTCCTAGAATACGTTTCGCAACCTTTTTTTGGGACTTGAGTATTTACATCAATTTCTCTGGCTAACACGGTACCACAATATTATTTTGTATTGTCCTTTACACTTCATGAACACTTGCTACGTAGTGTTGGAGTATCACATAAAATCAGTGTCGTAACTAGAGTCTGGGGGGCCCCGATGCAAAATTTAGACATGGGCCCCCCTGCCCACATGTTGGTCAGATGTATGGGACCCGTGTAACGTTCTAAATCCTTTAAAGACTTATGAATTGACCCCTCTCCCCCTTTATTATGTATTAATTTCCCTCTCCTGCTACATATGGTCCTCCTCCTGGAATATGGCCCCCATCATGGTTTATATGATCTTCCTCCTCCCACCACCATGGTCCTCCAATTACTATAATGCATCCCCATATTCCTCCATATATTACAATGTACCCTCATAGTCCTCTATGTATTATAATGCATCCCATAGTCCCCCATTCATAAGGTAGCCCCATAGTCATCCATTATAATGCACCCCCATTATCCTCTGTATAGTATAATGCAGCCTCATAGCCCCTCCATATAGTATAATACAGCCTCACAACCCTCCATATAGTATAATGAAGCCTCACAACCCACCATATAGTATAATGCAGACTCACATCCCCCAATATAGTATAATGCAGCCTCAAAGCCCTCCATATAGTATAATGCAGCCTCATAACTTTCCATATAGCGCAGCCTCACATAATGTAGCCTTACATATGCAGCCTCATATCTCTCTATATAATGCAGCCTTATAACTCTCCATATAATACTGCCTCATAACTCTCCATATAGTATAATGCACCGCTCCTCCCCCCCATAATCCCCTGGCCACCGTGCACTCATTTATTTTAAAAAAAATAATCTGTACTTACCTCTCCTGGTTCCCCTGCTTCTTCGGTCTCCTTGTAAAAACTGAAGACTCAGGAGGAGGCGGCGGCAACGGCATTTGTTCCACTGTGGAATGCATAAAGCAGGAAGAGGTGGCACCAGCCTGATATACGCATTCCACAGTGGAACGCACATGGAAAGCCGGCTGGTAAGAGGAAGCGTAAGGCGGGGTGGGGGCAGCAGCATTAGGAAGTAGGAGGCTTCTTTTCCCTCCCTGACACACGGACCCCAAAGTGGAGTGTGCTGCGGCTCAGTCACGTGGATGTGCATCCTCAGGGACACACATCCATGTGAAGCAGGAGCCGGAATCAGTGTGCGTAGGGGGCAGCGCTTGCCCCTGTATGTCCAGGCCCCGTGGCTGTCACAACCGCGATCATTACGCCCCTGCTTAAAATCCCAATAAGATATATTTAATAAGCTTGTGGGTGCATTGTGAAAATAATATGGAAGTTTGCATGGTATGAATACTTTTTGAAGGCTTTATATTAACACTTATGTTTTAATCCACTCAAAGACATGGGCTTGGCTACAATTTTATGTAAGATGAATCAATAAGCAAAGTAAAATCTCTTGTATCAGAGATTTTTTATATTTCTCAAACCTACAAAGCTGTGGATGCTGCATACTACATATGTGTTTATTTTTTACAGAGAGTCATGATCACACACAGCAGCTTATTCTGGGCTTGGTTCTAGGTATAGTGTTCTTTGGGTTACTCCTTATTCTATTGTATCGAGTCACTGTGGAAGTTTATGATCGGAAGGAGTACGGCCGCTTTATGAAAGCCCGAAGCCAAGAGCAATGGAATGATGTCAGTATAAAGTTCTCAATTTTATGTTTCCTTCTGTTTAATATCATAATTCTCTACCTATTGTTCACAACCACACCACCAAACAATGCACAGGTTTATACTATTGATGTGATATAGGTTTCTGTTTTTTTTTATAATATAGTGTTTTTCTGTTTTGCCCCTCTGTTCCAAAGTTATGCCCCCTGGTATTAAAGATGCATATCTTCCATATATGTTTTCTATAACATGGTATCATTCTGTTATGCCCCCTGGTATTAAACAGAACCTGTCACCCCCCTGCTGCATGCCAAAGTAAATGCAGCACTGAATGCAGATGGGAAGGGGTCCCCCATGGCTCTAGCCACCCTGTACCCCAAGAAATACACCTTAGAAAGCTTTCAGATAACCAGTCTAATGGGTGGGATCTTATTACCAGGTCTTCGCCACTGGTACACTGTGTCCAGTGCAATAAACTAACCAAACCGGATCTGCGCAAAAAAGCACAAAACCGGAGGCAAATAGGACCAATGCGGCCCCATAGGAACACATGGGGGTAAAACCGTATCAGGCTCTGTCCGGTTCAAACAGGACAGAACCTTAAACTAGAAAAATGTGCTGTGAAGCCGGCCTAACAACATCATCAATTGATGGGTCATGGGTGGAGGAGGATAATCAATTATCACCTGATGAAAGACCTCAGTAGCAACAAGTACAAAAAAAGTGACATTAACCCTTAATGTCTCCAAGGAAATTAGCTACATTTCATATACAGACTGCAGAGCAGTCAATTTGTGACAATTTGTGACATTACTAGGGGAAATAACTTTGGATTTAAGGTACACAGAAGAAAAATCTGAGATTACTTACCGGTAATTGTATTTTATGGAGTCCATGACAGCACCCACCGTGAGAGGGGATCCACCCACAAAGACAGGAAACCTACAGATAAAAAGGGGCGGTCCCCCTCGCCTCCTCAGTTGGTTACAGAGAAATTAGAGGAACCGCTATAACCGTATAAACATATACACCTCATAACTAGTACAATGAGAATACCATCACCTTGAGTGTGAAAAAAGGGTCATGAAACACCTTGCCATGTGTGTTGAGAACCCATGAACAAGCGCACTATAATAATAATAATAATAACAATCTAAATAATCATAATAATAAGAACTACAAATGGGTGGGAAGTGAGTGGGTGCGATCATGTACTCCATAAAATACGATTACCTGTAAGTAATCTCAGATTTTCCTATCGCCATGACAGCACCCACGAGAGACTTACAGAGACTATCACCTGGGAGGGACCACAGTATTGAGAACTGCTCTGCCAAAATCAAGGTTAGAAGCAGACAAATCAAGTCGATTGTGCTGAAAAAGGTGGAAGGAGAGGCCCAGGTAGCCGCCTTACAATTTACATCTATAGGTATACTAGCACGTTCTGCCCAGGAACCAGACATGGCCCTCGTAGAATGGGTCTTAATGCCTTCAGGAGGATGCTCACCTTTTGAGGAGTATGCAGAGCAGATTGCTTATCTAATCCATCTGGACAGAGTGTTTTTTGTGGTGCAACATCCCCTCCTATGACCCTGGAATGAGACAAAGTCGTACTCTTCTTTCCTTCCTTTCTGTGTCCTAGAAATGTACTCAAGGACTGCTCTCCTCACATCTAACGTATGGAACCTATGTTCCTCTGGAGTAGATGGATTATTATAAAACGAGGGTAGGACTATTTCTTGGCTCCTATGAAACTTGGAAGAGACTTTAGGGAGGTAGGAGGGGTCTGGTTTAAGCACTAAATTATCTAGAAAAACTACCCGGAAGGGGTGGGGGGGGTCTACCGTGAGGGCCTGTAGGTCCTCCACCCGTCTTGGTGAAGTCAAAGCTACAAGTAATACCATCTTCAAAGTCAGGTCTATTAAAGAAGATGAAGGTAAGGGTTCAAAGGGGGGGTCCAGTCAGTGCGTCCAGAACCAGGTTCAAGTCCCAGGGTGCTAGTGAAGGGATGTGGACAGGGTCACTACGCTCACAGGCCTGTATGAATCTGGAGATCCTCCTATACCCTGCAATATTACAATTATATATAGCCCCTAAAGCTGAGATTTGGACCTTTATCATACTGACCGCTAGGCCCAACTCACCACCTTTCTGCAGAAATTCTAAAATAGCTGGGATAGGAGCTTGATCAGTAGAGAACCCTGTATAAAATTGCAAACATTTTCTTAAATCTTTGCAGTAAAGATTAGTGGTCACCGCTTTCCTGGTTCGAAGAAGGGTAGAAATCAAGGCGTCCGAGAACCCTCTCTGTCTCAGAGGCTGCCTCTCCTCTCAAACTCCAGGCTGTCTGATGGAGCCCCTCCACCTGAGGGTGAAAGAATGGACTCGGAGAGCAGCTCCCGATCCGTCGGAAGAATCCACGGGTCAGACACAGACTTGGCTCTCAGCCATGAAAGCCAAAGCCTCCGATGCAAAAATGGGGTGATCATAATTACTCCTGCCCTTTTGTCCCTGATTTTCTGCAGGATTAGAGATATCAGACAGTTTGGAGGAAAGGCGTAGGCCAGCCTGTATGTTCAAGGCACCTGAAGGGCATCTATCACCTCTGGATTGTCTGTGGCATGTAGAGAAGCAAAATGTGTGACCTGCCTGTTTCTCTTGGTGGCAAAGAGGTCTATCTCCGGCACTCGCCATAACCTCACTATTTGCCTGAAAACCTCCCTGTTCAGAACCAATTCTCCATGGTGGAGAGTGATGGCTGAGAAAATCGGCTCTGATATTTTTCACTCCCCTGATATGCAGGGCCAATAGGGAAAGAAAATTATTTTCCGCAAGGAGAAATATATCCTCCATGGTGGATAGCAGAGAGGGGGACGAAGTGCCCCCTGATGATTGCTATAAGCCACCACCGTGGTATTGTCCATTTGAACCCTCACGTGGGAATTACAAAGGTAATGCAGGAACCTGAGGAGGGCATACTTGACAGTTCTCAGATCATTCAGATTGGACGAGCCCCTTGCCTCATCTAGCGACCACTGAGCTCGGGCTAGGAGATCTGCCAAGTGGGCCCCCACCCCGAGGGACTGGCATCGGTTGTTACTATAAAGTTTGGTGTTATGACCCATGAAACCCCTCTAGATAAGTAAACTGGATTCAAGCACCAGCACAGAGAATTTACTGAAGATATTGACAGCCGTATCTTCCCTTCTAGATAACCGTGCAGGGCATAGTCTGCCCTCAGAACCTCTTGCTGGAGAGGTCTCGAGTGAAACTGTGCCCACTTGACTGCTGGTATACAAGAGGTAAAGGTCCCAATCAGGGACCTAGCCTTTCTTAAAGACAGTTCTGGATTGTCCACCACCTTGCCCATTTTGGCAAGAACAGTTCCTACTTTGTCTTCTGGCAGAAAACATTGTTGAATCTAAGTGGAGACCCAGAAAGTTTTGCAACCATGTAGAAGTGAGTCTTGACTTTTTCCAGTTTATTATCCAGCCTAATTCCTGTAAGGACAATATAACATGATTTAGACGGGACTTGCACTGAGCCTCAGACTTCCCTGCTATCAAAATGTTGTCTAAATATAGAACAATAAGAGTGTCACTCTGATGGACATAACATTACTTCTGCCATCACCTTTGTGAAGACCGTGGAGCCATAGTGAGATCGAACGGCATGGTGGCAAACTGGAGATGTCCGATGTGGCCATCCAGACATACTGCCACTCTTAGAAACCACTGATAATCTCGATGAACTGGGAGATGATAGTACACGTCCTTGAGATCTAGAACTGCCATGAAACACGTAGGGAACAGAAGCCGAATTGTAGAGTGGATTGATTCCATTTTAAAGGATTGAAATCTGAGGAAGGAGTTTAATTTGCGCACATTAATAATCATTCTAAAAGTATCATCTGGCTTCGGAATCAGGAACAAAGGAGAATAAAATCCCCTTCCCTCCTGGTTCCCAGGCACCTTTATCAATACCCGATTTCTTAACAAGTCTCAAACCTCTGACTGCAAGGCCTGTTGGTGGACTGGATTAGACAATGTAGTTTGAAGAAAATAATCCCTTGGGATCCTCTTGAAGTCTATCTTCAGCCCAGATGAGATCAGGTCAAGGATCCATTGCCTAGATGAAAGTTGGGAAAATTTGTCGAAACAATACAATAATTTACCACCCACTGGGGGGGGTCAAAAGTACTGATATCTGGATTTGTGGTTAGAGGCAGAGGAACCCCCATAGTAGGCACCTTTTTGCTTTTTCCCTAACTGTTCCCATCTGGAGTCCAACTCCAGGTGGGAGAACTGTCGCTTCCTGAAAGCTCTCCTATAATTGGGGATAGGAGGAGTTGGAAATCCTTTTTTGACATGACCTACCTTAGTTACTATCTCATCCAGCACAGGGCCGAAAAGGTACTCACCCTGGCACGGAATAGAGCACAACTTGCTTTTTGCATGCGCGTCCCCTTTCCACTCCTTTAACCACAAGGACCGACAGATAGCATTAGATAATCCTGCGGACATGGCTACCAGTCTAAGTGAAGCAGCCGATGCGTCTGCCATGTACAGTGATCCATTCCGTATTGGAGGAAGTGCTGCCAGCAATCTGTCCCTAGGAACTCCTGACCGAATCTGATCTTGTAATTGGTCAAGCCACACTAACTGAGATCGTGCCACACACGTACAGGAAATAGCCGGTTTAAAGGCCCCAACAGATGATTCCCAGCCTCGTTTGAGCAGAGTATCTTCTTTACGGTCAGACGGGTCTTTAAGGAGGCCTCCGTCCTCTAGTGGCTACACATTCCTCTTACATGATGTCGCCACCACAGCATCCACTTTAGGAATTTTTGACAATTCAAGCAATTGAGAGTCCTCAAAGGGATACTTTCTCTTAGAAGAGGAAGGCAAGAATGCCCTGGTCTTCTGCTTTTTCCACTCCCTTTTGACCAGGTCCTTGATGGCATCAATTACTGGGAAGGAGCGCCGTTTTTTCTGGGATAAACCGGCGAACATAACTTGAGCTGTTCTTGCTTCCTTACAGTCCATGAGCCCCATGGTGGTATCCACTGACTTATCCAAGGCATCAACTTCTTGTATAGGAAAGCATGAACCACCTTTATCATCTGAAGAGTGACCTGACGGAGAAGTGTTGACTAAACCTTCTTCCTGATATTCACCCACTGACTCGCAACTGGACTGATGCACAAGATTCACAGACGTAGGTACGCTAGGCTGTTGCATGTATCTAAGGGAATTCCTGATCTCGTCCCTTATAAAGGATTTGATTTCAGCAGTGCGGATGAAAGTTTCCTCATATGGAGTCTGGGTGATACAAACCTGGCACAGACGTTTACCATAGTCATCAGGCAGGGGCTGCACACTCAATGCACACTCTTTGTGTTTGTTTTTTGCCAACCTCTTTTCTCCCTAGGCACACAGACAAAAGAGTGAGAGGAAGAAGGAAAAGGGATCAGCTCACCAGGTGATCAAGTAGATATACCGCACCATCTGAAGCTGCATGGATGGGTACCGGTTCTGGAAAGTGGAAACTTTCTGTTCCTTCCTCCTATCAGCAGAACCTGCCGTGCCAGGACGAACTTCTCTGGTAGTTTGTGCGCTGCTGTAGCAGCCGCTACTAATGTTTCCACTAACATGCTGCTTATCACCTTCAGGGTGCTCCTCTGCATCCCTGGGGGAAGACATTTCGGGCACACTACACAGCATACCTTTTGTTTCCTGCCATCACTGCGTTCTCCCCGGTCCCCTGGAAGTGGAAGCCGCACTTCCAGTTCAACGATAACGTCATGAGGCTCGTGCGCATGCGCAGTGTAAACCCCAGAAGCCTGCTTACCGTATATACTCGTGTATAAGCCGACCCGTGTATAAGCCGACCCCCCTACTTTTGCCCCCAAAACCTGGGAAAATCTATTGACTCGCGTATAAGCCGAGGGTGGACCCCAGCACAGGTATGCAGCCCCCAGCAGTGGTATACAGGCCCCAGCAGTATGATATACAGCAGCCCCCAGTGGTATATACAGCAGCCCCCAGTGGTATATACAGCAGCCCTAGTGGTATTGCACTCCCTATATACAGCAGCCCCAGTGGTATTGCAGCCCCAGTGGTGTATACAGCAGCCCCTATATACAGCAGCCCCAGTGGTATTGGCCAAACAGCCCCTAAAGTTAGCAAGCAGCCCCAGTGGTATTGCAGCCCCAGTGGTGTATACAGCAGCCCCTATATACAGCAGCCCCAGTGGTATTGCAGCCCCAGTGGTGTATACAGCAGCCCCTATATACAGCAGCCCCAGTGGTATTGCAGCCCCAGTGGTGTATACAGCAGCCCCTATATACAGCAGCCCCAGTGGTATTGCAGCCCCAGTGGTGTATACAGCAGCCCCTATATACAGCAGCCCCAGTGGTATTGCAGCCCCAGTGGTATATACAGCAGCCCCTATATACAGCAGCCCCAGTGGTATTGCAGCCCCAGTGGTATATACAGCAGCCCCTATATACAGCAGCCCCAGTGGTATTGCAGCCCCAGTGGTGTATACAGCAGCCCCTATATACAGCAGCCCCAGTGGTATTGCAGCCCCAGTGGTATATACAGCAGCCCCTATATACAGCAGCCCCAGTGGTATTGCAGCCCCAGTGGTGTATACGCAGCCCCTATATACAGCAGCCCCAGTGGTATTGCAGCCCCAGTGGTGTATACAGCCCCTATATACAGCAGCCCCAGTGGTATTGCAGCCCCAGTGGTGTATACAGCCCCTATATACAGCAGCCCCAGTGGTATTGCAGCCCCAGTGGTGTATACAGCCCCTATATACAGCAGCCCCAGTGGTATTGCAGCCCCAGTGGTGTATACAGCCCCTATATACAGCAGCCCCAGTGGTATTGCAGCCCAGTATACAGCCCCTATATACAGCAGCCCCAGTGGTATTGCAGCCCCAGTATACAGCAGCCCAGTGGTATTGCAGCCCCACACAAATGCTGCACAGTCCCCCCTGTTGTAAGGCCCCCCCTGCTGATTACTTACCATCCCTGGTCTTCAGCAGCACCCGGCGCCGGTCCTCTGTGCTCCGGTCCTCCGCGATCCCGTCCTCTGTGCTCCGCTCCACGGCTGCATCCGGGTTCCCCGCGCGTCGCAGAAGCAATGACGTCATCGCGTCGGCGACGCGCGGGGAGCCCGGATGCAGCCGTGGAGCGGAGCACAGAGGACGGGATCGCGGAGGACCGGAGCACAGAGGACCGGCGCCGGGGTGCTGCTGAAGACCAGGGATGGTAAGTATTCAGCAGGGGGGCCTTACAACAGGGGGGACGTGTGCCAGCAGATTGGGGGGCATTATACACATATATGCACTGCTCCCCCTGCCGCTGATTGACAGGGGGATGCAGTGCATATGTAATGAGCGGCCCCACGTGACGGGGCCGCTCATACAGCAGCCTCCCCCCGCCTCCTCCTGCCTCCCCAGCACCCGGACAGAGCCCCCACCCCACTCACCCCGTATAGTGACTCGTGTATAAGCCGAGGGGGGGACTTTTCAGCCCAATTTTTGGGCTGAAAAACTCGGCTTATACACGAGTATATACGGTATATCAGGCGCCCGGTGCCAAATTCCACATCAAAGCCTGCTCCATATGAGCGGAAGGGGCCCTCATGCTTTTATCCACACGACCCATGGCGGCTCCACCCGAACCATGGGTTCGTGTCATAAAACCAGCGGAGGAGGGAAACTGATCTGGCAGGGCTCCCACGCTGCTGAACCCCGGTTTATGCCGACCCCTCAGGCATCGCACAGAAGCTGCAGGACTCAGGTATACCTTCATCTGTTGGTTCCCCAGAAGGACAGGAAATCAACTGAGGAGGAGAGGGGGACCGCCCCTTTTTGTCTGTAGGTTTTCTGTCCTTGTGGGCGGATCCCCTCTCTCTCGATGGGTGCTGTCATGGCGATAGGAAAAGAAAACCTGTTTCAGAAGCAGATGAGAAGCACCAATTGAAGGAGGTAAAATCAAATAAGACAATGAACAGTCCACATAAATGCATGCCCCAATGTCCCGAAGATCTGATACACAAATCTGCTGGGACCCAGAGTTTCACCAGGTTTGAGGACACACATCATTTGGTAAAGAAGCAGTTAAAGCTACACATGCAACCTCTCTTCCTCTTGACCTCATGTTTGTATCAAGATTTCATCGATGTTTTTTTTCAAGATCAATAGTTTTATTAAGAGAAATCTCAAAATCTTGCAGTTTTTACTTTGACCAGTCTCAGAATAGCCATCCCATAATTGTCTCAGGCAGGAGAATGGAGAAAGATATAAACAGACTGCCTGAAGCAACAAGGTGGTACACCTCAATTAAATATTCTTGAAAAGTAAAATATAACTTTTATCCCATCTTTTAATAAAGAATTAATTCACTACAATTCTTAAAAAAAACATATTGCAAGGAATTGGAGAAGCTCAATCTACCAAGTGTTACTTTGAGGGTCTTTTTGCCTCAGGAAATCTGCTTATAATAATGATCGTTATTTATACAGCGCCAATTTATTCCACTTTACAATTCAGAGGTTCCTATTAAAAAAAAAATATATAGTAGATACCTTTACAATACAATACCTGTAAGAATATGTCACCCTGGATATTAGCAATGTGTCCATATGGTCTAAAAAAGTCACTCACTTTTGTGCCAACGTAAAGAATTAATCTATTTTAATTTTTTTTCCCCACAGGCCCAAAACCCACTTTATAAAAGTGCTACAACCACTGTGATTAACCCAAATTTCATCCAAGAATAAGTTCCTGATTCCTGGAATGGACCAGACAACTATTAGGAGATGCGTATAAAGCCGTTATGAATACAGTAAAGCAACTAGGGTTTCAGAGAACAAAGAAACACCTGTAACCCTCTACACTGCTGAAATACAAGACTAAAGCGCTGCCTAGATACCCGCTGTTTATCATAGTTACCAGCGTCCTCCCTGCTTAACGCTGGTAACCATGATAAGCACCGGGTATCTAGGCAGTGCGTGCTGCCTAGATACCTGGTGTTTACCATGGTACCCGGCCTGTGAGTTCGCTGGTCTCTCGCTGTCACACGCAGCGATGCGTGCTGACCAGTGGGAGCGCAACGACCAAAAAATGACCCAGAGCACTTTGTAACGATCAGCGATCTCACAGCAGGGGCCTGATTGCTGCTAAGTGTCACACTTAGGGCCACGTCACACACACAGATATCTGTGCAGATATTGTTCACAGATCTCTGGTTGCAGTGAAATCATGGACACATGGCTCCATTTGTATACTGCCACAACATGGAACAATATGTTCATGATTTCATTGCAACCAGAGATCTGCGAACAATATCTGCACAAATATCTGTGTGTGTGACGTGGTCCCTAGAGAGATCATTAGCGAGATCGCTGTTACATCACAAAACCTGTGACATTACAACGATCTTGCTAACGATCTCGTTATGTGTGACGGGGGATTTACAGTGGGGAAGAAAAGTATTTAGTCAGCCACCAATTGTGCAAGTTCTCCCACTTAAAAAGATGAGGCCAGTCTGTAATTGACATCATAGGTGACCTCAACTATGAGAGACTAAATGAGAAAACTAATCCTGAAAATCACATTGTCTGATTCGGAAAGAAATTGCTTTTCAAATTTTGGTGGAAAATAAGTATTTGGTTAATAACAAAAGTTCATCTCAATACTTTGTCATATATCCTTTGTTGGCAATGACAGAGGTCAAACGTTTTCTGTAAGTCTTCACAAGGATGGCACACACTGTTGCTGGTATGTTGGCCCATTCCTCCATGCAGATCTCCTCTAGAGCAGTGATGTTCCGGGGCTGTAGCTGGGCAACACAGACCTCCAAAGGCTTCTTATAGGGTTGAGATCTGGAGCCTGGCTAGGCCACTCCAGGACCTTGAAATGCTTCTTAAGGTACCGTCACACGGCACGACATCGGAACGATGTCTGCAACAATCTCGTGGGTGCGCAGTCATTGCAGACATCGTTTTGACATCGTTGGTAAGATGTCACATGTCTAAATATCGTGGACAACTTACCAACAATGTTGTGAGCAGGGATCGTTGGCAAACCCCGCGAACGATCCCTGCTCATTGCTGTGAATGGGCGAAGTCATCCACGACATTGTTATCGCGGTGTCAGACACCATGATATACCAGGTTGGCTGATCATTCATCGTCAGGTTTTAGAACATGTTCTGAAACCTGTGATCAGTGACCCAACAATTTATCATTTCAACTTGGCAGTCACACGCAACAAGGTCGTAACGATGTCGCTGGTATGCATCCAAACCCGTAACATATCAACATCGTTAACGATGTCGTGCCATGTAACAGTACCTTTACAAATCCACTCCTTTGTAGCCCTGGTGGTGTGCAACAATGATCATTGTCATGCTGAAAGACCCAGCCATGTTTCATCTTCAATGCCTTGCTGATGGAAGGAGGTTTGCACTCAAAATCTCATGATACATGGCCTTATTCATTCTTTTATGTACACGGATCAGTCGTCCTGGTCTCTAGCATGAAGTATCATGCTTTATAGTAAGTATGGTGTTCTTTGGATGCAACTCAACAATCTTTCTCCTCCAAATATGACGAGTTGGGTTCTTACCAAACAGCTCTACTTTGGTTTCATCTGACCATATGACATTCTTCTAATACTTTTCTGGATCATCCAAATTGCTCTCTAGCAAACTTCAGACAGGCCCGGACATGTAATGTCTTAAAGGGAACCAACCACCTCAGATGACGTGTATAAGCTGTTAATACATGTCCCTGGACCCTATGTACACCATTGCAGCTATGTTTTTGCTAAGAATATTGATAACAGCAAACCGAAATAAACAGTTTATAAACTTACATGATTTCGTACTTGAGGGCGTCTCCCTCGGGCTTTAGTACGAGAGGGCTGTGTCTTATGCAGCCTGAGTGGCTTTCCTCCCCCTCCCTCTCTGTTTGCAGGACGTCACTGAGAAGACGTGCAGGGACGGGAGCTGCCTTGGGTGCCCGCCCACACCAAGATAATATCACGCCCTAATGTGACGTCCTGCAAACAGAGAGGGAGGGGGAGGAAAGCCACTCAGGCTGCATAAGACACAGCCCTCTCGTACTAAAGCCCGAGGGAGACGCCCTCAAGTACGAAATCATGTAAAGTTTATAAACTGTTTATTTCGGTTTGCTGTTATCAATATTCTTAGCAAAAACATAGCTGCAATGGTGTACATAGGGTCCAGGGACATGTATTAACAGCTTATACACGTCATCTGAGGTGGTTGGTTCCCTTTAAGCAGGGTACACGTCTGGCACTGCAGGATCTGAGTCCCTGACGGTGTAGTGTGTTACTGATGGTAGCCTGTGTTACGTTGGTCCCAGCTCTCTGCAGGTCATTCACTAGGTATCCCCGTGTGGTTCTGGGATTTTTGCACACCGTTGTTGAGATCATTTTGACCCCACAGAGTGAGATGTTGCATGGAGCCCCAGATCGAGGGAGATCATCAATGGTCTTGTGTGTCTTCCTTTATCTACTTATGGCTCCTACAGTTGATTTCTTCACACCAAGTTGTTTGCCTATTGCAGATTCAGTCTTCCCACCCTGGTGTAGGGCTACAACTTTGTTTCTGGCGTCCTTCGACAGCTCTTTGGTCTTCACCATAGTGGAGTTTGGAGTGTGACTGTTTGAGGTTGCGGACAGGTGTCTTTTATACTAATAAGTTCAAACAGGTACCAATACTATAGGTAATGAGCGGAGGACAGAGGAGTCCCTCAAGGTACCGTTACACGTCACGACATTGCAGCGATGTCGGCTGCGATATCACGGGGAGCGCGCGCGTTTTTGGCATTATGCCAAGATCGGTTTCGAGTTGTCACATGTAGAGATATCGTAGGCAATTTTGCAAGCAACTTTCGCTCCCTGTTTATGCACAACCCAGCGAGCGATATTTATCAATGTAGTGAATAGGGGAAAATCCTCTTAAACATCGCTATTGCCGTGTCACACATAGCAATGCTAGCAGATCACTTAAGCGAAATCGCCAAGTTTATGAACATGTTCAAAACCCTGGCAACTCCGTCCAAACGACTTATCGTAGTTGAATCGTCCAGTTGTACGGCACAACGCACTTGCAATATCAACAGCAACAGCGATGAACAAGTGACTTTTGAGCGATATTGCGGGCGATTTTGTGTTGTGTAACGGTACCTTTAATGAAGAAATTATAGGTCTGTGAGAGGCCGAAATCTTGTTTGTTTATAGGTAACCAAATACTTATTTTCCACCAAAATTTGAAAAAAAATTACTTACCAAATCGGACAACGTGATTTTCAGGATTTCTTTTCTCTTTTTGAATGCTATATTAATGTTGTAACACTGGAACTAGCGTTTATGCAACCTACTCTTTATATGGTTGTTGATGTTTTGCTGCTGGAAGCCTTGGTGAAGTATTGCTTCACCTGTGGTATGCTACGTTAATTGTTTATATTGCTATAAGGCTAAGGGTATGTGCCCACATAGTGGTTTAGTGACGTTGAAATCGTCTAAACCGCTGGAAAATTCAAGGAGCCTAGACTCCTGAGCTCAGAAGTCTCCAGCGGTTTTCCAGCGGTTTCTCAGCGGTTTTCCAGCGGTTTTAAGAGCTGTTGAACAGCGTTTTATAGTCGGTTTTTCCGGCGGTTTTAAAAGCGGTTTTCTATGGAGGATTTTGTTCATGGAACAGTACAGTAGTGCCTCAAACGCTCAAAAACCGCTGAGAAGAATTGACATGTTGTATGCTGCTAAAACGCTAGGAAACCGCTCAACCTCTGGCAGATCCGCTCACATAAACCCACTATGTGTGCACAGCGTTTTTCTAAATTACATAGGGTTACTTGTAAGTCCTAACGCTGCTTAGGATTTACATAAATTTAAATAAAACTTATGCTAAACCGCCAGCAGTTTTCGCTGCTAAACCGACGTTAAACCACTATGTGGACACGCACCCTTTAGCGCTACATCTGTTTCCAAGTATAGGCACTACAATATCATTTGGTGCAACCCTTTTTTGGGATGTTTATTATAGTAACAGAAAACATTTCGTATACCACAATATAAAATATATCATCAAATCTAGGTCAAACAATGGATGTGCGATGATGGTCCAGGAGTCTCTTTTATATGCTGATGGTTGTTAACGGGGGTTGTTGGTGTGAGGGTCCTTTATTCAAGGGGCCTTATCTTATCCTTGTATGGCCTGTGAAAATAATTAGCTAAATTAGTCTTGATGTGGTAAAGGGTCTTATATTCTATAGGTGATTAATCTGAAACCACCTTCTTACCCATATCATGGTTTTCAGCAATTGTTGGTCCTCAATTGAGTGCTGGGAATTTATCCTCTTACTCATTGGAGGGTGTTCACTTATATATCGAAAACAGACACTTGAAGTATTAATCTGGTCCCGCTAATGAGAATTATAATATCATTTAATAGTGTTTTTACCTTAAAGCTGTACCAGTTGTCATGTGTTCTCACATGTTTAAATATTGGTGATGTCCCAATATCCTAAATTGGTGAAAAGAGGGATGTGTTAAAACCAACTTATGGTTTACCTTACGGTACTTTTTAGGTCCTATTTTGTGTATTGGCACCTGTGTAGGGTATCTGCTGGCTTTGTTGCAGATTCTTTAGTTGCTGTATTCTTTGGTTACAATCCTTCCTAATAGTCAAAAAATTGTAATTTAAGTTAACATCTATTGCTGCACTATTTTAGTACAAGGTATTGGGGCTGCTAGCCAATATATGTTACCTGAAACTGATACTATTGCCAATGATTTATTGTTGTTTATCAACCTGTGGCTTCAGTCCTATAAAGTGTCTCCGCAGATTAATGCTAATGTTTCATGTATTGCTACAAACTTGTCCTGTACTGAAAGTCACAGATAAATACACGTACTAAAATCTGTATTTCTAAAATATATCCTAGGACTCACTTGTGTGTTGTTGTACCAATAGTCCCCTGCATGCTCCTGGTTACAGTCCCTCCTATACATAAAATAAGATGTGTGGGTATCTACATATAGTCATTTGGATATACGTCAGCATTAGCAAGCCAGTCTATTTTATAAATTCCACTCACGTTTTCTGGTGTCCGTCCTGCGTCCTCCTGGTGGTTTCTGCTGAGTGTCTGTTGCTTTTTTTTTAGACGCTGGAAATGCGAGCCGTGGACAGCGGACACGCACTGCCTGGTTCACAGTCACCTGACTGGTTGCATCACGCTTACGCGGGGGTCATGTGACTGGGTGGCGGAGGGTGAACGGAGCAGTGCGGCATCTATTAGTAGTGCTGGTTGTTGGGGTACGACATGTTTCAAGGTTTCATTTTGTTTCTCATAGTTGAGGTCTACCTATATTGTCAATTACAGGCCTCATCTTTTTAAGTGGCAGAACTTACGCAATCCCGGCACAATTGGTGGCTGACTAAATACTTTTTTCCCCACTGTACAATTATCATGAAAAATACAGTAATTTATACTGGAACAGAGAAACTAATTGCTTTCAAAAGGATGTTTAGGGGTCACCCCATTTTGCAAGGACGACTTTTAAAACAATAAAAATAAAAATGGTCCTGCTGCCGTGACCCCCGGAGAGCAACAGTTATCTGTGGAAAAACCTGGCAGCAAGTCTGGAATCTCTGTGCAGCTCCAACAAAGGAGAAGTCATGGGTGAAATAGTGTCCATTGCAACCGGTAGGGTGTCCAAATAAAGCAATGAGATACTGTGGAGCTTAATAAATCTCTGCTCTGGCCCATTGATGGAGGTCACAAATGGAAGACATCTTGTGTTATCTCGAAACTTTAAAGGGAGTCTGTCAGCAAGAGTACAACTCTACAAAGTATTCATATGTGCACGTACCTTTTCAAAGACAAATCCTGCAACACCTTACATGACCAGCCCATTCCTCAGTTACAGAGGAATCTGTATTTGAAGTGATATGCTAATGAGGCTGTATATCTGAAGCCTCGGTCATTCCAGCTCTATTTTCTGCCCAGCACCACCTCCTGATGCTTGATTGACAGCCTCTATACTGTGTGACTTCAGGCAAAGGAGATCATAGTTAAGCAGGTGGCAGACATGGGCAGTAAATAGAGCAGGAGTGACAGAGGCTTCAGATATACAGCCTCATTTGCATATCAATTCAAACATGTATTTCACAGTAACGGAGGAACAGACTGGCCTTGTAAAGGTATTTGTATAATTTGGCATATTAACTCCTGCTAACAGATTGCCTTTAACTTTATTATCCTAATATGACTTCACAGAGCTTTAAATGTCATCAAATCATTGTGTTACATTGTGTTACACTGCAGGCCTGACCTTGGACACACAGTTTAGCATATGGGAACAGTGAAGCATAAAGTTGTAGTTTTATGGATGAATTAACCTTTAAAAGCAATAGGCATTTTTAATACTTTATTATGCTGGTCAGGTGAATTTGAGAATGGGTTAAGTTAGGGCCCATTTTTAATGCAAAAAATATATATGAAGCAATATTTGCTGTACAAAATAGAGAACATGGTTATTTCTGCACACAAAAGGAAATGTGGCATGAGATGTCCTACTTTTAAAATCAACTTATTTTCTACTTTTCTCTGTCACTTGACTTACAAAAGAAAAAAACATTGTTTTTATTTTGGCCACTAAGCTGAATAATAGCTTAACTTTTTCTGTAGAGATCACATTTCAGCAGAATTTTCATCACAATCAAGTAGGTATAGAGTCACATATCTATACGTTTGTGTTAACACAGGATCCACCATTCACAGTAGATACAGTTGTGCTCAAATGTTTACATACCCCGGCAGATTTTGTTTCCTGTACATCCGTTGAAAATTCTTTTGCAAGAGTCTGTCTGGATCCCAGAAACTCACTCAGCTTTTATGCATACACACACACACACTGATTACAAGCAAACAGGTCACAGGTGAGGGGATGTTACCTTTATTAGACATTCAAACCCATTTGTGTCAACTTCTGTGCATGTTATCAGGCCAAATTCACCAGGGTACGTGAACTTTTCATCAGGGTCATTTGGATGTTTCATCAAACCACTAACCATGAGTGGAAAAAAGTTTGTGCTTTCATTCATATTCTTTGAAAAAAGACCAAAAAAGCAAAAAATCTGCCGGGGTGTGTGAACGTCTGAGCACAACTGTCTCATAGCTCACCTCCTCCCCATCTCTGAACAATGGCCACAATGAATATTGAGAGAACACGAGGCCTAGAAGCACAACACAGAAGTGAATGAATCTCTCCACTCTACAGGTTAAAGATATTGTTTATGCGGCTGCTGTAACTTATCTCTAAATGTTGGAAACAGCAAATCATGTAATATAGCTGCCCCATGGTCAGAAAATACAATATACATTCAGTAAATAAAAACAATTAGATAAAGGTATTGATGAGTATTTGGTTTTAATTATTAAAAATATAAGTGATACATTGACTTTAAATATACAAAACTCTGATCTGTTACCGAAGATATGTAGTCATGTCTTACAAGTTTCTCAAAAGGTATAAAAATGTAATTAAATCAATTAAAGTCTTAAACGAGTGATTACAGACGAGGATTGGGCGTTCACTAGAGGGAAAGCAAAAGTTGGAAGTCTGACATCTGTAATATAATACTGACAAAGGTGTATTCCCATCCCAGAGATTTCTGACAAATCGACTGAATCAACAAAGACTGACTGGCACCTTCTAACCGAATGAAGCAAATGTACCAGTGGCTGTGAATGTAATATATACAGATCAAAAAAAAGAGAATTTTGTTTACGTACCGTAAATTCTTTTTTCTTGAATCATCAATGGGAGACCCAGACAATGGGGTTTAGGGCGCTGCCCTCCGGAGGTCACACTAGGTACTACAAGTTTGTAGCACCGCCTCCTCCGCTTATAAACCCCCACCGTAGGAGACATCCTCAGTTTAGTCCATAAGCTGCGAGGAGAAATAAACCACACCCGAAACATCGGGAAGAATGCCGTGCACAGACGGTGTAACAACCCGGAAACACTGTCTCAACAGAGAACAGATCAAATGCAAACATGCAACAGAACAACTGGGTGGGTGCTGGGTCTCCCATTGATGATTCAAGAAAAAAGAATTTACGGTACGTAAACAAAATTCTCTTTTTTCTGATCATCATAATGGGAGACCCAGACAATGGGGATGTCCTAAAGCAATACCCCAGGGCGGGAAGAGTTCCTCAACAAGACGGATAACACATGGTTCCCTTTTTAAAGGTGGGCAACCGCCGCCTGGAGAACCCGCCTGCCCAAACTCGCATCCGCAGAGGCATGGGCATGCACCATATAGTGCTTAGAGAAAGTGTGCAGGCTGGACCAAGTGGCCGCTTGACACACCTGTAGAGCAGAAGCTCGATGTCGCAAGGCCCAAGAGGCACCTACAGCTCTAGTAGAGTGTGCCTTCAACCCCACCGGGAGAGGCAAACCAGAAGACCGGTAAGCCTCCTGAATGGGAGCCTTGATCCATCTGGCCAAGGTCGACTTTGAAGCCGCGGACCCCTTACAGCGACCCATCGTGAGGACAAATAAGGAATCCGAACTCCTAAAGGAGGCGGTCCTGGACACATAAATGCGTACAGCTCTCACGAGATCCAGAGTATGGAGGTCGCGCTCAACCTGATGAACGGGAGCGGGGCAAAATGATGGGAGAACAATCTCCTGGTTCAAGTGGAATGTTGAAACCACCTTCGGCAAAAATTCAGGCCGTGGGCGCAACACCACCTTGTCCTGGTGAACCACCAGAAAGGGTGACTTGCACGAAAGTGCAGCCAATTCTGAGACCCTTCTCAGAGACGTAATCGCCACCAGAAAGACCACCTTCTGGGACAGACGAGAGAGAGAGATGTCTCTTAGTGGCTCGAACGGCGGTTTCTGCAATGCCGCTAGGACCATGTTGAGGTCCCAAGGGTCCAGGGGCCGCCTGTAGGGCGGAACCACCCGAGACACCCCCTGCAGAAATTGGCGGACCTTCGGGAGGAGCGCCAAGCGCCTGTCAAATAGCACGGAAAGTGCTGATACTTGACCTTTCAGAGAGCCAAGGGATAATCCCAACTCCAAACCCGACTGTAGGAAGGCCAACAATGTCGGAATAGACAACGGCCACGGTGAGCGACCACCAGATGCACACCAGGTAAAAAAGATTTTCCACGTTCTGTGGTATATCTTCCTGGAAACAGGTTTCCTTGCCCGATTCATAGTGGCAACCACTGTAGGAGAGAAACCTCTGGATGTCAGCAGCCAGGCCTCAAGAGCCATGCAGTCAATCTGAGGGCCCTGGAATTGAGGTGGAAGAATGGACCTTGCGCGAGAAGATCTGCGCGCTCTGGAAGAGCCCACCGGTGTCCGCCTGACAGTTGCCACAGGTCCGGGTACCAGGACCTCCTGGGCCAATCTGGAGCCACTAGAATGGCTACTCTGCATTCCGTCCTGATCTTCCACAGGACCCTGGGAATCAGAGCTAGAGGCGGGAACACATATGGCAGCTGGAAGCTGGACCAACTCAGGATCAGGGCATCCGCCCCCAGAGACTGAGGATCCCATGATCTCGCCACGTATTGGGGCACCTGATGATTCAGCCGTGAGGCCATCAGATCCACGTCCGGAGTGCCCCATCTGCCGCAGATGTCCCGGAAGACGTCTGGATGAAGGGACCACTCTCCGGCGTCCATCCCCTGTCGGCTCAGATAGTCGGCCTCCCAGTTCTCGACCCCTGGGATGTGAACTGCGGAGATCAGGCAGCCGTTTTCCTCCACCCAAGCTAGAATGCGGTGGACTTCGGTGAGGGCCTGAGCACTTCTGGTCCCTCCCTGATGATTTATGTAGGCGACGGCCGTCGCATTGTCGGACTGTACCCGAATGGGTTGTCCTGACAGGAATTTCTGAAACGCCAGGAGCGCCAGATAGACCGCCTTGATCTCCAGCACGTTGATCTGCAACGCCGACTCCGACTGAGTCCAGAGGCCTTGAGCCCTGTGGTGCAAGAACACCGCACCCCAGCCCTTCAGACTGGCGTCGGTGGTCACCACTAACCATGACGGTTTTAGGAAGGACCGTCCCCGTGACAGATGATGTGGCTGTAGCCACCACTGTAAGGAATCCCTGGTTGGTTGTGACAGCGTCACCAGCCGATTCAAAGAAATCGTCCTCTTGTCCCATCTGCGAAGAATCTCCAGCTGGAGAGGACGGAGGCGAAACTGTGCGAACGGCACCGCCTCTATCGCCGCTACCATGCGACCCACCAGTCTCATCAATACCCGTAGGGATGACTGTGGAGACAGGAGGACATTCTGCACTCCTGATTGGATCGCAAGCTGCTTGGCTTGAGGTAGGGACACCAGGGCCGAGTCCGTGTGGAAGTCCATGCCCAGATATGTCAATGACTGGGTCGGAACCAGGGTCGACTTTTGAATGTTGATAAGCCACCCGAACCGTTCCAGGGACTTCATGGTCACCTCCAGGCTCACCCGACAAAGGTCTTCCGATGGCGCCCTGACCAACAGGTCGTCCAAATAGGGTATGACGGCGTGTCCCTGCGCATGCAGGAGAGCCATCATGGAGGCCATCACCTTTGTGAACACCCGTGGTGCTGAGGCTAGCCCGAATGGCAGTGCCACAAATTGGAAGTGCTCTTCCCCCACTGCGAATCTCAACCAGCGCTGATGAGCTGGTGCAATGGGGACGTGAAGGTAAGCGTCCCTGATATCGATGGACGCTAGGAAGTCTCCCTGTGACACAGCCGCGATCACTGAGCGCAGGGATTCCATGCGGAACTTCCGAACCAACACGTGACGGTTGAACAACTTGAGGTCCAACACCGGGCGAAAAGAGCCGTCCTTCTTTGGGACAATAAAGAGGTTGGAGTAAAAACCCCTGAACCTCTCTTCCGTGGGCACAGGGACCACCACTCCGTCTCTGCGGAGTCCCTCCAACACCAGGTGAAAAGCCTGAGCCTTTTCTGGGGATGGAACCGACCGATGGAATCGGTGTATTGGTCGTGACGTCAGCTCTATCCTGTAACCTCTTGAGACTACGTCTCGAACCCACTGATCGTGAATGTGAAGAAGCCACTTGTCCTGAAAGCGGGACAGGCGGCCCCCCACCTGTGGGGAGGCAGGATGAGAGAGCGAGTCATGTCGAGGCGGGCTTGGGGTGGCAGCCGCTGCCCCCGCCGGCTTTTTCTGACGACTCTTGGAACGCCACTGAGTAGCAGGCTTGCCCCCTCGGTCAGAGCGAGTGGACGCCGTTGATGACTGTGAACCGGAGCGAAAGGACCACTGCTTAGGGTTCCTTTTCACGGTGTACCGTGGCTTAGGCTTGTTCTGCGGTATCTTAGACTCAGCAGAATCCTTTATCAATTTGTCCAGTTCGGTGCCAAAAAGCCTGTCACCAGCGAACGGAAGATTTTGTAAAATCTTCTTAGATGTGGCATCTGAGTCCCAAAGACGCAGCCACAACAGCCTGCGGATCGCAATTGCATTGGCCGAGGCCACAGCAGAGCGAGTGGCAGTTTCCAAAGATGCCGTCCTGGCATAGTCCGCATAGGCCCTTGCTCTCTCAGTGAGAGCCAGGACCTCTGGACTGGACCTAGCTAGATCAGTGATACCATCCAAACAGATAGTAATCGCTTGTAGGGTCCAGACCGCGGCAAAATTAGGGGCAAATGAAGACCCCACAGCCTCATAGGAAGACTTGGCGAGTTGCTCGACCTGTCTATCAGTAGCATCCTTCAACGAGGAGCTATCAGAGGCAGAAAACAAGGAGCGCGCAGCAATCCTAGTCATGGAAGCATCCACCTTGGGGGACTGCGACCATTCCTGGAGCGCCTCCTGGGGAAAGGGAAAGCGATTGTCCTTAGTTTTACGGACATAACGCCGCCCAGGATGCAACCTGGGAGCTTTAATCACCCTTCCGAAATTAGTGTGGTCCATGAAGGAGCCACTTGGTCTAGCCTCTGGCCGCAGCCATTGGTATATCTCCTTGGGGTGTACAGTCACCTCCTCAGGAGGAGTGACAAGACGCAATGTCTCATTGATGGAGGACACCAGATCCTCCACCCCATCTGGAGGTTCAGACATAGACCCAAGAGTAGAACCCCCATCATCTTCCTCACCATCAGAGGAACGCTCCTCCTCAGAGAGAGTCTGGAGCTCAGGAGAAGCCTCACGGGCTCGCTTAGGGGGTCTTACAGCAGAAGTAAGAGACACCCGGGGGTAACTCAGAGGAGTAGCTGGGTTCTCCAGTCTCCTATGCAGTGCCTCCAGGGTTTGCGACATGGAGGACATCTGGGACAGCAGAGATTCATTAATCTTATTCTGCGTTTCCCATGGCCCTGGGATCACCTGAACCTCAGGGTATAATCCCGGATGTGCAGACTCAGTAGTAGCAGACCGGGCCTCTGGGCGTCCGCAGTTATTGCAGGACCCCTCCACCAGTGTCCCGTTGCATGTAGCGCAGGTAACGGTGACCACTGCCGCCTTAGCAGCATGCTTCCCAACTGAGGACATCTCCACAGTGAGGGGAATATAAGCCAAAGTTCACAAACAAACCGGGAATCCCGGTGGCTTACCGACCGCAGTAAAGCGGTAGGAGGAAGCGGTGTGTGTGTGTGACCTCCGCGAGTTCCGGTCTCCCTTGCAAGTGCAGACACGCGCTGCAGCCAGATCCCAGCCGGGAAATGAGGGAGAAGATGGCCGCCGACAGTGAAGATGTGGGCGGAGCCAGGAACACGCGGGAAGAACACACAACACGCCCAGCGGTGATGTCACCATAAGGGCTGCCTCCTCCTCCTCCAGACTGCCTCAGCAATGGAGGTGCCGGAGCCCGCAGCGCGGGAAAAGAATGTGAATATCACCACACACACTCTCAGACTGCATGTACACATAAAACACCCGCAGTCTACAGCCTCAGCCCCTGTGACACACAGGGCGGTCAGCCAGGGCGACCCCAGCACAGGGTCACCGCCAGAACCGCGGACCCGAGGGTAACCGCGCGGTCTGAGTGTCATGACACCACAGTGACAGACACTACCCCCAGGCACACAGGAGACACACCAGGTGCCTCAGTGCCGGTCCGGTCTGTAAGCACCTTTAGGGAGGCCTCGGACGGGGGTACAGCACCAGTCCGGAGTGTAAGCACCATTTAGGGAGGCCTCGGACTGGGCTGGCTCCGTCCGGTCTGTAAGCACCATTTAGGGAGGCCTCGGACGGAGCGGAGCTGTGCAAGGCTCCAGGCTCCCCCTTACCAGAGCCTCCATGGAGGGATGGAAAGGAAGGGAGCGCGACAGCGTACCGGGAGAACACTGAAGTGTCCAGGCTAAAAGCCCTCCGGTACCTCCACCAGCGTGTTCCTCAGAGGGTGAGCGGGGAGGCTGTCGGGGGTCCCGAGCGGGACCATTTTACCTTGTCTTCATACGCCATCACGTAAGCTGTGAGAATGCAGTGAAGTGCAAGCAAAGCGTGATCCTCCGAGCACACTAAGTTTAAAACTGAGGATGTCTCCTACGGTGGGGGTTTATAAGCGGAGGAGGCGGTGCTACAAACTTGTAGTACCTAGTGTGACCTCCGGAGGGCAGCGCCCTAAACCCCATTGTCTGGGTCTCCCATTATGATGATCAGAAAATACCACTTTATACTGAATTCGCCAAGATGTATGAAAGCAATAAATATGTGAAGTTTAAACTGAATTAGAGTCATTATTAACAACAAAGCGTTAGACCAGGGATCTCAAACTCCAGGCCTCAGTGGCTGCCAACAGGTTATGTTTTCAGGATTTCCTTAGCATTGTAAAGGGGTTGCGCATCATCACCTGTGCAGGTGATTGAATTATCACCAGTGCAATACTAAGGAAATCCTGAAAGCCTGCACTGTTGGTGGCCTCGAGGCCTGGAGCGGAGGTCTCTGCTTTAAACTAATGGACGTTGGGCTCAGCCAACTAAGGGGTGGTCACTACCTCCAAATCTATACTACAAAGAAACAAAAATTGTCCATTACCTCCTAACAGAGTGAAGAAAATGTGAACATGGCCTGCCTATATATTTAAACCATTGCCTCCTTAGTTGGCTGTGCACTCCTATCAGTCTAAAGCCTTGTTGTGGCTGGCGGGCACACACAAACTGACCAATTTGCAAGCAAAATACCTTCATTTTAGAAGTGTATTCTATATAGCAGTTTAAACCTCACATTTAATATTTGCACATATCTTATAACAGTGTGCTATGCACTCAGATTTATATCCAAGAATTACTTCATTCATTTCTGATAGCTTTGGGTCTCACCTCTGTGGATGTGCTGCAATTTTTAGATGTCCAATAGAAGTGAATGTAGATAGTGCCAATCTCTCCAATACTGGTGACACAAGATAGACTGTTCTAGAAGCGGCAATGAGTCTTAAAGGGGAACTCCGGTGAGAGAAAAATTTTTAGTACAGTCCCTGCCCTACTACATGATGAAGCAGAGCCATACACTGCAGTTCTAGGATCTATAGATATCTTATTAATCAATAAAATCATACCTGCTTCTCAGCTGATCCCTCCTCATGGGATACAGAATTGTCAGCCTGGCAGCTTCATTTAGGAGCAAAAAGCAGGTGGTGTATTGGGGCATGGCAGGAGGTGTGCTGGGACGTGGATGCTGGGAGCTGCAAAATCAGCCTACATTCCAGCCCCCTCACCCTTCTGTATAGGAAGGGGGGTGTGGCCGCCAACCCATGCTCACACTACAATCCTGTCCCTGATATACCATCCTATGTGAAAGGGGGTCCAGGTTTGTAACAGGAATCATGTCACCAAACAGATAGAAATACATGCTGTGATCCTCTGCTGCATGATGATGCATAATGTGTACTGTTATTGTGAGGCGCTAGGAGCAGGGGCAAATCATTACATTGATTGATTCAGCTCTGCATGGTCTCCCCTCCCCCATAGGAACATGGTAGCTATCTATCCCTCCAACTTTCAATAGAGCATCATCACTCACTGGAAGGTAGGATGATCCTGCATCTCCCAGCATCCACGCCCCCAACACACCTCCTGTTGAAGCTGACAGGCTGAAATTCTCTGTCCCCTGAGGGAGGAGATCAAAGGAGCAGGTATGATTTTATTGATTTATAAGAGATCTATAAATCCTAGAACTGCAGTATACAGCTCTGCTTCATCATGTAGCAGGGCAGGGACTGTACTAAAGTTTTCTCTCCCTGGAGTTCCCCTTTAAGGGTATCTATCAGGCATTAATGACATTCTGTGGATGGTTCATAAATGTCTAATATGAGGAACCCCCTTAAATGTTTCTTACAGAACATAAAACAAAAGAAAAAAAATAAGACAGTAGAAAAAAACATCTTTATTTAAATATTCTACATAAACTGGTAAAAGGAGGCAAAAAAAACAGACTATATCAGTGTGCACGATGTAAGAAAATGGAATATCCCTTCTATTCTAACTCTAAGGAAAACAATAACACAGTTATTAGCAGGTGGTGGGATTTTCTTGGTACGTGAAATAGAGCATTTGGGTATATCCACCCACATGGGTCATTGGCATATTTTAAGAATATTAAGAACAATGTATAGAAATCTGTGTAGAACACATAAAAACAAAACATTTGCCAATACTGACCATACACCAGGGTTCTCTTCACATAAAAGGTTAGTCATTGAAAGACTCTCTCTTTAAATAACACCACCGGCAGATTATAATAAAGACCCTAATCAGATGAATGCCACTTTACATCTTCCGGTGGCCATCCACCGAAGCAGTTGTACAATTTACTACAAATATTAAAATATGCAGACATTTGGCCTGCAATCTGATAATAGGGGTTAAAAACAGAAAAACCTGACTGCTTAGAAAGAAAGAAATAATATAAAAACTGAGGTCACTTGATAATACTCTTACAAAAATACAAAAATGCAGATTAATAAATCTCATGTGATGGATTTAAAGCTACAGGTCATCATTACATACAGTAGTAGTGACAGTAAATAAAAATTAAAACTTTACATTATTAAAATACATAAAAAATGCAGTAAAAAAATAACACTATTTTACATTTATGAAAAAAAACATAAGAGACATGAAAGATTGCTAGAAGCAGAGGTTCTGTCTCAATAAAATTTGCATTTAAAGGGTTTGTCTAGTTTACAGAAAGTAGTTTCATACAATTTTCCAATTAAATTCTGAGTTAATAAAAGACATCTTCCGTTCAGGACTATAAAGGACTCATCGTATCCTTGCATCACATGGACAGCCCACTTATTTCAATAAAATGTATGCAATACTCCTGTTCTCCTGTGGGAGTGCTATAATGGAATAGAACACCTCTTCAAACAATGAACTTTTGTATCAAAAAGTTGTCTAAAGTCTGCAAATTAGAATTCTGCTCATTGCCCTATATAGTGTATCCTTCTCGACATACACAAAATGTCACTTTGACCTTATCAGTCTGTTGGGCTCTGTCTGAAGACAATGAAAAGTCATTCACAATTACCCTGTGATGGTAGATCCAAGCCAGAAAGTGACCTTGCACTTTTAAGGAGGGTTTAAGTATCAGTAAAAGATTTTACCAGGCCTAACTCTGTTATATAACAGATGTTATAATCATTTTTGAGTGTTTTTCCGATTTCTAGACTTCAAACTTATCATTTTCTCAGAGGATAAATCCATGTCAAGTGGAACATTTGTTGGGGAAATGCATTTTTTTTGTCATTGAAATGAGATTTTCACTTTGTCAAATAATAAAATAGACCCCTTCTTTAGAAAAATAGATAAAGTTAACTCACTCCTATGTTCAGTCCGCTACACTTAGGATGAGAAGTTCTACCCGGATCCAGCTGGAGCTAGCCAACGTGGTACAAAGAAGTGACAGTAAAATCTAGCGGGTTTACTCAAAGATCCAATTAAAACTTAACATTTATTTTGTATTAAAAATACGTAGGGTACTAGAAAATTGTGAAAAAAGAAAATAATTAAGGGCACCCAATATATAGCTTTAACTGCAGATCTACAGTGCCTACAAGTAGTCTTCAACCCCCTGCAGATTTAGCTGGTTGACACACGCGGAATTAACTTGGCATTGTGACATTTGGACTGTAGATCAGCCTGGAAGTGGGAAATGCAGTGCAGCCAAAAAAAAAAATTTCAATTTTTTTTTTTTTTTTTTTAAAGCGTTAAAAGTTAATTCAGAGGGTCATTTATTATTCAACCCCTCAAACCACCAGCATTCTGTTTGGTCCCCCTAAAGTATTAAGAAGTAGTTCAGGCACAAAGAACAATGAGCTTCACATGTGTGGATTAATTATCTCTTTTGCCAGCCTTTTCTGACTATTTAAGACCCTTCCCAAACTTGTGAACAGCACTCATACATGGTCAACATGGGAAAGACAAAGGAGCATTCCAAGGCCATCAGAGACAAGATCGTGGAGGGTCACAAGGCTGGCAAGGGGTACAAAACCCTTTCCAACGAGTTGGGCCTACCTGTCTCCACTGTTGGGAGCATCATCCGGAAGTGGAAGGCTTATGAAACTACTGTTAGCCTTCCACGGCCTGGACAGCCTTTGAAAGTTTCCTCCCGTGCCGAGGCCAGGCTTGTCCGAAGAGTCAAGGCTAACCCAAGGACAACAAGGAAGGAGCTCCGGGAAGATCTCATGCCAGTGGGGACATTGATTTCAGTCAATACCATAAGTAACGTACTCCACCGCAATGGTCTCCGTTCCAGACGAGCCCGTAAGGTACCTTTACTTTCAAAGCGTCATGTCAAGGCTCGTCTACAGTTTGCTCATGATCACTTAGAGGACTCTGAGACAGACTGGTTCAAGGTTCTATGGTCTGATGAGACCAAGATCGAGATCTTTGGTGCCAACCACACACGTGACGTTTGGAGACTGGATGGCACTGCATACGACCCCAAGAATACCATCCCTACAGTCAAGCATGGTGGTGGCAGCATCATGCTGTGGGGCTGTTTCTCAGCCAAGGGGCCTGGCCATCTGGTCTGCATCCATGGGAAGATGGATAGCACGCCCTACCTGGAGATTTTGGCCAAGAACCTCCGCTCCTCCATCAAGGATCTTAAGATGGGTCCTAATTTCATCTTCCAACAAGACAACGACCCAAAGCACACAGCCAAGAAAACCAAGGCCTGGTTCAAGAGGGAAAAAATCAAGGTGATGGAGTGGCCTAGTCAGTCTCCTGACCTTAACCCAATTGAAAACTTGTGGAAGGAGCTCAAGATTAAAGTCCACATGAGACACCCAAAGGACCTAGATAACTTGGAGGAGTGGGCCAAGATAACTCCAGTGACCTGTGTAGGCCTGATCAGGTCTTATAAAAGACGATTATTAGGTGTAATTGGAAACAAGGGTTATTCCACAAAATATTAAACCTAGGGGTTGAATAAAAATTGACCCACACTTTTATGTTTAAAATGTATTAAAATTCAACTGAGCAACATAACTTTTTGGTTTGTAAGATTTATGCTTCTGTTAATAAATCCTACTCTCGTTTGCAGTTTGAAGGCTCTACCTTATTTGCATCTTATCAAACCACCTAAATCTGCAGGGGGTTGAAGACTACTTGTAGGCACTGTACATGTTTCAACACTGTCTTATTCATCGTTATAAATAAATGTTAAAGCATATCCGCCATTTAAATTTTTATTTAATAATAATGTACAGCAAGGGATTTTAATAAACTTTCTAATATACTTCATTAGAAAATTCTGGTTGAAAGCCATTCATAAACCTTCCATGAGATGTCCCAACTGCACTGTGTGTTAAGACATAGGTTTATTATCACTCAGATCCATCTTCAGTGAATATGGGGCATATAACCATATAAGGGAAAGGGGCGTGGCATACACTGCTGAGAAAACAATGTATCAGATTACAGCACAAAGCTAAGCAATGTCAGAATGTAAATTCCTCTTTACAGCTTCTCTGTTCTGTCATCTGGCTCCACACATAGTCACAATATGTTAACCCCTTGTCTGTTGGCTCTCCAAACAGCTCAGTCATGACCTGTTAACTCCTTCTCTGCTGCCACACAGCCATAAACCCATCATTAACAACCAGTGCAGTATTGGGATTTTTTTTCCCAATGACATTCATACTTTACGTTTTAAATGGATCTTTGAATCAACCTGCTGGATCATAATCTCCTTCAGAGCCCTCCTTTAGGTCACATAGATTAGCTGTCAAAACTTCCTAATACACTAATAAATGTTCACATGTAGAAATGTAAAATATAATTTATGCTCCCATACAATGCGCTTAAAGGAGTCCTTTACCCATAAATATGTTTTGCAAAAAATCTTGCCAATAGCAAAACGGGAAGAATGCGGCAACTCTGCACAATTTCGACCAGCTATGACACGATTGTGCAGTTTCTAATCTAGAACTGCAGATTGCAATAAAAATAAATTCCTCTGCAGTTGTTAGGTGATCTGTTTCTTAGCCACCAGCGCTTCGTACATTTGTGAACAACTGCCAAGGAATAAGGTGCAGTGAAGGAGCAAAAAAGGTGGACAAAGCTTTTACCTGCCAGCTCTTCCTGCCATATAACACACGTTGAAAAAAATATATTTTGGTGCTGAAGTGACGTTATACATTATAGTGAATAAAAAGTTACAGAATTCTAACTGGTAATCAAATGTGAAGCATATAAGAAGTCCATAACTAGCCTACTATTGATTTACCCCTCAGGAGAAAGCTGTACTCTGTTTTGAGGATTGAAGGGAATCTGTCAGCAGGTTTTTGCTTTGCAATCGGAGAGCTGCTTGGCATGCTGTAGCGGCTGAGACCTGATTCCAGCAATGTGTCACTACGGGTGCTTTCACACTGGTGTTTTCGCCAAAATGCAGCAGATTTACTGCATCTGCCGCCTAACAGCCACACTTGTGGCAAGCCCCATGCATTGTCTATGGGGCTTGCAGTAAGGTGCGGCAAGTGCGGTTGTGTCAGATGCAGCAGTTGCTGCCGCGAAAAAAACTGCTGCTGACCACGATTTCTTTCGCGGCCGCAACCGCACTTGCCGCAAGCCCCTTAGACAAAGCATAGGGCTTGCCGCAAGTGTGCAGGTGCGTTCTTTTGTCCGGATCCGCCAGATCCAGGCAAAAACGCCTATGTGAAAGGGGTCTTACTGGGCTGCTGTTGCAGTTTTAATAGAATTTTCTTTGCTTTATATACAGCAGTGGTCAGATTGCCGAGCTTTGTATATATAGACTTGTCCACACCCGATTGGTAGCTACCTGTGTACAGACGGTAAACCGCCAACCAGTGTTGAGGGTGGGGTTACATAGATTAGCCTGACTGGTCTGCACGTGAAAACTAGTCCTACACTGATAATATCCTACTTACATAACACTAATTGTACTGAAACTACAGCAAACAGCTGAGCACGGGACATCCCTGGAATCGAGGTCTATGGCCCTACATTATACTGCTCTCAGATTACCGTATATACTCGTGTATAAGCCGAGTTTTTCAGCACATAAAATGTGCTGAAAAGTCCCCCCTCGGCTTATACACGGGTATATACGGTAATAGCTTTACAGCTTTACAGCGCCTCCCCCTCCCCCCCGTGGTATCCCGCCCCCCCCCCCGTATATACAGCCCCCCCGTGGTATCCCGCCCCCCCCCGTATATACAGTCCCCCCCGTGGTATCCCGCCCCCCCCCGTATATACAGCCCCCCCGTGGTATCCCGCCCCCCCCGTATATACAGCCCCCCCGTGGTATCCAGGGCCCCCCCTTGCTGCACCTGTAAAGGAAGATATCAGTATACTTATCGCTGCCGCCGCCGCCGCCGCTCCACTTCTCGGTCACTGCGCTGCTCCGGCCGGGTCTTCATGTTTCCTGTTCCTTCTCCGGCGCTCAGGAAATGACGTCATTGTTCGAGTGTCGGAGAAGGAACAGGAAACATGAAGACCGAGAAGCGGAGCGGCGGCGGCGGCAGCGATAAGTATACTGACATCTTCCCTTACAGGTGCAGCAAGGGGGGCCCTGGATACCACGGGGGGGCTGTATACAGCTGGGGCTGCTGTATACAGCTGGGGCCCCTGTATACTAATGGGGGGGGGTCTGTATACCCCTGGGGCTGCTGCTGTAATACCCCGGGGTATATACCCCCTGGGGCTGCTGCTGTATATACCCCCTGGGGCTGCTGCTGTATATACCCCCTGGGGCTGCTGCTGTATATACCCGGCTGCTGCTGTAATACCCTGGCTGTGCTGTATATACCCTGGCGCGCGTATACTACACTGGGGCTGCTGCTGTATATACCCCCTGGGGCTGCTGCTGTATATACCCCCTGGGGCTGCTGCTGTATACTACCACTGGGGCTGCTGCTGTATACTACCCTGGGGCTGCTGCTAGTATATACACTGGGGCTTGCTGTATACTACCACTGGGGCTGCTGCTGTATATACTACCGTGGGGCTGCTGTATATACCACTGGGGCTCTGTATACTACCACTGGGGCTGCTGCTGTATATACTCTGGGGCTGGGTGTAATATACCCTACCCTGGGGCTGCTGCTGTATATACCACTGGGCTGCTGCTGTATACTACTACTGGGGCTTCTGTATACTACCTCTGGGGCTTCTGTATACTACTACTGGGGCTGCTGTGTATATACCACTGAGGCTGCTGTATACTACTACTGGGGCTGCTGTATACTACCTCTGGGGCTTCGTATACTACCACTGGGGCTGCTGTATATACCACTGGGGCTGCTGTATATACCACTGGGGGCTGCTGTATATATCCTGGGGCTGCTGTATATACTACACTGGGCTGCTGCTGTATATACCACTGGGTCGGCTGCTGTATATACCACTGGGGAGGCTGCTGTAACACTCTGGGGCTCTGTATTAAATCTGGGGGCTGCTGTATACACCACTTCTGTGCTGTATATACCACTGGGGAGGCCTGTAACCAGGCATGTCGGGGGCTCTGTATACCACACTCTGGGGGCTGTAACTACCTGAGCTGTTATGGGGGCCTAACCCACTGCGGCTTATACCTGCGAGTCACCCTCGCTATACACGAGTCATAGTTTCCCAGATTTTGGGGGCAAAAGTAGGGGGGTCGGCTTATACACGGGTCGGCTTATACACGAGTATATACGGTAAATAGTGCAGCTAAACCTACACATGTCCTCTAAAGGTATCTTCACACAAGGTGGTTATGCTGCTGATTGTTGTGTGGATGTAAGTGTAGAAAATATGCATTAAACTATAGAGCAATGCAAATGAATGGAGTTCTGTTCTCAACACCCATAGAGTTTTCTTTGTATTTCTGCAAGATCTATTCTGTGAAATGTGATGGATTTACTGTTATAAAGTGTTATAAAGTGAAACATGTATATTATGTACATGCATACATGTATGTATATTTGCTCATAAAAGTTAGGCATTTAAACTGCCCTATGTGAACATAGACTAAAACGTGTGCATACACAAACATTGAAGCAACCCGCAATTTATGCCAGGATGGGCTGACCTGCTAATATTTAAGGTGGTGTTCTAAAAATACAAACAAAAAAAAAAAAAAAAAAAAAAAAGAGTGGGGTATGTTGAATTTTACAATGAATGATCACATGGGAAATAGGCCACCACCTGTAGTGTCTAGCAGCAGCTTACTCCGCTCTCCCAATTGAATAAAAAACATGCTTGATCTGGGTGTTAGGGTGGAAAAGATGTTCGCAATAATCTAAAATGTATGGCTATTTTAATATTTACAGGGAATGTATCAGCAGGAGTTCACAAATGACTACTTATAAGCACATGTATCTTTTTCAAAGGCAAGTCCAGCAATACATGTACATTACCAGTCCATTACTCTACTACTGACAAATCAGTGTTTTAATTGATATGCAAATCAGGCTTGAAGGGAACCTGTCAGTTCAATTTAGCCCCCTATTCTACAACTACCTGTCTCTGCACCTTGCTAGCACATCCCTAAACCATCCCTCTCTGAGCTAAAACTGCAATATAATGCTTGAGAAAAACTATTTAATAACTTACATCCAGTCTACTCTGTAGACTGAGGTGGGTGTCCTCCATTCTCCGTCCTCACAAGCTCTTATCACGCCCCACCGGGCGTCATCATTCCTTCTCCTGTTAGTCCTCTTTTTTTGAAGAAATTCCCACCTCCTCCCCACCTCCCCATAGAATGGCACGCTGCAGGATTGTCAGTTCTGGTCCTGCGCAGTGTGTGGGTGTATGGGCTGATAAGCCCCCACAATGGACCAGAACTAACGTCCGGCTGCTCGTCATACTATGAGAAGGCGGCGACAATTTAAAAAAAGAGAACGAACAAGAGAAGGAGTGATGACGCCCAGGGGAGAGTCCTAAGAGCCTGTGAGGAGGGGAAAATGGAGACCGCCCACCTCAGTATACAGCGTAGACTGGATATAAGTTATTAAACCATTTTTCACAAGCTTTATATTGCAGTTTTAGGTCAGAGAGGTACGGTTAAGGATGTGCTAGCAAGGTGCAGGGACAGGTAGTGGTGGAATAGGGGGCTAAAACGAGATGACAGGTTCCCTTTAAGCTTAAGAACTGTAGATGTAAAGCCTCTGTCACTCCAGCTCTATTCCCTGCCCAGCATCTTCTCCTCCTGCATGACTGACTGCACTTTTGCCTGAAACTAAACTGCACAGAGGCTGTCAGTGAAGCAGGAAGAGCTGGCGCTGGGTGGGGCATAGAGCTGGTGTGACAGAGGCTTCAAATCTATCATAACCATTTGCATATCAATTCAAAGACTGATTTTGTGATATTGGAAGAAAAGAGCGACAATTTGAAGGTATTAGTGGACTTGTCTTTGAAAGAGATACATGCAAAAATAAATAGTTGGGGGGGGGGGGGGGGGGGGGGAGAATCCTAAATACAGATTCCCATTAAGGGGAACCTTTCAGCTACTTTATGCCCCCAAGCCTATCACTAGCTGTTCCTGCAGCTTGCTAGTAAATCCTTAAGCATCTCTGTCTGACGTAAATGTTTAGTGTAGTAGTTGAAAAAAATGCTTTTTATACCTTTCCCCTCCTCCTATCTGCTAGATACATGGGCGTTAAGTTCAGATCTTTCTCCCACCTTGCTCCATTGTTATCAGACCCCGATGAGCATGATACAGTCATATGAAAAAGTTTGGGCACCGCTCTTAATCTTACTCATTTGTTTTGGTTTAAAATTGTTTTTTGCAACAGCTATTTCAGTGTGATATATGTAATAACTGAAGGACACGGTAATATTTCAGGATTGAAATGGGGTTTATTGCACTAACCAAAAATGTGAAATATGCATTATTTCAAAATTTGACAGGTGCAAAAGTACGGGAACCTTTCTGATTTTCAAGATTTGAATACTCCTAACTACTTTTTACTGACTTACTGAAGCACTGAATTGATGTGGTAACCTCATTGAGCTTTGTACTTCATAGCCCGGTGTGTCCAATCATGAGAAAAGCTATTTCAGGTGTCCACTTGCAAGTTGTTCTCCTATTTGCATCTTCTCTGAGGAGTGGCATCATGGGCTCCTCAAAACAGCTCTCAAATAATCTTAAAAAAAGATTTTTCAACATAGTTGTTCAGGGGAAGGATACAAAAAGTTGTCTCAGAGATTTAACCTGTCAGTTTCCACTGTGAGGAATGTAGTAAGGAAATGGAAGACCACAGGGACAGTTCTTGTAAAGGCCAGAAGTGGCAGGCCAACAAAAATATCAGAAAGGCAGAGAAGAATGGTGAGAACAGTCAAGAACAATCCACAGACCACCTCCAAAGACCTGCAGCATCATCTTGCTGCAGATGGGGGTCACTGTGCATTGGTCAACAATACAGCGCACACTGCACAAGGAGAAGCTGTATGGGAGAGTGATGCGAAAGAAGCCGTTTCTGCATGCACGCCACAGTCGCCTGAGGTATGCAAAAGCACATTTGGACAAGCCAGTCTCATTTTGGAAGAAGGTCTTGTGGACTGATGAAACAAAGATTGAGTTGTTTGGTCATACAACAAGGCGTTATGCATGGCGCCACAAAAACACAGCATTCCAAGAAAAACACTCGCTACCCACTGTTAAATTTCTGGGAGGGTCCATCATGCTTTGGGGCTTTGTGGCCAATGACGGCACCGGGAACCTTGTTAAAGTTGAGGGTCGCATGGATTCCACTCAGTATCAGCAGATTCTTGAGAATAATGTTCAAAAATCAGTGTCAAAGTTGAAGTTGCGCCGGGGATGGATCTTTCAGCAAGACAATGATCCAAAACACTGCTCCAAATCTACTCAGGCATTCATGCAGAGGAACAATTACAATGTTCTGGAATGGCCATGTCCCCAGATCTGAATATCATTGAACATCTGTGGGATGTTTTGAAGCGGGCTGTCCATGCTCGGCGACCATCAAACTTAACTGAACTGGAATTGTTTTGTAAAGAGGAATGGTCAAAAATACCTTCATCCTGGATCCAGGAACTCATTAACAGCTACAGGAAGCCACTAGACTGAGGCAGTTATTTTTGCAAAAGATTGATCTACTAAATATTAATGTCACTTTTCTGTTGAGGTGCCCATACTTTTGCACCTGTTAAATTTTGAAATAATGCATATTTCACATTTTCGGTTAGTACAATAAACCTCATTTCAATCCTGAAATATTACTGTGTCCATCAGTTATTACATATATCACACTGAAATAGCTGTTGCAAAAAAACAATTTTAAACATAAAAAAATGAGTAAGATTAAGAGGGGTGCACAAACTTTTTCATATGACTAACTTCAAATCTATTATTAATTTACAGAGCACTATTGATTCCATGTTGCCGTACATGAGAAAGGGTTACATACAAGCAAGTTAAAACTACAATGAATAACACTGGGGAACACAATTTTTTAGGAGTTAGGTCAGACAACTGTTCTTAATTAATTTTTGGATGCTGAATCCAGAAATGATCTCAGTTTTTCTCTATCACGTCAAGTTTTTGAACTATAGGATTTTTGTATTTTCAAAAATATGTAAACTACTGTACCTAAAGTGTTTTTTTTTTTTTAAATAGTACAAATATGAACAAAAAATGAAATATATAAGAAATAGGCATGACATATGTTTTTTAACACTATCATGTTTTTTACAAAGGATATATATATATCAGATAACAAGTCTTTTTACAGATATCAGTGCAATTGTGCTTCTCTGGCAGGTACGTTGTAGAGGAAAAACTTGACGTGCTAGAAAAAAAACTGACTACATTTTTGGAATCAGCATGCCAATTTTAGTATAAATCAGCTCAAAAACCCAACTCAACAGAAATTTTTTTTTCAAATTGTTCCCCAGTGTAATCTAACAGTGACAGACTGGTACAGGGGGAAGAGAAGACCCTGCCCTTGCTACAGGGTAATTGGGAGGGAGACAGTAGGTTGGGCTGCTCTGGAGGTGGTGAGATGGCACCATGGTCATTTCAGGCTGTTCTGAAGAGATGGGTTTACAGGTTCAGCTTGAAAGTTCCGAGTGTAGGGAATAGTTGGATGTTTTTGGGGTGCAGAATTTTAGAGGATGGGGGATGCTCGGGCGAAGTTTTGCAGGCAGTTAGATGAGTAACGTACAAGTGTGGAGGAAAGAAGGAGGTCTTGGGATGTTCGAAGATTACGAGTTGGATGATATCGGGAGATTAGTTCAGAGATATATGGGGAAGACAGATTGTAGATGGCTTTGTAAATTAATGTTAGTAGCTTTAATTGGATGAACAGGGGAATTGTGACCCAGTGGAGAGATTTGCAGAGGGGAGAAGTGGGAGAGCAGCGAGGAGAGGTGGATTAGTTGGGCAGCAGAGTTAAAGACAGATTGGAGAAATACAAGAGTGTTAGCAGGAAGGCCACAGAGGAGGTGGTTGCAGTAGTCGACACGGGAGATGATGAGGGCATGCACTAGTAGTATAGTAGATTGAGGGTTGAGGAAAAGACAGATTCTGGAAATATTTTTGAGTTGGAGGCAAGAGGTGGCGAGAGCTTGGATGGTTGGTTTGAAGGACAAGGCGGAGTCCAGGGTTATTCTGAGGCAGTGGACTTCAGGTACAGAGCAAAGTGTGATGTAATTTATTAAGATAAACAGATCAGGTAAGGGAGGTGCGTAAGATAGGGAAAAGATGAGGAGTTCAGTTTTGTCTACGTTTAGTTTAATGAAACAAGAGGAGGAGGTGGAGGATATGGCGGATAGACACTCTGGGATTCTGGACTGCAGAGAGGTTGCGTCTGGGCCAGAGAGATAGATCTAAGTGTCATCAACGTACAGATGGTACTGAAATCCAGGGGACTTTACAAGTTGTCCTAGGACAAGGGTATAGATGGAAAAAAGAAGGGGTCCCAGGACAGAGCCTTGATGGACCCCGAGAGAGAGAATGGGGTGAGGAAGTAGTGTGGGAGTGGGATACAATAAATGTGTGGTTGGAAAGGTGGGAGATCCAGGAGAGTGCAACGTCAGTAATACCAATGGAAGAGAGGATTGTAATAGGAGGCAGTGGTCAACTGTGTCGAATGCAGAGGACAGGTCAAGAAGGAGGAGGATGGAGAAGTTTCCGTTAGCTTTGGCGGTAAGTAGGTCGTTAGTAATTTTGGTTAAGGCAGTTCGGTGGAGTGGTTGGGGCGGAAGCCAGATTGAAGGTTGTCAAAAAGTTAGATGAGAGATGGGAGGAAAGTACAGTGTGGACACGCTTTTCCAGATGTTTGGAAGCGATCGGGAGCAGCAATATGGGACAGTAGCTGGATTGAGGTCGGATCAAGGGATGGCTTCAAGATAGGTGTAATTGTTGAGTGCTTGAAAGCAGAATGAAAGGTACCGGAGGTTAGTGATAGGTTGAAGAGGTGGGTTAGGCCTAGGATAAGCGTGGTGGTGAGGTTGGGGAGGAAGTGGGAAGGGATGGGGTCCGATGCACAAGTGCTGAGGTGCAATTTGGAGAGGAGGTGTGCAATTTCTCCTTTAGTGATGGAGGGGAGGAGGGTTAGTGGGGGATGGGTGTGGCGTGGTATACATAGGGATTGTGATGGTTGGATAGCAAAGACTTGTCTGATCTGATGAATCTTGTTGGTGAAGTGTGTTGCAAAGTCTTCTGCAGAGATACAGAAGTAGGAGGGGGCAGTAGGGGGCGGAGGAGAAAGTTAAATGTGTTGAATAACTGCCTGGGGTTGTGGGACAAAGAGGATATGAGGGTTATATAGTAATTCTGTTTAGTGGTGGTGATTGCTGACTTGAATTTGAGAAGTGCTTAATTGAATGCGGTGTAGTCTTCTTGTGAATGTGTTTTCTTCCAGAGCCGCTCAGCAACCCTAGACTCTCGCCGCAGTTTTTTAGTGGTGTCTGTGTGTCAGGGTTGTCTGTTTATTTGTTGTGTTCTGCCATGAACGAGAGGGGAAACTGCATCAAACACTGCTGTAAGTGTAGAATTGTAGAAAGTGGTAGAGTGTTATCTGTCTTGGAGTGAGGATATGGAGGATAGTGGTAGAATAAAGTCAGAGTATGTGAGTGTCAACGTGTGTGAGGTTTCTGCGAGGGTGTGTGAGGTTTGTGCGAGGGTGTGCAAGTTCCGGGACATGGGTGGCAGGTGAGGACGACAAGGATGAGAAGGTAAGTAGATGGTGGTCAAACAGGAGGAAAGGGGAGGTTGAGGGGTTAGTTAGGGAGTAGAGGCGGGTTAAGATTAGGTCTAGCGTATTTCCGTTTGTGTGGGTGGCTGGCTGTGGAGGACCACTGAGAGAGGCCAAAGGATGAAGCAAGTAACAGGAGTTTGGAGGCTGTTGTAGGAATGCCAACAGAGAAAGTGAAGAAGCCAAATGGAGAATTGATCAAAGAAGGCAGTGGCTAGGCCCGGGGGTCGATAAATGACAGCGACTTGGAGATTGGAGGGAGAGTAGATACGAACAGAGTGCACTTCAAAAGATGAAAGAATAAGGGAGGGAGGAGGCGGAATTGGGTTGAAGGTGCAGTTACTAGAAAAGAGAAGACCCACTCCTCCACCATGTTTGTTGCCAGTGCAAGGTGTGTGGGAGAAATGAAGTCCATCATATCACAGCACAGCAATGAAAGGCTGTGTCGTAGGGTGTCAGCCATGTTTCTGTGAGGCCCAGGAAGGAGAGATCTCGAGAGGTAAAGAGATCATGAATGAAGTGGAGTTTATTACAGATGGAATGGGCATTCCAGAATGCTCCAGGGAGAGGGGGCAGTGGAGGGGTGTCAGGGAAATGGGTTTTATATTTAAAAGATTGTGGCCATTTCTTGCAGGTTTGGGGTGATAGGAGGGAGGAATAGTGGGTAACGTTGGCTGTGGAGGTTGGGAGATATATTGCCGGCTGATAGGAGACGCAAAGAGAGAGCAAGCAGGTGGGAGAATGAAATTGACCAAATTGGTTTGTATTTCTGCAGGAGAGGTGTGTGATGGAGGAGTAGGTCAGCAGAGGAGCTCAGGTGGGGTGGTGAGAGTGATGGTGAGAAAAATATTTGTGATGGGGTTTAGGGGTAGTGGAGGAGGGTAAGGATTAGTAAGGCAGTTACTGTTAGGGCATAGGAAAGCATGGTGAAAGTGTTAGTGGGAAAGTAAAGTAGCAAAGACAGTTAACAGATGGGTATAGCTGGTAACTTCTGGCTTATTTCTGGGATATTTCTGGATACTTAAGCGACACAGCAAGAGACCCACAGTCTTGGAGATCTATGGGCCTGTTTCCTGGTATGACGCTGCTGCTCATCATTTCCGGTTCTATGCAGTGTGTGATTATTAGATGTACCCACCAGCTTCAGAATGTGCAGTGCTCATGCTCCAGAGCCGCCGAGTACACCCAGTAACCCCCGACACTGCACAGGACCAGAAATGACGCGCAGCGGCGTCATAGATCCACGGCTCATGAGCCAGTATGGTGCAGAGTTGGGCATGTCTGGCCTCCAAAGACGAAAAAGAAAAGGATTTAATTTAATCTGCACCTCATTCTGTGTTTACGCTCAGTCAAGAGCAGAGCAATCCTGTCCACTAAGCTGCTGGGGTCTATTGAAAAGTCAGTGGAGAACTAAGTAACCAGACTCCCACCAATTCAAGGACGAATTTACACTTTCCTATGAAACACTTCAAGTATGGACCATGTGTATGCACAGGCTGAGGGTCTCCACTCCCAAAATGAGGGCATAAATGAGGCATTTGGGTGAGGAGAGCAAGTCTAAATCACAATAAGCTACAAAAAACATTTTATGGCTGCAAAAACACTGCACAGTAATTATACCAAGCAAAATAACAGATTTCTACCTGGATATTGTAATGCTAAAGAATTCATTTGATTATCTGCTACACAAATATTTCTGACATCAGTATTCCATAAATATGGCCACACACCACCAGTGTTCAATGGAGTGTATTCAGACCACCCTATCAAGAGGTAAAAGAGGCCCTCCTAAAACAACAGTTACTTCATATACAAACTCCAAGGAGTCAGGCCAAATCAATTGCAATTAATCTTTATTAAAACCAACATTATGTTAAAATGACAATATACATGATGGTACACAGAAGGAGGACCACATGACACAAATCTCAATAAGTGATAAGTAATTTGGACCCATGGCTTGGTAACTTTGTGTCATCCTCAACTAGGTATATGGGGTGCACCCGGTTTTGGGGCACTGGATTTTGAATGTCTATTTTGCTATACCTGAGGATTGATTACCATTGTGGTTGAGATTTGTGTCATGTGGTCCTCCTTCTGTGTACCATCATATACAGTGTTCAATGGATCCTAGTAATTTAATAGGGAGGAAAAGGGATTTCTGCCAGGTAAAGGCACGCCAGCACAAGGGCACACAGAGCAATCTATAACACTAGGCCATACTGTACAGATGGGTCTGCCCGCCTCTTATGATTTATGGTAAGGGATGGAGAAGGAATTTTTTGTTACATTATACCGAATGTTTTCTTACAGTATAACTAAACTCCAGTGTAACAACCTCAGCTCATGAATATCACATTTCTGTGCAGATTTCATGACATCGGATAATTCACTCTCCCTCACACTAGTGTAACTTACAGGACCCGAGGCCTCCAGCTACTACCAAGATGAAGACAATGAGTGGCTGCTGTCTCCACAATCTCTAGTCTGTCATTGCTGAGGATGTTATAAGAAGTGACATAATAGGGTTATTTCATGCATCATTTCTATACTAGAAGTTCTGAAAAGCTAAGAGCCATCTTCAAGGGAATGTATAATCAGAATACTAGCTATTGTTTTAAAAATAAATCACAATTTTATTTTCTTTCAATCGGTATTTACGCAAAAAATTTACATCAGGCACCTTAGGTTGGACTGTATAATTCCCAACCTAAACACAGACTAACATCGGGTCATTTTCTGATGATATACTCCCTTTAAAGTACACTGCAGTGTTTTAACCAATCATTATGATTACTGATTGGTGCTGTTAGAGGGGTGGGCTCTGAACAGAATAAACTTTCCTTCCTCCTCTGGCAGCTGAAAATATCACTCCTTGCTCCCGCTGCAGTGGCCGTGGTTCTCCTGATGAGCAGGATAGCAGGCAATTTCTATTGGCTTCTCTGCAAGAAGGACTGGCTATAAGGAGGTTGACGGCACATGCGTGTCTATAAGTAGACATTCCGTTCTCTGAGATGTTCCAAAATTTCTTAGGAAATACAAGAATTTGCTAAAATATACTCGTCAGGAGAGCTGGCAGGTGTTCCTGATTGGTGTTGCCTTATTCCTATATTCACTACTCCCCTGCCTCCTGGCTATCAGCAGGGCGCTGCACTCCTGAAGATGGACACCTCAGGTCAGCGGACTGCAAGCATGCCCGTCTTATGTAGGAGACAGGCCCCCTCTAAAGTGGTCGGTAACTAATGCAAAACATTATAAAATACTAAATTAAAGATCCCTTAGTTCTTGAGAATGAAGAGGATTTACAATTAGAGGTGAATTGAAAGTTAATTGCTTTTCCAAGCACTTTGTAAATGTGGCCATTTTATAAGACAAAATAACCCCTTTAGATGCACCTAAAGGATAACTGCCCCTTTTGACATCAGACAGGAGTCAACTCATTCCACTAAATGAAATCTATTAACCAGTTTTAGACAGAATATTTCTCAGTATTTTTTATATAAAAAATCAAAACATTTGGCCTTTTTAGAATTACAATTTGCAAGAGACGACTGAGTAGGTGACATTGTTACATCCATCTGTGATTTATCAGTACTGATAGTAAATGAGTCCTGAGCGTGGGAGAATGGATGACATCTCAAAGAAATTCACAACACTACATCTATTTCAGATTTCGTGTGGCACCCCTGACAAATCCTCTTGTGTTTGAGAAGGCGGTCTGTCCTAGAGAAAGCCTAATGAAGACAGAGAAAAAACAGAGAAAAAGAGCAATTATATAATCCGCATCTAAGAGGATCTGCTGTAGATAGAAGAGAAGACTGCCGATCAGTGCGGCAACTCTTCTGGTAGGTATACGCAGAGGTGTTTTTTTTTTTTATTTTGGAGCATAAACTCTCCAAATCTTCAAAATACATAGAGTTAAACAAGTTTTGATTGGAGTATTGGAAAAAATATCAGCATGAACTGAATCGAGAGGAGGGATCTCGATCAGCGCATGCTCCGCCTCAGCGGACGTTTTCTGAAAGTTCAGGGCAATAAAGGCAGAGGCTAGTGATGAATGAAAAGAAAAATATTCGTAATCACTATACTTGTAACGAGTACTTTGTAATACTCACGTACTTGTCCAAATAAAGAGTCCAATGTTAATCAATTAGTGATGAGCTCTGCCCACACACCCGACCATAAAACAAACAATTCCAGGGCAGGGAGGGAAGATGGGCTTTGAGTTTTCACTGCATACAACAACTGTGCCCCCAGAAAGAGCCTAAAATCCAATCTGCTCTCACTGGAGAGGCTGACACCCTTTGTGTACGGAAGGGAGCTGGCAATATGTGTCAGATCGTTCACGATTGACACATCACTAACCAGCGATACTTGCGAATAAGGAGTATCGCGAACACTGTACTATCCGTGCGAGTGACGAATAGTAACGATTACATTAGCTCATCACTAGCAGAAACAGAGCTTGCCCGACTGAACATAGACAATGACAGTAACTTTTCTCCTCCGCACATTGCGGAGACAACCCCGCAGCTCACCTCTAGGCCTGAGCCTTGCCACACTGCCCAACATCCTCCGGGAACCTTGCCTCCTACACCCACAACTGCCAATGCAACCCCCTTCAGTGAGGAAAAAAAAAAAAAGATTCGAACTGTAAAACCACCACCACCCCAATTTGGGGGGAAAAGTGTGTTTTATAATCAAAATATACGGTACACGTGGTATCGCTGTGTTAAGAAAGATTCGGTCTATGGACATGTTTGGTATCGCATTAATCATACCAGTAAGGAGAATGATGTCACAAGGTAATTTTTACCACAAAATGTACAATGCAAAAACAACTCGCAGAAAACCACTGTCAGAATTGCATTTGTTCCACAAGTTTCGCCCAACTTGGAAATTTTTTTCCCATTTTCCAGCACACTTTATGGTAAAATGAATGGTGTCATTAAAAAGTACAACTTGTACCATAAACACAAGCCTTATTTGTCTGTGGAAAGAAAAATAAAGTCATGGCTTTGAGAACGGGAGGAAACGAAAACGCAAAAACAAAAAATTGGCCAATTCGCAAAGGTGGTAAAAGTCTATGAATGGGCAGCTGAGTAATTAGGATTATTATACGAGGACTCTTTTGCACATCAGTAGTGGCGAATATCAAGAAACCTATGCACACTTTTTTTTATCAACTTTTGTTTGTGTATTTAATGTGTGGATCAAACAACTCTTGTTCCGATGTGGCCCAGAGATTTCAGACTGTTGGACACCCCTGCTGAAGTCCATGTGCTACGGTATATGTGGTAATCACAGAATTGATAGACATGTTAATGATATGCAAAATATGAAAAAAGGAAACACGCACTTAACACCTTTGCTGCTGCCAATGAAGTTATTAATCATTGTCAGAGGAATGTTCTGCACAATTAGCACTTAGGCAAATCATCAAGATCCACTGCTGGCAGGTCCCTGTGCAATTGCTGACTAATAATATCCCAAGTATGCTTGATGAGAGACAAGAGGTGTTGCTGTTTATGGTGGCACGATAAGGGCACGTAGGCTACTCACAGTAGCAAAAGCAACATAATACTGCTGCTGGTACATTTCACGTTACCTATTGAGCTCCTCTTCATAGCTTTACCCATGTGATTTCCAAACAAATCTCACGTTAACATTGTATCCAGGACAAAAGCAGGATTCATTGCAACAGAAGACCAGCATTCCAGCCTTCAATGTCTTCTAGATCTGCACCATAATAACCTTTGAATCTGTAGGTCAATAGATCACCTATAGCCAGACGCCCAGTGTCATGCAAACATTTTCTGATGATTCGTTTAGACACTATGTTTGCCATCTTAGGCTTCGTATGCGACTCACAATTTTACTTGCAGTAAACAGAGGATCACTGTGCGCCATTCTTTAAATTTGACGAGACCATGTAAGCAACTCCATAAAAAAAAGTTCACGAGGGAATTGGTGGTGTGGAGTGACCATGTACAGTAGAGATCCATTAAAAGTTCAAAATTACACTGATTTAATTGCACAAACAATAGTATGGCCAATGTGTCCCAGGAGCACGTTACGGTGAGGAGCCTGCATGGCCACAATGTCCTTCCATGGCCTGCAGTATCTCCAGATTTGTCTCCCATCGAGCACATCTGGGAGATTAGTGATCAGTAAATGCTAATAGAGCTGCCAGTAGCAAACTGATTCTATTGCCCAAGAGCATTCAGTGAGGCAGAACATTCCTCCAATGACTATCAATAGCCCCATTGATAGCAGCTGAGGCCAGTGTGTATTTTAGTGCATGGCACTCACACTTGGTATTGAACAAATTGAGTTCTTTAGAAAATGTTTTTATTTTTTTCATTTGCATATCATTACCAGGTCTATCCATTTTGTAATCGCCATAATTGCATGATTTTTCCATGTTGGTCTTGCAATTTCAATGTTGGAGGAGCGTTGATGTGTGCACATAATATATAGTATATACACACACACAAGTAAATGTATAATGGGTATACAGTCCAATATAAAATGCTAGGCTTTAGTCAAGTAAAAAAACTAAATCATACCAAGGAGTATTCATTCCCTCATCTTTAAAAGGGTATTCCCATCTCCAAGATCCTAACCCAAAATGCAGTAGGTGTAATAGCAATAATTCTAGAAAATAGCAATTATAAAGGTAGTATTTTTTTTTTTTATTTATGTCTCTTACCTCATGTGCAGGACATTACAGCTTAGGTATCCATGATTACGACCAGTCAGTGAGAGTTACTTGCTAGTGGTCGTAACCATGTATAACCTAAGCTACTTGACCTAAGCAAAAGAAAAAAAACTGGAAGCCTTTTCTTATAATAGAAAAATATCCAAGCCTGCCTATGTTTTGCCAAGACAATGTATAAAAAGATGTTTGATAAAACCAAGAATGAACCGTTAATGCCAAAATGTATGTTTGGTGCAAAGCCAACAACTGCACATCACCCGGGTAGGTGGAGGCAGCGATGTGACTTTTGGGGCTGTTTTTTGGCAGCTAAAACTGGGTCTTTAGTTAAGGTGGTGGAAATTATTAAATTTTGCATCCAAACCTTCAGGCCTATACTAAAAATCCTAAGCGAAATTTCACCTTTTGGTGTGACAATCAACATAACCATGACTCCATGACTCCAAGCCAGAAGATCAAAGTTTTGGAATGGCCCATCCAGAGTCCAGACCTGAATCCAGCTATGGGTGAGCTGCAGAGGGCGCTGTTAAACAAGAGATGCCCTAAGATTTGGAACACTACTGTAAATCCTAAAGCCCACGCTGTATATTTTGATGAATTGTTTTTAGCATGTTTTTTTTTTTACAACTCTGCACGCCATTTCAATGTTATGGCATATTTCCCCCGCATTTTCCAGTCCCTCCTGCCATTGACTTAACAGTGGGCAGAGACTGACAATTCTAGATGTGCCATGGTGATTGACAATACTGAGTAGTTTTGGGTGGGAGGGCATTTCAACAAAATACCGTAATAGTTTAGGGGTTTGCATTTCCACCCAAAAATATTTCATTTTAGTTTTCAATTGAATTGTACAGATACGTCACATTAAGAGTGGAAAGAGTTCTGAAAAAGATTCTTCTTGGTATGATTTTTTTTTACATGACAAGAACCTGCATTTTAACAGGGGTGTGTAGACTTCTTATATCCACTGTATATTCATCCTATGTTTACAACCCAGGATGGCTGAGAAAATGTCAACATTTGGGGCACTCACCTGCTGGCATCGCTCGCACTGGTACGGCTTCTCTCCGCTGTGAACTCGTTTGTGTCTATCCAGATGATATTTCTGAACAAACCTCATGTTGCACATATCACATTCAAATGGCCTTCCCCTACAACATAACAGGTTGGCACAATGTAGGTGTTGGCACTTATTGCAATTGATTTTTGGTCTTTGCAGCACTGTGGAGGCCGTCTCTTACCTGTGTTAATGTAAACTTCTCTGTGAATACTGAAACTTGGCGAGTATGAGGATAAACTTGCCCCCGACCTAAAACATATTTTACTGTAAGTTTGCAGAGTCTTAGGCAGATGATTTGAGGTATAAATTGCTGCTCTCCCTTGATAGGGCAATGATACAAACAAATACATCAAATTCAACGGCAGCCTTGGAGTTCAGCCATGCACCAGTAAGTGCCTGTTTATACATAACGATGTCCCAGCGACCTGACAAACGATGGGGGGTGCTGGGACATCATTATCTGATCGATGGTGCGCTGTCACACCAGGCAGACTCACCAGCTGATCACGCTGGTATCCAGATAAACTGCGGGTAACTAAGCAGAGCGCTTAGTTTTGACCACTGGGGGCAAAAAAGAGCATGGGGAGCAGAGACAAGGGGCAGAAAGACCACTGTGGGGCAGAAAAGAGCACAGGGCAGAGACAAGGACAGAAAGACCACTGGGGGCAGAAAAGAGCACGAGACAAGGGGCAAAAGACCTGGGGGCAGAAAAGAGGTACGAGACAAGGGGAAAAAGAGCTGTGGGCAGAAAAGAGCACGAGACAAGGGGTAAAAGAGCTGTGGGGCAGAAAAGAGCACGGGGAGCTGAGACTAGGGGCAGCAAGAGAACTGAAACAGAAAAAAGAGCATTGGGGCAGAGACAAGTGGCAAAAGACCTCTGTGGGGCATAAAAGAGACACCGGGGGCAGAGACGGGAGCAAAAGACAGCACAGGGGGGCAGAGAAAGGGCAGAAGGAGACCACTGGGGGGCAGAAAAGAGCACGGGGGCAAAGACAGGGAGCAGAAAGAGCACGGGGGTGGGGGCAGAGACAAGGGACAATAAGAACACTGGGGCAGAGTGCCCCACACACACACGGGTCACAAGAAAGCATAGGGGGAACCTCGAAGGAGACAGCACAGTGGGGAGAAGACCGCACAGGGAGAGACAGGGACAGAGACTACATACAGGGAACAAGCACACAGGGAGACAGCACAAAATAGAGAGCAGATGAGGGGAAAAATAGTGCACAGGGGGAAGACCGCTCAAAGGAAGCGCACAAGAGAAAAGAAGACAGCACAGGAGATAGAGAAAGCCACAGCTCCCAGCACCACAAAGCTCCCCCATCGCAACATCACTGCCCTCCCGATGCGATAGCATCGGGCCTCCATCTAGTGACTTTAATAAAGATCATTCTTCTATGCATTAAGTGAATTCTACTCCATTTATTTTGGTTTTATACTCATTTAATTTTATGGGTTTCAGTGTCAAGCATTGATTGGACAGTGTGGACACCCCCTTAATTGGTTACCCCCAGTTGTCAATTTATCATTAATTTGTAAAGAGGAACAACACGGGAACAGCAAAATTCAAAGTTCTATAAACATGATCCAGTAGTTAGTGATCAGATTTTCCTAATGAATTATGACACCAGGGGACATGATATAGGTCTGTCAGTAGTGATTGGATCTGGAATCTAAGATCCCTGTTGATCACGATGAACTGCATTAGTATTCCATGGGCGAGGTGTCTAAGGGCCGGTTTACACCTAACGATGTCCCAGGGACCCCACCAACGACGGGAGTCGCTGGGACATAGTTATCTGATCACTGGAGAGCTGTCAAACAGGCAACCTCACCAGCGATCAGCGAGAACGCTGGTATCCAGGGTAAACAGTGGGTAACTAAGCAGAGTGCTGCGCTTAGTTACCTGATATTTACCGTTTACCAGCTCCCAGTGCCTCACAGCACACGCTGGGAGCTGGTAACCAGAGTAAATATTGGGTAACTAAGCGCAGCGCTGTGCTTAGTTACCCGATGTTTGCCCTGGATACCAGCTACCAGCGCTTGCTGTGCAGTGCTGGGAGGTCGATGATCGTTGATCTCCTGCTGTCACACACGGCGATGCTGGCCTCCCAGCGGGAGAACAACTATCGAAAAATGGCCCGTCATTGTACCTTTGATCAGCTCACTGATCGTTACAGTATGTCACACATAGCGACTTCGCTACGAGGTCGCTGCAACGTCACAAGTTAACGATGTCACTACATGTAAACCTGCCTTTAGAGTGCCATATTGAAAAAGCATAAAAATACAATGAGCCACGGAATTCACAGTGCAATTCATTAGAGTCTTACCAATAAAATATCGTATTTTTTGGACTATAAGATGCACTTTTTCCCTTTAAATTTTGGAGGAAAGTGGGGTGTCTGTCTTATAGTCCGGATATACAGATGTGGGACTGTGCTGCGGGGGGGCAGAGGCTTTAGAGCGAGTCACTGGAAGCTAGACCAGGCTGCCGCGGTGGCTGTTAATCACGTGGGCCTACTGATTAAGCTAGTTTAGTATTCACCTGCTCCCCCCGCCCATCAAGTCTCAGCACTGAAGCTCGCACTGAGAGGAGGGTAGGGGAGAGGGGAACATTAAATTAACATAAAAAGGACCATGTGATCACCCACTGCAGCGATTGTGGGGGTAGATATTCAATGCTTCCCATGCATCAACTTTAACGTGGAAAGCAGTGAATATCCCACACGAAATATTATATCCCATCACTCCCCTGCAGCACATCCTCCCATCTTTTTGTGCTGCTAGCTGATGTGGTGTGTGAAGTGTGGCACATGACTAAGGTCATCGCTGCATGCTCATAAGCTGATCATCCATCAGTTCTGGGAATACAAGACAGGAGGATGATGGGGCACATACCGGGATATGGTGAACATACCAGGGTGGGGGATCATATATGAAGTCTGGGGAAGGAAGGGGAGGAGGGGGGGTTATTATATAGCAGGATATGGACACATACACCAGGATAAACTGGCACATACGAGGATATGGGCACAAACACCAGGGTGGGGGACAGATATACCTGAAAGGGGCCCTTGACACCGTAACAGTGCGTTATGACCACATTTTTTGCTTCAAATCCATCCCCCACCCCCCACCCCATTTTCCTCCTCTAAAACCTAAGTGCTCCTTGTGGTCCACTGTGTCTTACAGTCCGAAAAATACTAGTAAAGTGGTATAGTCCGATCCATTCACCAATATTTTTAAAGCAAATCTGACATCTATGATGTTAGCAGCACATTCTAGATAAGGAGCTGAACAGATTGATATATAAAGGGGTCCTTTCTTACCTTTTCTCTTGGCTCCCAGGATGAGTGGCACAAGATAACAAGCTTTGGAAAAAAAAATAAAAACGCTCTCATTACTTTTCTAGGCATTTTGTAGTAAACAAAAGTTTTGTTTTTTAAAGTTGGTGAAGTCGCTTCGCTCATGCTGGGATATCTTGAGCCAAGATTATTACATAACATCTATAGAGGGTAATGTAAAAAGATTTGATATTACTAGTATGTTACTGACCTAAATCCCTACTCTCTCCAAATAGAGTTTAATGGTGGAGTTGTTCAATAATAGACTGCTCTTTCCATGCATTTCTGACTAGCGAGCAGGTCCGCTTACTAGACTAAAATAAGAGATTAAGAGCAAGACAAGAATTCCCTTTAATCTCTCCCCATTACAGACCAATCTGCTCAGCTCCTTCTGGTTTGCAGCATCATTGTTGGTCAGATTTAGGACTATAAAATTGAAAGGATTCTGATATTGGGCTTAAATTATTTACCTTAATAAAAAAAAAAAAAAATAAAATAAAAAAAAAAAATACACAGCTGAAACAAATGTATAAAAAAATCACAAGTTTATTTAAATATTCTACACACACTGGTAATAGATTAAAGGATACAACAGACTGTACAGTGTTATAAAACTACATGTGTTCAGAAAAAGGTTCACTACTCTAAAGTCAGAACAAAAAAGTAAGAAAGATTAAAAGCAAAATAAAAATATCTTCAAATTAAAACTAAACTTAACTATAGAACTGATTACATAATCCATATAAAAGCACAGGTGAGTGGCAGCGAATTTACATTAAAGCTAATTAATCATCATTTGGCTCAGCAGTGGCACATAGAAAATATTTCTGACTTCACAGCAGTTACATAAATCTTACAGGGAATCTCAGCAGGTTTTGGCTATGTAATTTGAAGACAACAAAGATGGGGGCTGAACACACAGATTTCAGCGATGCGACACTTTATAAAGCTGTGTGATGTTTTCTTACAGTAAAGGTTTTATTACCAGGAGATAATCACTGCGCACACCCGCAAGACTGACCACACTCCCTCCTCTGATAAGCAACTCACAATAAATAGACAGTGTACACAGAGGGAAGTGGTGAGGTCAGATTTCTGACCTCTGCTACATATAAAAACCTCTAATTGGGTCACAACTACTGCACGCAGTAAACCAAGTGATACGTCATTGGAATCAGTCTCTTTGCCTACATTATGCTGCTCTCAGATGAGGTAGAAAACTATATAATATATAGAACAGGCATTAAAGCATTACTCAAGTGTTTTACTTTTTTCAGTGCTGGAATGGCACTTTAATTCTAAGCCTCCTGCCATAACTCGCCTTCAGGCAGCTTCACCTTTTACAGACGCCAAGGCCAACCAGAGTGGCAGCAATAGATGAAGCCACTGGAAGGGGAGTATAAGACAGGGTGGTGCTTTAAGTTCTATATAAATCAGGTATTATTTATTAAGAGTTTATTGGAAATGTTGTTAATCAACAACTTCATTGAAAAAGTTTACAGAATAAGATTTCCTTTGCCATATGGTGATCAGCGTACAACAATCCACTGGATGTGGCTGGTCCAGGCAGGACAACAGTGAATCAGTCATTAAAAGTCCTTCCTAACGGATATTGAAGAGGTCACAGTCAGCTACATATTGCTCAAAATCTCTTACACCATGGGGGCATACAAAAGAGCTTTTGAATTTATCATTAGACAACCTCTTTTACTAGGATTGACAATGATGAAGTCACATCACCTATAGGACACTCATCTTTAGCTTTGGTGGTGCAGCATGGGACCAAGACATGTGATGTATGGGGCAGAGGAATCTTTCTTTTGTGTATGCCCCAGGTCTAATGCCACTTTTAGAATCAACTGGTGTGCTACTCATCACTGTACAATCTATGCGTTTCACAGTGATCTCTGTCTTTAGCAGATGCTGCACATCGTGATGAAGCTGGTTACCCTTAGGCGAGATCATGGCAATAGCATGCACAAAAGGGCATGAGGTGTCCCTAGGCTGCACAGTGCAAGCAGGGGATTTAGACTACTACATCGATGAGTGACAACATCCATTGTTAATAATTAAAGGGATTGTCCACCCCTTTCAATTATGTTTGTACCCATTAGAATTAAAACACTTCTACAGACCTCCTGTACCGACGCTGTTCCAGCGGTGATGGTAATTGCTCTCCAGGGGCTCACGTTACGCAAGCCCAGCATGCAATCAAATGCTGGCTTCACTCTCCCCGCTTCAGAATTAGACATCAAGAGGAAATCAAAGCAGCGGCTGGCCGCCTACATCCTATGGATGTCAGATTTGTCTGAAGGCTAAGAGAGTGATTCTAGTGTTTATGGGACACAGGACTTGCATGATGCAATAATGTCACACGAGCCCCTGGAAAGTGAGTGCAGACACACGTGGAGTGGTGCCGACTCAAAAGGCGAGTAGAAGTTTTCATATTTTAAAGGGGGCAAACCTGGTGAATGAGAAGGGGTAGATAATCCCTCTAACAAAAGAGGGGTTGAATATCTGTTTCTTGCATAGTCCTTGTGTAAACAGATTAGTATATAACATGGGAATTATTCCAACTTCTAAATGTTTGGGAACAGGTTTTGGCGTCAGTGGTTTAGAAGGACGATATCTGATGACAGGATCTTTGAACCTGGTTCACTACATTTTATAGACAAACGTGAACACAGCCTAAAAGGGTAGTCAAATACTGAAATATTTTTTTAGCAGTATCTTTCTTACACAGCTGTTAACTTAAACCTGTTTATAATCTGTAATAAAATATATGCAAGGTTCTAAGGGATCACTTCTAACAATGTAAAGTATAAAAAAAAAAAATCCCTACAACTAGCCTAGAAAATACAAAGGACCAAGCAGTTTCTGGAAATATGGCTGGTGATCACTTAATATAGTAGTCTAACATATGTAAGCAAAAAATAAAACAAGGATTCATAATGCTAATTACTAAATAATAATTAATACAATTGTGATGTTCTGCAGTAACATTATATAGAACAGACATTGTACTTATATGTAAGTCTGTGCTGCAGGGAGGGGTGACCTATGTAAAGTATCCCTCTCCTCCCCCCACTGGCAGCAGAATAAATAGTTCCATTTTACTCCTAGAAGGAAGGAGTCGTCTTATCTATACTGCCATGCTACTGCAGAGGCTCTCCCTGTTCCTCGACAAGTAGGGCTGAAAGGAAATTACCTGTGTGTAATATATTACACGCAAAGAACTATGCAAAAGTTTAGGCAGGTGTTGAAAAAATGCTGAACCATAAAAATGCTTTCAAAATTAGAAGTGTTAGGTTTTTTTTTATAGGTCACTGAAAGGAGGCTTTAAAGAGACACAGTCAGGTCATTTTTCAGCATGATACTAATATTACCCTTGAATAGTGCCTGGGCAGACCTCTTAAAAACATGTAAAATCATTCTTGTACCGTTTGTAGTTTCCATGTTATCACCATTGTCAGACCCTGCAGAGAGCTGTAGCATTAGTCCTGTCCCATTACAAGCAGAGATGATTAGTCCTGTGCTGTGTAAACTATCATGTAATTATGCACTCCCTCTCAGCAGCTCCCTCCTCCCTTTGGCTGCCTTCAGACTTGCAGATGCATCTGCAAGCAACTGCATGCAGACCGCGGCCCCTATGTTTATAATGGTGCGCACGGCGGTCTGCAGATGCTTGCGGACCGCCGTGCGCACCCATTCACTCCTATATGTGATCTGTGCGCACGCGGATGCCTGCGCACAAATCACACACTCCTGCCCGCACCATGGACGCGAGATGTCACGTCCCTGGTGCGGACGAGAGTGTGTGATCTGTACGCAGGCATCCGCGTGCACACAGATCACATATAGGAGTGAATGGGTGCGCACGGCGGTCCGCAAGCATCTGCAGACCGCCGTGCGCACCATTATAAACACCGGGGCCGCGGTCTGCATGCAGATGCATCTGCAAAACGATGCAGATGCATCTGCAAGTCTGAAGGCAGCCTTTCAGCAGCTCTCTCCTCCCTTTGCTAACAGTGCAGTGTCAGGTTTCACTTACAGGTCTGTTCAGTTGATATCACTATGGTGGGAGATAACTACTGCAGGTATGTTTGATCTAGACTCAATTTGTTTCTCTAAGGCTGCCTTCACATTTGCGTATGGGAAGGCAGCGTATTGCTGCGTTCCCATACGCAGTCAAACGCATGCGCACTGCGTTCCTATGTTTAACATAGGAACGCATGGTGCCTGCGTTTGCTGCGTTCGGGTGCGGATGCGGACGATATCTGCTGCTTCCGGTGTCCAGCATCCGCACCCGGGACGCAGCATGTTGGGTTTTTTTTGTGCGTTTGGGGAGCTTGGACAATCAGCAAGCGTCCCCAAGCGTACAAAAAATGCATTGGCTTCAATGGGTCCGCAGTGTCCTCTGCATGACACCGCAGGAGAACGCTGCGGACCCATTGAAAAATCTCCCAGTGGCCGCCGGTGATGTCACAGGAGCTCACCGACGGCCACCGGGAGATCAGCTCAGCCTCTGCTGTCCTCCTTCTCCCCGCCGCCTGTAATCTCCTAGCGATGTCGGCGGGGAGAACAGCTGATGTGAGAGCTGTTTGAATCTTCCCGCGCCGACATCTCCTCACAGTGTCGGCGCGGGAAGATTCAAACAGCTCTCACATCAGCTGTTCTCCCCGCCGACAGTCCCGGAGCTTACCGGCGGCCGGAGGGGGCGGAGATCTCCGGCGCTGATCTCCGCCCCCGGCCCGCCCCCGGACAGCGCCGATTGGCTGCCGGGCTCCATAGTGATGTGTCCGCAGGCGGACATTATCCGCTGCGGACACATCATTTGGACACTGCTTCTGACAGCGTTTGTGTCTGCATGCCATCAGCATGCAGACACAAACGCTAATGTGAAGCCAGCCTAAGCAAGTATCCCTGCTGTGACAGTTTGTGTTGTAGTTCAGCTCTTGTAATGCTGAACACAGAGCTGAGAGGAGAATACAGTTCCCCCACTAATCTCCTGTGCTGTGATTGCATATTCATGTATGGGGAGTGGACAGCAGAGAACTAAGTGGATCATTCACTGTGAGTGACAGATGGAATTTGCAGTTTACAGAAGATAGGAGGGAATATAAATAAAAGAAATACATCAATAGAGCGAGTTTAGAGGGAGGAATTAGAAAATGATAGCAGTTACATGTGGATTTTTGACCTGAAAGTTTTCCTTTAAAATGTGAGGAACAACCAAACTCTGCTACAAAAGGTGAGGTTGTGAAAAAGTCATGTCATAGGGCATAAACCATGGCAAGAGTGAGTACTGCAAGAAGATAGAGGGTAGTTATGCTGAATCAGCAAGGTGTCTCTGATGTAAGGATTTCAAGATTGGCAACGTTGAAGACAGTAAATGCAGTGCAGAGCCAAGGAAACAATGCAGCAGGAGAAAAACATCATCCTTCCCTTCTAAATCAGATATCCAGTAGTGCCATCAGCTCAGAGCTGCCTGCAATCAGGGGAATCCAGGTACTCCTATCTACTGTTTGACCATGTCTGACAAGAAGCGGTCTCCATGGAAGAATTGCAGCCTATCATAACTATGAAATGGAATTAAGGACAAGCGACTTAACTATGCACAAACACAAAAGAACTACGGTGCAAACAAAAATGTGATCTGATGAGTCAAAAATGTAAACATTTGGCTGTAAAACAAGGCAGCTTGTTAACTAAAAAGCTGAAGAACGATACAATGAGCATCTGCAACAAAGAAGCATGGTGGAGGCTCTTGCGGTTGCATTTCAGCAAATGGAGTTGGGGAATTGGTCAGAATTATAGGGTCCTTAATGCTGAGAAACACCGGAAGATATGAATTCATCATGTAATACCACAAGTGAGGCGTCTGATTGTGTATATATTATTTCTCTCGCTCTCCCCATCTATATAGCTTTATATATCTCAATGAGATTTTTATGCGATATCACAATAGGAAATCATGTAACCATGAGAACAGCTCAGGTTTAAGAAGGATTTGGGGAAGCAAGGTATTTACAAGAGCTTATCTATAGCGCATATTAGCTGCCATAAGAGGGACTCAATGTGATTGCCAACCCCTTAAAAAGCTATATTCAGTCAAAGCAAAACAAGGAGTCCTGGAGGTGAAGATGCTGCCCCACAGAGACCTTATGTCAATATCAAGTCTGTCTGGGGGTAACATGGACAGATAGATGATCTGTAGATCTGTGGTTAGTCCCCAACATGTATGGCTAAACCTTCTTGCAGCATTCTGAAGGCAATGGTCGCTCACACCAAATATTGATTTAATGTAAATTTGTCTTTTGTTCATTCACTTTGCTTTACTCAATTAGCAAAATGCAATTTTTCTATGTTAGGCTGCGTTCACACACTGCGTATCTGCTGCATATTTTTACGTGAGTGCTCTTGTAGTTTTTGTAGCCAAAACCAGGAGTGGAACAATCAAAGGAAAAGTCTAATAGAAACAAGTGCTCTACTGCTGTATTTATCACCCATTCCTGGTTTCAATCAGACACTCCTGGTTTTGGCTACAAAAACTGCAAGAGCACTCTACGCAGCAAATACGCAGTGTGTTACTTGCTCAATTGGTTGCTGTAGTTTCAATACAATCAGTGTTTTATCAGCAGAAGATTATCAGTGCAGGATTATGTGTTGTGTTAAGGGCCTGTCACACGCGTCAATGTCGTCAGTGAGATGATCGCTGACGACATTGACAGATGATCGCTGGTGAGCTGTCACACAGACAGACTCACCAGCGATCAATTGACCAGTGACATCATGGAAACGATTTAAATATCGTTTCCACGATGTCTTGCTCCCGCTGCCAGCCTGCTGGAAGCGGGAGCAGGCTGGTCTCCAAGGTAAACTGTCGGGTATCTAGGCAGCGCGCGCTGCCTAGATACCCGACGTGTACCTTAGTTACCAGCCTCCTCCGCTCACCGGCTGGTATCTAAGGTACACAACGGGTAACTAGGGACCCTAGTTACCTGCTGTGTACCTTAGATACCAGCCGGTGAGCGGAGGAGGCTGGTAACTAAGGTACACGTCGGGTATCTAGGCAGCGCGCGCTGCCTAGATACCCGACAGTTTACCTTGGTTACCAGCTCCCAGCGCTTGTGAGAGGCGCTGGGAGCTGGAATATCGCTCGCTCCCGGTGTCACACGCAGCGATGCTGCGTGTCCACCGGGCGACAATCGCCAGGTTTTAGGACTGATTCTAAAACCTGGCGATCATCAACCAGCGATTTATCGCTGGTTGATTCACTATGTCACACGCGTCAATATCGCTGCAACGTCACGTGCAGCCGATATCGTGCAGGCGATATTGATGCGTGCGACAGGCCCTTTAGGCAATCTAGCTAATCTGTCCAACCCTGCCCTCATCACAGATTGCCAGCTCACTGATAATGTACAGTGTACACAGCAAGCTGCCAATCAGTGGTGTGGCTGGAATTATACAAAGCTCAGCATTTGAAGCATTGCTACATCTACAAGAGAGAAAAGACATGATTACTTACCGGTAATTGTGTTTTATGGAGTCCACGACAGCACCCACATGAGAGAGGGGATCCGCCCACCAGGACAGGAAACCTACAGATAAAAAGGGGCGGTCCCCCTCGCTCCCTCAGTTTGGTTACAGAGCATGAGAGGAACCGCATAGTTAAGAGAAGCACAACAAATCCAACAACACCCAAAACAATGAACCACAGAACCAACCCCACCACGATGCAAGTGGAGCAAATCACACAATAAAAACGTGACAAGGGAGGGAAGTGAGTGGGTGCTGTCGTGGACTCCATAAAACACAATTACCGGTAAGTAATCATGTCTTTTCTTATCGCCACGACAGCACCCACATGAGAGAATTGCAGAGAGCAAGACTAGGGAGGGACAACAGTGCTGAGGACAGATCTCCCGAAAGCCAAGTCAGAGTCAGAAGACAAAGACAAGCGATAGTGGTTATAAAAGGTAGAAGGGGACGACCAAGTCGCAGCCTTACAAATAGCGTCAATGGAGACGTCGGCGCGTTCAGCCCTTGAAGAAGCCATGGCCCTGGCAGAATGCGCACGGACACCCTCCGGAGGACAGCGTCCCATCACCGAGTAGGCAAGGCAGATGGCATCTCGGATCCATCTAGACAATGTGCTCTTAGAAACAGCAAACCCCTTCCGAGGACCCTGAAAGGACACAAACAGAGCCCTACTCTGTCGAGAAGCGCTGGTCCTATCAAGGTAGTGTAAAACTAGTCTCCTGACATCTAGTGTATGAAACCGTTGCTCCTCAGGGGAAGTAGGATGAGGAAAAAAGGAAGGAAGAAAAATCTCCTGACTCCTATGAAACCGAGACACGACCTTAGGGAGGTAGGAAGGATCCGGTTTCAAGACAAGCCTATCGGGAAAGATGGACAGGAAGGGAGGATCTATAGACAAAGCCTGGAGATCACCCACCCGCCTAGCAGAAGTGAGGGCCACCAACAGAGCAGTCTTGAGAGACAGGGACCTAAGGGAAGCAGCCTCCAGAGGTTCAAAGGGCTCCCCCATCAGGGCGTCCAGGACCAAATCTAAATCCCATGGGGCTATTCGGGCAATATGAACCGGGGTGCTACGCTCACAAGCTGCAATAAACCGAGAGACCCAGCGGTCCCTCGCGACGTCTGAGCCATATAAAGCCCCCAAGGCCGAAACGTGGACCTTAAGGGTACTGACAGAAAGACCCAATTCCCTGCCCTTCTGAAGAAACTCCAGAATGGAAGGGATAGGCACAACTGGAGAAAAGGGAGCCGTATGGAACTCCAGGAACTTTCTCCAAACCCTACCATAAATCCTAGTTGTAACCGCCTTCCTACTGAGAAGGAGAGTGGCGATAAGAGCGTCCGAGAAGCCACGTAATTTCAACAGCCGCCTCTCAAGTTCCAAGCTGTCAAGTGGAGGCCCTTCACCCGAGGGTGACGGCAAGGACCCTGAGACAGCAGGTCCGGCACCGAGGGAAGAATCCAGGGATCCGACACGGACATGGCCCTGAGCCAGGAAAACCACGGTCTCCTGGGCCAGAACGGGGCAATAAGGAGCACCCTCGCCCCTTCGTCCCTGATCTTCCTGATCACCACCGGCAGCAAGTTCATAGGCGGGAAGGCATAAGCCAGACGGAAGGTCCAAGGAAACTGGAGCGAGTCCACCATCTCCGGAGAATCCCGCACCGTCAGGGAGGCAAACCGGGGAACCTGCCTGTTGGCCCGAGTGGCGAACAGATCGATGACCGGAAGTCCCCATAAGGCCACAATCTGCCTGAAAACCCGGCGACAGAGGACCCATTCGCCCTGGTGGAGGGAATGACGGCTCAGAAAATCCGCAGTTGAATTGTCGACTCCCCTGACATGAAGGGCCGAGAGGGACAGCAGGTTTGTTTCGGCCAGAGTGAGAATGCCCACTGCAGTAGACAGCAGAGTCTGAGAGCGAGTACCGCCCTGCCTGTTGATGTAGGCCACCGACGTGGTGTTGTCTGACAAAATCCGAACATGCCTGTTGCGTAACTGCGGGAGAAAATGACGAAGAGCAAGGTAGACGGCTTTCAATTCTCGTAAGTTGGAAGAGTCCGAGGATTCCTCCACGGACCATCGTCCCTGAGCCAAGTCAGACCCCAGGTGAGCCCCCCACCCGTCAGGGCTAGCGTCTGTCAGAATAACCCGAGAAGGGCGAATCACCCAGGGAACACCTCTAGAAAGCGCATCCGGCCTCAACCACCAGGCCAGGGATCTCACAACCTCTGAAGACAAGGTTAAGCGACCCTGGAGCCGACCACCCAAAGAGACCTCTGCCCGCAAAACCGCCTGTTGCAACGGGCGAGTATGAAACTGAGCCCATTGCACCGCAGGAATGCAAGACGAGAGAGACCCCAAGAGTGACATGGCTTCCCGCAAGGTCATGGAAGGGTGCGCAATCGCCCGCTGGACCCTCGCCCGTATATGGGACTGTTTGTCGTCTGGGAGGAGGCACAACTGACTTACGGAGTCCAGGAGAAGACCCAAAAAGGACTGGCGCGTTACCGGAGACAATCGGGATTTCCCCAAGTTGATGATCCATCCCAAGGCCTGTAGGGACGAGATGGTATTAGACAGGCGAGCCTGACACTGAATGGAAGAGTTACCTATGATCAAAAAATCGTCCAAATAAGGCACAATAAGAGTATCCTGCAGTCTTAAGTAAGACATCACCTCCGAAATCAGTTTGGTAAAAACTCGCGGAGCCATCGACAGACCAAAGGGCATTGCAGCAAACTGAAAGTGCCGAGTCTGCCCCTCCCAGACGACCGCCACCCGAAGAAACCGCTGGAAATCGGCGTGGACTGCGAGATGGTAATACGCATCCTTCAGATCCAAGACCGCCATGAAGCATCTAGGGAACAACAATTTGATCGTGGAATAAATAGATTCCATTTTGAAGGACCGGAAGACCAGGAAGGAATTTAACTTCTTTAAATTAATAATCGTACGAAAAGACCCATCGGGCTTAGAAACCAAGAACAAGGGGGAATAGAACCCCTTTCCTTCCTGGCCTACCGGAACCTCAACAAGAACGCTTTTGGACAAAAGAGACTGAATCTCCAGCTTCAGGGCAAGGGCATGATGAGCGGGAGGAGAGGTGAGCACAAAGGAATCTGGAGGAGGGCGGATAAACTCCAACTGGAGACCGGAGGAGATCAACCGAGAAATCCAGGGATTGGAGGTGACAATGCTCCATCGGTGAGCGAAGTGAGATAATCTACCCCCCACTGGGAGCTCTGCATTACTGGAATTTCCTATTGGGCTTAAAGGAGGGCCCCCCAAACAGGGCACCCCGGTGTTTACCCTCCTTGGGTTCCCAACGGTCCCGGTTCTCCCGGTAAGACCTCTTCTGTCCGAACGGACGTCTCTTGAAGGCTCTCCTATAGGACGGAATAGCCGGATTAGGAAACCCCTTCTTACGATCAGCTGCCTTGGCCAGAATTTCATCCAATTCGGCACCAAAGAGGTACTCACCTCTGAAAGGGAGGGCACATAATTTGGCCTTAGACTGAGCATCCCCTTTCCACCCTTTAAGCCACAGGGCACGACGAGCCGAATTGGTCAATCCCGCAGATCGAGCCGCCAGGCGCAGGGAGTCTGCTGAAGCATCTGCTAGATAAGCCGAGGCACCCCTAATCAAAGGCAGAGAAGACAACAACTGAGTCCTGGGAACCCCAGACTTTATCTGATCCTCCAGTTGATCTACCCAGACCATCAAAGACCTGGCCGCACAGGTAGCGGAAATAGCTGGCTTGAAGGCTCCAGTACAGGACTCCCAAGACCGTTTGAGCAGCATCTCCGCTTTGCGGTCCAGCGGGTCAGCTAACAAGCCCGCATCTTCAACTGGAAGCGAGGAACGCCTGGATGTAGAGGCGACCGCTGCGTCCACCTTAGGCACCTTAGACCAAGCCGTCAAGTCCTCATCCTCGAAAGGATATCGACGCTTGGAAGAGGAAGGAAGGGAACCACGTCTATCCTGCTTATCCCATTCTCGACGAACCAGATCTTTAAGGGCCCCCACAATGGGAATAGAGCGTCTCCGTTTTTCTGAGAGACCTGTAAACATTATATCCTGGGCTGAGCGAGACTCCTTACAATCTGGAACGCCCATCGTGTGTCGAATGGATCTGACCAGACTGTCCACACTCTCCAGTGGAAAACAGGACTTCCCTTCATCATCTGAGGACGAGGAAGAGGACCCAGGAGAAGGTGAACGAGACCTGGACACCCCAGGAGACCCAGTCGGACTGGCCGTAGGTGAAGATATATCAGGGGACACACGCTTCCTAGATCTGGAGGAAGGAGCCTGAGGGTCAGTCATCTCACGAAGGGAAAGCAGCTCCTCACGTATCATAGACCTAATATCAGTAGTCTTAACCGAGGACTCTTCCTGCAATGTCTGAGCAATACAAGCCTGACATAACCGCTTTGCATAGGAATCAGGAAGGGGCTGCATACAAAGAGCACACTCCTTATGTCTCACTTTTTTTGCTTTCTTAGCCTAAGAAGAGACAGAAAGAACAGAAAAACACAGGGAAAATTGGCCCCAGCAGCATAACAGGAGAGAACACACTCACCCAGCAAGCTGTGTAACTACTGACCGGTTCAGGAGGTGGAGGGCCAGCCTGAGAAGACTGTGTCCCAGTCTTGCTGCGCTCACTTCTCTCAGCAGATCCGCCATCCTTGCTACGGCTCCCAGTGCTGCGAGTCTTGCCGGCCGGCTGCATGTCCCCATCCGGTGGATGCAGCCCTCCTGCCCCAGGAGAAGACATCATGGACGGCACCCTGGAGACCAGTACCGCCCCTTATGTCAGCCAGAATCCTCAGTGATGGGGCCACCTCCCCGGCCGCCCGGAAGCACTCTGGAATACTTCCGGGTCAGGAGCGATTGTATGCAGTGCGCAGGCGCCGGCGCAACCCGGAAGCCGGCGCAGAAGGCACCAGGCCGCCGACCGCCGCGGTCACAGCGAAACCCCCGCACCCCCCAGAGCCCCGGGCCCCGGAGCCGCGACGCCCCGCCCCCCCGCCGGAAGCACAGGCCCGCCCGCCACCGGACGCAGCCGTCATGCCCCGCGAAATGGCGGCGAAACGCCACTGCCCCAGAGCCCCAGCCCCCAGGAGGCAAGGGGCCCGCCATCCACAGCAGCCGGCCGCTCAGTCAGAAATCTTACCTATCCCAAGCTGCCTGGACACGGATGAGTGCAGACTGTTCCAACTGCACCACGCTCCCATGAGTCAGGGTGATGACACACACTGACCTCATGACATCCATCCTCAGTCGAGGGGAGAGCCTGAAGCAGGACTTCCCGACGCTGCATCTGGCGTTCCAGGCCCTGCTGTTCCCACAGACACCGACACAGAGGCTGATTGAACCCAGGTAAGCCATTACTGTAGGTTCCCATCAGGACAGGAAACCAAAACTGAGGGAGCGAGGGGGACCGCCCCTTTTTATCTGTAGGTTTCCTGTCCTGGTGGGCGGATCCCCTCTCTCATGTGGGTGCTGTCGTGGCGATAAGAAAACAGTGATTTTCATAATTTCATCAACAAGTCCTGTAAGTGATATACCACTGAAACCAAGCCGTCTGCCCCTACATCATGTTGTGAAGATTACATAGCAAAAACCTGCTGACAGATTTTAAAACGTATTATTTAAAAAGCATAAAACATGTGCACAGTATTGTAATATATTCTATATTATGTATTCACTTTGTCCTGCTCGTCAGGAGATATATATGCTGCTTTGCAGTAGATGAGGGGGAAAGTATCACTATGCAAAGTCCTTATCTGCTGGAGAGTGACTGAGCTCTTTATCAGCATGTAAGTGGTATTTATTATTATCTACACAATATATTTATTGGTGGGGCAAACCCTTTATGTAGAGAGATAATGTGTTCTGAATTAATTTAGAGGCCTTGGATTTTGACAAAAGGTTAACAGAAAAGATAAAAAAATCTACCATATATCTCAGACTGTAATCATCAGTCTAACCTACTACAGTGGAACACAGAGAATCCATCTATTCCGGAAATGTCCTAACAAGAGTAAGGGGTACTTCACACACATCAATATCGCTGAAATCAGCGACCTCGCCAGCGATATCAGTGTGTGTGAAAAGCAGCAGCGACGGGGCCCCTGCTGTGAGGTCGCTGATTGTTACACAACGATCAGGACCATTTTTTGCTCGTTCTCCCGCTGTGCAGCATGCATCTGCGTGTTTGACAGCGGGAGACCAATGAGCCGGCGCATGCACCCGGCCATGCAGTGCACGCTGGGAGATGTAGTAATAAGACAACATGTCCCAGCGTGTAATGCCCATATGACTACATGTCCCAGCGTGGTCGGGTTCACAGCATGGCCGATGTGTAACCAGGGTACACATCAGGTAACAAAGCACAACGCTGTCCTAGTTACCCACTGTGTACCCTGGTTACCAGCCTGTAAGCGGGAGAAGGCTAGTAACCAAGGTACACAGCAGGTAACTAGGACAGTGCTGTACTTAGTCACCCGATGTGTACCTTAGTTACCAGCCTTCTCCCGCTTACCCAGCGATGTGGAGATCGGCTTCCTGGTCCTTGAGGAGATCTGCCTGTTTGACAGCTCCGCAGCGACCACACAGCGATGTTCCAGCAATCTTGGTCGTTGTTGGGTTCACTGGCACATCGTTGTGTGCACCCTCAGCCTGCTTTCACATCAGCGTTTTTGCCGATCCAGCAGCTTTGCCGCATCTGCCGCATAACTGCTGACTTGTGGGCAAGCCTCATTCATTCCCTAGGGGACATGCGGTCAGGTGTGGCAAGTGCGGTTTTGCCGGATCCAGCAAATCCAGCACTTGCCGCAGCACAAAAAAAGCCACTGCTTGCTGCGTTTTTTTGACTCGTCACAAGTGCCGGATCGGGCAAAACCGCAAGTCCCACACCTGCCACAAGTCCCATAGGAAATGAATGGGGCTTGCCGCAAGTCAACCATTACACAGCAGATGCGGCAAAGTCTGCCAGATCTTTCTCAAATCAGCAAAAACGCTGATGTGAAAGGTCCCCAACTCATCAGCAGAAACCTTCACAGCGCCATAATCAAAAACAAGCACAGTGCACTTCACCTCCATGAGGCACAAAATGAATGATGGAAATAGTATCAACATCAAATGAAAAGACAACTAGTCTGATAAGAGAAACAGAACTGCTCATTTTAACGTGGAGGAGCATTTTCCAACAACTTCTGCAAGAGCTACTCAGATTTTCTGAAAAACCTCCTATCAGGATCATACCAAATCAAACGGGAAAGTGTCCTTTCCTTTTAGTAACCAAAGATAAATGAGCACAGGAAAAAGTGAGACCATTATCTGCAAGACCGTTTTCATCATGGCATCTATAGTGAAAATCTACAAATTCCCCAATCTTTTGGGGTGGACAGCGCAGTGGTGTGGTCCCTAAGCTCAAGTCCCACCAAGGAATTTGTATGTTCTCCTTATGTTTGTGTGGGTTTTCTCCGTGTTCTCTGGTTTCCTCCCACACTCCAAAGACAAATTGATAGGGAATATAGGTTGTGAGCCCCAATGGGGACAATGATGATCAAGTCTGTAAAGCGCTGCAGAATATGTTGGCACTATATAAGCAATGTATAATAAAATAATCAGCCTCAAAATCAGAGACACGTGAAGAGAGATCTGTGATCAGAAAGTAATGACACTGAACAATATGTAGGCCAGGATTCTGTCACTTACTGCTACAAAGAAAACATTTTGAAATGTTCAGACAAAAAAACAAACTTAATTGTAACAATTTCTCTACAATATGTTAGTAAAAATACATCATCAATGCATGGAGGTGGTGCAGCGACATAGGGAATCGAAGGGACTAAAACACAAAATGGTAATAAGCATGCTTTCCTGTTAGTTTTAATAGGTGCTCTCATCACTTACTGTAAACATTCAATTCACTTTTTCCAGTATTTTTTAAAACACCCTGTGCATCTTATACAGGGGAGAAGAGGCACCAGGCAGGCCGGAAACCAGTGTCTAAAGGGGATTGTACAAGATTTAAGGAAAAAAAAAAATAGCACCATTCTTGTCTGCGGGTTGTGTGTGGTATTGCAACTCAATTCACTTCAAGGGAACCAGCCATGGATGGGTCTGGCCCTGGAGGAAAGTAAACTTTATCTTGGGACCTGAGGAAGGCTTTTTATGTGCATCAGAGAGCCGAAATGCGTTATTGCATTGTACTTTTATTGATGTGAAATAAACTGACAAAAAGAAGATTGTGGCTTACTGGATCTGGGAGCGCTCACTCTTCACCGGATATTGTAATCCTATTTTGTTTTCTTGGGAAATCCTTTAAGTTTAAGTCAAGGTGCATTACTGAAAATTGGCCAATATCCACTCGTTGGCTGTGTCCTACCTCAACAGAAGCAACACAGCTAAGACAGGAGGGCCAAGGGCGAAACATTGGTGACGGTTTAAAGGGACTGTGTATGTCACTTACATTTGTTTCCAATTGAATGTTTCTTTTAATTGTAGATTTTGTTTTTGTGTTTTCTGTACAAGTAATGGAGGTGAAGTCTTACCCGCTCTTATCATACATTCAGTACTGTTTCACATCAGCCACATCCATTCTGGAGCCTGGAAACTGATCATTTGCTGTTATGAGAGTTGTGGACATGTTCTGTGCTGGGAGGGGGAGAAGAGCTGTGACTATTGGGAAAAATGGATTTTAGGTTATCAGACGCCAACTATTTTTATTTATTTTTTTTTTTGTGGAAAATGTAGATGTTTCCAAGAGAAATCTATGCATTTGAAGCGTTTTTGTAGCGTTTTCACTGCAAGCAATATTTGGCGCAGATTTCATACGAAATCCATTATGGGCGATGAACAGTGGAGTTTTCTTCTGAAAGCGGTAGAAAGACTTGATTATATCTGAAGCCTCCATGTGGATTTTGGAGCAGAATCTGCTCTAAAGCACGTAAAACCCTCAAACATACTTTTAGCCTCCTCTAAAATAATGTTAACATGAGCCTCAGGGGTCAGTAAATAAGGACTATTTTTATCATGTACTGTATAGTGACAGAAAACAAATAAAAATCTTAAAGGGGCTTTGTCAATGAAAAATAAGTAAAATGTCTTTAAAAAAATTGCTTGTACAGGAGATAAAAAAGCAGATCACCTCTTAGCAGTCGTTCCCATGATCAGTGTTTGCAGCATTCTAGATGCAGCGCTTTATTCACTGTCCAAACCGCTGCACAGTGGATGCGATTTATTGAAGCCCCACGTCCACAGCTTTTTCCTCTGCAGCGTAAACTGACATGTGGTGCGGCTTGTGGAGCTGCAGTGTCAATCTATTCCTGTGGAGACGAGTGCTCTCGGCGGGAGAGCACTGCAAAAATACTCGGCAGCAATGACACCGATTGTGGGCACGGATGCGGTGCTCTCCTGTGAAGATCACTCACATCTCTGCAGCATCCAGGACACAGTGTCTCCGGATCGTGGGAACATGATATTTATAAACCCTTTTCAAAAACAGGATTTTTAGTTCTAGAGTTTATGGCTCGTTTCCTAGATTATCAACCACCGCTGAGGTCTATCAAGAGTAGAGTTTCCTTGACAAGAGGCTCACATTTGCAATTCCTATTTCTAGAAGTTGTAAGCACTACTCTGAATCTGACTGAAGCCAGGCCACCAGCCCGCACGGTCAATCTTCAGGTGTGTGTCACCTTCTGGCAAGCAGATGGCCAAGGGGGAGAGGAGCAGTACGCTTCTTAAGGATGAGAATAAACCTTAAAGCAAAGTGTAGAGGAAAATTGTATGTATAAGGAAATTAAGACAGCAGCAGTTGAGTGACATTTACGAGAGGTCAAACCCTTTGTTATCTTGAGCAAGACTTGTAGTCTTTCTTGTACTCAGGATCTGAAACCCCAAGGGGCCTACCTGAGAAGGCACAAAAGTGGAAATACTTCTGATGCTTTCAAAGGAATCAACCAAATGGAGCCTAGTGGCAGCCTGACATTTTCTATTTACTATGAGAGGGAAGGAAAATGCTTTAAGACAAGAACATTCGAAAAAATAATGTATTCATTGATAAAACTTAGCCATGGTCCAGTCACAGACCCAGAATTAGAATATTAAAGTTAAAGGGCTGTGCTAGAAACTCGGCCTCAGCTCAAACCTATAAAAAGGCTGGCAAGGTCTTTGATTCACAGATAAGGCAGTTAAAATACTGCTGTGATCAATATTTCACTTCTCCTTCCCAATAGGAAGCAGAAAGACAGACTGGAATGTTTAGGTATTTCTGTAAATTTCTCTTTTTTATTTTAACTGTTTTCTGTTTTTTTTTGTATTAAAACATAAAACTAATAAGTCTGAACCTTCCATGCTCTAAAAGAATTCATAGCCCTAGGAATTGTGTGTCCTGTTGATTGGCAGTCAGTAGTACCTTCATTACCCTCTATTTTCTATTAGTGGTGTCAGCATGTTGTAAAGCTTGGGGCTGTGTGGTCTGTGTTGCGGTGTGATTTATGCTCACTTTTCAGCCTAGAACAGAGATTGAGTGCTGGATTAAGTGGAAAGAGATAGATTAACCCTTGCGGGCGCACCCAGAATCACATGCTGAGAAGCGGGACACAGTTTAAAATCTAAACGTGATTTATAAAATAGTTCACTGATATATGACTCTCATTAAAGTCGGTAGCCAGTGCTACAAAAGTGGAAAAAAGTAGCAGGAACATATTCGGTAATTTCTAGTAATTAAGTTCCTACCATCCAGTAATCTTGAGGGTTAAAAACAAAATGCCATTCTGTCACTGCTATTCAGCAGCTTCCTAAAAGCGTATGGACAATGGGTGGTGCTCTGTAAGTCGCTCTACATAGATATACATTTCTATATATACACATTTATATAGTTTATAGATCATATAATTCTGCACTAAGGAAACTTCACTGTGCACAATTCTGAGCTGAAAAAGGTCAGTTTTATACAAAAGTCATCCTGTCACCAGTCCCGTGACGGTCGGTAATTTTTTTTCAGATGCTGAAATAAAACAGGACTGAGAATATTTATGTCCTGAGTAAAAGAACATAATCTGCATGTAGAGATTTCACGATGTCCCAAACACATTCATAAGCTACAACACATACTCTGTTTCAGGAATTTTGGTGTGGCAGCCTTGGCACATCCGCTTATGTTTCAGAAGTCTGTCTGTCCGTGAAAAGGCCTAAAAAATAAATAAATAAATAAGAATGCAATGAATCAGCAAAATGGATCTTAATAAGAACAAAATAATGTCCATAAGAGCCAGGCTCACATCAATCATCCTATATGTTTAACGGGACAACATGAAGCCTTCTGCTGGGCATGCGCACCATAGGTCTAGAACTGTACAGACATACAAAGACATTCATCATAGCGGACTGCTTTTTTTATAATTATAATTTTTTTACAATTATATCTGAGATACAAGACCAGTTTAGCATTGTACACTTGTAGTGAAATATGTATCTGAGGGGATTGGACACAAGCAGTTAAGGGTTACCTCTACAACACACACAGGTCACAATCTAAGCAAGTTATCCAAGTACAAAGCAGTCTCCCCAGGGTGCAATCCTGAGAAAAGCACAAAGTGGAATACTTCACACCTCTAGCCATTCAAAGGGACCCAGTACAGACCAAAAGAAAGAATTGGTTTAGACAAAAGAGCATTTGAAAAAATAATATATGCATAGCTAAATTAGTGAGCATCCAATCATAGACCCTGTATTAGAATGTTAAAATGGAAGGCCGGTCTAGAAATCTGACCTCCAGTGTGCGCCCATAACTGGACTCTCCCAGCTAAAGTCCTTTGCCACAGAGATGGGGCAGCTGTACCCCATCGGGCTACAAAATGCAAGATACAAAGTTTAGGGTTCTGTAAGTTTTCTCCTTTTAATTTCAGAACTGTTTTTGCATATGTGTATGTCACTTTTATTTCTATTTTTATTTCTTATTGTTAGCACTGTACCTTTTATTTTAAAGCTTAAAACTTTAATAAGTCTGAACCTTGTATGCACTGAAGAACCCATAACTCCAGAAAGGGTGTGATTTTGTTGATTGTCTGATGAGTCCCCCTAGACTAAGACCTATCAGCCCCAAATCCGGTGGGTGGTGGCAGTGTGTGTGAAGCGGGGTGTGCGGTCTGAGTTGGGGTGTGATTGATGCTCCCTTTCAGCATAAGACATAGGTCGAGTGCTGGATTGAGTGAGAGGAGACAGATTAACCAGGGCTGTGGAGTCAGAGTCGTGGAGTCGGAGTCGGAGCTAGTTTTGGCCGGAGTCGGAGTCGGTAGAAATGTACCGACTCAGACTCCAGCTTTAAAAAAATGTATTAATATTTCATAATTGAACTTTCATATTAATTTTATAAATGTTACTCAAATATTTATGTTCTATCAAACTATGAGCAACAGTGATAAGCAGTTCTGCTGGAGATAGAGACATTTCTTACTTCTTGTGTGTCACTGTTCTCCACTGCCCTTATCTATTCTTATACTTGGTTAACTTCATGCTGCCCCAACCCCCCTACTTACAATGTATGAAACTGAAAGTGAAAATGTGTTGCAAATTCTTAGTAGTAACTTGGCTCCTCCTCGTCTAGACTAGATCATACTAGCCGGTGTGCATCTTCCAAGCATCTCACAGCTGCCTGCTACTCAGAAGAAGAGGAAGACTATAAGAAGTATTATCCACAAACTTTGCATCAGTTAACTGTGAGTACATGAGGAATAATAACAGTATTACTGACCAGTATATCAGTTGTACGACCTGGCAATAATTTTGTACAATTGTTTTTAGGAAAAACAATTGTCATTTGGATTGTGAATGCAGAATTAAAAACCTGAGAATGTCAAAGAAGCATCACATTAAATCAGCTGTATTTGAACATTTCACCATCACTCAAGATAGAAAACATTATGTCTGTCAGTGTATGACAAATGATCCAGACGAAAACAAAAGCTGTGAAGCGAAGATAAGTGCATTTTCAGGCAAAGATAAAAATGCTCCTACCAGAGCTTCTAATCTAAAGAGACATTTACAGCGCTTCCATCCAGAAGTACTGAAAGCAGTGGATGAGAAAGACTGCATCCAAACCAAAGAACCAGTGCCCAGCTCTTCCGGTCAAGCAAAGGAGCAGAGAACTTTGCAGCCATCAGTTGCAAGATATTTTGTCAGTGACAAAGTTACTGTGACAATGACAGTAGATACATTTAAAAAACAGATCATAGAGCTTGTTGTAAAGGATAGTGTGCCTATTTCATTATTTTCACGACCAGCTTTTATGTGTTTGAATGGAGAAATGGCCCGCAAGCTTGGTGTTTCTCTGGAGAGAGAGAGTATTAGAAAATTAGTAATCGAAGAAGCTTTTAAACAAAAGGAAGAACTTAAAAAAACTCTCAAGGGACGCTTTGTGTTTCTTAAAATGGATGCCTGCACACGTCACAGAGTGAACTATTTTGCCATCAATGTCCGGTTTGTGACAAAAATGAAATAATTACCAAAACATTGGCAGTAAAAGACACCAAAGCTCATCACACCAGTGAGTTTCTCCAGGCCTTGGTGGAAAAGGTTCTGCAAGACTATGAACTTAAAAAAGAGCAAGTTCTTTCTGTCGTAACTGACAATGCTTCAAATATGATAAGTACTATTAAGCTAATGAATGAGAGTAATGATGGTGACCAGCAGCTAGAAGAACATTCTGGGTCCACGGACACAGAAATGTTTGAAATAGAGGAACACAGTATAACTGAGGAGCAAACTGAAGTTGCTTCAGATGAACTGCTACATGATAGTTTAGATAATCTTGTTGAAACTGTGTCAATGCGATCTTTCATTCATCACATGCGCTGTGTTGTGCATACGCTACAGCTGGCTATAAGAGACAGTCTGCAAGAAGGACATGCTGCTGCACTGATTGGCAAGGTGAGAAAATTGGCTACTGTTGCCAGAACCCCTAAAGTTGACTCAATTTTGAAAAGACGTGCTGGAAAAGGGGCAATTATTGATCAAGCCACACGATGGGGCAGTACTTACTTAATGATTCAGCGCTTGGTTGAACTGAAAACCTTTCTTGTAGACATGGCTAACCCTCAACTGACGCTAAATGAAAGTCAGTGGAATCAGGTGACTGAGCTGGAAAAATTGCTAGAGCACCCATTTACAGTGACTAAAAAATTACAAGCAGAGGACTTAACTCCAGGTATTTTCTTAAAGGAGTGGAGGAACCTGATGCTTCGCCTGTCCCAAAGAGGAGGGTTAATTGCAAGTGGCATTGCTACATCAATGAAACGGAGAGAGGAGCTACTATTACAAAATAACATTCTTTTGGCAGCTGTTTATGTAGACCCAATGCATCGGATTCTTCTAGATGATCAACAGCTGAGTAAAGGAAAAGAAGCTCTGTTTGAAATAGCAGTAGGGATGAAAGGATTGCAAAACAGTCAGGAGGAACAAGAAGAATTTGATCGTCCTGCCACATCTTCACCCTCATCATCAACTGATGAAGAATTTAATATTGAAAAATATTTGGATCACAAGGACCGTGCAAAGCGTTCCCGCATGGAAGAGTCATCCCCATCAAAGAACACAGCCAGTACATTTCAGCAGAATTTTTCATGTGCACTAAAAGAGATTGAGAAATTTGATCGTTCATCAAAAATAACAGTGCAACAAGCGATTCCCCTGTATCCTGACATTTTGTCAGAGATGTTGCCCGAGTGGTTACTGCTTTGCCACCAACCCAAGTTAGTGTAGAGAGGTTGTTCTCTGCTCTCAAAATAATTAGATCAGACTTGAGGGCATCCATGAAGGAGGATCTGACAGAGGCTATACTTTTTCTGAGGACAAATGTATAGATTTCTTATTAACAGAATAACAGGGTTTATTGAAATTTACTTACAGTTTTGAAAAGTTTATAAAAGTTATTTGGTATATTCTAATTGTATCTAATAAATATAGTGTTTGCTCTAAGTGGTCTGATTATTTATATGATGGTGAGAAACTGAATAAGCTCCATGTTAATATTTTACAACAGTAAATTTATTGTTACGAAGTGGCCATTTATGAAGGAGTCGGAGTCGGAACCTGATAAAATCCAGGAGTCGGAGTCGCAACTGTGTCTTACCGACTCCACAGCCCTGAGATTAACCCTTACAGGCGCAATCCCTAGTCACCTGCTGAGAAGTGGGTACAACACTGAAAAGACATTACCATACAATACTATACAATATTTTTGTTTCATAAAAGTCTATAAGCACATTAGATAGAATGATATGAAGAATTTCCCAACCTACACATGCAAACGAAATTAATGTAAACCTATTTTAAGATGCATTAAAGAGGTTGTCCAGTCTAATACAACAGGTCAGTCACTGACCACAGAGTTGTGAATCCTCAAGTCGCACACAATGTGACCAGTGAGGATTCTCAGATGCATGAGCCAGGAACGCCAGTCATATGAACATCAGTATACGATATGGATGGTTCGGGTGCATTCAATGCAAGTGCATTGCCCGATGTCAGCAACAGTCTAGCGTGAAATCTAGTGCGCAGTGCAAGAGCTATAAAGATTCAAAAGAGGGAAAAGTTCTGCCTCTAGCTCCTTTCCCCTCACCTCTTCCATCTACATAGGAGATGGCATTGAAAAGATTCTGTCTCAGTTATGTAAAAATCTGTTCCACGGAATAGATTTTACCTATGAATCAAGAATTTTGAAAATGAATCAGTCTTGGTGGAGAAAAACATTTCTCTGAGAAGATATATTACAAAGTTCCCTAATTTCATGCGGACTATTGATTTATGAAATAAAAAATAAAACACATGCTCTAAAGAATCACACACACAGTCCTATTTTAGGAGCATAAGACTGTCCACATGTTACTGTCACATTAAAAGATCATAGCAAAAATGCCGCAGTTTTACAGCGATTGTCAAAAAAAATGCTCTGCAGACGAGTGGGTATATTCAATGTATCCCTACCATTTGGTCATTTACAGTGTATGCCTACATCTGATCTTGCACCCAGTTGGGCACTAGAGAAGCTGTTGCATACTGGTTGGCACAGATATGGCAGCCACACAGAAGGAAGGCAGAATGTATTGTGAACGACAACAACCTCAGTCCTGGCGTCATTACTGTGCATCAACATAAATTCTGTCTTTTTACATTGTAATTTGCTCATTAGAATAAATGTCATGTTTATTGATCTAGCCATTTACACAACGACGTTTACTAAACGCAAGTAAGAAAATCAGTAGAGTGTCCACTGGAAATTGGGAGAGTGCATACAAAGACACCAAGAATAGAAAGCTACCTGCTGGCATCGCTCGCACTGGTACGGCTTCTCTCCGCTGTGAACTCGCTTGTGTCTGTCCAGATGATATTTCTGAATGAACTTCATTTCACACATATCACATTCATATGGTCGCTCTCCTAAGAAGCAAAAAGTAATGGATTTAATGATATGCACTTTTTCAAAATTTAACTATGAAAATCAAAATAAAAACACACCACATCCATACTTCAAAATTGAAACACAGCTCTTGACACGAATATAACTAAATAGGGAGCTTTGTTTTACGAGTGTTGTAACAGACGTCTCATCCAACATGTGGGATACGATGATGTATTTCAATAGTAAAATTTATATTATACATATATATAGCTAGCTCTGGCAAGAATTAAGAAACCACTTCAAGATTTTCAGATTCTCCGATTTCTCTCTTTATAGGTATATTTTTGAGTAAAAAGGGGATTTTTGTGTACTCACTGTAAAATCCTTCTCTTAGCCTCTAATTGGGGGACACAGGACCGTGGGTGTTATGCTGCTGTCCACTAGGAGGAGACACTAAGCAGAATCTACAAAAGCGTTAAAGTGGCTCCTCCTCTGTAGTATACACCCCTGGAGCAAGTACTCCCTCACCAGTTTTGTGCTTAAAGCAGTAGGAGAAAACAAGGTAAACAATACAACCAAACCGGTAAAAACAGGCAACAATGAAATAGCACAAGAGCAACATGAGAACCCGTTCAAGGCCTGAAAACGGGCAACATTGTGGGGTGCTGTGTCCCCCAATTAGAGGCTAAGAGAAAAGGATTTTACAGTGAGTACACAAATCTCCTTTTCTCCTTCGCCTCATTGGGGGACACAGGACCGTGGGATGTCCCAAAGCAGTCCCTGAGTGGGAAAAAGCAATGGAACAAGTCACAGTTTACAGAAAAAAAACCCAGTCACCTCCAGGTGGGCTACTGCCACCTGGAGGCTGCTTCTACCCAGACACGCATCTGGGGACGATTGGGTATGCCCCCTGTAGTGCTTTGCAAATGTCTGAAAGGCCAGATCGAGCGGTTGCCTTACACACCTGTTGTGCTGATGCCTGGTGGGAATGGCCCAGGACGCCTAGCGCACAAGTGGAGTGCGGTGTTATAACTGCTGGAATCAGCAGTCTGTTCAGCCGGTAAGTTTCCTGAGTAGTGAATCCATCTGGCCAGAGTGGCATTTGATGTTGCATAACCTGGCAGCTGCCGTCCGGAAGGATGAACTGGAAATCAAACCTTTGGAAGGGGTGCCGGTGTGGACACGTATATACTAAGTGCCCACACATGATCCAGAGTACATAGAAGCTACTGTATATGATGCACCAGTGCCAGGCAAAAGGATGGTGAAGATTCCTCCTAAGTAAGATGAAACGATGAGACCACTTTCGGAAGAAATGACGTTACCGGGCAGAGCACTACCTTATTTTGGCGAGACACTAGGGGTGGCTCCCTGCAAGACAGCGTTGCAAGCTCCAACTATGCGGATGGAGGTAATTGCCGCTAGATGCGTTACTTTCTAATAAAGAAGGCAGAGGGAAATTTCTTTGAGGGGCTGAATTGGAGGTTTTTGCACTGCATGCATTACCAGATTGAGCTTCATGCGTCCAACGTTCTCTAGTAAGGGCGACCCGACGGCAAACCCCTTGGATAAGTGTCTTCACTTGAGATCCAGTGGCCCGACAGCGCTGGAAGAGCGCTGAAAAAGCCGAAACTTGGTCTTTGAGAGGACCTAGAAGAGAGACCCACATACAGACACTCCTGAAGAAAAACCTAGGGTATTAAGCAGCGAGCAGAGGTGAATGGCCTCAAGCCGTGCACTAGGTAAGCCAGGACTTCCATGTGCTGTATTAAATCCAAGCGGAAGCAGGCGTCCTCGCCCTGATACTGGATTCAATCACCGGTGAGGAAAAAAAAAATCAGCCTGGGTTAAAAACCAGGTCTCAAGGGCCACACTGTTAGTCAGGGCCCTCAAAATATGATAGTAAAATGGGGCCTGACAAGAAGGTCTGGCAAATCTGGACGTCGTCAAGGGACATCAGTGGCGAGTTGAACTAGTTCGACATACTAGGCGCCCATGAGTCAGTCTAGGGCCACTAGTATGACTGGTGCATTATGCAGTGTGATCTTCAGCACCACTGAGATGAGAGGCAGAGGGAGGAGATGGAGAGGCGAAACTGTGTCCCGGATTGGAAAGGGCATAGAAAGGAGAAGGTGAGGACCCAGGGTGCCGCCTTACATATCAACTCAGACGCATCAGCCTGTTCAGCCCAGGAGGAAGTCACTGCCCTAGTGGAATAGGCCCGAACACCATCTGGAGGAGGCACACGCTAAGACGCGCAAGCCAAGCCAAAAGCGTCTCAGATCCAGCAGGACAAGGTACTCTTGGAGACTCCAGGCCCCTTCCCTCAGGCCCTGGAAGGAGACAAACAGAGCCCTACACTATCTCCCTGTTTGAGCCAAATCAATGTAGGAGAGGGTGGCCCGTCTAACATCGAGAGCATGAACTTTTGCTTCAGCAGGGGAAGCGGGTAAGGATAAAAGGAGGGTAGGACAATCACCTGACTATGGTGAACCTAGAAGCCACCGTAGGGAAGAAAGCGGGATCAGGTTACAGCACTATCATATCAGAAAAACGACAAGAATGGAGGGTCTATGGAGAAAACCTGAGTGGCACTAACCCGCCGAGCAGAGGGAAGGGCAAGCAACAAGGAAGTCTTATGGAAAAAAACCATCAGAGAGGAAGAGGCAAAAGGCCCGAATGGAGCACTAGTAAGCGCCTCCAAAATCAAGTTCAGGTCCCAAGGAGGAACACTGGCAATGTGAACCGATTCCAGGAATGACCACTGACCGTGAGCCCATAGCGACCACAGATGGGCACCCCACCCGTCTGGACTAGCATCCGAGTCTACCAACTCCGATGGGAAACCACCCAGGGAACCCCCCTTGAGAGGTTACCCGGAGACAACCACCAGAAAGGGGAAGCGATGACCACCGAAGAAAGGGAAAGAAAGCTGTCTAAGGACCCATGCAACTCCTCCTCAGCACAGAGAATCTCCTGTTGAAGACATCCGGTGTGGAACTGAGCCCATAGCACCGCCGGAATACAAGAGATCAAGGTCCCCAACAAAGACATAGCTGAGGACATGTGAGGATGGCCAACTGCCAACCCAACTCTGGCGAGCATCACCTGCTTCATGGCCACCGGCAAAAAGCCCAGCAGACTCCCAGAATCCCGGTGTAGACCCAAGAAGGATTGACAAGGCAGATGAACCATCCCAGACTTATCCCAGTCGATCAACCAGCCCCAATTCTAAAAAAGAAATGGTCCGTGACAGGCGAACACTGCACTGAGAATCTGAATATCCCACATCACAAAATCATCAAGATACGGAACGATAAGAAATCCTGATGAGGTAAAAAACTCATCACCCAGACATCACTTTGGTGAATATACGTGGGGCCATGGCAAAGCCAAATGGCATAGCTGCAAATTGAAAATGCTGGAGCCGACTGGCGAACGTGATGGCCACCCGGAGGGGCATCAAATAATCAGGATGAATCAGCAGAAGGCAATATGCACCTTACCTTACAATCAAGCCCCGCCATAAAACACCTAGGAAACAAGACCTAAAAAGCAGAGTGAATTGATGCCATCTTGCAACCAGAACCGCAAAACAGTGTTCAAATGCAATAAGGTAATAAGAGTCAGGAAGGACCCATCAGGGTCAGAGACCAGGAAAAAGGGGGAGTAAACCCCCCTTCCCCTCCCTCCAGGCCCCCAGGGACCTCCAACAAGACTAGCCACACAAACAAACTCAGAACCTCCAACCCCAGTGCCTGCTGCTGCAAAAGAGATGGAGGGGAACAGTCTGCCAAAAAAATTCTGGAGGAAAAACCTTAAAATCTACAGTCATATGAAAAAGTTTGGTCACCCCCTCTTAAAGGGATCCTGTCACCCCCAAAACACCTGTAAACCTATTAAAACCTGTCCCTAGAGCATATTAACACTATCCCTACACTCTTTTTACCTCCTAAATGCAGTAAGTGACATTGAATAAAAACGTTTTATAAGTACCTGATTAGTGATGATAATGAGTGACTATCTATTCATAGTCACTCATCAAGACTGCCCCTCTGCTTCATATCACGCCTATTCAGGCGTGATCGTCAGCCTAGATTCAAATTGCCGCCTCCCTGCCGTGCCCTGTCTCGTCCGACGCTGCAGTGTGGCTGGTGACGCGATCCGCGTCATTCCCGGCGCCTGGTGACGTATTTAGACCGGCGCCGCGCTGTCAGCTTCAAAATGCACACTGCGCATGCCCAATGCGCATGCGCAGTGCGCATTTTGAAGCTAACAGCGCGGCGCCGGTCTAAATACGTCACCAGGCGCCGGGAATGACGCGGATCGCGTCACCAGCCACACTGCAGCGTCGGACGAGACAGGGCACGGCAGGGAGGCGGCAATTTGAATCTAGGCTGACGATCACGCCTGAATAGGCGTGATATGAAGCAGAGGGGCAGCCTGGATGAGTGACTATGAATAGATAGTCACTCATTATCATCACTAATCAGGTACTTAAACGTTTTTATTCAATGTCACTTACTGCATTTAGGAGGTAAAGAGAGTGTAGGGATAGTGTTAATATGCTCTAGGGACAGGTTTTAATAGGTTTACAGGTGTTTTGGGGGTGACAGGATCCCTTTAATCTTACTCATTTTTTTGTTTAAAATTGGGTTTTTGCAACAGCTATTTCAGTGTGATATATGTAATAACTGATTGACACATTTCAGGATCGAAATGAGGTCTATTGTACTAACCGAAAATGTGAAATATGCATTATTTCAAAAATTGACAGGTGCAAGAGTATGGGCACCTCAACAGAAAAGTGACATTAATATTTAGTAGATCCACCTTTTGCAAAAATAACAGCCTCTAGTGGCTTTCTGTAGCTGTTAATGAGTTCCTGGATCCTGGATCAAGGTATTTTTGACCATTCCTCTTTACAAAACAATTCCAGTTCAGTTAAGTTTGATGGTCGCCGAGCATGGACAGCCCGCTTCAAAACATCCCACAGATGTTCAATGATATTCAGGTCTGGGGACTGGGATGGCCATTCCAGAACATTGTAATTGTTCCTCTGCATGAATGCCTGAGTAGATTTGGAGCGGTGTTTTGGATCATTGTCTTGCTGAAAGATCCATCCCCGGCGTAACTTCAACTTTGACACTGATTCTTGAACATTATTCTCAAGAATCTGCTGATACTGAGTGGAATCCATGCGACCCTCAACTTTAACAAGATTCCCGAGCTGTCATTGGCCACACAGCCCCAAAGCATGATGGACCCTCCCCCAAATTTGACAGTGGGTAGCAAGTGTTTTTCTTGGAATGCTGCGTTTTTGTGGCACCATGCATAACGCCTTGTTGTATGACCAAACAACTCGATCTTTGTTTCATCAGTCCACAGGACTTTCTTCCAAAATGAAACTGGCTTGTCCAAATGTGCTTTTGCATACCTCAGGCGACTCTGTGGCGTGCATGCAGAAACTGCTTCTTTCACATCACTCTCCCATACAGCTTATCTTTGTGCAGTGTGCGCTGTATTGTTGAGCGATGCACAGTGACACCATCTGCAGCAAGATGATGCTGCAGGTCTTTGGAGGTGGTCTGTGGATTGTTCTTGACTGTTCTCACCATTCTTTTTCTGCCTTTCTGATATTTTTGTTGGCCTGCCACTTCTGGCCTTCACAAGAACTGTCCCTGTGGTCTTCCATTTCCTTAGTATGTTCCTCACAGTGGAAACTGACAGGTTAAATCTCTGAGACAACTATTTGTATCCTTCTCCTGAACAACTATGTTGAGCAATCTTTTTTTTCAGATCATTTGAGAGCTGTTTTGAGGAGCCCATGATGCCACTCCTCAGAGAAGATGCAAATCGGAGAACAACTTGCAAGTTGACACCTGAAATAGCTTTTCTCATGATTGGACACACAGGCTATGAAGTACAAAGCTCAAGAGGTTACCAAACCAATTTAGTGCTTCAGTAAGTCAGTAAAAAGTAGTTAGGAGTATTCAAATCATGAAAATCAGAAGGGTGCCCATACTTTTGCACCTGTCAAATTTTGAAATAATGCATATTTCACATTTTTGGTTAGTGCAATAAACCCCATTTCAATCCTGAAATATTACTGTGTCCATCAGTTATTACATATATCACACTGAAATAGCTGTTGCAAAAAGCCAATTTTAAACAAAAAAAAAAAACACAATAGACCAGAAGAAATAGCTCACCAACTTGTGGAAAAAGAACGTAACCTGCCCCCAACCGGAGGTACAGGACAACGGAACCTATGATCCCTCCAAGAGGAACCAAAGAGGGCACCATTGGCCGTTGAAGCCTTTTGACCCATTTGTTGTCCCAGCTGGTACGGGCCGTATAGGGCTTCTTCTGCGCCTAAATGCCCTCCCTGACATGGCAAGGAACATAACCGAGAGTAGGCTTGGGCATCCCACTTCCAGCCCTTTAAGCCATAAAGCACGACGAGCCAAGTTAGAAAGGCCCGCCGAACAAGCTGCTAACCGCAAGGAATAAGCCAAGGCAGAAAAGCACACCCCCTCCTGATCAGTGGAAGTGAGGAAAGCAACGTGTCCCTTGAAATACCCTTCTTGAGTCAATCCTCAAAATGAGCAAACCAAACCAACAAGGACAGTGCCGTACATGTAACTGATACGGCAGGTTGAAAGGCCCCTGCGCAGGACTTCCAGGAACGTTTAAGGAGCCTATCCGCCTTGCGACCGAAGGGCTGAAATGTGAGCGAGTGAGAGGATGCCAGAATTTATCAAACCTAGAACATGGTAACAAAACAACCAAGAGCGAACGCCCCAGTACTTTCAGGCTAGAACATGAACAAAAACATAAGCGCATCAAAGAGAAACGCCCAACACCATATCACGGGAAAACGCCTAAAGACACTGCCTTTTCAGAAAAGCCCGGAACAAAATATCCGACAAACCTCCATACTAAACCCAATGGGAAACAGGACCTGCTCTCCTCCTCAGATGAGGATGACGATCAGGAAGAATCCGTGCAAATCTGACCGTTCCCAGGCTCAGAAACAACCAGGGACAAATCAGCAATTCCACCCGAATCCTAGCCCTCATATCAGTCACAGAGGACTCCTCCCGCACTGTCATCTCAAGACAACATTGGCACAGGCGTTTCGTACAAGAATCAGGGAGAAGTTGGGGACACAGAGCACATTGCGGTGCTTCACCCTCTTACCCTCGTAACCCAGTAGAGGGACACAGACAAGGACGACAGTTTCAGAAAAAAGGCTCAGCTTGTACTCACCCAAAAAAACAGCACACCTCATGTACGGTCCCGGAGGTGGAGGTTCAGCTCGAGTGGGAGACGTAGCCATTCTTGCCCTCTCACTCCTGTCCGTGGAGACACATCCCTGGTAACTGCCCCTGGACTAAATCTTGCTGCTGCGCACCTCTTCACTCAGAGGGCGCCCCTCAGAAGCCCCAGGAGAGGACATGGCAGCTGCCACAAGGCGCCTGCACGCCTGCGTTGTACACCTCCTCCCCCTGGTAACCCCGGAATGGAAATGACCTAACGTCCGGGTCGGAGCGCAGAGAGCCACTGTGCATGCGCACCGCCCAACCCGGAAGCGCGGGCATGCGCCACGCATCGCTCCCGCCATGCAGACCCCCCTGAGGCGCCTGCGGGACTGGCGGCGCCGATACCAGTGTCCACAGCGTGCCCCAGAAGGAGATGCCAGAGGCGCAAATGGGAAACTGAAGGCACCGCACCAGGAACCCACCACAGCGGCCCCCACGTGTCCAAGGAAGAGCCCAGGCCCCAGAAGAAGCCGCCAAATGCACAGAAGGCCCCACACCACACAGGAGAAGCCCGTCAACTACAGTGCTCATGCGCCCCCCATGCACAGGGTGGCACCCCAGCACTGACAGCATGGAAATACTCAGACGAAGGGAGCCTGAAACAGGACTTCCCAACGCTGCTTCTGAAGCCTCAGGCCCTGCCTTTCCCACAGACACCGCACAGAGGCTGATTGGACCCAGGTAAGCACAGAACATGCTATCTGTAGGTTCCCATCAGGGACAGGAAACCAACTGAGGAGGCGAGGGGGACCGCCCCTTTTTATCTGTAGGTTTCGGTCCCTGGAGGCGGATCCCCTCTCAGTGGGTGCTGTCGTGGCAATGGGAAAAGAGGAGCTTCAGTTTGCTTTGGAGGAGAGGAGAGTTCTTTCCTCCTGTAGCATCAGAACTTTTGTACGTTAACTCCAAACAGCCGTTGCTAAGATAAGGAGGGCTAGTGGGGGCCTTTTAGAGGCTGCGTCTGCCTGCCAGTCACACAGCTGAGGGCATGCGCAATTAGCTGTATGTAGTGCGGCATGAAATAAATTTGTGCTACTAGATCTATGAGGTGTAGGTCAGCACCTCTATCCATAGGGATGTAGATTACTTGCCCAAGACCTGATTACCTTAGTTGCCCAGACGGAACGAAGCAGGTGCTAAGGGCGAACCTGTCGCTTTCAAACACTGATCCTACCATTTCCTCTACCTGATGGTGCTGCGTCCTAAAACTATAAGGTAGGGGAGCCATGCCTTTGCGGCTAAACGACAGGGGGAATCAGCCAGTCTTTGGGTTACCCGGTTAAAAAGGGGTAACAAGTTTCCAACGCCTTGCGTCACTAATGTGCGCACGTTTAGCTTCTTTGAGATAGAACGTATGATCTGGAGTTCCACTAAAGATGCATCAATGTCCGGGTCTGGGTTTGGATTGCGAGATCCATCAGACATAGGCGCCATTATACTGCTGCGTGCCCATTTTTCAATAGACTACGAATAGATGCAGACATAATGACTTCCCACATAGGTGTAGTATTAGGTGACCTGACAGGTACTGGTATCAATGGCTGACACGGTGGTAGGAAAACAAGCTTTGCTGTACTGGTGTGGCACTGCACTAAGCAGAGACTCTGCATGCTGTGTGAGAGGAATAAGAGTTAAAGACCTCTGTAATGAAATGGTTAAGATCATAAGCAAAGCTGCGTTGATGTGAAGACATAGCATAATCACATTACAATCCTTTGGGTTTTCAGCCGCTTACTTCTTCCATCTGAAACCAGAATGTGCCTAATGACTAGTAATTCTCACACCAAATCACTTTATTAAAGAACCTGTAGAGCTCCGGGAATCGGGTATGGTAGTACTACTGGAGGAGAAGCCAGTGCTGGAAACCTGACGTGTTTATACTGCCCCTTGTATTATTATACTGCTCCTTGTATGGTGTACAGGAGGAGGAGAAGCTGCAGCAGGGAGCATATCACTGCTGGCTTTCCTGTTTGCCCTTGGAGACTACCACATAGTGAATACTGTGTTCAAATTTTGCCCTCCGATGCTCCTGGACACTAATGGCGCCTAGACTGCATGCGGCGTCATCGGGAGGAGAAGGAGAGGCGGGACCGCTAAAATGGGCGTGCAATGAGATCTCTCTACAGGCGAAAAGCGCCGAAAGAAAGCTCCTGCCCCTCTCTGATGCGGCCCAGCATCATTTGACGTCCTACAGAGGGCGGGAAGGGGGCGGAGATAGGCGTCACACGCTACGGTGTAATGTCCGCCACAGGGAGTGAGAGAGGAGAGAGGGGGTGGTGCGGCAGAAAGGGGCGCAATTGCGGCTCTCGCGATAAGCGCCAGACAGGGCCGGACCACCCTCTGCCATAACGCTGCTATGTGTCATTGGCGTCATCATGGAGGCGGGCCGTGGGCATGCAAAAGGCGACGGTTAAGTGTTAGGCCTGAGCCGGGACCTCGCTTAACTGATGGTGCCCGGGAATGGCGGCGGGCAGGTGCGGTAGTCCGGACTGGGAACCAGAACTACCGCAGAATCACCGGACGCCAGGGGGAGGGGCCCGAAGTGAACCCCCTTATCGACACCGGGTGGTCAGGAGAACACAGGGAAAACTGAGTCTCCTGACCACCTGCAGCCGGAGCCAGCGTTATGGCTGTGCTGGCTGGTACAGACTGTGGTGATGCAGCAGATGCATGTAAAGCGGTTGCTGCAATCTGTACTGTGGTGCCTTAGCCTGCTGTGTGGCAGATGCTGGGATTAGCGTTACATCCTGTACCTTGTTGGCGCCTCAACCTAAATCCCTTAGGGAGGAACAGAATCTTGATTGATGCTGTAAAAAAGAGAATTTTGTTTACGTACCGTAAATTCTTTTTTCTTTAATCATCAATGGGAGACCCAGACAATGGGGTTTAGGGCACTGCCCTCCGGAGGTCACACTAGGTACTACAAGTTTGTAGACACCGCCCCCTCCGCTTATAAACCCCTACCGCAGGGAACATCCTCAGTTTGGTCCATAAGCTGCGAGGAGGAAATAAACCACACCCGAAACGTCGGGAAGAATGCCGTGCACAGACGATGTAACAACCCGGCAAACACTGTCTCAACAGAGAACAGAGCAAATGCAAAACATGCAACGGAACAACTGGGTGGGTGCTGGGTCTCCCATTGATGATTAAAGAAAAAAGAATTTACGGTACGTAAACAAAATTCTCTTTTTTCTGGTCATCATAATGGGAGACCCAGACAATGGGGATGTCCTAAAGCAATACCCCAGGGCGGGAAGAGTTCCTCAACAAGACGGATAACACATGGTTCCCTTTAAAGGTGGGCAACCGCCGCCTGGAGAACCCGCCTGCCCAAACTTGCATCCGCAGAGGCATGGGCATGCACCATATAGTGCTTAGAGAAAGTGTGCAGGCTGGACCAGGTGGCAGCCTGACACACCTGTAGAGCAGACGCTCGATGTCGCAAAGCCCAGGAGGCAGCAACAGCTCTGGTAGAATGAGCCTTCAATCCCACCGGGAGAGGCAAACCAGAAGCCCGGTAAGCCTCTTGAATGGAAGCCTTAATCCATCTGGCCAATGTCGACTTTGATGCCGCGGACCCCTTACAGCGACCTGTCGTAAGAACAAATAAGGAATCCGAACTCCTAAAGGAGGCGGTCCTGGACACATAAATGCGTATCGCTCTCACGAGATCCAGAGTATGGAGGTCGCGTTCAACCTGATGAACGGGAGCAGGGCAAAAGGATGGGAGAACAATCTCCTGGTTCAGGTGAAAAGTTGAAACCACCTTCGGCAAGAATTCTGGCCGAGGACGCAACACCACCTTGTCTTGGTGAACCACCAGAAAGGGCGACTTGCACGAAAGTGCAGCCAATTCTGAGACCCTTCTCAGAGACGTAATTGCCACCAGAAAGGCCACTTTCTGAGACAGACGAGATAGAGAAACATCTCTCAGCGGCTCAAACGGTGGTCTCTGTAATGCCGCCAGGACCATGTTAAGGTCCCAAGGGTCCAGAGGTCTCTTGTATGGCGGAACCATCCGTGACACCCCTGCAGAAATTGACGGACCTTCGGGAGGAGCGCCAATCGCCTGTCAAACAGCACTGAAAGTGCTGAAACTTGACCTTTCAAGGAGCCAAGGGATAATCCCAATTCCAAACCCGACTGTAGGAAAGCCAACAACGTCGGGATGGACAAGGGCCACGGAGACCGTCCACCAGAGGCACACCAAGTAAAAAAGATTTTCCACGTCCTGTGGTACATCTTCCTTGAGACTGGCTTCCTAGCCCGATTCATAGTGGCAACCACCGTAGGGGAGAAACCCCTGGATGTCAGTAGCCAGGCCTCAAGAGCCATGCAGTCAATCTGAGGGCCTTGGAATTGAGGTGGAAGAATGGGCCTTGCGCGAGTAAATCTGCGCGGTCTGGAAGAGCCCACCTGTGTCCGCCTGACAGCTGCCACAGGTCCGGATACCAGGACCTCCTGGGCCAATCTGGAGCCACTAGAATGGCTACCCTGCACTCCGACCTGATTTTCCACAGCACCCTGGGAATCAGAGCCAGAGGCGGGAACACATACGGCAGACGGAATCTGGACCAAGTCAAGACCAGAGCGTCCGCTCCCAGAGATTGGGGATCCCATGACCTCGCCATGTATTGTGGCACCTGATGATTCAGCCGTGAGGCCATCAGATCCACGTCCGGAGAGCCCCATCTGCGGCAGAGTTCTCTGAAGACATCCGGATGAAGAGACCACTCTCCGGCGTCCATCCCCTGCCGGCTCAGATAGTCGGCCTCCCAGTTTTCGACCCCTGGGATGTGAACTGCGGATATCAGGCAGTTGTTGTCCTCCGCCCAGGATAGGATGCGGTGGACTTCGGCCAGAGCCTCTGCACTCCTGGTTCCTCCTTGATGATTTATATAAGCGACGGCCGTCGCATTGTCGGACTGAACCCGAATGGGTTGTCCTGAGAGGAATCTCTGAAACGCCAGGAGTGCCAGATAGACCGCCTTGATCTCCAGCACGTTGATCTGCAACGCCGACTCCGACTGAGTCCAGAGGCCATGGGCCCTGTGGTGTAAGAACACCGCTCCCCAGCCCTTCAGACTGGCGTCGGTGGTCACCACTAACCATGACGGTTTGATGAAGGACCGGCCCCGAGACAAGTGATGTGGCTGTAGCCACCACTGCAGGGAATCTCTGGTCGGTTGGGAAAGGGTCACCAGCCGATTCAGAGAAATCGACCTTTTGTCCCACCTGCGGAGGATCTCCAGCTGGAGAGGACGGAGGCGAAATTGTGCAAAAGGCACCGCCTCTATTGCTGCCACCATGCGCCCCACCAGCATCATCAACACCCGTAGGGATGATTGTGGTGACAGGAGGACTGCTTGCACTCCTGATTGGATCGCCATCTGTTTGATTCGTGGCAGAGACACCAGGGCTGAGGCTGTGTTGAAGTCCATGCCCAAATATGTCAAAGACTGGGTCGGAACTAGCGTTGACTTCTGAATATTGAGGAGCCAACCGAACTGTTCCAGAGACCGCATGGTCACATCCAGGCTCTCTTGACAAAGGTGTTCTGATGGCGCCCTGACCAGTAGGTCGTCTAAATAGGGAATGACGGCATGTCCCTGCACGTGCAGGAGAGCCATCATGGAGGCCATCACTTTTGTGAACACCCGTGGTGCCGAGGCCAACCCGAACGGCAGCGCCACAAATTGGAAGTGTTCGTCCCCCACTGCGAATCTCAACCAGCGCTGATGAGCCGGTGCAATGGGCACGTGAAGGTAAGCGTCTCTGATATCTATGGACGCCAGGAAGTCTCCCTGTGATACAGCCGCGATCACGGAGCGCAGTGATTCCATACGGAACTTCCGAACCAACACGTGATGGTTGAACAACTTCAGGTCCAGCACCGGGCGGAAGGATCCGTCCTTCTTCGGGACGATAAAGAGGTTGGAGTAAAAACCCCTGAACCTCTCCCCGGACGGCACCGGTATCACCACTCCGTCCCTGCGGAGACCCTCCAACACCACGTAAAAAGCCTGAGCCTTGTCTGGTGATGGGACCGACCGATGGAATCGGGATATCGGTTTTGACGTCAGCTCTATCCTGTAACCTCGCGAGACCACGTCTCGAACCCACTGATCTTGAACGTGACGTAGCCATTTGTCCTGAAAGCGAGACAAGCGGCCCCCCACCTGTGGGGAGGTAGGAAGGGAGAGCGAGTCATGTAGAGGCGGGTTTGGGGGTGGCAGCTGCCGCCCCCGCCGGCTTCTTTGGACGACTCTTAGAGCGCCACTGCGAAGCGGGCTTTCCCCCTCGGTCCGCGCGAGCGGACGGTGCTGATGACTGCGAGCTGGAACGAAAGGACCACTGTTTTGGGTTCCTTTTAACGGTTATACCGTGGCTTAGGCTTATTCTGCGGTATCCTAGACTCAGCAGAATCCTTTATCAGCTTGTCCAGTTCGGTGCCAAAAAGCCTGTCACCAGCAAACGGAAGATTCTGCAAAATCTTCTTGGATGTGGTATCTGAGTCCCAAAGACGCAGCCACAACAATCTGCGGATCGCTATAGCATTGGCCGAAGCCACAGCTGAGCGAGTGGCCGTTTCCAGAGTCGCCGTCCTGGCGTAGTCCGCATAGGCCCTTGCCCTCTCGGTAAGTGCCAGGACCTCTGGACTGGATCTTGCCAGGTCAGAGATACCATCCAAGCAGGTAGTAATCGCTTGTAAGGTCCAGACCGTGGCAAAATTAGGGGCAAAGGAAGACCCCACAGCCTCATAGGAAGACTTGGCGAGTTGCTCGACCTGTCTATCCGTCGCATCCTTCAGCGAGGAGCTATCAGAGGCAGAGAAAAGGGAGCGTGCAGCAATCCTGGTCATGGAAGCATCCACCTTCGGGGACTGCGACCACTCCTGAAGCACCTCCTGGGGGAAGGGGAAGCGATTGTCCTTGGGTTTACGGACATAACGCAGCCCAGGATGTAACCTGGGAGCTCTAACAACCCTTCCAAAATTCGTGTGGTCCATGAAGGAGCCACTTGGTCTAGCCTCTGGCCGCAGCCATTGATAGACCTCCTTCGGGTGCACCGTCACCTCCTCAGGGGGTGTCACGAGACGTAAAGTCTCGTTAATAGAGGACACCAGATCCTCCACCCCGTCTGGTGGTTCAGAAACAGACACAGACCCGAAATTTGAACCCCCATCATCGTCCTCACCATCAGAGGAACGCTCCTCCTCAGAGAGAGCCTGGAGCTCGGGTGACTCCTCACGACGAGCCCGCTTAAGGGGTCTCACAGCAGAAGAGGGAGACACCCGGGGGTAACTGGACAGAGTAGCTGGGCTATCCAGCCTCCTATTAAGTGCCTCCAGGGATTGCGACATGGAGGACAACTGGGACAACAGAGATTCATTGATCTTATTCTGAGTCTCCCATGGCCCTGAGATCACCTGAACCTCAGGGTATAGCACCGGAGCTGTTGACTCAGCAGTGTCAGTCCGGGCCTCTGGGCGTCCGCAGTTATTGCAGGACCCCTCCACCAGTGTCCCATTGCATGTAGCACAGGTAATGGTGGTCTCTGCCGCCTTAGCAGCACGCTTCCTAGCTGAGGACATCGCCACAGTAGGGGAAAATAAGCCAATTTGCAGACAAAAAAACCGGGAGACCCGGTGGCTTACCGACCGCAGTAAAGCGGTAGGAGGAAGCGGTGTGTGTGTGTGACCTCCGCGACGGTTTCCGGTCTCCCCTTGGAGTGCAGGCGCACGCTGCATACAGATCCCAGCCGGGAAGTGAGGGTAAAGATGGCCGCCGACAGTGAAACTGTGGGCGGCGCCGAAAACACGCGGGAAACACACACACACGCCCATCGATGACGTCACCGCACGGGCTGCTTCCCATCCTCCAAGCAGCCTCAGCATGAAGGTGCCGGAGCCCGCAGCGCGGGAAACAGTGTAAAATACTACACACAGACTGCATGCACAAACAAACATACGCAGCCCACGGCCTCAGCCCCTGTGACACACAGGGCGGTCAGCCAGGGTGACCCCAGCACCGGGTACACCAGCAGATCCGCGGACCCGAGGGTAACGCGCGGTCTGAGTGTCAGGACACATACAGTGACAGACACTACCCCCAGGCACACAGGAGACACAGAGTGCCTCAGTGCCGGTCCGGTCTGTAAGCACCATTTAGGGAGGCCTCGGACGGGGGTTCAGCACCAGTCCGGAGTGTAAGCACCATTTAGGGAGGCCTCGGACTGGGCTGGCTCCAGTCCGGTCTGTAAGCACCATTTAGGGAGGCCTCGGACGGAGCGGAGCTGTGCAAGGCTCCCATCTCCCACTCTCCAGAGCCCCCCGGAGAGGGATGGAGAGGAGCGCGACAGCGTACCGGGAGGACACAAAGTGTCCAGGCCCAAGGCCCTCCGGTACCTCCACCTGCGTGTTCCACAAGGGTGAGCGGGGAGGCTGTCGCAGGTCCCGACCGGAACCATTTTACCTTGTCTTCAGACGCCATCACGTAAGCTGTGAGAATGCAGTGAAGTGCAAGCAAAGCGTGATCCTCCGAGCACACTAAGTTTAAAACTGAGGATGTTCCCTGCGGTAGGGGTTTATAAGCGGAGGGGGCGGTGTCTACAAACTTGTAGTACCTAGTGTGACCTCCGGAGGGCAGTGCCCCAAACCCCATTGTCTGGGTCTCCCATTATGATGACCAGAAAATCTCCATTACTACTCACGGTCCCTTAAATGAGAGTTGAGGAAGGAGCATGTTGTAGAGGGGATATCTCAACTTCGACCCAGCATCCCAACAGTGGGGTGCCGAGGAAGGAGGAAGGCAAATGTATGGATATCTCGACTTCGAGCCAGCGCCCCCAACAGTTGAGGTGTGGGGGATGGGGGGATGGGGGAAGTGTCGAGGAAGGAGCATGCCGGGGGTCTCTTCAGGGACCCACTTAGAAAAACGTTTAAAAAAATTGAAAAACTAAAAGTTGAGAGGAAAAATAATTGAGTGTGCCTCCTAACGACACTAAGCAAAAACTGGTGAGGCAGTGCCTGCTCCAGGGGCGTATAATGCAGAGGAGGAGCCACTTAACTCTTTTGCAGATTCTGCTTAATGTCGCCTCCTAGTGGACAGCAGCATAACAACCACGGTTTTGTGTCCCCCAATGAGGCGAATGAGAAATTCAAAGCTAAAAATTTAGTATTTATTTGCAGCAAATGAGAAATCATTAAAATAAAAAAGAAACAGTGCTGTTATTCATTTAGAAACAATACTAATGGTTTAAACTCAGGAAGAGTTCAGAAATAAACATTTGGTGGAATAACCATGAGTTTTAATCACAGCTTTCATGCGTCTTGGCATGCTTTCCACAAGTCTTTCACACTGCTTTTGGGTGACCTCATGCCACTCCTGGCACAAAAATGTAAGCAGTTCTTTGTTTTGATGGCTTGTGACTATCCATTTTCCTCTTGATTACATTCTAGAGGTTGTCAATGGGGTTCAGGTCTGGAGATTGGGCTGGCCATGACAGTGGTGCTCCTTCATGCACACATTGATTGACCTGTGTGCCATGGGGCATTGTCCTGCTGGAAAAAAACAGTCCTCAGAGTTGGGGGAATATTGCCTGAGCTAAAGGATGCAACTGTTTTTCAAGGATAACCATGTATGCGGTTTGATTCATGTGTTTTTCGCAGACAACTGATGAAGCGCTTTTTTTCTAGTTTTACATGGACTTGAGTCCTGCCTCTAGGAGCCTGTTACGAACTTGCCGTGCACTTCGCTCAAGCTGCCATTTGCCATTCCTTTTGTAGGTCACTTGATGTCATCCTGCGGTTGCTGAGTGACATTCGAGTGTCAAAAGGCAGCTGGAGTGAAGTGCATGGCAAAAACAGTTCGTAAAGCTAGAAAAAAGCCTTTTATCAACGAGAAACAAAGGAGAGCAAGGCTGAAGTGTGGCAAAGACAATAAGGATTGGACCATAGAGGATTGGAGTAAGGTAATCTCTGATGAATCTAATTTTCAGTATTACTCAACACCTGGTCTAATAGTTAGATGCAAGTCTGGAGAGGTTGTACAAGCCACAGTGTCATGCACCAACTGTGAAATTTTGTAGGGGTTCAGTGATCTGGCGATGCTTTAGCAAGGCATTAGGCAGATTAATCTTTGCAAAGAATTTTATCAATCAAGCTGCATACTAGGTTATCCTTGAAAAACACTTATTTCCTTCTGCTCAGGCAAACTTCCTTAACTCTGAGGACTTTTTTTTTTCCAGCAGGACAATGCCCCATGCCACACAGCTAGGTCAATGTGTTGATTAACCTCCCTGGTGGTATGATTATGTCAGGAATTTTGTACTAAATGCGGTACCATTTTTTTGGTAAAAAATTTCTTTTATGGGCAGAAATTTTATACATTTGTATCTCCCGCCCAGTTCCGCCTCCAATGAGCCGCTGCGGCTCACAGAGACGGAACCAGGAAGTCATATGGAGGCATCCGAAGGGGCTCTCACCGACGATCACAGAGGGGACATCGCTGGATCACCAGAAGAAGGTAAGGAGACTCCGCTGCCATTTACCCCGAGCGTCAGGGGCGGACCTACCGTGGTGCAGCTGGTTCAGCTGCACCAGGGCTCCAACTGGGTAGGGGCCCCCTCAAGCATCAGTAGGGGGCCCCAGTGACCCTTCCCTTGGGTGCTCCCACCCCTCCTCTCCTCTGCAGCCCCGGCTCCCAGACCTCCCAGCCCCAGGCGGTAGCACCCCCCATTCCTGCTATAGCTGCTATATTTACCCTCCCTCCCCACCAAGAGCTGCAGCATAGCTGATAGCAGAGACCCCCCAAACCCTCCCCCCACTCCTCACCAAGAACTGCAGCGTCGCTGATAACACCCTTCCCCCCCCCCGGGTCCTCACCAAGAACTGCAGCATCGGTGATAGCACCCCAATCCCCCCCGCCCTGCTCCTCACCAGAAGCTGCAGCATTGCCCATGGGTAAACCAGAGCGTGACTCATAGTTACCGCTTCTGGCAGTGAAAGTTAACCCCGAGTTACACTCGGGAATACCGCTAGCCTGGTTAAGGAGCACCACATCAAGACAGTCATGGCCAGCCCAATCTCCAGACCTGAGCCTCACTGAAACCCCTGGAATGTAATCAAGAGGAAGATATATAGTCACAAGCCATCAAACAAAGATTAACTGCTTACATTTTTGTGCCATGAGTGGCATAAGGTCACCCAAAAGCAGAGTGAAAGACTGGTGGAAAGCATATCAAGAAGCATGAAAGCTGTGATTAAAACTCATGGTTAGTCCACCAAATATTGATTTCTGAACTCTTTCAGAGTTAAAAAATTAGTATTGTTGTTTGTACATGAATAAGAACTTGTTTTCTTTGCATTATTTGAGGTCAATATGAGACATTTGCTGCAAATAAATACGAAACAATTTAGCTTTGAATTACAGAGACATGTCAGCAGTTTATAGAATAAAACAATGTACATTTCACTTAAAAATATACCTTTAAAGAGAAAAATCTGAGAAACTGAGAATTTTGCACCCACACGTTCAAACATTTGGGGTCACCCAGACAATTTTGAGGCCACTCAATTACAGATAGAATACCAGCTGCCTGCTTCTTCCCTAAATAGTTCATGCATAATTTGGAGCTGTGCTTTGGGTCATTATCCTGTTGTACTCTATCTGGGACCAAGTGTCTTTCGGTCCGCGCCGCTGCTCCAATAAGTATTAGAAACACTGGAGTGTTTTAAATAAAAGATCTTCAGTTTTATTTCCGACGCGTTTCGGAGCTAAACACCCAGCTCCTTCCTCAGGGAATAAAACTGAAGATCTTTTATTTAAAACACTCCAGTGTTTCTAATACTTATTGGAGCAGCGGCGCGGACCGAAAGACACTTGGTCCCGGATAGAGTTTCACCCCCACGATTGTGGAAGTGCGGTCCCGGCTGCGGCTGCTGTGTTTGAGCGATCAAGCTGGTTGTGGGCTTCACAACCGTATCAGGTGAGCAGTTTTTACACTGTATGGGATTTGATTTATATTAAGGATAAGACCCTATGCGCACTCTCATTTTTTAGATATTATCCTGTTGTAGGATGACATTGGTTCCAATCAAGCGCTGTCCACAGGGCATGGAATGGCGTTGCAAAATGGAGTGATAGTCTTCCTTACTCAAAATCCTTTTTACCTTGTACAAATCTCCTACTTTACCAGCAGCAAAGTAACCCCAGATCACCACATTACCTCCAACTAGCTTGACAGATGGCGTCAGGCATTCTTCGTCTGTCCCCAAAACTTTTTTCCAATCTTCCTCTGTCCAATGTCTGTTCTTTTACCCATATTAATATATTTTTTTTTTTTTTATTAGCCCGTCTCACATATGGCTTTTTGTCTGCCACTCTGCCCTTAAGGCCAGCATCCTGGAGTCACCTCTTCACTGTAGACGTTGACACTGGCATTTTGTGGGTACTATTTAATGAAGCTGCCAGATGAGGAGCTGTGAGGTGTCGATTTCTCAAACTAGAGACTCTAATGTACTTGTCTTGTTGCTCAAGGGTACAGCGGTGCCTCCCACTTCTCTTTCTTCTCTGGTTAGAGTCTTTTTGTGTTCTCCTCTGAAGGGAGCAGTACACACTCTTGTAGGAAATCTTCAGTTTCTTGGCAATCTGTCGCATGCAATAGCCTTCATTTTTAAGAACAAGAATAGACTGTCGAGTTTCATATGAAAGTTCTCTTTTTCAGGCCATTTTGAGTGTTTCATAGAACAAATGTAATGCTCCAGATTCTCAACTAGCTCAAAGGAAGGTCAATTTTATAGTTTCTCTTATCAGCCAAACAGTTTTCAGCTGTGCTAACATACTTGGACAAGGGTTTTCTAACCATCCATTAGCCTTCTAAGTATGCTTTCACATCAGCTGTTTTTTGAAATCACAGCAGATGTGGTGAAAAAACCGCATCTGCAGCAATTACCGCATAACCGCTGCACTTGCGGCACACTTGCGGCAAACCCCATACAATGTATGTGCAGGCCTGCGGCAAGTGCGGTTTTGGCACTTGCCGCAGGTGCGGCCGCGAAAAAACCACGGCTGACCGCGTTTTTTTTTCGCGGCCGCACCTGCCGCAAGTGCCAAAACCGTACTTGCCGCACCTGCCGCAAGCCCGCATATACATTGTATGGGGTTTGCCGCAAGTCTAGCGGTTATGCGGTAATCACGGCAGATGCGGTTTTTTCACCGCATCTGCTGCGATTTCAAAAACCGCTGATGTGAAAGCAGCCTTACACAGTTAGCAAACATAATGTACCATTAAAAACACTGGTGTGGTTGTTGTTGGAAACGGGACTCTATACACCTATGTAGATATTGCATTAAAAAAGAGAATTTTGTTTACTTACCGTAAATTCTTTTTCTTCTAGCTCTTAATTGGGAGACCCAGACATTGGGTGTATAGCTTCCGCCTCCGGAGGACACACAAAGTACTACACTTAAAACAAAAAGTGTAGCCCCTCCCCTACTGCCTATACACCCACTCCAGGAGAAATCCCATCAGTTCAATGCACAAGCAGGAAGGAGGATAACCCCACGCCAAGACCGAAAGGTCCGGAGATGAAGTGTCGGCCAACAGGGCCATAAAAGCGACATGAAAAACACCAGCCACTTAAAAGGAAAAACAAAGCCCAAAAGGCAACAGGGTGGGTGCTGGGTCTCCCAATTAGGAGCTAGAAGAAAAAGAATTTACGGTAAGTAAACAAAATTCTCTTTTTCGCTCCATTGGGAGACCCAGACATTGGGATGTCCAAAAGCTATCCCTAGGTGGGAGAAGACCCAAGTATGGCAGTAACAATCATAAGAGAGCGACCGCCGCATGGAGGACCCGTCTACCCACATTAGCGTCTGCGAAAGCCTACGCATGAATCTGATGTTTCGTAAAGGTGTGTAGGCCGGACCAAGTGGCCGCCTGACACCTGTTGTGCCGTGGCCTGGAGACGTAAGGCCCACGAGGCACCCACAGCTCTTGTGGAATGCGCCTTAACCCGTGCAGGTAAAGGCGTACCAGAGGCAAGGTAGGCCTCCTGAATGGGAGCCTTCATCCACCGGGCCAAGGACGACTTGGAGGCTGGCTTTCCCCTTTTTTCTGGCCTGTCGTAAGAACGAACAAGGCGTCCAAGCGGCGAAAAGAAGCCGTGCGGGAGACATAAATCCTGACAGAAAACCTGACAAGGTCCAAAGTATGCGGAGACTTCTCATATTGGTGAACAGGATTAGGACAAAAGGACGGCAGGACAATGTCTTGGTTCAGGTGAAACGGAGAAAACACCTTAGGTTAGAACTCCGCCACAGGCCGGAGCACCACTTTACCCTGGTGAATCACCAGGAATGGAGACTTGTAAGACAGGGCTGCCAGCTCTGAAACTCTCCGCAGAGAGGTAATGGCCACAAGAAAGACAACTTTCTGAAAGAGTCCGGAAAGAGACACCTCCCTTAGAAGTTCGAAAGGCGGCCTTTGTAATGCCGTAAGGACTAGATTAAAGGTCCCAGAGGTCCAAGGGAAGTCTGTAGGGGGAAACGACGTGATTTGCCCCTCGCACAAACGCCTTCACTTGAGGAAGGTTATCCAGACGTTTGTTGAATAGCACAGAGAGTGCGGAGCTCCGACCGTTGAGGACGCTGAGAGCCAGACCCTTATGTAATCCTGATTGAAGGAAGTCCAGAAAGGTTGGAAGAGAGAAAGGCAAAGGAGACTTTCCGTGGAGACTGCACCAGGAAAATAAGATCTTCCAGACTCTTCTGTAAATCTTCGCCGATGCAGGTTTTCTGGCTTGTCCCATGGTTGCGGCGATTTCAAAAGAAAAGCCACAAGATGTCAGCAACCAGTCTTCAAGTGGCACAAAGTCAGCCGAGGGCCACCGAATAGTGGCGGAAGAATGGATCTTGAGACAAGAGGTCTGGTGGGCCGGGAGCGTCCACGGATCCCCCGCCAAGAGCTGTAACAGGTCCGTATACCAGGCCCTCCTGGGCCAGTCTGGGGCGATGAACATGGGCTTGTCGACCTTCTGTTCTGAGCTTCCATAAAACCCTGTGCGACAAAGGCAAGGGAGAGACCACATAGGGAAGGTGAAGCTGGAACCAGTCTTGAACCAGAGCGTTTGCATCTAATGCCTGGCGATCCCGGGAGCGGGATATGGAGGCCAGAACCTTGTGGCTCAACCAAGAGGCCATCAAGTCCACGTCCGGAATTCCCCATCGGTCGCAGATGATCCGAAAGACATCTGGGTGGAGGGCCCAGTGGCCCGCGACCATACCTTGTCGACTTAGGTAGTCGGCCTTCCAATTGTCCACCTCGGGGAAGTTGACCGCCGAGATGGACAAGTCGTTGTCCTCGACCCACTGAAGGAGTCGTTGGACCTCAGACAATGTCTGAGAACTTTGAGCGCCTCCTTGGCGATCAACATAAGCGACCGCGGTTGCATAGATGGACTGTATCCGTATATGATTCCCCACCAGGAATCTCCGAAAAGCCAGTGAAGCCAAGGAAATGGCCCGAATCTGCAGGACGTTGATCAGCAGAAAGAATGCCTGCTCCGTCCAGGTGCCTTGATCCCTGTGGTGGAGAAACCCGGCGCCCCAACCGAGGAGGCTGGCGTCCGTGGACACTACTAATCAAGAGGGGGGCAGAAAGCATCTCCCTCGTGACAGCAACATGGTAAGCAGCCCCCAATGGAGGGATTCCCTTATTGACGGCGACAGCGAGATGTGCCTGTCGATAGATGAAGGAGTCTTGTCCCAACCACGGAGGATCTGCAATTGCAGTGGACTCAGGCGAGACTGCACAAACGGTACTGCTTCTATGGCAGCCACCATCCTTCCCAGAATGTGCATCAGATGTCTGATGGAGACTGACCCCGATTGAAGAAGGGAGCGGACTTCCTCCTGAATTGACATGTGCTTGCTTAAAGACAGCATGACCAGACCCGGAGCAGAGAGTCCATGCCCAGAGACGTTAGCGTCTGCGCAGGACGGGGAAAGGACTTCGGCACATTGATCAGCCACCCGAAACGCTGCAGAGAGTCGGGAGAAATCGAAAGACTTAGATGATACTGCTCCAGAGAGAGCTCTGACCAGCAGGTCGTCCAAGCGTGTGGTTACTGCGTGGCCCTGGGAATGCAGTACGGCCACCATCGCTGCCATCATCTTGGAGACGACTCTCGGAGCTGTGGCTAAGCCGAAGGGTAGAGCCACAAACTGAAAACGCTCCTCCCCCCACCGCGAACGTCAGCCGACGCTGATGTGCAGGAGCAATGGGAACGAGCAGAAAGGCATCCCCGACATCCCCTGAGTCTAGGAAGTCCCCCTGCTATAATGAGGCAAACATGAGCCGAAATGATTCCATCCTGAAAAGGCTTGATGCTCACGAGCCGGTTGAGCAGCTTGAGATCCAAAACCGGCCATACCAAACCGTCCTTCTTAGAAATCGTGAAGAGGTTCGAATAGAACCCCTGGAAGCGTTCCACGTCGGGGACCTGAATCACGACCCCATCCTGATACAGGACGTCCAGAGATGAAAGGCCGAAGCCCTAGCCAGCGGGAACGAGGAGAGAAGAAGCGAGTCGGAGGGTTGGCTCTATCCTGTGGCTGTGGGAAATTACAATTACCACCCACCGGCCTTGGAAATGGCTGCGCCAGATGACTCAAATCTGGAGAGCAGACCACCGAGCGAAAATACTGCTGGGAATGGCGGCGATACCTGAGGAGGCTGCCTGAAGGCCGAGGCTCCGGCTGACCAAGTCCCCCCCTGTCCGTATGACTTGTGTCCTAGTCTGAACGGGCGGACGAAGAGGAGGAGGGCTTAGAAGAGGGATGAAATCTGGCATGCACTTGACACTGTCCAGACTTCTGCCCTTTGAGGCAAGGAGGTGGACCTTCCACCTGAAGATCCCTTTACCCTCGAAAAGCCTGGTCCCCGAGAACGGGAAACCCTGGAAAAAACCTCTTGGAAGTGGTGACAGCTTCCAATCTCGCAGCCCAACATTCTGCGGGCTGCGAGCAAAATAGCCGATGCCGTAGCGGTACAGCTGTCAGACCCCATGACCGCCGTCCTTGAATGCGGAAGTCAGAAAAGACGGGTCATCACCTCAGGAATATCCTGAGCTACTACGTTGGGCTCCGCCAAGCAGGCAGGAACTGCCTGCAGAGCCCACCCTGCCGCGAAAGCAGGGGCAAACGAGGCTCCTAAAGCTTCGTAAATTGACCTTTGCAGGAGCTCAATATGGTGGTGAGGGGAGTCCTTTAAGGAGGAGTCATATTCGACTGACACGACAGTATTGGCAGACAGTCTAGAGACCGGTGGGTCCACCCTAGGTGAGACCGAACAACCCTTTACAACGTCTGGAGGGAAGGATAACGAGACACCCTCCGTTTCCTAGTGAAACGCTTATCAGGGCAAGCCCTGGGCATCTGTAAGTTGATCTGAAGATAGAGTGATCAAAAAGAACAAACCGTGTGACCTGGACGGAGGAAGAGAATGGGACAATTCCTCCGAGAGCGAAGCCTCCGTGGGGGAGGGGAGAGCGGCGAGGTCCAGCACAGAGAAACTGGAAGAAACCCAATCAGTCCACTAAGGGATCTTCCTCAGAGGTCCCGTCTAGAGACCAACAGAATTTAGCCGAGCCACATCCCCATGAAACCGAGATCCCTCTGTATGGGTCTCCGCGAGATGAGAGGAGGCAGAGAGGGCTCTCCACGGCCGTTTGAGGGGCCGTGGAGAGAGAGATAAGATACCCCCATACTGTTTCTGGGGTTTATGCCCCAGGAGGGGATGAAGCGGCGAGAGTGAGGGGGACCGGGGGAACTACTACAGTGACTGCCTGTAGTGTCTCCTGTTAGGGCACTGGTGGTTGCAGTGCATATTCTCCCTGAGTGCCCTCCTGAAAAAAACGTCCGCCAGTGCCTATGGGGAAGGCGGCTGCAGCAGCTCTCACAGAGCAAGAGGCGCCAGGTACAGCTGCCCCGCCCCCTTGATGAGCCCAGTCCGGCAATAGGCGGCGGCTTCACAATAGGCCGAAGCCACGGCCTAGACTAGAAACCCCATGCCGCGAAAGGTGCGGGGCTGGCGGGAGGTCCGGGCGAGTAACAAAAAACACCCGGACTCTGTACAAACACCTAGGTCCTGCCACGCTGGGGCCCGCGGGAGGTCCAGAAGTCAGGAACTCCCGCGTTCTGGAGCAAAAGGATGCCGCTGCCCCCGGAGCCCCTGTCAGCCAGAAGCTGGAGGGAGCGCATCCTAAGTAAAGGATGCCTCCTCATCCTTGTGCTGGGGCCCAGGTTACCTCCCTGGCTTCATGAGAGGGCAGGAATCCCGGCTACCACAGAGCCCGATACAGGGCTGAAGGTAGGCCGCGGAAAGCCGGCCTAAATCATTGTGGTCGCCCGGCGCGCCTTGGCGCGGGAAACAGCGGAGAGCCAGATAAACCTGATATTCCGCAGCCTGGCTGGAACCAGAGACTGAGGAGCCCAGGTGCCCCGCGCGGCGAATACCCCCAGCTATATGGAACCGGAGGCCAGACTGCAGCCGCAGCGTAACCACACACAGAGTACCTTATCGGTGCAGGGCCCGGTCCCTGAGGGTAACACAACTCCGGCCAGCAGATCCATGAGGGGCTGTGGATAGAGTTAGAGCTCCAGACTGTATGGAAGCCCTTGAAGATCCCACTTCTCCAGAGCCCCAAAGGGATGGAGAAGGAAAGCAGCATGAGGGCTCCAGCCCGTTGTACCCCAAGGGTACCTCAACCGCCTCTGCCCGAGGGTGAGGAAGGAGACATGCTAGGGATCCTATGGATCCACTTTTCTTCCATCCGTCACTCTCCAGGGAGAGTAAGACTAAAGTGAGAGTGGATGAGTGCAGGTGTGCCTCCAACACAAAGCTAAGAACTGATGGGATTTCTCCAGGAGGGGGTGTATAGGCAGTAGGGGAGGGGCTACACTTTGTTTTAAGTGTAGTACTTTGTGTGTCTTCCGGAGGCGGAAGCTATACACCCAATGTCTGGGTCTCCCAATGGAGCGAAAAAGAAAACCAGACGTTTGCAGCTAGAAAAGAGAATTTTGTTTACGTACCGTAAATTCTTTTTTCTTTAATCATCAATGGGAGACCCAGACAATGGGGTTTAGGGCTCCGCCCTCCGGAGGTCACACTAGGTACTACAAGTTTGTAGACACCGCCTCCTCCGCATATAAACCCCCACCGTAGGAGAAATCCTCAGTTTAGTCTATAAGCTGCGAGGAGAAAATTAACCACACCCGAAACATCGGGAAGAATGCCGTGCCCAGACGGTTGAACAACCCGGAAAACACTGTCTCAACAGAGAACAGATTAAATGCAAACATGCAACGGAACAACTGGGTGGGTGCTGGGTCTCCCATTGATGATTAAAGAAAAAAGAATTTACGGTACGTAAACAAAATTCTCTTTTTTCTGGTCATCATAATGGGAGACCCAGACAATGGGGATGTCCTAAAGCAATACCCCAGGGCGGGAAGAGTTCCTCAACAAGACGGATAATACACGGACCCCCTTAAAGGTGGGCAACCGCCGCCTGGAGGACCCGCCTGCCCAAACTTGCATCCGCAGAGGCATGGGCATGCACCATATAGTGCTTTGAGAAAGTGTGCAGGCTGGACCAAGTGGCCGCCTGACACACCTGGAGAGCAGATGCTCGATGTCGCAAGGCCCATGAGGCACCAACAGCTCTTGTAGAGTGTGCCTTCAACCCCACCGGGAGAGGCAAGCCAGAAGACCGGTATGCCTCTTGAATGGGAGCCTTGATCCACCTGGCCAAGGTTGACTTCGAAGCCGCGGACCCCTTACAGCGACCCATCGTGAGGACAAATAAGGAATCCGAACTCCGAAAGGAGGCGGTCCTGGACACATAAATGCGTACAGCTCTCACGAGATCCAGAGTATGGAGGTCGCGCTCAACCTGATGAACGGGAGCGGGGCAAAATGATGGGAGAACAATCTCCTGGTTTAGGTGGAAAGTGGAAACCACCTTCGGCAAGAATTCAGGCCGTGGACGCAACACCACCTTGTCTTGGTGAACCACCAAAAAAGGTGACTTGCACGAAAGTGCAGCCAATTCTGAGACCCTCCTCAGAGACGTAATCGCCACCAGAAAGACCACTTTCTGGGACAGACGAGAGAGAGAGATGTCTCTCAGAGGCTCAAACGGCGGTTTCTGCAGCGCCGCCAGGACCATGTTGAGGTCCCAAGGGTCCAGAGGTCGCCTGTAAGGCGGAACCACCCGAGACACCCCCTGCAGAAAATGACGGACCTTCGGGAGAAGCGCCAATCGCCTGTCAAACAGCACTGAAAGTGCCGATACTTGACCTTTCAGAGAGCCAAGGGATAATCCCAACTCCAAACCCGACTGTAGGAAAGCCAGCAATGTCGGGATGGACAAAGGCCACGGTGAGCGACCACCAGAGGAACACCAGGAGAAAAAGATTTTCCACGTTCTGTGGTATATCTTCCTGGAGACAGGTTTCCTTGCCCGGTTCATTGTGGCAACAACCGCAGGAGAGAAACCCCTGGATGTCAGCAGCCAGGCCTCAAGAGCCATGCAGTCAATCTGAGGGCCCTGGAATTGAGGTGGAAGAACGGGCCTTGCGCGAGTAGATCTGCGCGTTCTGGGAGAGCCCACCGGTGTCCGCCTGACAGTTGCCACAGGTCCGGGTACCAGGACCTCCTGGGCCAATCTGGAGCCACCAGAATGGCTCTGTTGCATTCTGTCCTGATTTTCCACAGAACCCTGGGAATTAGAGCCAGAGGCGGGAACACATATGGCAGCTGGAAGCTGGACCAACTCAGGATCAGGGCATCCGCCCCCAGAGACTGAGGATCCCAAGACCGCGCCATGTATTGGGGTACCTGATGATTCAGCCGTGAGGCCATCAGATCCACGTCCGGAACGCCCCATCTCCCACAGATGTCCCGGAAGACTTCTGGATGCAGGGACCACTCTCCGGCGTCCATCCCCTGTCGGCTCAGGTAGTCGGCCTCCCAGTTCTCGACCCCTGGGATGTGTACTGCGGAGATCAGGCAGCCGTTTTCCTCCACCCATGCTAGAATGCGGTGGACTTCGGCGAGGGCCTGAGCGCTTCTGGTCCCTCCCTGATGATTTATGTAGGCGACGGCCGTCGCATTGTCGGACTGTACCCGAATGGGCCGTCCCGACAGGAAGGTCTGAAACGCTAGGAGCGCCAGATAGACCGCCTTGATCTCCAGTACGTTGATCTGCAACGCCGACTCCGACTGAGTCCAGAGGCCTTGAGCCCTGTGGTGTAAGAACACCGCCCCCCAGCCCTTCAGACTGGCGTCGGTGGTCACCACTAACCATGACGGTTTTAGGAAGGATCGACCCCGTGACAGGTGATGTGGCTGGAGCCACCACTGCAGGGAGTCCCTGGTCGGTTGTGACAGCGTCACTAGCCGATTCAGAGAGATCGTCCTTTTGTCCCATCGGCGAAGAATCTCCAGCTGGAGAGGTCGGAGGCGAAACTGCGCGAAAGGCACCGCCTCTATCGCCGCTACCATGCGTCCCACCAGCTTCATCAATCCCCGTAGGGAAGATTGTGGTGACAGAAGAACCGTCTGTACTCCTGACTGGATCGCAAGCTGTTTGGCTTGAGGTAGGGACACCAGGGCTGAGTCTGTGTGGAAGTCCATGCCCAGATATGTCAATGACTGGGTCGGGACCAGGGTCGACTTTGGAATGTTGAGAAGCCACCCGAACTGTTCCAGAGACTTCATGGTCGCCTCCAGGCTCACCCGACAAAGGTCTTCCGATGGCGCCCTGACCAGCAGGTCGTCTAAATAGGGAATGACGGCGTGTCCTTGCACATGCAGGAGAGCCATCATGGAGGCCATCACCTTTGTGAACACTCGCGGTGCCGAGGCTAGCCCGAACGGCAGTGCCACAAATTGGAAGTGTTCTTCCCCCACTGCAAATCTCAGCCAGCGCTGATGAGCTGGTGCAATGGGCACGTGAAGGTAAGCGTCCCTGATATGCAGTGAAGTGCAAGCAAAGCGTGATCCTCCGAGCACACTAAGTTTAAAACTGAGGATTTCTCCTACGGTGGGGGTTTATATGCGGAGGAGGCGGTGTCTACAAACTTGTAGTACCTAGTGTGACCTCCGGAGGGCGGAGCCCTAAACCCCATTGTCTGGGTCTCCCATTATGATGACCAGAAAATAGTCATTTACCACTTCAACAATGTAGAGAGTGTATTTCTGATTAATTTACTGTTAGCTTCATTGAAAAAAAGGAGTTTTTCTTTAAAAAATAATGAAATTTCTAAATGACCACAAACTTTTGAACGGTAGTGTGTATATATCTTTTTTTACATTTGTTGACACAAACCTTCAATTAAATATTTTGTTTCTGGAATAAAACAATATTGTGAAAACATTATTCCAGATGTCAGTCTTCTTACCTGTGTGGATGTACAGATGTCTCTTCAGATGGTAGCTACTTCTGAAGGCTCCATAACAATGCTCACAGATAAAATTTTTGGGTATGTTCAGTGAATATGGATTATTTTCCTCTGTTAAATCCACCTGCAACATGGGTAAATGATCCAAATGACAAAAATGTGAAACCACATAGGTTCTCAATAATATCTCAGACAAAAAAAATAAACACTTAAAAAAAAAAAAGCAGAGAACCTTGAGTCATCTGCTATACAACTAAGCAGGTATAACAGAAAACAGACAGAACAAAGAAAGTTGAACGACCGGCAATCTCACAGGGGTTAGGGTAGGTGCACTCAATCAGGACGCAGCATCTCCTCTCCTACGGAAACCTGGTGATCTCTGCAGGTGAACGCAGCCAACCTGCGCCCGGTGCATGGGGCTTTTACCAAGATCACTTACAACTCTTTACAACTAAATTGATATGCGGTGGGCAAGCTGTGGTGCGGAAAGCCACCCTGCATATCACTTATTGCTGAAAGAGAAAGAAGTGCAGTGAGCAGGAGTTATCGGTAAGTCACATCTACTGTGCTTGTACAGTGTAACAAAGCATTACGGACACAGTGCAAACACCCTGCATCCATAATGCTGCAAACACCAATCGTGTGCATGCAGCCTTACAATAGTACTACAGGAAAAAAAAAAACACTATAGACAGGTGTGCAATTCTTGAGTGCGGACACCACCTGTGAGATTTCCCTTTAATAACATCACATTTCTAATGTATAGAGCAGGAGAGCTTACACAGACTAGTTACTGTTCTATTGTTCTGTGTTATTTTTTTTGCTTGTTTGCCTTCTCATTTATTGTAGTGTTTGTCTGACTCGGCAGATTTGCAATTGTGCATTTGTATAATGAATTGATTAGTACCGTGCACAAATGTGAATAATGCAGTAATAACTAAAAGGTCTCATATACTCTTAATAAAGAGCGGCGAAGTAAGATGCACCCAATTCATTTAAAGGTGTGCATCACTAATGAATTTGGCGCATTTTTTCACTTGCCAAGCGACACTGCAAGAAATGGAAGCAACAAAAGGCTGAAGAACAATTCAGAATAATTAACGTCATTTTGTGGTAAATTGTAAGAGGAGTAAGGCCATGAGCTCTATTCATTTCTTCTAAAACGTGGCCAGGACTGGTGTAGCTAAAGCAGGAGACAATTTTTTAGCGCAACTTCACTTTGTGCAAAACATTGCGGCATTTCAAGCAGTTCTATATCAGAATTCTGTTGAAAACTACTTACCGTATATACTCGCGTATAAGCCGAATTTTTCAGCCCAAAAATTGGGCTGAAAAGTCCCCCCCTCGGCTTATACGCGAGTCATCGGTATACAGGCGCCCCCCCCATAGGTATACAGGCCCCCCCCATGGGTATACAGTGCCCCCCTTGCTGCCGCAAACCTGTAAAGTAATAATCATTATACTTATCCCTGTCCTGTTCTTCCTCCGGTGGGCGCAGGCAATGACGTCATTGTCTGTGCACCGGAGGAGGAAGCCGGAAGAAGCCGGATGAGCGTGCGGTGTCAGAGAGCGGCGGCGACAGGACAGGGATAAGTATAATGATTATTACTTTACAGGTTTGCGGCAGCAAGGGGGGGCCCTGTATACCTATGGGGGGCCCTGTATACCTATGGGGGAGCGCCTGTATACACCACTGGGGCTGCTGCTGTATACACCACTGGGGCTGCTGCTGTATACACCACTGGGGAAGCTGCTGTAACACTGCTGGGGCCTGTATATACCACTGGGGAGGCTGCTGTATACCACACTGCTGGGGGCTGTATACCTGTGCTGGGGTCCACCCTCGGTTTATACACGAGTCAATAGGTTTTCCCAGGTTTTGGGGGCAAAAGTAGGGGGGTCGGCTTATACACGAGTATATACAGTAATTTATCTGAGCCAATGTGTATTATAAAAAATAAAAATAAAATATAAGTTTTGTACAATGCATGTCTACAACGTAAGCGGCAGGATACCTGGTCATGGATCTGACTGTCTTGAGGAATCATTGAAGCTTGACCTCTGGCAATAATTTGTTTTGCCGTCTCATTATGTAGATCCTTTAAGGAAGAAAGAAAAAATAGGCATTAGATTAAAAAAAAAAAATACAAGCAAAAATAGTAAAAAGATCTAAACAAATTAAATGGATCTGTGCTTTTACAAAGACATCTCCATTTATTCTCCATATCCAGGATCCCAAGCCCAAATCTCCCGACATATAGATCGCAAAAGCAGAAAAGCAAAATATTAGCTTGACACATTGAAGGACCCATGTAAATGCTCTAGTGACACAGCAGTTGCCACACCCACATCTGGTGGCATCCTGAGCTGCCCATTGCTGCATCTTGTACTCACGGGGCATTTAGTTTCCCACTTGAGCCAGCGTTGGGCCAGCCAACAAGACAGCCCAGGAACCGGCCCACCAGGAGAGGGCCCAGGCACTATCACTGCTCCTGTAGGCTGCTCCTTGCTAGATGAAAAGTAGCACTGTTCTACTGGACAAGCTGTTGGCTCATCCTTCCAGAGGCAAGTTCACCGCTCCATGCTTCCCAGGGGTCAATAATTCGGGTGAATTACTAAGCTACTGGCTGTTCTCTGAACGCTTTTGCCGCATATCCGCAGGTTAAACAATTGCAGGCAGCAAAGCAGCTGTTGCCCAACAATGATCGACTGCAGTGCAAACCAATTATTATAGCGCCACCTATTTCATGGCGCTTACTATATGAAGAGAGACAAGGATAACATTCATGAACAATACAAGGCACAGACAGGTACAGGAGGGGAGAGGGACCCTGCCCGTGTGGGCTCATTTGAATGTCTTGATTGGTCATTCCCCACCTTCCCCGATTCCACAGCAAAACTCAGATTACGAGCTATGATTGGTAGACTGCTGCATCAGGTGCCCCTCCCCCACTTTCCATAGAGGAGCAATGGCACGGCTGCCTACTACATCACTGGGCACACATAAGTGAAATGTTCCTTGTGGCTCTCTAATTGAGACTTTATATGGTTGGTGGGGGAGCAGGAGTGACATAAGTGGTGTTGAACATGCAATGAATCAATAAGGGATAACTAAAGGCCCCCACCACAAATATCAGCCTTATCTGAATAAGCGTAAAATGGCATATGGCATTTTGTCTAGACATAAAAAGAGGGATTTTGTAGGAGGCTGACACTAAGTGAACATAAAGATTTGGTCCTCCTCTGCAGTATACACCCACACACTGGCACTATCCAATCCAGTTCAGTGATAAAGCAGTAGGAGAACATAGCATATTAAAGGGAACCTGTCACCCCTTTGGGCATTTTAAACTGTTCCCAGCAACGTACACATAATGTAAATGGGGTTCTAGTAACCCCTCTATGTGCCCAGACGTGCCCCTGATACCAGAGAAAATAACTTCTGTCCAGCGCTGGCCTCCTATTAAGTTCGGGAGGCACGCCATATGGTCCAGATGGATTAGCTCATTGCCGCCCCCTGGCTGCAAAACCCGCCTTGCATTTTGTAAAATGCCACTCCCATCTGTGACCAGCACTTGAGTGACAGCTGCACTCACAGCCTGCGCAGTGGAGCGGGTCACCATGCTCCATTGAACATAGTGCCGATGTCTCGCGAGACTTCACAAATCTCACGAGATGTCGGCACTATCTTCAATGGAGCACAGTGACCCGCTCCACTGCGCAGGTGTGAGTGCAGCTGTCACTCAAGTGCTGGTCACAGATGGGAGTGGCATTTTAAAAAATGCAAGGCGGGTTTTACAGCCACAGGGCAGCAAGGACATAATCCATCTGGACCATATACCAGCCTCCCGAACTTAAAAGGAGGCCAGCGCTGGACAGAATAAGTTATTACCTCAGGTATGAGGGGCATGTCTGGGCACACACAGGGGTTACAAGAGCCCCATTTACATTATTTGTAAGCTGGTGAGCACAGTTTAAAATGTCAAAAGGGGTGACAGGTTCCCTCTAACGTACAAAAACGTCAAACCTAGGATACATTCAGGCCCATCAGGGCCAACAGGGTGGGTGCTGTGTTCCCCAATGAGTAGCTCAGAAAACGATTTTACGGTAAGTACACAAAAAATCAGTTTCTCCTTCGCCTCATTGTGGGACACAGGACCATGGAACATCCAAAAACAGTCCCTGGATGGGGAATAAAACAGAATGTATACCATGCTCCGGCCGCCTAGAGATGCGCAACCGTCACCTGCAAAATCTTTCTACCCAGGCTTGTGTCTGCAGAGGCTTCAGTATGGATGCTGTAGTGCTTTGTGAAAGTGTGCAGCCTGGACCAGGTTGCAGCCTTGAAAATTTATACCACCAACGCCTGATGCCGAATGGTCCAAGGAGCACCCACTAATCGAGTGGAGTGTGCTTTTATTCCCGTTGGTATACACTGTGTGCAGAATTATTAGGCAAATGAGTATTTTGATAACATGATACTTTTTATACATGCTGTCCTACTCCAAGCTGTATAGGCTTGAGAGCCAACTACCAATTAAGTAAATCAGGTGATGTGCATCTCTGTAATGAGGAGGGGTGTGGTGTAATGACATCAACACCCTATATAAGGTGTGCTTAATTATTTGGCAAATGCCTTTCCTTAGGCAAAATGGGTCTGAAGAGAGATTTGACAAGCTCTGAAAAGTCCAAGATTGTGAGATGTTTTGCAGAGGGATGCAGCAGTCTTGAAATTGCCAAACTTTTGAAGTGTAATCACTGAAAAATTAAGCGTTTCAAGGCAAATAGCCAACAGGGTCGCAAGAAGCCTGTTAGGCAAAAAAGGCGCAGAATAACTACCCATGAATTGAGAAAAATCAAGCGTGAAGCTGCCATTTGCCACCAGTTTTGCCATATTTCAGGGCTGTAACGTTACCGGAGTATCAAAAAGCACAAGGTGTGCCATACTCCGGGACATGGCCAAGGTAAGAAAGGATGAAAAACAACCACCTTTGAACAAGAAACAAGATAAAATGTCAAGACTGGGCCAAGATGCATAAGGGGAGACGAAAGAAACGTGTGTGTATGACCGGGATCAGGGAAGAAAAGTATATAACACTCGTTTTAGAGTGAAAAAATATTTTTTATTATAACAAATCCATGTGAATAAGGTAAAAAAGCACAAAACATTAAAACCATCTAAAAAATGTGCAACACCGCACGAGATATATCACAAAAACATGCCTCCTATGATTTCTAGCAATAATGCTGAACCTGCAGGATTAACCTGGTGGCAAAAAACAGGAATAGATACATAATAACACAAATTCCCATGATAAGGAATCCAGATATGCAGTAAGGTCACCTAGCTGTTAGGTCAAAAGATAGACCAGATAGTACTATAGCTGAGGCTCAATGCAAAGTAGTGCAAGACAATAAAGTGGAGAGGGTGCTCTACCCTGAGGAAGCTGTCATTTAGGCAGCGACACGCGTAGGTCCAGAGCCACGCTCTCATGCTTCCCTGCCTGCAGGTGTATTATGACTGGTGACTAACTTATAATTTCATTTCCATTCACAGATATGTGGTGTTTCCATTGCAGTGTTTTTCTCTTGCATGGTCTATTCTGGTCCCACTTCAAATAGGGCATTATCAGAGGTTTCATTTGCCTTCAATTGCACTTTATTGTCTTGCACTACTTTGCATTGAGCCTCAGCTATAGTACTATCTGGTCTATCTTTTGACCTAACAGCTAGGTGACCTTACTGCATATCTGGATTCCTTATCATGGGAATTTGTGTTATTATGTATCTATTCCTGTTTTTTGCCACCAGGTTAATCCTGCAGGTTCAGCATTATTGCTAGAAATCATAGGAGGCATGTTTTTGTGATATATCTCGTGCGGTGTTGCACATTTTTTAGATGGTTTTAATGTTTTGTGCTTTTTTACCTTATTCACATGGATTTGTTATAATAAAAAATATTTTTTCACTCTAAAACGAGTGTTATATACTTTTCTTCCCCGATCCCGGTCATACACACACGTTTCTTTCCTCTCCCCTTATGCATCCGTTCTATTAAACGTGTGACTGGTGGATCCCGTGTCTTAGTGCCACTCCAAAAAACCCCCCCTTTTTTCAAGACTGGGCCAAGAAATATCTTAAGACCGATATTTCAAAGGTTTTATGGACTGATGAAATGAGTGACTCTTGATGGACCAGATAGATGGGCCAGAGGCTGGATCAGTATAGGGCAGAGAGCTCCACTTCGACTCAGACGCCAGCAAGGTGGAGGTGGGTACTGGTATGGGCTGGTATCAAAAGATGAACTTGTGGGACCTTTTCGGGTTGAGGATGGAGTGAAGCTCAACTCCCGGACCCACTGCCAGTTTCTGGAAGACAACTTCTTCAAGCAGTGATACAGGAAGAAGTTGGTATCGTTCAAGAAAAACATGATTTTTCCTGCAGGACAATGCTCCATCACATGCATCCAACTACTCCACAGCGTGACTGGCCAGTAAAGATCTAAAAGAAGAAAAAATAATGACATGGCCCCCTTGTTCACCTGATCTGAACCCCATATAGAACCTTTGTTCCCTCTTAAAATGTGAGATCTGCAGGGAGGGAAAACAGTACACCTCTGGGAACAGTGTCTGGGAGGCTGTGGTGGCTGCTGCATGCAATGTTGATCGTGAGCAGATCAAGCAACTGACACAATCTATGGATGGAAGGCTGTTGAGAGTTATCATAAAGAAAGGTGGCTATATTGGTCAATTTTTTTTGTGTTTTGTTTTTGCATGTCAAATGTTTTTTCCTAAATTTTGTGCAGTTATATTAGTTTATCTGGTGAAAACAAACAAGTGAGATGGGAATATATTTGTTTTTTATTAAGTTGCCTAATAATTCTGCACAGTAATAGTTACCTGCACAAACAGATCCTCCTAAGGGTGCTTTCTCACTGGGGTTTTTTGAAAAATGCGGCAGTTGCGGTAAAAAAAACGCATCTGCCGCATTTACAGCATAACGGCCGCACTTGCAGCAAGTACCATGCATGGTCTATGGGGCTTACGGTAAGTGTGCGGCAAGTGCGATTCCGGTAGGTGCGGCCGCAAAAAAAAAAACGTGGTATGGAGGGCTTTTTCAAATTGTTGTACAGGTGCCGGGCAAAACAATGTCCTTGTTAAGGTGGAAAGGGGAGACCACCTTGGGCAGGAACTATGGAGACAGCCAGAGAACCACCTTAACCGGATGCAAGGTTAGAAAGGGAGGTCGACAGGACAGACCAACCAGCGCTTATACCCACCTGATGTGACGGCAACCTTCCATGAAAGGAGAGTCAGAGGCGTCCTGCAGCAGCTCAAATGGGGCCTCCTGGAGGACGCCCAGGACTAAATTAAAATACCTGACGTCCAAAGTTCTTTTATAGCGGAACACAACATGGGAGGCCCTGGCCCACTGAAGGAACGTTTACACCTGTGGCTTAGTAGCAATTCAGCACTGGAATAGTACGGATAAAGCGGAGAGCCTTTGAGAGAACTAAGTGCCAGACCCGAGTCCAGACCAGCTTGAAGTCCAAGATGGTAGGGATAGAAAACATGTGAAGAGAACTACTGCGATCCTTGCAACATGCAAAGTAAATTTTAGGCTGGTTTCACACTGCAGTTTTTTTCCTTGATCAGGTTCCATCCGGTTTGTGTGCCAAAACCAGGAGAGGAACTTGCAGAGGATAACTAATTGAAAGATTGACACCTGTTCTAAGTTTTGGAGCCACTCCTGGTTTTGACACACAAACCTGATCGAACCTGATCAGGGAAAAAACTGTGGTGTGACACTAGCCATACATGTACAGTGGTTGATTTGGGCTTCTCAGCAATGATCACGGTGGATGACGGGAAAAATACTTGGTCAGGACCTAGGATTCAACAGCCAGGTCGTTAAAGAAGGGGCCCCCGAGTTCTGGTGGTAAATCAGGTCCTGGGAGAGTAGATATGGTCATTTGGTAGCCGCCAAGGAATGTCGACGAGCTATACCAGCTCCACATACCTCACCTGCCGAGGCCAATATAGGGCAATAAGGATCACTGGAACTCCTTCTGTTTTGATCTTCCTGATCACCCTCGGAATCAACGGGTGCGGGTCGAACACATACGGAAGTTGAAATTGAAACCATGGGAGGACCAATGTGTCGCCCCGATGGCCACTGGGTCCAGGGATCGGGCTATGAAAACGGGACTTTTACGTTTTGGCTTGATGCCATCAGATCCACACCCTGAGTCACCCCAGCGATGGAAAATCTGCTGAAAGACTTCCAGATGGAGCGACCATTCCCCTGAGGCAAGACCTTGACGCCCAGTTCTCCACACCTGGAATGTGAATTGCCGATATGATTGAATAGGTCGTCTCGGCCCAGTGGAGGATGTGTTCCGCTTCGTGCATCACTGCTCTGCTGCAAGTGTCCCCCTGGTGACTAGCGTTCCTGGGTCATGTGATGACAGAAGACGGCCCCCAGACGAGAAGACTTGCGTCAGTGGTAACCACCAGCCATTGAACCGGAAGAAAGGATTTCCCCTGAAAGAGGGAGAATCTTAGCATCCACCACTTGAGCGCCCTCTTGACCTGCGGATCGGTCGAGGGAGAAAGGACTTCTGTCCTAGGCAGAAAGGAAAGCGAGCGGCAGGGGACGGAGGTGTAGTTGGGCAAAGGGAACAGCTTCCATCACCACCATCATCCTGCCCAATACCCTCATGCCGAAGTGGACGGAGTGCGGAGATGGGCAGCAAAGTGCCCAAGCTCCTTGACGAAGTGCTGCGATCTTGTCCCGAGGGAGGGTGACCAACCCTCGGAAGGTGTCCAGAATCATCCCTAGAAAGGTTATCTGTTGGGCCGGGACCGTAGAGGACTTGTCCAAGTTTATCAGCCAACCTAGGCAAGAGAGTGCATTTGATGTAATTCGGACACACTCTTTACAGGCCTGAAACGATGGACCCTTTACCAGGAGGTCGTCTAGGTATGGTAGGACGACCACGTCCTGAGAGTGCAGAATGGTCATGACGCCTGCCATGACTCTGGGACTGGTGGCGAGGCTTAAAGAAGAGCCATAAATAGGAAGTGCTCCTCACAAAGCGCAGGAACCTTTGGTGTGGCAGAAAAATCGGGATATGGAGATTGACATCCTGGATGCCTATGGTTGCCAGGAACTGCCCTTTTTCCATTGACTAGACGATATATAGGATTGGAGGGAGGTTTTACCATGCGCTGCCATCCCAAAGACACAAGGGAGACCAAGAGCCAGGATAAAACTATCTTTATTCTGTCCAACACTTTTTGTGAGCCAGCTGCCCACTTCTTCAGAGATATACAAGGCTGTATCTCTCTGAAGTGGGCAGCTGGCTCACAAAATGCTTCAGATAGAACAAAGACAGTTTTATCTTGGATCTTGGACTCCTCGTGTCTTTGGGACGGCAGGGCATGGTAAAACCTCCCTCTGATCCTATATATCGTCTAATCAACTTGGGTGGAGTGCTGCAGCCGTATACGCTTCTAAGGTGTTGTGACAGGCACAACACTACAAAGTTAGTGGTTCTGTCACCATACCGTTTAGTTCTATACATGGGTAAGACCCTATGTGCGCTTTCTCTCCTCTTTTTTAGTCATCACCTTTCTCCAATGACGTGATGACGGAGCGAAGGTCCTCCATCCTGAATTGTCAGACCCTGACAAATCTGTTGAGGGATTTCAGGTCCAGGATGGGCCATACTGTTCTGTCCTTTTTCAGGACCACAAAGGTTCGAATAGAACCCTTTGAATCCCTCGTTTTCTGGAACCGGTATGATAACCCCAGCCTAAAGCAGCAAATCGATAGCCCAGAAAAATGCGCGATCCCAAACATCTGGTTTGGGGGGAGGAACCGAGCTGGAGGGTGGGACAAGAACTCTATTTTGTATCCGGAAGACACCAGCTCTCTGACCCATTCGTCGTGAACGACGCAGAGACAAATATGACTAAACAGGAGTAAACGGCCGCCTACTTTGCTGGTGTCGACTAGATAGGGAAGTGAGTCATGCTGCTGAGAGTCTGAGGTCTGAAGCCCTTAGCCTGGGTTTGTTTAGGTCAGTCCTTCCATGCGGTGTGGTCCTCTACAAGACCTGCCCCCATGAGGACAGCATCCTGAGCCGGAAAAGGCAGTTGCATTGGAACATACGAAATTACCACAAAAAAAGCGGAAGAGAAGAGTTGTTGGTGGTGAAAAGGCCACCTAGGCTTCTGTTGAGGAAGAAACAGGGATTTTTGTGTACTCACCGTAAAATCCTTTTCTCCTAGCTCATCATTGGGGGACACAGGACCATGGGTGTATGCTTTTCTGCCACTAGGAGGCGACACTAAGTAGAATTAAAAGTTAAGCCCTCTTTCCTGCAGTATACACCCGTACGTAGGCGTAGCTATTCAGTTTTGTACTAGAGCAGTAGGAGAGCAGGTAAGGAAATACTGTACAACTAGCGTAAGGTAAGGTACTGTACAGACAGAGTACACGTAGTGTAGGGCAGTGTACTGTACAGAGTGTTGAAGAATTAGAGGGTGGGTGCTGTGTCCCCCAATGATGAGCTAGGAGAAAAGGATTTTACGGTGAGTACACAAAAATCCCTGTTTCTCCTTCGCATCATTGGGGGACAAAGGACCATGGGACGTCCTAAAGCAGTCCCTGGGTGGGAATCAGTTGAGTAGTGGTCGCGCATCGTGCGCCGGTTGCTTACGGATGCACGACTGTTGCCTGCAAAATATTTCTAAGTAGGCTTGCGTCTGAGGATGCCTGGGTGTGAACATTGTAGTGTTTGGTGCAGCTATGCAGGCTGGACCAAGTTGCCGCTTTGTAAACCTAAGTTGCCACGGCCTGGTGCCGAATAGCCTATCAGGTGCTCACTGATTGAGTTGAGTGCTTTTTCACTCCTTCTGGAGTTGGCTTGTTTTTGAGGCAATAGAGATGCTGGGTCGCGGAGTCGATTCATATTGCCAATGTGGAGTTAAATGCCACTTTTCTTTATCTCGGTCCCTCCGGTATGGCGAATAGCGTTTCTGTTTTGCAGAATGCAGCTGTTTGGGTAAAGGGACGGGAGGACAATGTCCTTGTTAAGGTCGATGTGGGATACCATCTAAGGCAAATACGTGAGGCGTTCGGATGAGTGCTCATCTTTGTGGAAGGATAGGTGGAGGCCGACAGGATAGGGCGGCCAGGTTGACCACGCGCCTAATTGACGGAATTGCAGTTAAGAAGGCGATTGTAGACAAGAGATGGGATACGGGTACCTCCTTCCGAGGTTCAACTGGAGGCTCCTGAAGAGCACCTAGAACTAGGTTTAGGTCCTAGACAGCCACGGTTGTCCTGTCAGAAGCCGTGTGCGAGAAGGTCCTTGGGTGAAGGTCAACACCCGTGGTTTGGGGATGATCCTTCTTGGAGGAGGACATTTAGGGTTTAGATTTTGCCTTTTATGGGTTTTGTTGTGAAGATCTAGATCCAGGGTTCCGTCGCCACGCGGTTAAAGACAGGGCTTCTGAGTTATGTGGTAAAAGTGGGGGGGCCCAGGGATAGGGGGGTTCAGCAGTTTGGGAATGGGCAGGGCGCGTCAGCGGGGAGCCGTACGAACACTGTGTACCGTGCCCGTCGTGGCCTGTCTGTGGCGATTAGAATTACTTGAGGCACCGATTCCTGGGGGGGGATTACCGCGAGTGGAGGAAAGATGTATGGGAGCTGGAATCGACGCCAGGGGAGGACTAACGCGTCCGTTCTTTAGGGTAAGCGGGTCTCGGGGCTTGGTTACAAAAGTCAGGACTTTTGTGTTCATTCTTGGCGCCATGAGGTCCACGTGGGGGTTTTCTAGCGTCGGCAGGTTTGTAGACAGACTTCCGGGTGTAGGGAGTATCCTCCTAAGGTCAGCCCGTGGCGGCTTAGGAGGTCCGCTGTCTAGCTGTCCACCTCCGGGGTGTGGACACCCAATATGATAGAGTGAGCTCCCCTTTGCACATTAGCGATTTGCTGTGTGTGATGCCTCGGTGATTGATGTACGCCACCGCTGTAGTGTTGTCTAATTGGATGCCGATGGGGCGACCAGCCAGGAGGTGGTGAAAATGATGAGGTGCTAAGCGATAGGTCGCCACTTAGAATGTTGACTGTAAGGCGTGGCTACTGGGGTGTCTAGTAGATACGGGTTGTGTGCTGGCGCTAGGTGGCACCCCTCCTCTACCTCGCAGCGTAGGCTGGTATTGGTGGGTACTACCAGCTACTGGAGCGGGAGGAAGGATTTTCTTTGCATGAGTGGAAAAAGGCATTTTGTTTGTTTGTTTGATCTTGGCCATGCTCGGCCCATGGTGTGATATCATCATGATAACCGATGTCTGTGACTGTTGGTAACTAAGGGGGAGCTGTGCTCAATCCAACCTTAGCATGTGCGCTGCCCAATGCACTGATGACTGTCTACTATCTGAGTACTTTTGAGAGAGAAGTCACACTGGTAGATGGCGTAGGGACTGCCAGTCTTGATGAGTAGACCTTTGCCAGGTAAGCTGGATGTAGTCTATGGTGTGAGAAGTTGGTCCTGCCGGGGAGTATCTGAGGGCGGGACAACAACTAGAGGGTTACATGGGTCGCGTTGCAGTCATTCATGGGTTATGCGGGTAAGGTGTTTTGTTTTTTTTTCTTGACTGAGCAATTGAATTGTATGGCGCTGTACTGCTAGATGCTGGACAGGGCCTTTGCCCCATTTAGCAGTGGATTAGAGGCGGCAGGGGGTAGGTAACCTAGCGAGGCAGAGTAGCCTGGCTTGTCTGACGGGGGCCTGATTAACCTTGATTACTTCATGTGTAGAGATCAGAGACTTCGATGGGTCTGAAGAAGTACCTGTGCTGCGGTTATCTAGGGATTATGCTTGAGGAACTCGACATTTGTTGTCGAAGGTCTGACTTCTGAGTGAGTCCGGGTTACTTGCAAATGCTCTGAGAAGGCGAATTAAGGGGTAACCTACAGACCGGGGCACTGAACCGGAGACTCTATAGACTATCTTGTGATAGTGGATTCCATACAGTCCTAGTATGGTAGGAGTAGGGTTTAGTATACCGGATGGGCTGTTAGTCCTGTAGAGGTTGCGTGACTAAAACCTGGTGTGGTAAGCTATACGGTATGGGTATACGCTATGTCCGAGAACCAGCACGGAACTCAAGGTTTGCGTTTTTATATGTTATAGAGGTTGAAATTCTGACCCGGTAGGTAGTTTTGCAGATGTTACATCCCACAGAGGTAGCTGATGGGGTGTCTTGATTACTGCTTTCGTCAGTTCTGTGCCAAGAGGCGATCTGACCTGGCTACTGATGGTTAGGTGAGCCCTACAGGGGTCGGCCAGTGTAGGCTTGTATACCGGTAGTGGTATGTGAATCTTGTTTTACAGGCGGTTGGGCCAGATGTCATAAGGCGCAGGAGTAGGGGGTTACGTAATGCGTGGCAGTGGTGTTTTCTGCACGCTGCCTGAGTGAAAGGCTATGGGCTAATGATGCAGGCAGTTAGGCTGATCTTGCTGGTTAGAGTTGTGCACTGAGATGACATCTGGAGCGTGTTTGTGGATTCCTTTAGCCGTTGATATAAACGGATTTTAAGGTTAATCCTGTAGGCGGTTCTGTGATGTGTACAGCTATGTGCACTATCCACTGTCGTGTAACCTTAGGCCCTGGTGTGAAAGCTCCTACTGGGCCCTTAATCAATGCAAATCTTTAAAAGTATTAGTCCTTTTCTATGGGCCAAATGGACTGTTCAGCAATTAATGGTTAAAGAACCTGTAGAAGCGCATAAGCGCGAAACGGTGCCGTCGTCAGCTGCTCCTCTCTCCCTCCCTGCACGGAATGTTTTTGTTCCCTGAATAAATCACCGATCTCAAACCGGGTGAGTGCCGTCTCTTCTTTAACCATTAATTGCTGGACTGTTGTGCTTGGGACAGGCACCTCCCGTTGCCACCTGTTCGCTCCATATTTTATCCGCCCGGCAAGCTGTCGGCTTTGGTGTCCCGATTTCCTCCTGTTATTTTAGATCCAAATGGACTGTTGGACTGCAGGGTCCTGGTGCGATCGTTACCCCTGCACTGCTTGTAGTTATGCCCGTGATTATACGGTTATGGGCTCGTTATAGGGCCCAATTTTTTGGTTACCCTTGTTGGGGTGTACCCGGGTGAAGTGGAACTCATGTGTCCTGTGCCTTTTGAAGCTTACAGATCCGATGTTCTTACCCCTATGCCATGGCGCCTGAGTACTGCGTTATGTGCTTGTAATCACTGTCAGTGCTTACAGTACCATCGGAGTTGTGATGGCTACTGCTGTGGGTGTCCGAGGGTAACTTGGACTGTTGGTGGACGAATGGGTTGAGAGTCGACATAAGCATGTGAATAAGAGTGTGCATTGATCTGATGTGGATAACAGATACTGAGAGAACTGCATGAGGGGGTTCTCTGGGCACATAGTATCTAGCTGTGGGGTAGGAAATGGCACTATGGACGTCTAGGATATGAGCTGATGTACAGCACCTGACCATTTGACATGGAGCAGGGTTGTTGTTCTACATCCGGCTAAAGCTAATAACAGCTGACCAGCACGGAGGCGGTGTCTGACTGGTTACAGTGACCATAAGGAGAGGTGACACCAGGACGCTGTGTAATGCTGCCCTGTACATGGCCTGTGTTAGCCCTTTATCCATAACATTTACAGGGTCATTTTTCTTGATTCCACACTGTACAGGGCGGATGGACACAAGCTGCAGCTTCACTTGGGTAGGAGACTTGGTGCAAGGAGTCCTGGGACTTGTAGTCCGGTGTTGACTGGGCCCCTGTTAGCGGCTGCTATGTTTCTAGAGGCTACCTTTATTAGGTGGCCTTCCAGCAAATAGAGAAGGATGAGCTGCTGCAGTCTGCAAGAGAGATGCACTTGTAGATTGAGAGAAGATGCAGTTACTATATGGCATCCCCTTACAAGGCCCTAGGTTACAGCACCCAGGGCAGGCTGAAGCCGGCACTCACCACTGTCATTCAGTATCTTACTGTCTGTGGTGATGTGGCCTATGTGTGGATCCTTTGTTTTTAAGAATTGTGCCGTTTTGGGGGCGTGGTGTAGCAGTGTGCATTATGTGCTCTGTGCTGCACGCACTTGCTTTGTTTTATTTTCGCGCCGATTTGGGGGCGTGGCGATGCAGCATGGCTGTCATGTGATTGGCAGCTTGATTTGTGCTTCCTAACTAGCCCTGCGCCCAATCGCGGCCATCTATGTCCCCTGCGTCATTGTGCCCGCCCCTATGACGCTGGGCGGTCACCTGACGCACAGCCAATCACAGGCGATGAGGGCGGCATTAATGTGCGAGCCCAGACCGGGGCCTAAATTAGTGTGTGGCCACCGGGAGCGGCCCCAGGGCTAGCGATGCCGGCGGGCTTGCCCTGGAGCTGCGGATCGCAGCGCCACATGTCACAGCCGCCCTCCAGCCCTGGACACGCACCGGCGGTGCGCGTCATAGCACGGAGCCGCCGCAGGGCGCTGTGGACAGGCTGTGGGGGCCGCTGACTGGACTTGGTCCCCTGGGGCTGGGTCTGTGGTATTGTGCCTCGATCACCCGTACTCCTTGGTTGGAGCGGGTGAGAGGTGGTGGGATGATCGCTCTTTGCATCCCCCTGTTGTGGCTGCGGCTGACCGGAGGCTCTGTGAGCGAGCAGGGAGAGGAGAGCCCTTTGTGGGATCCGTCCCTTTCCACATTGGAGCTCTGGCCACATGCTCTGGATGTGCGCCTGCACTTACCAGTGGTACGCGTCCCGGCCTGGGGCCGCCGCGGCTGGAGCAGGGAATGGTGCCCCGAGTGTGCAGACTGCTGCTGCTGAGCTGCACCGGATCCCTTAGGGATGGATCGGTGCGGTGGCTGGGCACCCTGGTGGCCTCGATCACCTGCTCTGTGTGTGCAGGCTGCTGCTGTTGGTGCTGCACCGGATCCCTTGGGGATGGATCGGTGCGGTGGCTGGGCACGCTGGTGGCCTCAATCACCTGCTCCTTTGTTGGAGGAGGTGAGAAGTGCTGCACTCGTGCTTTCTTGCATCCCCGTCCTGCAGAGGAATGCCTTGGGTATGCACGGTGGCTGTCTGCACGGTTTGGGATAATGAGAGCGGAGCCCCTTTATGGGGATCCGTTGCCCCTCCAAGGGTGGTGTGCATTGCTTTGGGATCCTCCATGCTCTTATAAAGAGGTTCTTTGTAAAAAGGAGAATTTTGTGTACTCACCGTAAATTCCTTTTCTCTAAGCCTCTCATTGGGGGACACAGGACCGTGGGTGTTATGCTGCTGTCCACTAGGAGGTGACACTAAGTATACTTCTGAAACAAGAAAACAGTGTGGCTCCTCCACTGCAGTATATACACCCTGGCTGACCTCAGCTTCACTAGTTTGTGAATAAAGCAGTAGGAGAAGCGCTAGCAGACATATATATATGCAAATACACTTCAGTGAACTAAACTGTGTATAACAAAATTGAGACAATCAGAACTGAAATAACAAGAAAAGAGCCAATAGGCAACAGGGCGGGTGCTGTGTCCCCCAATGAGAGGCTAAGAGAAAAGGAATTTACGGTGAGTACACAAAATTCTCCTTTTCTCCTTCGCCTTTATTGGGGGACACAGGACCGTGGGACGTCCAAAAGCAGTCCCTGGGTGGGAAATTAAACACATCCTGCCAATCTACAGGTGGGCAACCGCCGCCTGCAGAACACGTCTGCCCAGACTGGCCTCCGCCGAGGACTGGACATGAACATTATAATGTTTAGCGAATGTGTGAAGACTTGACCATGTGGCAGCCTTGCACACTTGCTCGGCAGAAGCTTGGTGCCGAATGGCCCACGAGGCCCCTACCGCCCGGGTAGAGTGTGCACGAAGCCCCGTCGGCACGGACTGGCCCCTGATTTGGTAGGCTTCGATGATCGTAGTCCTGATCCATCTGGCAAGAGTAGCCTTGGAAGCAGGCAGACCCTTACGAGGACCTTCCGGAAGAACAAACAGAGAGTCTGCCCTCCGAAAGGCCGCTGTTCGGGAAATGTAAAGGCGAAGAGCCCGAACCAAGTCCAGTGAATGCAAGGCCCTTTCCACTCGATGAGTCGGCGCCGGACAAAAGGAAGGCAGAATTATGTCCTCATTCAGATGAAAAGGGGACACCACCTTCGGAAGAAAAGACGGAACCGGACGCAAGACAACCCTGTCCTGGTGGAAGGACAGAAAAGGAGGCTTGCAAGACAGAGCCGCTAGTTCCGATACACGACGTATAGAGGTGATCGCAACCAGAAACACTACCTTCTGGGACAAAATACGTAGAGGAACCTCTCTGAGAGGTTCAAAGGGAGACCTCTGCAGAACGTCCAGGACTAAATTTAGATCCCATGTATCCAGGGGTCTCTTGTAAGGAGGGACGAGTCGGGCGACTCCCTGTAGAAAAGTCCTGACCTGCGATCTGTTAGCTAGCTTGCGCTGGAAAAGTACGGACAAGGCAGAAATTTGTCCCTTCAAAGAAGCCAAAGAAAGACCTGAGTCAAGACCGGTCTGAAGAAAACCCAGAATGGCCGGCAGAGAGAACTGTAGGGGCGGTCGACCCTGAGAATTACACCAAGAGAAAAAAGCTTTCCATGTACGATGGTAAATGCGGGCCGAAGAAGGTTTCCGCGCTCTTAGCATAGTTGCAATAACCTCTGGAGACAAACCGGCCTGGGTTAGAACCCAGGTTTCAACGGCCACGCCGTTAAACTCAGGGCCGATGATTTCTGGTGGAGGAGAGGGCCTTGTGAGAGCAGGTCTGGACGATCGGGCAGGTGCCAGGTGAAGTCGCCGATCAGACGCACCAGATCGGCGTACCAGGCGCGACGTGGCCAATCCGGAGCGATGAGGATCACCGACACCCCTTCCGCCTTGATCTTCTTTACCACTCTGGGAATCAGCGGCAGGGGTGGGAAGATGTAGCAGAGTCGGAACTGAGACCAGGACTGAACTAGGGCGTCTGCTCCCAGCGCCCGAGGATCGTGGCATCTGGCCATGAACGAGGGAACTTTGTTGTTTAGCCGCGAAGCCATCAGGTCCACCTCCGGAGTCCCCCACCTGAGGCATATCTGGTGGAAGACCTCGGGATGCAAACTCCATTCCCCTGAGGCGATGCCTTGGCGGCTTAGAAAGTCCGCCGCCCAATTGTCCACCCCGGGTATGTGGACCGCTGAGATCACCGATCTCGTGGATTCCGCCCACTGGAGAATTGGACGAACCTCGGACATTGCCCTTGTGCTGCGCGTGCCGCCCTGGTGGTTGACATATGCCACCGCCGTGGCATTGTCGGACTGGACAATGTATGTGACGTCCCGCCAGCAGATGATGAAAGTCCCGCAGGGCTAGAGAAATGGCACGGATCTCCAGCAAGTTGATGGGAAGCGAGGCCTCCTGACTGGTCCATCTGCCTTGAGTTGTGTGATGACGATGAATCGCCCCCCAACCCATCAGACTGGCATCGGTTGTAAGGACGTCCCAGTTCACTGGTAGGAACGACTTCCCGTCTGGAGAGAGAGAGGCCGGAGCCACCAGAGAAGAGACTGCCTCACCGGCGGAGGCAGTCGCAAGGTGCGATCCAGGGTGGCAGGGTTCCTGTCCCAGCAGGATAGGAGAGCTAGTTGCAGAGGTCTGAGATGCAACTGAGCAAACGGGACCGCCTCCATAACCGCCACCATCATTCCCAAAACCTTCATTCCGAAACGAAGGGAGTGTGGTTTTGGACGAAGCAGGGTCTTGACGCGCTGACGCAGAGACACGGCTTTCTGTCGCGGAAGAAGTATTAAGCCGCGGCGGGTATCGAACACCATGCCTAGAAAGGTGATCGTCTGGCTCGGGACCGGAGAGGACTTTGGTAGATTTAACAGCCAGCCTAGACGTACGAGGGTGTCTATGGTGATCTGAACACTCTCCTCGCAGTCTGTGAAAGATGGTGCCTTGATAAGAAGGTCGTCTAGATAAGGTAACACCATGACCCCCCTGGAGTGTAACACTTTCATGACCGCGGCCATGATTTTCGTAAACACCCTGGGGGCCGTCGCGAGTCCGAACGGTAAAGCCACGAATTGAAAGTGGTCTTGACCTATTGCGAAGCGTAGGAATCTCTGATGAACGTGGCAAATGGGAATGTGTAGATACGCATCTTTGATGTCGATGGATGAGAGAAATTCCCCTTGGTCCATCGATACTATGATGGATCTCAACGACTCCATGCGAAAGTGACGCAGTTTGATGGACCTGTTGAGGAGCTTGAGGTCTAGAATTGGCCGAACTGACCCGTCCTTCTTGGGTACCACAAACAGGTTTGAATAGAACCCTGTGTATCGTTCTGATTGAGGAACTGGGACAATGACCCCTGCCATCCGGAGAGAGTCGACGGCCGTGAGAAAAGCGCGAGCCTTCGCTGGGGATTTTGGAAGAGAAGACGGGAAAAAACGATCGGCCGGACGTGATCGGAACTCTATGGAATAACCGGAAGAAATCACCTCCCTGACCCAGTTGTCGTCTACGACAGCGAGCCAGGTGTCCCGAAAAAGAGAGAGACGGCCGCCTACTCGGGAGGGATTTTCCGGAAGGGAGAAAGAGTCAGGAGGAAGGAAATCTTTGAGGACGGGGTCCCTTGGGTCTTGGCTGCCTAGAGCGAGTCTGCCAGGCAGTCGTAGATCTTTGTGGGGGCTGAAAGTTCCTGTTTCTCCGAGGGGATCTGTTCGTGGCCTGAGAGGGGCGGGAGACCGACCATCCAAAAGAGTTGCGAAAGGATCGAAACCGAGTCTGTTGGCGTCTAAAGGGAGGCCGTTTTGGCTTGTGTTGTGGGAGGGACGTGCTCTTCCCTCCCGTGGCATCTGAGATTAGCTTGTCCAGCTTTTCCCCGAAGAGGCGTCCGCTGAGATATGGTAGACTTGTTAGGGACTTTTTGGAAGCAGAGTCTGCTTTCCATTCGCGGAGCCAGAGTGCTCTGCGGATGGTAATAGCATTAGCTGCCGCAACGGCCGAACAGCCAGCGGCGTCGAGTGCTGCGTGAAGCATATATTCCACTGCGATGGAAATCTGGTTAGCCATGTTGGAGCCTTCTGGGGACTGTGATGTATTACGAAGAGAGCTTGCCCAGGAAACAACTGCTTTGGCCACCCACACTGAGGCAAAGGACGGAGCTAAAGCTGAACCGGAAGCCTCAAAAATCGAGCGAGCCAATTGCTCGACCTGGCGGTCAGTGGGGTCCTTAATAGATGACCCATCTGGAAGGGAAAGGAGAGTGCGCGTGGCCAGCCTAGAGACTGGAGGATCGACCTGAGGGGAATCTGCCCAGTCCTTACTGATGGCGGGGGGAAAAGGGTAACGAGAATCCATGCTCTTTCTGTTGCCAAAGCGCTTGTCAGGACGAGTCCTGTGTTTGTTCACCAGTTCCTTGAACTCATGATGATCAGAGAAACACTTGTGCGGGCGCTTTGCTCGCTTAAAAGATATCACGGACTCTGGGGTGTCTGCCGTATCGCTAGTAACATTCAGCGTCTGGTTAACTGCTGAGATCAGATCCTGAATCATAGCCTGGGTATCAGGGTTGTCCAAGTCAAGGGACAGGTCCTGATCTGAGTCCGAATCATAAGGGGCATGGGGAGACGGGGAGACGGTTTCCTGTCCCCGGGATGGGGAACCCTGAGAACTTCCCGAAGAGGAAGGAGGGGGATTCCTGTGTGCTCTCTTACGAGTAGGAGCCTGATGAGAAGGAGAAGACTCCCCTTCTGGGTCCCTGGTACTAGATTCGTGAACCTCTGTATTGACCGGCTCTGACTCAGGGGGCTCTGAGGGGTCTGGAGAGGGTCGGGCCTGCAGAACCTGAAGAAGGGTCGAGGTCAGCCTTTCCATGGACTGAGACATGGACTGAGTCAAAGACTGTTAGGAACGCTGCCCATTCTGGGGTGGCGTGAGGGCTACCGGCCGCAGCAGGGGCAGCGGGCACAGAAGAGGTCTCAGGGGCTGAGGAGGCTGCAACCACAGGCTCCGTACTAGATAATTCACAGGCCTGGCAAAGAGGGGTTGAATGACCGCTGGGCAGCTGTGTTTTGCAGGTGGTGCAGAAGGAGTAGAAGGTCGCCAGCTTAGGGCCCTTCCTGTTACCTTTGGAGCTCTGCATCGTCTCAATAGGTCACTGGAGGCACTAATACAACAAATACAGGCAGGGTGCAGAACTGCTGGGAGAATGCCACAGATGAGAATGGCACAGCAGGCTTGCTGTGCCTCTTACCCTCCTAATGGACCGCCAGCCAGGTCCAGTGTCCCCCTGAGGCGTCCCACGTGCAGAGATGGCGGGAGCAGCACAGCGATGTGAGGAAAATGGCGCACAGGTAATCTTGCGATGAGCGAGAAGCGCCAAGGAGCCGCGGGATCCCGCCTCCTATGATGCACCGCGATGCAGGGAAATGGCGCGCAGGTAATCTCGCGATGAGCGAGAAGCGCCAGAGAGTCGCAGGGACCCGCCTCCTCTGATGAGGCCGGGAGATTCTCCCGGCCGAGTGACGTCAAAGAGGGCAGCGACGGAGGCGGCGACGGAGGCGGGCGGTGGGCGTTACTAGTATGAAGGCCGCAAGCCGGGGGCTAAAGTAGAAGCTTGCGGCCGACAAGCAGCGCGCATTGGCGCGGAAGACTGGACACAGATCCGGGATATGGAGGGCGACATGGACGGAGGAGCATTAGTCTCAGGGGCAACGGGGGGGGGCACATGAAGAACAAAAAAGTAGAGACATAAAGATAAAAGAACATGCAGGGTCCGGAAGGAGCCCTGTGTACCTTGTGACGGCTCCTCAACCCAAGTGCCCCGGCAGGGGAATGGGGAGGGCATGCTGGCAGCTCGACTCATAATCCACGAAGAATATGAGGAGGTGACTGTGACCTGGCGTCCATCTCCTTGGAGGTTGCATCTCAAGGTAAGAACTCATTCTTGTAGGGGAGATTCCCTCCACTGGTTGTCCTTGCTCAGATAGATGGAGGACAAGAATTTTCAAAGAAAAAGCCGGTCTGGGAAGGACAGGGAGATCGGAACGCAAAAGGAACCGTCGCCCTGTTCCCTATCCCACGTGGCAGAAGGGGGTACGTGGAGGTGACACTCCGCGTTCCCGTCCGTTGTTGGTTCTGGGGAAATCGGTATGCGAAGATACCGTCGCCCCATATAATCCTTTGTGGTAGAAGAAAAAATAAAAATAAAAATCTAAACTAATATGTTGTAGTATTGTGGTCCGTGGACCGCATCTACCTCCTAATGAGACACTAAGCTAAAACTGGTGAAGCTGAGGTCAGCCAGGGTGTATATACTGCAGGGGAGGTGCCACACTGTTTTCTTATTTCTGAAGTATACTTAGTGTCACCTCCTAGTGCACAGCAGCATAACACCCACGGTCCTGTGTCCCCCAATGAGGCGAAGGAGAAAATAAGAATTAAATAATAAAAGAAAGAGTAAGACTGGTAGATGTGGTCTGAGCTACAGACCCACATGTGCCTCCATGGACACTAAGCAAAAAACTGAATAGCTACGCCTACGTACAGGTGTATACTGCAGGAAGGAGGGCTTAACTTTTAATTCTACTTAGTGTCGCCTCCTAGTGGCAGAAAAGCATACACCCATGGTCCTGTGTCCCCCAATGATGCGAAGGAGAAATTTACTTTTCCCCCCCGTGGCGTTAGAGATAAGTTGATACTTCTCTCCAGACGGCCGCTTTGGTAAGGCAGAGTTGTAAGAGACTTCTTGGACAGAGTCTGCAAGTCATTCCCTGAGCCACAGTGCTCGTCGGATGGCGATTGCATTAGAGGCTGCTAGTGTGATACAATTAGTGTCTAGGGACGAGAGTAGCAGGTATTACACGGCCATGGCCAGTTGACCAGCCAGGCCTGTCGCTTCCGAAGGAAGGTCAGTCCTGTATGGTCCTGCGCAGAGTATCCGCCCAAGAGACCATAGTCTTCACAGCCCACACTACAGCAAAAGGGAGGGAAAGAGTGCTGTGCTCAAAGCTTCAAAGACCAAACTGGCAAGGTTCTCTGTTTAGGATTGGTGGTTGGAGAAAAGGGATTAAAGGTTCGCGCTCCCGCTCCGAAATCAAATTCACATACAGGGGCCAATTGAGCAGGTGGTATTTATTCTATGCGTTTCGAGGACGAGCCCCTTCCTCAGGAAAACCACAAAGACTGACCGCTTATACCCGCCCTGCTCTATGGTTAACAGAGTAGGGCAGGGAAAGGTGGTGATGTCACACCAGGAGGCTGGCCGCCCCGCCTCCTGCAGTGACATCACCGCTTTTACCCACCCTGCTCTATGTTAACCATAGAGCAAGGCGGGAATAAGCGGCCATTTTTAAAATAAGCTCTGTGTTATGCTGCAGACGAGGGAGACAATGATTGGCATCAGGGAGGCAGCGGTGGGCAGATTAAACATGCAGGGGGAGTGAATCTGCCCTTTGGCTCCAGCCACAAGCCACCTCATATTTGGCTCCTGAATGTAAGTTTTCTAAGTGTATTATCTCAGGGTACAGGGGGGCTCAAGGGCTTGGGGACCCCTTGCCTGGATACAGCAGACATCTTGCATTCAGTGCTGTAATTAGATCACCATACCTGGTTTGGTGACAGGTCCTCTAATTCTTTTTCGCCAAAATGCAATCCCTAAAGGGGAAGCCGCAGCAGGCGATGCCGACAAGGTGTCTGCCCACATTAGAAATGGTAGAGAACGTGGGCAAAGGGGAGAGAATAGAATTCTTCCTAAATCTCTAGACTGGAGTCCCTGTTACTAGACTAGAAACTAGAAAAAAATAAGGTACACGAACCTTATCGGAAGAGAGTCATGTGAACGGGACCATGGATGGAATAGCGTCCAGTAATGGGACATGAACTCAGGAAACAACCTCAGTATTTTTTTTGAAGAAGAAGAAGAAGAAAAGGAGGAAGTTCATGGACATTCCCTACCCTGCAGAGTTAGATTTCCCATCGGAGAAAAGGTCTTCCTTGGAACAAACAAGATAAAACCAGAAGAACACTGAACCCGAGCCTTCCATGCAGAAAAAAATAAAAAATTTGAAAAGACTTCTGTGAGGAAAAAATTAGCATCCTCTGCTGGATGTCTAGCCCTGGAAGAACCCTGAGCATAGTAGAATCTGCAGGAAAAAAAAAAAACGGGAGAACTGAGCGTTCTCTTGAGATCAGAGTCTGAATACAAGAGCGTACCAGTGAAAAAAGGATACGAGGAAGAGCTAGGAGGATTTCTTTGACGTGGAAGAAAAAATCCCAAGCCTGCCTCGAGGCGTAACACAAACAATGCCTACATACCATGCAGGCCCATGGAGCTCAAGACAGATTCTATATTGATGGCACAGCCTGGTAAGAAGGAAGGAAATCAATTCTGCCAAGCACAGGGGCCAAGATAGGCGAAGAAACCCGGCTCCTAGGGTGTTCAAGCTAATGATTCAGACAATGGAAAGACTCAAAAGAGTATAATAACAGGCGAAGGATGACGTTCGAGCCTGTAATGTAAAGACCTGTCATCCTATGTGTGCTGAAAGAAAACAGCATTCAAGTAGAATGGCTGAGTCCCCTTAATATAGGAACTTGAGCTGTGAGGTCCCATCACACTTGGAGAGGGACCCGGGGAACATATGTTCACACGATCGCAAATAGACAGATCCGCAGGAACTGTCAGTTGAATGTAAAGGTACCGTTACACGGCATGACGCTGAAGCGATGTCGGCAACGATTCGCGGGACTGTGGTCGTTTTCGACATCGTTTTGACATAGCTGGTGAAATGTCACATGTCTAGATATCGTCGATAACTCATCAACGATGTAGAGAGCAGGCATCGGTCGCACAACTCATCGAACGATACCTGCTCATCGCTGTGAATGGGTGAAGTCGTAAACGACAGTTATCACTGTGTCACACAGCGATATAGCAGGTTGGCTGATCGTTGATCGTGTGATTTGAGAACACGTTCTCAACCCTGTGATCCCTGATCCAACGATTTATCGTTACTTCGCAGAGTCACACGTAAAGATGCCCTAACGATGTCGCTTGAATGACTCCAAACCCGTGACATTTAAGAGATATTGTTAACAATATTGTGCCGTGTAACTGGGCCTTTAGACTCCATCTTTCGAATGTAGGTAATTAAGTTCTCCATGAGGTGGTCTTGGTCCTATTATAGGGGAATAATAAATGTCATAGGCGAGCTGTAGGGCTGAGAAACCCTTGTTCAAAACTCAGTGTGCAATGTTGAGTGAAACTGACTGGACTTGCAAATGCAGGTCTGAGAAAAGCGTTAGCGACCAGACCGGAGACCAATATTTAAAAAAAAAAAAAAAAAAAATGAGTCCTAGAAACTGGAGCTATGTTATCACGGGCGCAGGACCTAGCCACAAGTCTAGTTGGAGGGCAAGACCCGATTACCTAAATAAAAAGATATCTGAGGAGCAATAGAACCCTTCATAGCTGGTGAGCCGTATATAGATAATGCTCAAAGTGGGGAAAGTAATTTCAACGACTATCTTCTGCATAATAAGAAGGGGCGAAGCTTGGCATCCACTAAGGACCGTCTATGCATTGCAAGCATCGCGGTGAAAATGTGGTGTAAAATATGTAGCGGTCCTGGTCCACTCAGTAGTGGATAGGACCTGAATCCCCCAGGTAATCTGGATTTCTGAACAGAAGATAGAGCCCTTATCTGAAGATTTCGCAGCTTTTAGAATGGTGTTGGCCACTTGGTAGTGGACGGATTATGAAACAGTCGTTGCAGGTCACTAATACTGGATAGTGCGGTAAATGATGTCAGCTATTAGATGCACTGGATGAAGGACAGGTTTTGTCACATGTGGTGCTGCAGACTCTGGAGCACTGCATAGGCCAAACCAGCGATATGGTATGTGGTGGTTGGAACATCAGCACCCTGGGTAGTTGACAGAGTCCTGGACTGTTGGGATCCCTGGGTATTGATGCCATTAGTGATATCAGAGGATAATGGAACAGTTTCTTTATCCTAGGGGGTTGTCAGTGATACTATATATGGGGGCTGAGAACTTGTTGCCTTGGGCAGTGGACAGGTTCCATGGCCAGTTGCATTATTGGTGAGGGCACGCATGGTGACAGACAGCTCTGTGACACTTGGTAGTGGAAAAGTACCATGGCCATCATCATTATCAGCGATGTCACACATGGAGGCGGGAAACACTGTAGAGCTGGGTAGTGGACAGGTTCCATGGCCATTGACGCAATTCGATGTTGTAAGTTTTAACGAAGGACTGTTGCAGTGGATAGTGGACAGGTTTCGTGGCCAATGACATTGTCAGCAGTGCCATACAACGTGGTTGGAAACAGGTTCCATGGCCAATGATGCTATCAATGATGTCACACGTAGTGGCTGGAAACGCTGTTGCACTGGGTAGTGGACAAGTTCTGTGGTCAATGACACCATTAGCGATGTCACACGTGGTGACTGGACATTCAGTTGCACTGGGTAGTGCACAGGTTTTGTGACCAATGACGCTATTAGCTATGTCACTCGTAGTGGCTGGATACACTGTTGCACTGGATAGTGGACAGGTTCTGTGGCCATAGCTGCTACCGGTGATATAATGTGTGGTGGTTTGGAAACTGATGCACAGGAAAGTGGACAGGTTCCGTGGTCATTGTCGCTAGCAGCGATATACATTGGTGGTTGGAAACACATGGTTCAGCTAACACTCATTGTCCATCCGTGAGGATGCTCATTAAACTTGGGAATCACCCATCTGCAAGGATGCGCAGTAAGGCTGCCTTCACATTAGCGTATGTGAACGCAGCTTATGCTGCGTTCCCATACATATTCAAACACATGCGCACTGCGTTCCTATGTTTAACATAGGAACGCATAGTGCCTGCGTTTGTCAGCGTTTGCTGCGTTCGGGTGCGGATGCGGACGATATCTGCTCCCTCCAGGGTCCACCGTCCGCACCCGGGACGCAGCATATTGCATTTTTTGTGCGCTCGGGGACCTTGGAAAATCAGCAAGCGTCCCCAAGCGCACAAAAAAACCATTGGTGTCAATGGGTCCGCAGTGTTCTGCGATTGACAGCGCAGGAGAACGCTGCAGACCCATTGAAAAATCTCCCGGTGGCCGGCGGTGATGTCAAAGGAGATCACCGACTGCCACCGGGAGATCAGCTCATCCTCTGATGGTCTCCTCCTCCCCACCACCGGTAATACCCTAGCAGTGTCGGCGGGGAGAAACAGCTGATTTGACAGCTGTTTGAATCTTGCCGCGCCGACATCTCCTCTCGGTGTCGCCGAGATTCAAACAGCTGTCAAATCAGCTGTTTAACCCGCTGACACGTCCCGGAGCTTACCGGCGGCGGGGAGGAGGAGATCTCCGGCGCAGATCTCCGCCCCAGGACACCTCCGATTGGCTGGCCAGCCTGCACAGTGATGTGTCCGCAGGCGGACATTATCCGCTGCGGACACATCATTAGACACTGCTTTTGACTGCGTTTGTGTCTGCATGCCATCAGCATGCAGACACAAACGCTAATGTGAAGGCAGCCTAATCCAGTAGGATGCAAAGAAATGCGTAAAAATGTACAATAATGTGAAAGGATACATCTACAAAGATGCACAACAATCCGAGAGTGCCCAGCAATTTGTGAGGATGCACCTTAATCTAAGCATCATCCATCTGCTGGGATGTACATTAACCCCAGCATTTCCCAACTGTAGGGATGCACATTACACATTGTTACATTTGTACACGGCCACAAAATGTAACAATGTGTCCATGATTTCACTGCAGCCAGAGATCTGCGAACAATATCTGCACAGATATCTGAGTGTGAGACGTGGTCCTCAGGTGGCCTTATTCTTACTGTGCCTTGCAATATACCCTGGTACCTGTGCTGGCCCCGCACTGTGCTGAGTGCCGTCAACCCCCTGTGCACCACAGCTGTGCAAACAGCCCTGCTACACAGTAACCTACATCAAAGGAGGGAGCGGAGGGGGCGTGCCTTCACACAGCCCGAGCAGGGGGGGGGGGGGGCGTGCCTTCGATACCGTGCCTTCACACAGCCCGAGCGGGGGGGGCACGTGCCTTCACACAGCCCGAGCAGGGAGGGGAGGGGTCGGCGGGGGGCGTGCCTTCACGCAGAACGCTCGGGGGAATGAGGGGGAGGAGAGGAGAGAGGGCAGGAGAAAGCCCGGGCTCCTCTATGAAAGATGTTAGGCATACGGGGGGCAAGCACTTCAACCCTGGAGGCCGCAGAGAGACCAGGGAATAAACTTGAAGCTGCTGCTGCCAGACAGAGGGGCTTGCGTGGAGCACCAGGAAAATGCGGCAATTTGAGTTTTATCCACCAACCATCCATTGTGCTGTGGGGGGCCAAACACACAGCAGGAGACAGCACACAGAGTCTTCCAACCCGTCATGTGGATGCTCCAGATGCCTGGGGGGATCTGTTGATGAGGACGTCTGCTTTATGTGGATGTCGGCGGATGCAGCTCTAGATGCATGGACTTCTCTCCTGTCTAGCAGGGGTCCTCTGGCATCTGTGCACCCCACAGGCCCGCTCTGGTGGCCAAGCATGTTAGGGGAGCTGTTTTAGCAGGACCGGCCATGGGTTGCCCCAGAGCACACATCCGTTCACAGGAGATGTCCTGCCAGGGAGACAGAGGGTTAACAGGCGCCCCAGAGCTTTCTGGTCCCTCGGTACCCATGTGGGGTGACAAGAATGCCTCACTGCACACTATATTCCAGTGAAGAATTCTTAAGGTACTGTTACATGATAAGATATCGTGAACAATATTGCATAAATGTCACGGGGTTTGGAGTTATACAAACGACAAGTTTGTACGCCGTTGCATGTAACACCACAATATGACTACAATAAATCGTTGGATAGTTGACCGCAGATTTGAGAACATGTTCTCAAATCACACGATCCTCGATCAGCCAACCTGCTGCATTGATGTGTGACACCACGATAAATGTCGTTCACGACTTCCACCATTCACAACAGTGAACAAGTATCGTTCGCTGGGTTGTGCAACGATACCCGCTCGCTGGATGGTTGGTGCGTCATCCACGATATGTACACGTGTGACATCTCACCAACGATGTCAAAACTATGTCCTAACGACCGTGCGTCCTCGAGATCGTTAGTGATATCGTTTCAACAATTGAAGCGTATAAGGTACCTTTAGTAAGATCTGAAAGAAAAAGCATAAACCTTTAATAAAAAAAAAAAAGGGTTGAAATCGTAGAGACGGGGCCCAAAAGGGAGCCCCGTGTCTGCCTCCTAAGACACTAAGCTAAAAACTGACCCACTCCTTCCAGTCGGTGGGGTGTATACTGCCTGGGAGGAGCTAACCTTTTTTAATTTTGTTTAGCCTAGTGTCATCTCCTAGTGGCAGAACAGCATACACCCATGTTTTCCTGTGTCCCCCAATGAAACGATAATGAAAAATTAATAAAAATAAAAAATAATAAAATAATAATAATAATAATAATAATAATAAATAATGTGGCTGCTACAGTGGCACAGCACAACCTTTGTTATTTGTAGTAGTTTCCGTTTCCTACAGGTTACATGGTTCTTTAATTCCTTCACACAGGAGGCGGCTCGCTGAACATCTCGGAGCCGAATATGGCTCCAGAAAGACAGGCCTGTGACCACAGCTTTGTAGAACTGACTTTTCCAGACAGAGAATGCATAAAGTGACGGTTGAGGGTGCCACTCCATTCTAACAAGGATACAAGTGCCCTGTTCTGGTAATTGGTAAAAGCAACAGTAGTCAGGCGCCGCCTAGCCAACAGGCCTCCGCCTATATTATATCCATGTATCTAAATACCAGTATGTTTAAAAATATAGAAGGAAGGTGACCAGAAGAAAACAGATCACTGCAAACGCAACCAATAAAGAAGAAATAATAAAAAAAAAAAAAAAAGACACACACAGGTCATTATCCCTATATTGTGAATTTACGGTAGCAGTATAAAGTGATTCAAATAGAAAAAAATTAAAATACCGGTGTTTCCTCTGTGTCTGATATTTCTGTTATCTCTTCCACATCATTGTCATCTTCTACCGTCTCACATCCAACTGTATGTGACAGGCTGGCACTCAGCATTCCCAACTTCTTGCCTGCTGCTGAATGGAGGAGACTCAAACCGGATATCCCCTCACAACCAAGCAGACGCCGCTGGAAATAGAAAAATTAGATATAAATATTTTATATAAATACACTAAACGTATACAGAGGTTGGACAAAATAATGGAAACACCGAACGTTTTGGCATCATAATCTTCGGACATGTTATAAACATGCAAACCGTGACATATGTTAATGTTTTGTAGTTGTTTATTTGTGTTAAGTGATATGTGTATGTAAATTAACTGTTTGTTTTGCCGAATTGTAAGAACATTGATGAGAACCTGATACCAATGGCAGACCTTTCGGATTTTCAAAAAAACTAATTGTTGGTGCTGATATGGCAGGCTGCTAGTGTAACAGAAAAGTGGTGTGTCAAGAGGTTCTGTCTCCAAAATAATTACTGCATTTGAACGAGAAGGAGAAACGTCAGCAGGAAAGCACAGGTCCGGCCGAAAGTCGAAGTTGATTGAGAGAGACCGTCAGACTCTAAAGCGAATTGTGAGAGAGGATCGCAAGACCACGGCTCCGAAAATCACTGCTGAGCTCAATGAACACCTACACAACCCAGTTTCCGTAGAAAAATGTTATCGGGAGCTGCACAATCTGGATTCCAAGGAAGAGCTGCAATTAGAAAACCGCTGCTCTCAATGACAAATGTTTCAAGCGTTTAGTGGTGTAGAAACCTCCAGAATTGGCCCCTCGAGCAGTGGAAACATGTGATATTCTCAGACCAATCATCGTTTACCCCATTTTCCGACCCCGACTCAGTGTACGTTTGGAGACAGCCGAAAGAAGCATTCCACCAAGACTGCCTTCTCCCAACCGTAAAACATGGCGGAGGTTCTGTGATGATCTGGGGAGCTATTTCGTGAGATCCGCCGGGCCAATGATACCACCTTGTATGAAGCCATACCTTGGAGAATTGAGGCTGTAATCGCAAAAGGTGGACCTACACCATATTAAACTAACTTTTGTTGACTTTTTAAAGGTGTTTCCATTATTTTGTCCAACCCCTGTATCTCCTATGGCTGGAGTCAGCTCGATTCATGGGGGCCATTCCCGCCCCTGTCTCATTTAGATTCCTATTAAGGAGGAAAGGGGTGAAGGGGGAAGTGACCGATCCCTTTAAGGCACATCTGTACAGTAATCATGCTGTCTAATCAGCATCTTGATATGCCACACCTGTGAGGTGGCTGAATTATTTGGCAAAAAAGCCGTGCTCGCTTATATAGATTAAATATTGTTCTCAAATTTGTCAAAGGGAACCTGTCACCTCCAAAAAGCCACCTAACTTATAAAGACATGTCCCTGCATCATCCTATGACCATTCTCAATCCTTTTGTCTGCTAAATGCTGGCAGTAAAAGTATGTAACATTTCTATACTACTCATTCATTATAATGAGTAGGGACCATATTCCTTAGCCCTCAAGTAGTGTTGCTTTGCTGCCTTTCTCGTCAGATCACCCTAATGGGTGTGATCTTGTATTCATATTCTAGGCAGGCACTGCCTGCTTTGCACGTCGCTGTCTGGGCATGTAATGACGGAATCACATTATTTCCGGTTTGGGTGATGTCAGTACACCCATTCCGCTCGTCCGGCTTTCAAGCAACTTACCGTGGTTCAGAAGTCTTCATGGCAGCCTTCCCAAAGAAAGGCCTGTTCCCCAGTGTCTCCAATGAACTCCCCGCCTCCCGCACCAGGTGCTGGGCAGGCCACCGTCAGCGGTGGCGTGGTCGCATGCTGTTTGCCGGGTCCCACCATCGAAACCGCTAAGATCTCGCCGGGGAGCATGTGACCGGAAGTCCCTCCGGCGTCACTTCCGGTCGCGCTGGGACAGCACAAAAGTGCGGGAAGTGGCCGACTGGTTCCAGAACAGGAGAGGTCGCCAGACAGGGAGCCCACGGCCCGCATCACCCCAGAGGGGATCCGGAGGGCCAGGGCAGCAGTCCTACATATGTGGGAGCAGCAGGAGCGGAAGCCCGACCAACGCTGCCAGGCTGGAGAACAAAAAACATGAAAAAAAAAATATGCTGCAGCTCGCCAGCCACCACAGCATAGGAGAAAGAAAAAAAAAAAAACTCTCCATGCCCCATTGGGACAGGCAAGACACTAGCTAGTGGGAACTGGAAGGGTCCTTTTAACCTCTCGTGCTTCCTGTCCCGATTAAAGCGCGGAGAGGCAACCTCCTATGCTGTCGTAGAAGGTGACTGGAGAATTAAGTGTTACGTTTATATTTTTATTCTGTGTGCGAGTGTGTACACACACAGAACAAAAATATAAACGTAACACTTATTTTTTTCTCCTATTTTTCATGAGCTGAACTCACAGAACGAAGACTTTCTATATACACAGAAGTAATTTTTTTTCCTTAAATAGTGTTCCCAAATTTGTTCAAATGTATATAAGCGAGCACGGCTTTGCCAAAATGATCCAGCCACCTGGATCCATCATAGCTGGAAAAGAGGGTGTGAGATTCCAAAAAAAAAAAAGGAGGAAATCAATACAGAATAATGATGCCCAGCAGGGGCATGCGGTGAAGCAGCGAGGAGGGGACCATGGAGCCGCCTTTCCAGTCTCCTGAGAGAGCGACACCCAGTAAGTGCAGAGTAATTTTTCTAACTCTTTACAGGTCATATTTACAACAGACAGGGATGGTTAGGGAGCACTTAGGAAGGTGTAGGTCTGGCTAGTGATAGGTCAGGGGCTTAATTCCAGGTGACAGGTTCCCTTTAAAGGGACCTGTCACCCCACCTCCAGGATAGCAATCTAAATGAGGCAGAGGGCGGGAACGGCTCTCGTGAATCGAGCTGACTCTAGCCACAGGGAATGCCCTCCTGACTTCTAACAGTGAGTTTTCCTAAGGCTATATCTTGGGGTACACAGCACACAGACCCATGGGGGACCCCTTGCCTGAATGCAGCATACATGCTGCATTCAGTGCTGCATTTAGATTGCCATCCAGGAGGGCAGTGACAGGTCCTCTTTAAGGCTGGAGACAATAAAAGGCCACTCTAAAATACGCATTTTTACAGTATTGGTTCTGGTGTGACCACCATTTGCCTCACACAGTGTAACATCTCCTTCACATACAGTTCATCAGGTTGTTGATTTTGACCTTTGAAATGTTGGTATACTCCCCCTCAATGGTTGTGTGAAGTTAGTGGATATTGGCTGGAATTGGAGCACACGGTCGTATTTGTCGATCCAGAGCATCCCAAACATGCTCAATGGCCGGCATGTCTGGCGAGTATGATTGCCATGGAAGAACTGGGATGTTTTCAGCTTCCAAGCTTTCTCTACAAATCCTTGCAACTTGGGGCTGTGTAATATGCTGCAACATGAGGAGATGGTCGTGGATGAATGGCACAATAATGGTCCTCAGGATCTCATCACTGTATCTCTGTGCATTCAAAATGGCATCAATAAAATTCACTTATGTTTGTTGGCCATACCATAGCCCCATCGCCACCATGGGCCAGTCTTCATAACGTTGACATCAGATAACAGCTCACCCACATACACAAGTCTGCCATCTGCCCTGTAGTGAAAACCAGGATTCATCAATGAAGAGAAAACCTCTCCAGTGTGCCAGACAATACAGAATGTGAGCATTTGCCCCCACATGCCTGTTACGATGACAAACTGCCATCAGGTGAAGACCCCAATGAGGATGACGAGCAGCAGATGAGCTTCACTGAGATAGTTTCTTACAGTTTGTGCAGAAATTTTGGTTATGCAAGTAGATTGTTGCAGCAGCTCCGAGGGCTGGTGTCAGATGATCTTGGAAGTGAAGATGCTGGATGTGACGGTGGTTACACGTGGTCTACGGTCGGATGAACTGACAGCTTCTCTGAAATACCTTTGTAGACAACTTATGGTAGAGATTTCACAAACACACAATCATTTGAGCACTAACCGGGTTTCTGTGTAAATGAGCCATCCTCAGTCACTCGGCGATGTTCTGAGCAGGACGTAGTCTTCCCCCTGGAGTCTCTCACCACAACCAGCTCATAACACTTCTGAAATAAAACATGAGAATAAGAACAAGTCAGAAAAACAGAGGAAAAATGCATTTATTCAAGTTAAATATAATTTACTGAAGATAGGGCAGTGGAGCGGTTACTATACAGGCTTAGGGACTGAGTTTCCCTGCACAGCAGGGGCATGTTCACATGTGATGTTAATTCTTTACATTGTTTTTGCATAAAAAAAAAAAACCCAGTTTTACATTACCATTATAGTAAATGAGTTTTCTAAAGTTTCAATCACAGGCTGCATTTTCCTTTTCTTGCATTGTTTGAGCTACAGGCTATATATTTTTTTAAAATCTGCAGCACCTCAATTATTTAGCATTTTTGCAACGTTCTTAAAACATTATTATTAATAAATAATATTAATAAATAATCATTATATAGCGCCATCATATTCCGCAGCACTTCACAATTCAGAGGTTCATGTTTAACCCTTATCCGGCTGAATAGGTACAATTGTAACTATTCCGTTTTAAAATTGCAATAACTTTTTTTCGAAAAGACATAGAAGGCTGAAATTTCATGACATCTCTACATTTTTGGTCCAGAATATATTGGCCAAATTTCAATAAAATATCTCCACCCGCTTCCGAGATAAGGGGTCGAGATCTTTTTGCATCCATAACAAGCTGCATAGGTACAAATGTACCTCACATATTTTGAATGAAGATAATGCAAGGGAAAAAGCATACATTTTGTTTTTAATGATAATGCTATTTAACTATTATAAACAAGTAAAAAAACTGTTCATTTACATTATAAAAGAAAATGTAAGAAACTTTTTTTATTGATTTTCTTCGCAAGTAATGCATGTTGTCTTTCCTACCGAGTGTTCATCGCAAATGGGTTTCACACAAACAACACAAGACTTTCTAGTCTTATGTTGTTTTCGCTTCAGGTCTCGGCAGACATAGCAACTACCAACAACAGGGGAGGGTCCACGACTACCATGAGGTATTTGAGGGTCAGCTGCTGCTTGCGATGCTACCAGAATGCATCGTCCAAGCACCATTTCTACTGCACCTCGAAGAAAATGGTTTCTCATCATCATTCGGTGTGTACTACGTTCTTCAATTGCAGCAATACACAGCTGATTTGCGAGATCTTTCAGGAACTTTCTTCGTTGATCCTTTGCCCTGAAGCTTGGATTGTGTTCTCTGTAGATGATGTAGGATGCTAACCCAGTGACGTCAATCATATTGTAGAAAAATGCCAAAGTCCAACGTGATATTCGTCGTTTCACAGCGTACTCTCCCAATATTTTATCCATAACATCAACGCCCCCTTTTGTTTTGTTGTAGTATTTTATTATCTCTGGCTTGGCTGCTAGTGTCTCTTCAACTTCTCCCGTCATGTGTATAGATGATAGATGAAATGTGTGTGCTCACAGCAATGAGATGAACAGCAAAATGGCTAATGAGAGGAGGGAGGCAGGAAGAGAAGTAGAAGCCACTCCCAGTTTGAATTAACTTAATTGACAGCAACAAAAGTGACCAGTAACAACACTGGTCAATAGATATCAGCATAACATTTGTAGCTGAATGAACTTTAGTTTCTGAAACCAAGTAAAGTCTTCCCACAGTGAAGGTATATATGAAGGTACAATTGTACCTAGGCAGCCTGTTAAGGTTGTAAAATTATGCAGCCTGACAAAGGTTAAACAATCGTAAGCAAGTTATCATAAAATACAATACAAAAAAACTATATAATAAAAAGCAAATACAATAATTAGAGCAAAATAATGAAAGCCCTGCTCATAACAGCTTACAATCTAACAATGAGGTGGGGGTGACACAAAGTACAGGGTCTTATTTACAATGATGGTATAGTCATCTTGAGGAGATGGGAACAGAAAGGAGCAACATAAGTGGCCACCAACCATTATTTGTGATGCATGTGAGACTGGTGGAGCGGGTAGGCTATGTCTAGATGACTAAGGATCATGATCGGCCGCCCTAAAAAGATGTGATTTTAGAGATCGCCTGAAACTATGTAAGTTGTGGATACACCTAATTTCTTGTGGTAGAGCATGCCAGAGAATTGATGCAGCTCAGGAGAAGTCTGATTCGGGAGTGGGAGATTCGGATTAATGCAGAAGTGAATCTAAGGTCACTTCTAGAGCGAAGAGAATGGGTGGGGTGATTAACAGAGATGAGGGAGGAGATGTAGGTAGGTGCTGCACTGTGAAGAGCTTTGTGGGTGAGAACAAGCAGTTTGAATTGGATCCTATAGTGTATAGGCAGCCAATGCAATGACTGGCATAGAGCAGACGCTTCTGAGTAACGGTTAGCCAGATAGGTGATCCTGGCTGCTGCATTAAGGATGGACTGGAGAGGGGAGAGCCTAGTGTGGTGGAGGCCAATTAAGAGAGAATTACAATAGTCAAGGCGGGAGTGAATCAGGGCCACAGTGAGGGTTTTTGTGGTTTCCAAGGTGAGAAAGGGGCAAATTCTAGAGATGTTCTTCAGGTGCAAGCGGCAAGAGCAGGCGAGAGATTGTATATATGGGGTGAAGGAAAGATCAGAGTCAAACATAACACCCAGACAGCGAGCCTGCTGACTAGGCATTATTATTGTGCCCCACACAAAGAGGTAATATTTAGGGAGGTTAGTGTAGGGTGGGAGCAGAAGTTGTTCAGTTTTGGAAAGGTTGAGTTTCAGATAGAGAGCAGATATGATATTGGAAACTGAGGTTAGACAGTCATTGGTGATCTTTATTAGAGTGGGACTAAGGTCAGTTGTGTGTCATCAGCATAAAGATGGTACTGAAAGCCAAATCTGCTGATGGTCCAGTACCAGTGAGATCGCTGGTAACCATGTAAATAAGGGGGTAACTAAGCGCCGTGCTGTTTACCATGGATACCAGCTCCCAGCGCTTGCTGAGAGGCGTTGGGAGCTGGCTTCTCGCTCGTCTCCCAGTGTCACACGCAGCAATGCTGCGTGTCCACCGGGCTACCGTCGCCAGGTTTTAGAGCAGGATCTAAAACCTGGCAACCATCAACCAGCGATTTATCGCTGGTTGATGCACCCTGCCACACACGTCAATATCACTGCAACATCATGTGCAGCAGCAATATTGCAAGCAATATTGACGTGTGTGACGTCCCCATAAGAGATGGCGGTCAACAGTGTCAAAGGCTGCAGAGAGATCAAGAAGAATAAGCAGAGAGTGTTCACCTTTACGTTCTGCTGTCAGAAGGTCATTGGTCACTTTGGAGAGGGCAGTTTCTGTAGAATGTAGGGGGTGGAAACCAGACTGTAATGGGTCTAGAAGAATGTGAGTGAAGAGGTAATGAGTAAGACTGGAGTAGACCAGGCGCTCCAGTTTAGAGATGAAGGGGAATTGGAGACTGGTATGTATTTGTTTGTGCAGGATGGGTCAAGAGACGATTTCTTTAATAATGGAGTAATGATTAAGTGTTTGAAGGAGGAGGGGAAGATGCCAGAAGAGGGCGAGATTGAAGCTTTTGATTAAGTGAGTGGTGATCACCGGAGAGAGAGACTGGAGTAGGTGTGAGGGGATGGGGTCAGCAGTGCATGTGCTGGGATGAAAGGAAGAGGAGCCTGGAGACGTCTTCTGTAAATGGGTCAAAAGTGGAGAGTGAGCCGGAGGAAATGTGGAGAGGTAGGGGTAACAGTGATTTGAGGTTGGGAGTTGATTTACTGATGGGTGTTTTCTATTTTCTTTGTAAAGTAAGAAGCCAGATCATCAGCACAGAGGTCAGTGATAGGGACCTGCACTTTAGGACTGAGGAGAGAGTGAAAGGGGTCTTTTTGGATTGTTTGATAGTGAGGAGACCAGGGTGGTGAAGTAGGTCTGTTAGGTGAGGTGAAGGGCAAAGTTGTAAGTTCTCAGCAAATATTTATAGCGAATAAAGTTTTCTAGAGTGCAGGTTTTCCTCCATAGACATTCAGCACTCCTAGAGCATCGCTGGAGGAATCGAGTTTGTGATGTGAGCCAGGGCTGTTTCACTGTGTTTGGAGGTTCTGAGGGTGAGGGGCGCTACTTGTTCCAGGCAGCTTCTGATGGCCACTTTACACGTCCCGATATCGGCGTCCAACTCCGACCAAAAGTCACGTGGTTCGTGCGTTGGCCCCGATATCGTTCGTGCGTTGTATGGTATAAATGTCCAATACGAAGCACGAACGATGCCAAATTGATATCGGGGATCAAATGAGCGTGCTCTCCAACCGCCCGATATTGGATGGACGTTGGGCTGTGTAAAAGCCCGACAACGATGTGAAGTACAACGTCCCCTATTCCATGTTAAATGGTCGTTCCTGGGTCGGCCGTACAAGGGGGCGTAGACATCACTGGTGCGTTGCCTGCCGATATCGGCGTGTAACATCTCATATGCGATCTTGGAATTCTGCCCAGAAAATGAGCGCTCCCGTGGCGTTGTATCCAATATCGGACCGACTTGGGACGTGTAAAGTGGCCATTAGAGAGTCATTTAAGTGATTGACTGCCAGATCAGGACGGGAGAATGAGGAGTCTGGGGACAGTGATGAGTGTAGAGAGTCTGAGTGTATGAGGGTTAATGGCCTGTAGATTTCTGAATGTGTGATAGGTCGGACTTGCTGGGGTGGGCAATGGTTTGTGAGGTGAAAGGAGAAACATTGTGGTCAGAGAGAAAGAGGCGAGTTATCTAAGGAGGAGGTTGAGCAGAGCTGGACTAAGATCAGGTCAAGGTGTTACCATCCTTGTGTGTCTGAGGTTGAGAGCTGTGAGAGGCCAAGAGATGTTGTTAGAGATAGGAGCTGGG